>OZ018320.1:152834979-153434979 GCA_963969495.1 Ceratothoa steindachneri
CAGCAATTCATGGCTTTTCCCACCTCTAGATCTTGCCTGATATTACTTGTGATTTCGTTTTCTCCAAAACCCCCCGAAACTTTCGTCTAAAAGAGAAGATTAAGTCCAATATTGCAGGAAATTTATGAAAAATGGTAGAACTCGACATCCTTAGAAGTTTTGGAAGGATGAAGGAGATGGAAACCACGTGTGGATGCAAGAATATTTTTTTAAGGGCTCATAATATTGTGCACCACCTAGATTTATTTTTAGCCAACTGAACTACCGACTTCAATAAGAGTTGGTGCCATGGTAACAAAATTTTCTTAAGTAGCTCATGTTCTTTCATTATTTTTAATCTATTTTATCTAATCCAAACTGGGCTTACCGGACAAAAAAATTAGTCACACGGTGTGTTTAAAATAGTTTAAACTACAGGGGCCTGTAGTTAGCATTCGAGAAGTGTGTGAGACGGGATTTATAGATTTCGCAGGGGTGGTACAATGCAGTTCCTATACTGTACGCGGTGTGGATAATGGGGCGCAGAACAGATTTTACCGAGTGGCAAAAAGGAGTGCATTTGGGCGCGCCAAAGGCCATGTGAAGGATGTAGCGGGATTTGCAGGTGTATCTAGGCGTATGGTCATACGGGTCTACATGTAATGGCAAAAATCCAGATCTACAGAAAATTGCGGGCAAAAAAAATATACTGACGGACCGCTTCGCTTCAAGGCAGGAATTGCTGCAATATGTCAACGCCGATCCCTCGGCACCCATTACTGAAAGGACATTCTGCAGGAAGCCGCATAACATGAATATATGGAGTAGAGAGGCACGCAAGAGGCTTTTGTTCACTTCTGCCCACAAAGTTGCATGGCTACAGTGGACGATAAGACAAAGAGTGGAGCGTGGAGGAATGGAAATGTCTTATCTGGTCAGACGAATCACGTTCCTGCCTGTATGTGAATGATGTCTGGCATCGTGTTCATCTTAGCCATCATTTGGCTTTAAAGTAAGATTGCGTGGAGGGTGTGGTTCAAGCTAGAGGCTCCGTGATGTACTGGAGTTGTTTTAATTATGTGGAGATGGGTCCTTTGGTTAAGGTAAAAAAACAATTTGGACCAGTATGCCTATATCGAAGTGTTAGACGACCAGGTTTTGGCGTTTTCCTTTCATCTTAACGCGGAACGTAAAACTCCCTTCCCTATCTTCCAGGATGGCAACTACCGCATTTACCGGGCTAGAACTGTGACTGATTGGCATGATGCCATTCAGAAACAATCACACATCTGGATTGGCCCCCCATAATCACTGGGTGTGGACCAAATCAAAAATCACTGGGACTACCTCTAACAACATATCAAACGTCATGGACGGCATCCACGCAATCTGGCCGAATTGCACAATTCTTTGATGCAAGAGTGGCTGAACATTGATGTCTCCTACATCCTAAACCTTACCCAGTCCATGCCACGTTAAATTATCACAACTATTATCCAGACTCTTGGTGGTATTACAAGCCATTAGGTACGCTCTCGTCCAGGGTGACTATTCTTTTTTGTCCATTGAGCTTATAATCACTTAGACTTCTCGAATTCAATAATGACCTTTCATAAGAATCCACCTTTTATGACTTTGACCACCTAACTTTCATAATTTGGGGGTCATTCTTTGGACAATGCCGGTATTTTTTATCAAACAGCCTGGACCTACTTTGCCCTTGTCCGCTTCTTTATTTAAGAAAAAATAGTGTTAAGCATAGACAATTGTCAGACTTTTCACTGAATACCACAACAAACCAACTTTGTTTTAAACCAAAAACATACTGTGCACTCGTAATAATTACCTGTAGTAAATATTTTCGGACCGCAATTCTATTCTTAAGGTTATTTAAAGCTTGTCGAATTATTTAGAGTTATGTAAAGCTAATTAGTCTTCGTCAAGATATGACAACTTCACCAAGAAACTTGAATGGTATCCCCAGACTTCATTGAATAAAATTGCAGGTCTTGTATATCATTATCCAGCCTTATTTTGAAAATTTCATTACCCTGAAATAAAGTTATTTTTAGTTCGTTTATTGGGCAGAGTAATAAAGTACATCATCAAATGGGTTTGCGGCCTAGCTGAGTAGGATGACCGCTTCAGATTGATTGAGTGGTGCAACTACCAGGTTATTGCCACTCCGCTTCCGATTCAAGCGAGGTTAAACCACATCGGGTGTGGTAAATCGCGGGATAGAGGCTTTAAAGAATTGTTAGGGATTTTACCACCGATTTCTATACGTAGGATATGTAACACAAGTATCTAGAGCATATGGTAATATGCTCTAGATACTCGTGTGACAGATACTACGAGTAGAGATAGGTGGTAAAATCCCTACCAATTCTTTAAAGTACATACAAAAAATATATTATATAGGGTCATCCCATAAGTAATGCAGCATTTATTTTCATGTTTATCTTTATTTGATGAATAAAAGTAATCAAAAACAAGTGTTTTTATACTTGCCTAGTCTACTTAATTCGAAACATAGCCTAACCCAAGGATTACATTTTGACATACCTTATTCACTTTGAATTATTATAGTTAATTGAATGTGCCTTAAAATAAATACAGTCGCAAATTTATATGCGAGTTTAAAAAAGGCAACAATGCTAAGTAAACAGGAGAAAATTTGTGTACGTATACGATGAAGAAACAATTAGTGTGAGCTAGTGGCCTGATGGTTTCAGAATTATCGCTCAGGAAACGTTGGTTTCAAAGATGAGCCCCGTTCAGGACGACCGGTGGAATTTGATCTTAATCTTTTGAAAATAACAGTGGAAGAAGATCCGATTGTAACTGTTCAATTGACTGAAAAAGTACATAAACTTATTCCACTGTGCGTCATTTAAAGGAAATAGGCAAGGTTTCACGATTGAGGTAATGAATTCCTCCTGATCTGTCAGAGGTACATTTACAACAAAGAATCAACATTTGTTCTTCTGTCTTTTCTCGGCTAGAAAGTGAACCATTCTTTGAGTAGGATTGCCCCATCAGATTACCACATTTTTGGGAGTTTAGGAACCCAAGCAGGAAAATAATTTCGACAACCGGCCAACATGGATACTGCGAGAAAGACTGTAATGACAAGAGCTCTAAAGGAGCTCTGAGTTTATATTCATCACAAAACGGCCTCCGAGATCTCTCGTACCGAGAGGTATATTACAACTAATTCGAAGGCAAAGAGGGACGATGTCGACAAGGAGGCTCTCTATATGGGGCGGGCGGAAGGCACCAGTCGCCTAGCATCTGACGTGGATTGGAACTTGCTGAAGCCGCACTGTGCAGACGACAGGTGGCCTCCGTTGGCCAGAAAAAAGTCTAATCTAACATTTACCAATTTCTCCATCAACTTGCACACGCAGAAAGATTGGGCGGAAATCGGCCAGGGTAGAGTGAGATCTTCCGGTTTGTAAAAAGCGAGAACAGTAGCAATTCGCCAGGAGTCTGGAAGGATACCCTCTACCCAGATCCTGTTAAACAAATCTAACAGAAAGGCCATGCCTCGCTCACCCAGGTGTCGAAGCATGGCGTACGGGACATCGTCCGCACCAGGGGCGGTGTACGTGCACCAATGTAAACTTGTCGTTGAAAGGTTCTCCGCCTCTGGAGGTAAAGTCCAGTCGACGGCCTTCTGCGACATCCCGACTAGAGAATGCGGAGAAAGTGGTCGCGAAGAATTCCGCCACGTACGCGAGGTCCAAGATTGCGGTCCCATTCTACTAGAGAACGGGAGGGGGGTCCTGTGAGAACTTGCCTCGAATCCTTTTGACTGGCTTCCACACCTCTGCTAGAAGGGTCTTCCCGTTAAGAGAAGACAAGTATACGTATGCCTGCCAGGAAGTGCCTAGGAAGTGCTTCGAAACATAGAGGAGCCTAGCCTTAGCTCGAGGAAATTCACCGACAATGAAATCGTTCGGGCGGCGCTGATAGCGTATGTAGGCATAACGCTTCTGTTTGCTGGCCGCCTCCACTCTGCTGACCAACAGGGAATAAGTGGGTGTGCAAAACCGCCAATGTTCTAGGAATAGTGGTTAGGCCCACCGCGATGAGGTTACCGGATAACTCAACGGCATTTCCTGAAATGCCAACCACAGCGCCCGCACCAAGCACCACCGGGGAGGGCTCTCAGGCGACAACGCCCCAGATAATGATATTTGAATGGGAAAGTGATCACTGCCATGGAGGTCATCGACTACCCCCCACTCAAAATCAGGTTTTTCATCTGGGGAGCACAACCTCGGGCAGTGATGCGTAAACTCATCCACATTTAGACACCTATCTCCGGCTCGTCAAGAACCTGAGCCCTGGGATTGATCGAGTAGTCTCCCCAGAGGGAATGTCTACCTTTCAGATCCCTGAGCAAGAGAAAGGGCCTCGGCTACCGTGCCAAGACGCGGAGAAATTCCCACGAGTCGAAGTCGGCTGACGGTGGAATGTACGCAGAAATAACAGTATACCTCATATCCAGGTGCAGCTGCACATCTACTGCCAGAAAGGTCTTCAAAAGAAAGAGAAGGACGGAGACATCATGAAGGGTGTAAATGGCTATTCCTACTGTCCGGCCCTCATCCCGTTGTGGTGGGATCGAAAAACCCTTATACCCTGGGTAGGAGATACCCGCCCAGCATGGTCTCCTGCAAAAAAGATAGCTAAGAGAAAACAGGAGGAGACGACCTCCGCATCCCTCCCAGTTGGCCCGGAGTCCGAGGCAATTCCATTCAAGGCAAATGCCCTCCAGACCTAGCTCGGAGTAGATGCGAGGGCACTCTTCGAAGAGAAGACCCTCACGGGAATTGCCGTACGCTTCCCTGAGGCAGAACTCGGTGCTGTTGACTGGACAATGCGCTGTCGCCTTCGAGGAGTTATCGGGGGAGGTTGGGCACGCCATGCGTCTTTTCCTCCCTCCTCCTCGAAACCGTAGGCTTTAGAGGCGGGAGTCCCTCTATTAGGGGGTCTACCGTCTTCGAACCACCCAGCAAACCACTGGGTGTGGGTGTAGGAGCCGAAGCTCATCTAGTGCTATCCTCCTTTCGGGAAGCAGCTGTAGGAATCCCGGTAGATGGCCTCATAACCAACTTCAAGGGTGTTGCCTCCTGTGAGTCTAACGTCTCGGTGGAGGCGCGTGAACCCTTTGTGCCGCCAGCTGTACCAGGGTAGCGCCCGAACTGGGTAGAACCCGCAGAATGGTTCTGAATGGGCGCGAAAACGACCGTGCTCGTAGGTTTGGGGGGGCCAGGAGCAGAGGGTGTCTTTTTTAACTTTGAGGCATAAGGGGTCTTTAGCCTCGCGAAATGAGAGACTATCCTGAGCCTAAACGGCCAGGATTTCCTTAAGAAGATACGCACCACATTGCTTCGAAGAAGCGGGGTGCGGCTATCCGCAATTGACACAATAGGACACACGATTTGGACTTCTCGTTTGCGGCCTTGGAGCAACTTTCACATGCCGACAGGACCGATTCGTATGGCCAAAGCGGTGGCAGTAGTAGCACCTCCGTGGCAGTGGCACGAATGCCTACACGCAGTAGCGATACCAACCGGCACGCACAGACTCAGGCGAACGTGACGAAGAGTGTAGGGGTGGGTCTCGAGGCCCCTCCCTGTTTTCTCATCACACGCTCGACCTTGACCGCCCCATAGTGGGCCAGCTCTAAGGTGATGTCGTCTATGGAGTAGTCCACGAGTTCCCTCGCATAAACCACTCCTTTCACGAAGTTCATCGTAGAGTGCGGCGTCACACTCACCGGCGTGCCATCAAGTGTCCGAAGGGCACTAATCATGACCGCCTCGGAGGGATTCGATGCATTCGCCAGAAACGGGTCACTTTTGGCTCTCTACAAATCATGCTAGCTAGAGCTCTCCTCTGATGGTTCATGTTGCCCTTGGTCAACATGATGCCATCAGTGGAACGAATAAAGAGGAAGCGTTTGAAGCCAGCGGGCTCAAAAACGCAAGGAAACCTCTGAATAAGGGGCCCTGACGTAATCGAGGCTCCCCTCTGCGCACATGCGCAGGGAGCACTGGAGACGGACGTGCCGATCTTGGCTTGGTCGCTTAACAAAACGGCAGCGGCCCCATCCGTTCCCGTGGCTCCCGCGGAGGAAGAGGAGCCCGAGTCTTTTTTTTCTGATCCTTATCTTTTTAGGAGACGAGGGTAGGGAATGAACCCGCTTCTCTCTCCCGCCGGAAGGAGCCCCTAGGTCAAATGGAACGGCTTGTGCAAAATCCTTCTTTGAAATGGAGAAGGTCTTGGCTGTCACATGGGCACCAGCCGGGAAAGGAGATCCTTCCTCTCCTTGTACGGGCTCGCGGGCCCGAGCCGGCTGAGGGGAAGCTTGCACAGGGGCGGACTCAGGTTCTGTCACTTCAGGGGGATCTCTATGTGGCCATCCCCCTCCCCCCAAGATATCGCGGATCCCATTCGAGGAACCGTTTGTCTCGTCTTGGGAGAGGGTGGCATCGGTCGGGGGAGAGAGGGTGGGGACGTACAGTGACCCCCTGTAAACTTAGAAGAACGCTTGAGTCCAGGACGTTAGGGGGCGCCCTGCTATCCCTTGCCCCCTAAAGAGGTTGGCCCTATCGAGTGGTCAATATTGGGCAGTCTCGTGAAAGAAAAGGAGGAACTGCCGCTGGAAAGAGGGGGTCGCCCAAAGGCGACTCCAGAGAAGGGGGAAGGAGCAGCCCCACACGCAGTAGCACGCTCTGCGAGGGGTAAATACGAAACGGCAAAGCCAGCTGCTGCAATTTAAGGCTACTCCTCCTGCCTAGTGCCCTGACGACTACACCTTAGGCTCGGCGTAAAATGGATAGACTGTGAAAGGAGAGAGAAAGGGTATGTGAGGAAGTTGGGGATGAGGCAGGTTTGTTACCCCCCAACCGGAGCTCAGGGGCGAGGGGGCGTTGTTCCCTCCCCCCTCAGCCCCAATCCGGGATGGTTGGGTGAGGAAGCTGGACGGTGCCTACCTTGTGAAATTAGAGGCCGACCTATGAAAGTTGTGGGAGAGGTTGTAGAGAGAGCGAGGTAGCAGGGTAAAAAGACAAGATGTTAGAAAGGAGAAGAGGCTAAGCTAGGGCTGGAGGGGGCACTAAATCCCTTCAGCACGGCTGCCAGGAAAGCAAATCACCGTGCCCCTTACGGGCTCCTTTGCGGGAAAAACTTTAAAGCCTAACTTGTATTTAGGAGGGAGGCATGAACACTGAGGAATTATCACTAAACAAATGAATGAAAAGAGCAAAGTATCGGAGAGTAATCAAAAATGGAGAGGACTAGTACAACTCTCCTGAAATCCAGAAGGGACAGAGGGTTCACTTAAAAACCCTTCCCAGTAAGATGTCAAAACACGAACTTTAAACCCCTTTGCAATTTAGAGTTAGTCAGAATATACCAGATGAGAACAGTAATTATCAGTCATCAAAACTTCACTTGGCGAAAAGCAGGGCATCTGCAAGCGTTAATGGTATAGGTAGAA
This sequence comes from Ceratothoa steindachneri, assembly GCA_963969495.1. NCBI lineage: Eukaryota > Metazoa > Arthropoda > Malacostraca > Isopoda > Cymothoidae > Ceratothoa > Ceratothoa steindachneri. The sequence continues at coordinate 152,842,475 of OZ018320.1, forward strand.
AAAATAGGAGATAAAAATTATGAAAAAAGGGTAAAGGATAGATTGACTTAACTCGAGGAGACAGTGTTCCTCGATCAGATCGAAGGTCATAGAATGCCTTCAAGGGATAATTATATACGAGCAGGCACTCAACAAGTGCCCGAGCTGATACTTATTACTAAATGAAAACTTCACTTACTTGGATAGGATAGTAATCAATAAAAATTTCGATTCTTCCATCGAGTTTATAAAGTCTCTTAAGCATCATCTTCAATTTGGAGACGCGGGTGGCCGGCAAGAAGCTTTTGACACATTCATCGTATTTCTCATTCGCGGGCACCACCTTGAGGTCCATCTTGAGGTTTCGCAACTTCTGTGACTTCTGACACTCGTGTGCACGTTCATCCGTAGGCGCCCCAAGGACTAGTAAAATGGGAGAAGAGCTTGAGAAGTTAACAATAATCGCGTTGCCCATAGAAATACATTAGCATGTGTCAGTGGCACAGACTGAAAAAAAAGTAAAATTTAGTTGCTTTGTCACCCCTTAACTGGATTTCAAAATCAGCTCTCGTTCATGAGGAAGGTCACCAGTGCATGGGGCAGGCAATACAAATCTGATGAGATGTTGCGTCTTTATCTGAGAAGTTCTAGACTGGGGTGTGTTTCTACTAGGTGTTTCCTTTGGTTAGGTTAGGTATCATTCCATTTGCGTTTAGTGTTTTCGCTGAGTTGTTTACATCCAGGACGATTTGGGGTTATTTTCTTTGTGAAATGCTTGTGGTATTGTAGACCAGGGTGATGCCCAGATGTACCTCTGGTTGGGATAACTCGTAGAACTTACTTTGCTTTTTCGCACTCCAGGTTCTCTTCAATCGAACCCGCCAGCGCTCAGGAAAGATGATGGCGGCACGTGGTCTTTTCCATAGGTTTCCTCGAGAGGTTATATTAAAAGTGGTTTTGAGAGGGACAAGAGTGAGGCAGGATAGGATGAGATCATCAGTATTAGAGGAGAGGGGATCGGGGTCTAATCTATTTCTGTATTCATGTAGGTATAGATGGTGTCCTGGTCATAAACGAGCGATCTAGGGTAGTTTCAGCGCTTTGGAGTAGGGCGTTTTGCGGCTGTCTTTTAAAATGCTATGCGGGTAAAAATGGTGTGTATATTTTTATAATGTTCTGGTTCGGTAGGGTTAGAGGCAAGTTAGTGTAGTGTAGTTGGGGGCGGGAGGGGTTTTGAGGGTTCTGGAGGTATGACGGCCATCACAGTTTACTGAAGACCTTAGTGCTTATCCTGTTTAGGTGTTTTTCTTTATTGGGAGAATTTTAGTTTCAGCGTGTATTGGGGTGTTCTGGGGAAAGCTAGGTTCGATGTAGAGGGCACCATTTTGGACTTTTTGTATTTTGTGTGGGTGTATATTAGATATGTTTGGTGCCCAGGCTGGTGATGCAGTTTCGTGCGGATGAACTGTCTGTATAGTCATTCAGTTTCTGTTTTGTCTGGAGCTGGTGTTTGTGTGTTCTAAGGTTGTTGAGTTAGGACATGGCCTTCGAGGTAATAATATTTTGTTAATCATGTGTGCATCTAGGGTGACACCCAGTAGTGTAGGATTACGATTGAGGGGGGAGGAGAATGATGTTTGGGTGGTATGTTGACTCATGATAGTCAGGGGTAAAGAGGAAAGCCGTTGATTGTTGGAAGGGGTGGATACTCTGTTTAGCGTGAACCAATCAGTGTAGGTGGAGTTGTAGGTACATTAGGTATTTGGAAGCTGCAAATACACATGTGAATTGGGATGGGTTTTTTTTTCCCCCTTACACAATCTTATCTGGCGCCGCCAGATGAGATCATCTGTATAGATGTTTATACAGTTTGGGGAGTGGTATATCATACATGCAAAGGTTAAAGAGGGTGGGGGGGGAGAGGATCTACAACATATCCGACTCAATAAAGTCGAATGGACACAAATCGGGTCCTCATCCGACTTATTTATACTTTGGTGTCCCCGGCTTCTTTTCAATCAAAAAGGGCAGCACTCAGGAATGAAGCCACGGCACCCCTAGAAAGGTTAGGTTGAAGGATGGTCGAGATGGGCGAGGGAAGGGCAGGATAGGAGGACAAGGGCATGGTTTCGGGTTGCTGTAGGTTGCAGCGGGGACATTTCGTGGTGGTGGGGGGGGGACTATTTTTACATTCTATGGCGGGGAATCACATTCGGAAAACGAAAGGAGACAGTCACCACACTGTGAAAGCATTTCACCACCCTTAACTACGCAGGGCAGGCATGGCACACAAAAGCTCTTGCTATCAGAGTGTAAACGGCGTTGTACTGGGTTCGATCCCGGCATGAGCGGACACAAACGGCAGCGTAGGAAGAAATCTGGCTACCCTTTGGTGGACGCGCTGTTCTCAGCCCTATACTGGGGTGGGTAGATCTATCACTTCTCATCATACACATAGCCAATTACAACACTGCTTTCTTTCCTCTCCCATCTTCGCAGCACAACACACACACTCTCTCTGTTCCAAGGAATCCTGCCGATGGGTATCTATATCCACATGCCTCTGACGCGGAACACGTCCTTCTGCCCCGGGGTAGCGACAGTACCAGCTGAACTATGGTCTCAAAACATAATTCCTAGCACCTCTCCCCAAAGAGGACCGACTGGCCCCGTGGTGCCCTCGGGCTGAGCAGCGATGTCATACTGACCTTTATGCCATATCTATTTCATTATCTGGTCGGGGTAAGCCTGGATAAAGGTAGGTTGGCGAACCACTACTATTACTACCCTCCTCATACCCCAGTCAGACAGTCTCCAAACCACTCAGGAGTCATCATGGGATGCACTTGAACCGCACTCAGTTCACACCTACACACCGAAAAAAATACTCACAACCTTCACTTGGACATGATCGGAACCTAGAACTTCAGTAGAGCACTAACCCATTCCACACCAACCACCACCTAACAATGAAACCTCAGAATAGAGATAAATTTTTAATATTTATTTAACATTCATCAAGCGACTGCCTTGTACAAGTCGCCGTAACTATCTTATAGCCTGGTGCTAGGATACGTAAAAAAAACAAAAAAAAAAACCCAAACCAAAGGAAAAAACGAACACCGAGCGGTGCATTATAACCGGCTGGGCCGTGAAGACAGACGCAGCGCCTGGCAGAACCCCTCTGACTTCAAACAGAGGAAATACGGCGTGGAAGCCGACCCCTTCTTGGGACTTGCAATCCTCCGTGTACACTGGCACGGTTCAAGCGTGACACGAAGTGTGCTTCAAAAAGGTCAACCGTAATATTCCCGGCGCTATGAAAGCTTTGGGAGCAGAGGCGTGGCGACAAATAGTCAAAGGTGGTACCCTCCAGAGTAGCGTCTTGGACAGAGCTACAGCGGTCTCGAAGGAGTTTCTTAGCCATAAACCCAAACCACTAGGGTATGACTGGCGTCTTTCAGCGATATAGGCCACGGATGCAGGTGAGAGTCGTTGACGACCGACTCGCACGTACAAGCGCATAATGCACTTTGTACGGCGCAGAGCGAGTGGAATCTCCCCGGCATCGACAAGTAGGCTCTGTATTGGGAACGTGCGGAAGGCGTCGGTCGCCAGACGGAGACGTGGGTGGAGGCAGAAGTACACCACCTTAGTCGTGGCCAATAAAAACCGAAATCTGTGCGCTTCGGCATAGTTGGAAATGCGGCTAAATGAATGTTGGAGTCGACGCTCCATAGTTGGCATCTGGGCCGCACCAAAAGAGAAGTCGGTGGGCTATATCCCACGTCCAGCCGCTCACGCCTATCCCGTCTCGGGTTTTCATACTTTTCAGGGGTCTGCCCTATGTGTGTTAACGATAGTGTTCGCAACATATGAAAGCGAGACAGCGAGCAACCAGGTTACCCAGTGGCCGGTCCTTCCCCAAAGGTCGCACCTCTTAACTGGGCAGCCAGAAAGGCAGGGCGACAGAGTATATATTCTTAATAGGCTTTATTGATCTTCGACAAGACAACCAAGATTGGTTGTGGCAGACCCAGAGACAGGACTCGAGGCTTTTAGTTGGCCTGGCCGCTAACAAGGAAATAAAACCCGCCCGCCACAAGCAGTACAGCCTCATGCACCCGCGAAAGGTCGCAGAGAGGTGGTCAGCCCAAGACCTGGTCTCTAACGACCTGCGGGTGTTAGGAGGGTGTTAGCATGAGGTAGTTGGTCAGATCCTAAGCCTAGACAGAGGGTTGAGAGGATAGTTGTAGAAAGGAATGTTGAGAGGAAGCGCACCAACAACTTCCCCAGGCTCACCCAAAGAGTTCAATTCAGCCCAGTGACGCGGCCTTCCTAATTTGCAATCTTTCCGGGACAGAACAGTTCTTCGTGGTACCAAGTGTAGGTAGACAAAATTGTGAGGGGATAGTCGTAGAGTAAGAAAAAATATTAAAAAAGTAGCGCTGAGGGAGGGAGAGGAAAGCGTACCAAAAACTTTCCAAGAAATAATCAGAGTTCAAGTCAACCCAGTGACAGCTTCCCTAATTTGCACTCAGACCGAGAGGACATGCAGTTTCTCCATGTACCAAGTGCAACAATCACACGGAGTTTCTTCCTAGAATGCCAGTTGAAATCGAAAAACTCGTGGCCTTCTGCACCGGAAGAAGCATGAATAAGATTGTGAATTTTTTTAACTACCAGAAGAACCTCGTTTACAAAGTAAAATGGAAGTATGACGAGGTTAAGAATAAGGACGAACATACCGCCGAACGAATGTCATTAGCATTGCTCTGATACCAATAGCAACGAGAAATTCGTCGCCACTGTCATGCAGATCTCCGAGGGCCCTGCTCAATTCATGGGCAAGCTTGCCAAGATGGGTAGGAGCCCATCTGGCGACTGCCTACTTGGGCATAAGTCGCCGTACTCGCGACAGCCTAGTACTAGGCTAAATTAAAATAACTATGCAGAAAAAACAACAATAAAAAAGGAAAAAAAACGAAAAGGGCAGCAACAGGAAGCACGCTCGGGCGTCGAGGGAAGGCCGCGGCGCAGGAACGTGCGACCTACAAAAAAAACAGTTAGATAAGGTGGAGGCCAGCCTCATACAAAAAATCAGTGTGCACGAATCCGTCCCGAGTATAAGGGACAAGCGGTATCGACCCCGCTCACCCCGGTACCGGGAGATGTAACGTGCGCGAAGATCGCCCAGACTGGGACATTCAACGAGAATATGCTGAACAGTCTGGGGGACAACACAGTCATCATAGTAAGGCGCAGGCGAGCGCTCCATCAAATGGCGGTGCGTCCCGCGAGTGTGTTCAATTCGGAGACAACAGAAAAAAACCTGAAGCCGTCGCGGCATTGGGGGGTAGGTTGGGTGTGAGCAGTGCACCAGGACCTGGGCTACCAGTCTTACCTTCTTAAGAGGTGCCAAGTTATACCTCACATGTTTCCGCACAAGGCCTCAAGTTCAATGCGGACATTTACATTAAAGTGCTGAAGACAAGTCAGGCATTGGATGGACCAAATACCCGCGGGAAGGCCTCACGTTTTCCAGCGACTTTACTCCCCGCCCACAAGGCAAGGAAGACAGGCATGCTTGTTCAACAATGTCCTGCGCCACTGGTCCCCCAGACTTGTGGCCACCCAGTTCCCCGAACTGCAACCCCCTATATTATTAGGTTGAGGAATAAGTTCTTGCGGTTTTTTTTAATGTTGTGTTGGTTTAAGTTTTGTTGACGTAATTTGTGCGCATATTAAGAAACAATAATAAATAATGAGAGCAAAATTTGCAAAGGTTAGGTTACGTCTCTTAACAGCGTAGACTATTAGGCTTTTGCTTAGGCTACGTCTTGAAGTTGAGTAATAAGTCACTGCGGTTTATTTAAAAGTTGTGTTAATTTAATTTGTGTTCTGTTCCCTCAAAATGGAATGTCAAGTTGAAAGAAAGGCGCATTTTCGACACTTGTTGTTATTCACTTTCAATCGAGACGGGAACAATGCAAACGCAGCCAAAGCTCGTCGCGATATTTGTGCTGTGTACGGAGAAAATGCTTTATCAGAAAGGACAGCTCAATGGTGGTTTTCACGTTTCAAAAACGGTCATTTCAATCTTAATGACGAAGAACGTTCTGGTCGCCCCATTAAGGTGGATGAAGATCGATTGAACGACCTTCTTCATGAAAATCCTCGCCAATCGACTAGAGAATTGGCTGTACAATTGGCGTGTGATCAGAAAACTAGTGAATCACCTTCATTCGATGGGGAAAGTTCAAAAACTCGGTGCATGGGTTCCGCACACTTTGAGCGAAAGCAACAAACTTCAACGCTCCACGATTACCGCAGGTTTGCTTGCTCGTCACAAGGCTACTCGTGGATATAAGGACAGATTTCGTCACTGCATCATCACTGGCGACGAAAAGTGGTGTGTTTATGTCAACATGAACCATCGAAAACAATGGCTTAGTCCCAATAAAAAAACACTTCCGCGATTAAAGCAAGGACTTCATCCACGAAAGACGACGCTGTGTGTGCGGTGGGATTGTGAAGGCATCATTCTTTATGAGCTCCTTGCGAACAACGAGATTATCAATGCAGAACTCTACGTTCAACAAATGTATCGACTCGCCGAAGCTATTCGTGAAAAACGACCTCATAGACGTTATGGAGTCCTTCTGCAACACGACAATGCTCGTCCTCACATTGCCAATGTGACAAAAGACGCCATCCAAACGCTTAATTGGGAAACCCTGCCTCATCCTTCATATTCGCCAGACTTGGCTCCATCGGATTTCCATCTGTTCCGATCGCTCTCCAACGATTTGCGCGGCGTTGCGTTCAATAATGATTTGGAATTAAGAACCTGGTTAGACGAATTCTTCGAGTCAAAATCCAGAGATTTTTATTGCAGAGGCATCGAAAAACTAGTTGAACGTTGGGAAGAAGTCGTAAATAACAACGGAGAATACATTATTGAACAAATTGCATATTGTTATCAATTAAAAATTAAGTTTTTCTAAAATTGTTAATGGTAAAGAATAAATTTGATAAAACCGCAAGAACTTATTCCTCAACCCAATATTTCATGTGTTTATTTTTTGAGAAGGATGTCAACAAGGCTGCCCGTAACACTTTACGATCTCTGAGGGCTGCCATTGTGGAGGTAATCATGTAATGTCACCCATTGACAAGGACTCCCTAACCAGTGTAGGTCCCGCCTGGAGAAGGTCGTGAAGGCAGATGGTGGCCACTTCAAATGATTTCACAGTTATATATATCGTTCTATTTGTGTGTGCATTTTTCATGAGAATATATTGCTTCATTTGGTACACAAGTTTGTTTTCTTTTCCCCAGTGTACAATTTCTATCGATTTACCTGAAACACCATGTATATCACCCAAAAGATGTTTGGTAGGTGGATTAATCTTTTAAGACTGGTAGCAGTTTTATAAATGTTAACATCAACCCTAATTATAAGTAGGCCCACCTTTAGCGATAGCCAAATACGAAGGATGTTTCTTGACAAATTCCTCGCTCAATTTCGAGTGCTCGGGATCATCGCTGCCTCCATGTAAGTAATAATCGTTGCTGAATGATCGCAAGTAGAAGAGTTGATGATCCCGCTTCTCTCGGGGGATCACCTCTGTTCGATTCAACATCTGCGAGCAAGTCAAAGGAAACAGGAAATTCTTTTCATTTACAAAAATTGCATAATTCAATAGGGTAATATTTAGAGGGGAGAATGACGGGGACAATAAAATAAAAGAGACGACAAGGTTTGGGTTTTTTTCAATTGAAGAACACCATACTGGCGACGATCACCAAGGAAAAAAACAGACCGAAAACAAAAAAAAAAACAAAGCCAACCCGAGCATGCAACAAATACCATTCAACCATATAGAGTTGGAGGAGGCCACCCTCCTCTAAAAAGTCGATTCTACAAGTTAGATGTGCACGAAATCGTCCCGAGTACAAGAGAAAAGCGGTAGCAACCCAACTCTTTGCGTTACCGGGCCAGGTAGCGTGCGCGAAGATCACTGACTGGAACATTCAACAAGAATGCGCCGAACAGACCGCGGGACCACCTAGTCGTTGCAGTAAGGTGCAAGGGAGGTCTCCATCAAATGGCAATGCGTCCAGCCAGTGTCCCCGAATTGGAGACGATGGAAGAGCCTGCAGCCGTCGGAGTATTTGGGGGTAGGTTGCAGGAATAGTTGCGGCGCGATGGCGCGCGTTAGGTTCCGTCGGCCGGCTTACATCTTCTTTGCCAGACACCCAGAAGGACTGACCTGATTCATGCCATGAAGTCAATGTCAGGAAGAGCAAAACGATGGTCCGTTTGCCCAGTTATCGTGGGCTCTTCGGCGACCTCATTCCCCGCAATCTGCACTTGTCCAGGAACCCAGCACAAAACAACCTAGACATCCCTACAGCTCGAGAGCACTCACGGTGCTCTGTGAGTCGCTATAAATCACAATTCCGCCTCAGAACAGGGCACGACGCACAATCTCTTATCGAGAAGCAGCGCTTGGTAAAGCCCCGCCAACTTCAGAGGCGACACGGCATGGAAGCCACGCCTCATGTACAGTGGCACGGCTCGGGCGTGACAAAACGTGGATATCAAAAAGTTCGAACGCAATACTCCCAGCACTGTGGAAGTTTTGGGAGAAGTGGTGTGGCGACAAATGGTCAAACGTGGTACACTCGAGGGTGGTGTCCAGGGCAGAACCAGAAGGCTAAGTGGAGCTCTCGCAGGATTTGTTTAGCCGTAAACCCGAAAGGTTTAGCGTATGCTACTCGTCAATCAGCCGTATAGGCACCAAAGAGATCAACCGCGGATGTAATGAGAGCCGTTGGCGAGTAAAGGAGGAGCAGGGCCAAGCGTATAAGCGCATAATACACTGTGAATGGCGGAGAGCGAGTGGCATCTCCCGAGGCTCGACAGTAGGCACTCATTGGGGGACGTGCGTAAGCGAATTGCCATCTATCGGTGTAGTGGTAATTCGTCGAAGCATCAAGTCTTCAGAGAGGAGATCGGTCCTAGTTAGGGAGGCTCCTTAACCCTTTGGTCTGCAAGTCAATGCGGACCCAAGCTCGTACTCACGTGTAAACAGCCTCACTCTGGTTCCCTAAGCGAGAAAACTACATCTCGTCTTTTCTCCATGACCCTACGGATCGATAAGTCACTTCGCCCCTTCCCCCCTCACTGAGGCACCCAAGATTCCTCGGAGTTCACGAGCGTGGGACCCTCTTTAACAAGATGCTCCCGTCACCGCCTTCTTCCAGCAGAATCGTGACGGCATTGTGGGATCAGGTCGGTCCCTGGAGAACCTACCTCATCGTCTCCACCCCTTATCCCACCACCTTCACTCACCAGCGCCACCCGAACATCAGGTTCCAAGGTAACCCTTCCCTTTCACATTCCCCGACTTCACCGCGAAGCTTACCAACATTACAAGTGTATAGGGATTTGTATGGTGAATAGTAATTTTCAAGCCAAGTAAGATATCCGAGATTCACTTATTAATTTATCTCTCAAAGCACATTATTTGTATAGATATATATTTTCTTGTTTAGTGTTCATTAAAACTTTATTTTCATATTGTGATGTATCTAACTTCCTTTGGATCGCTTGCTGGCAAAGTTCATTCCAATCCCTCCATAGCCAACCACTAAGTCAATAAACCCATTCAAGACACGGGCTGAACGAAGTATAAGGAGTAGTACGACGACTCCTCCGCATTCGGGATAATAGAATAAATAAATAAATATATATATATATATATGTATATATATATATATATATATATATATATATATATATATATATATATATATATATATATATATGAGTCGGGGAAAACTTTAATGGAATGTAGAGAAAGGGGTCACGAAAGATTCCGGGAGGGAAGCGGGGGCCGAAATTGCGGTCCCTTTCTCCTGGATAACGGGAGGGGTCCGGCGAGAACTTGCCCCGAATCCTTTAGACTCACTTCCACACCTCTGCTAGAAGGGGTCTTTCCCGTTAAGTGAGGACATGCATGGCCGCCAGGAAGAGCAGCGTGCCTGCTTTGAAATATACCGGGACCTAGCTCTAGCTCGACGAAATTCACCGAAGGTGAAATCGTTCGGGCGGCTTATAAAGCATGTAGGAATATAATCGCTTCTGTTTGATGGCCATCATACTCTCCGCCCACCACCAAGGAAGAGGACGGCACACAAATCGACCAGACGTTCTAGGAATAGTAGTTAGGCCCACATCGAAGAGGTTGCCTAAGACAAACTCAACGGCCTCATCCAGAGACAAACTCCGCGACTGGGATAGAGAAATGAGTCATTTCCTGAAATTGCTGTGCCTTCCGGAGAGCACAGGAACAGATCGAGGCAAGAAATTGAAGCGGTTCTCGGGCAGTGATTCGTAAACTCATTACATTTAGGACACCTATCCCCAGCTAGTCGATCAGGTCGGCAATGGCCTGAGCTCAGGGATTGGAGGTCAAGTCCATCCAGAAAGGGCGTCGACCCTTCAAATCTCCAAACCTAGGAAAGGGCCTCGGCAACTGCGCCACGAAGCCTCCGATGCCCCCCCCCCACACATTGAAGTCGGCTGACGGTGAAATGAACGCAGAAATAACAGTATATCTCTTAGCCAGGTGTAACTGCACTGTCACTGCATGCAAGGTATTTATAGAAAATAGAAGAACGGAAAGATCATGCCAGTGAAAATGGCGCATCCTCCTGCTCGACCCCCATCCCATATTGATGGGGGTCACAAAACCCTTATATCCCGGGAGGGTAGGCAAAGTGCACGCGCCCAGCATATTTTCCAGCAATAAAAATAGCTAACGGGGAAAAGGAGGAGACGAGCCTTCACAGCTCCTCCCAGTTAGCTCGGAGTCCAGGAAAATTCCAGTGAAGGAATATGCCCTCCAGGCCTAGATCGGAGGAGATGGAAAGAACGTCTTCGAAGTGACGAGCCTCACGGGAATGGCCGTACATCTCCCAGAGGCAGAACTCGGGGCGCTGTCACATTCGAGGACTTATTTCTCGCTATCCGCGACTTTTCCTCTCTCCTATTCGAAATCTTGTCAGGAGGGATGGCTTAGGAGACAGGGGTCCCGCGTCTACGGGTCACCCAGACCAGCCTTGGTTTGGGCCGAAAGAGCCGAAACTCCATTGGCTTTGTCTTCCTTTCGGGGGGCAACGACTCGGTGGGGGAGAGCGGCCATTTCGCCGTAGGAGAAACGATCACGCGGGGGAAGAGGGGGTAGGGAGCCCTAATTTTAGACGAAGCTGGGTGTGAACCCTCGGTGCCGACAGCTTTACTAGGGAAGCGCCTGGGGTGGGAAGAACCCGGAGAAGGGTTCAGAATGGGGCAGAAGGGTTCAGAATGGGCGCCGAAGCGGCCCTGTTCGTAAGCCTGGATGGACCAGGAGCAGAGGGAGCCTTTTTCTAATATTGAGGTGTAAGACGTCCAAGGCAGCGCTGAGGGGGCGAGGACGAAGTCCTAAGCCTCGCGAAAAGAGACCATCCTGAGCCTGAACGGCCAGGATTTCATTCTCAAGGAGATACGCGCCACATTACTTCGAGGAAGAGGGGTGCGGCTCTCCGCAATTGAAAAACTTGGTTATAAGCGATAAGGACTTATGTACGGCCTTGGAGCAATTTACATAGAGTTCGAGTAAAGCCCACGTTGCACGAGCGATTCGTATGGCCAAGGCGGTGGTAGTAGTTAGTACCTCCGGGGCAATGACACGAATGCCTTCACGTGAAAGCGATACCAACCAATAGGCACCGACTCAAGGAGCCTGTCACGATCGAGAGAGAAATCCCTTGTCCTCTTTGAATTCTTCTTCTTTCTAGAGGAGGGCGGGGAGTGAACCGGCTAATCAGCTCCCTCAGAATGGGTCTCGAGGCCGAATGGACCAGCCTCGGCTAGATCTTTATCTGAGATGCAGATCTTGGCCGTCAAGGGTGCACCAAGGATGGGGGGGGGGGGATTCCTCGGTGGCCCGTGCCGCCTGAGGAGGGCCTTGCATAGGGGGAAGGGGAACAGGTTCGGTGACTGGCACCGAGCCAAGGTTCACCCCCTGCCTACTTGGAAGACGTTGCCATCTGGAGAGGAGTCACCTCCGGGACCATTTCAACCTCAGAAGGGGATCTCCAAATGCCCCTCCACCTCCCAAGTTGTCGGGTATCTAACAGTCTCAAAGGGCCTATTACCGGTCACGAACATCACTGGTGACAACATGGCGACACGTATTGGTAAGAAAAGGGGAGCGGGCATGCAAGCTCCCATCGTCCAACCCAACACCAAGGTGGGGTGAAGATTGAGGGACGTAGTCTGAAATGGTGGCGAAAATGTTGAAAAACTTGGGAAAGTCTGCCAACACACAGAAAGTTCTAACACTAGTGACCGATCACGTCTCGGGTTTTCGAACTTTATAGGGATACACCATAGGTGCGATAAAGAAAGGTGTTCTCAACTTAGGACAGCGACACACACCGACCAGAAGTTGCCCAGTGCTGATCATTCCCCAAGGTCGCAGCTCTCGGCTGGGCAGCCCGAGAGGAAGGGTGACATGGTGGATATCATTAGTGAGAAGTAATAATCCTCGATAGGAAGGCCAGGATCTGAAGATCTGTTGTAGCAGACCCAGAGACGGGACCCGAGAGTGGCAACCAACAAGGCAGTAAAGCACGCTCGCCACAAGCAGTACGGCCGTATATACGCGAAAAGGCCGCCAGAGAGGTGGTTCTCCCATTACACGCAAGGAAGTGGTTATTGAGGCAAAACCGATTCCCATTATTCGCGTCCCAACGCCCAGGTCCCTTGCAACCTACAGGCGTTAAAGGGTGTTGTTGTTGTTTAAGAGGTCTAAAATCCTCTATTCTGACATGGCCTATAGGTAGCTGGCTAGGTCCTTAAGCCTAGACAGCGGGTTGAGGAGATAATCGCAGAAAAAAAGGGAATGCCGAGAAGGAGCGAGGAAGAAGCGCACCAACAACTTCCCCAGGCGTCGTTCAAAGAGTTCAATTCAACCCAGTGACGGGGCGTCCTTAATTTGCACTCTGTCTGGGTGAGAACAGTTCATCTTGGTACTTAGTGCAGGTAGACAAAAGGTTGAGAGGATAGTCGTAGAGTTTAAAAAAAAAAAAAGTAGTGCTGAGAGGGAGGCTTGGTGGAAGTGTACCAACAACTTTCCCAGCCCCCCATCAGACAGTTCATGTCAACCCAGTGACGGGGCTTCCCTAACTTGAACTCAGGCCAGGAGAACGTGCAGCTCCTTCAGGTAACAAGTGTGACATGCTAGACAGGGTAATCCTTTGCGGGTTACCTCTAAGAGACTATTTTTTTATTAATACCTCTAAAGCAGATCTCTACTAGATAAATTAAGGAACAGTGGTTTGAAGCTCAAATCTAACAACACAAACCCCCAAAATTACCTTTAAATTCCTGATCCTCGCGAATGTGTACTCCATGAAGTAGTTCCCGCGACCGCAAACTTCTTCGTGACTTAAAACCAATTCCTGAAGAGACTTGAGTTTATCAAGTTCGCCAATGGAGTCCCACTGCAATATCAGGCTTTTAGGAGATGTACTCTTACAAAAACAGTGGTAAAGAACTTGATAAAATAAACAATCTTGCTATCTCACCCAGTTTAATAAATTATACTGCTCAATAAATGTGACTGCATGTCTACAGTTACACTTATTTATAATCTATCGGATCAATGGAAGTACACTTTATGAAAGGGTAAACACGTCTCAATTTTTACTCACCGATGAAAGCGGATTATTAGCCACCATAAGTGATGTTAAGTTTGGGAAAAGATTAGTTTTCTCACCAGGTGGTGTGTCAGGAAACTGAATCAATGTCAACTTGCAATTGTTTAAATTCATTAGTTGAAGTCTGGAAAGAAGAATAATGATGTATTTCTGTCCTTGCAATATCACAAAACCAAAGGCATTGCATACATAGAGTATGGAGTTGTCAGCATGTTGGGCTTACATGCCCAAACTTGTATTTAAAGCAATGGGTTGGGTCAAGCATGTAAGGGGAGACAGAGAACTAACATTGGGAGAGGTCTTCTATGCTCATATAATGCCAGTAGGAGGTATCATTGAGATAAAGTGAAGTGGCAGGCGAGGCGTGGTGGTTTTACCATCATAGTATCAGGAAACCTATAGATTTTGATGACTATGAGAGGGGTCAAATTTACCAGGGGTTTGGTGGTTAAGATGTTTGGCAGTTTTGTCGCAAAAATGGTAACTTGGCACTAGTTGAGTTTCTGATGAGGTGAAATTGAGACTGCGTGTTCTTGAATAGTGATCAATGTTTGGTTTTCTTGTTCTGAGAGAAATTTAATCAGGAGGAATCCATAATGCTGGCAATGGAGATCATATCAGGTTATGCGCCGCTCTTAAGCTGGATGGCGTAGAACACCAGTTGTTGCGCGTTTGTCCGGCGATCTTGAGATTCAAGGCTTCACAACCAGGAATTTCTGTAGTCTGGTGAGAGATATAGAGAGTGATACTGGTGTGGAATGGGATGTCTAAAGGTACAAAGAGATTATTTCTCGGTTTGTGAGTTCGTTAGTAAAATGATTGAGAGGAGGTATCCATGCCAGTAGCAGTGGAAGTAAGATGAGAAGGAGGGGCTGTGAAAGGGACAGTTCTAGGGTGGTGATCTTAGAGTCGGTATGAAAAGTTTGCCGAGTCTTGAATTCTGTATTGGGTTCAGAAGATGCTGAATGAAAGCTTTAATGAGGCTGTGGAGCGAAAGAGCTCTCGAGAAGATTAATATCATTTTCAGGGGGAATTTTTTTAAAATTCTAATTTTAAGGCTCTCTGCCAGTAGGTGCCAGCAAGGGCACAGCCAGCGAAATTACTATTCTTTTTTATTATATAGTAAAAATAAGCTATGAAAAAAAAAGAAAGAAAGAAAGAAAAACTTTAAACCAGTACATATAAAATAAAAACCTAACTAAGACTAAAAGAAAAATGCATGGTCAGGTGTGATGAAGGTCTGCACCATCAGGGACCTGAAAATAGAACCAACACCAAAATAACTAAATGCTATAGAGGAGGGCTTCCTTCTTCAAGAAACTGGATAATGCCATTTTATTATAAAGATTTCAGCCACCTGACCACTGCCTAATTGGACATAAGTGGCCATAATTCTGTCAAAGTGTACTGCTAAGTAAAATTAAAAACAAACAAGCAAATGACAAACAAAAGCAAAAAACAAACGGCAAGAAGGAAGCATGCTCAGGCGTCGGTAAGAGGAAGGTCTCGGCCCGGCACAGGAACATGCGACCTAGAACAAAAAAAAATCAAATAAAATGGGAGGCCGGGCTCTTCCAAAATGTCATAGTCCACAACTCTCAACACAAACCCGTCCCGAGTACAGGGGAGAAACGATAGCGACCCCGTTCGTCCCGACACGGGGACAGGTAACGTGTGCGAAAATCACCCAGACTAGAGCTTTCAACACGAATGTGCCAAACAGTCCGGAGGACAACGCAATCGTTGCAATAAAGTGCAGGTGAGCGCTCCATTAAAGGGTAGAAAGTCCCGCGCGTGTGCCCAATTCAAAGATGACAGAAAGCGAAAGCGACCTGAAGCTGTCGCGGCATTGGGGGGTAGGTCCACGGGAACAGTCGCAGAGCAATGGTACGCAACTTTAAACTCCGCTCCTGGGACTTGGAGCCATCCGTATACACCGGCACGGTTCCAGCATGACACGAGGTGTGCTCCAAAAAGGTCTAACGCAATACTCCCGGCGCTGTACAAGCTTTGGGAGCAGAGGCGTGACGACAAATAGCCAAAGGTGGTAACCTCCAGGGTGGCGTCCTGGGCAGAACCATGGGCGCCACCGGCCCGAGAGCTACACCAAACTCTCGAAGTAGTTTCCTAGCCCTAAACGTAAAAGGCTGGGGGTATGACTGTCGTCTCTCGACAGCCTAGGCACCGTCGAGATAGGCTGCGGATCAAGTGAGAACTGTTGGCAACTGAGGAAGGCACCGGGCTCACACCTACAGACACAATGTACTGTGCATATGCGCAGAGCGACTGGCCTCTGACCCAGCCTCTACAAGTAGACTCTCAATGGGGAACGTGCAGAAGGCCAGGTGAAGACCGGTGAGTCTGATTAAGTTCACCTTCCGTAATACACGCTCACCTGCGGATGCATAATACTCTAATCCCTAGTCAAGCTTCGAATGAACAAAGGATCGCTAGAAAAGCAAGGCAGTAGCCCTATTATCACCCCAGGTGATGAACGTCACGGAACGAAGAATGGCTGCGAATATGAGCCTCCCAGGTGAACCCCATTTAGGAACAAATTACGGTCGGGGTGGAGCCGTGTTTGACGGCAGAAGTGCACCACCTTGGCCTTGGCCAAGGAAAACCAAAATCTGTGCAATTCGGCATAGCGAGAGATGCAGTTCAATGCATGTTCGATTCGACGCACCAGAGTTGGCCTTTGGGCCACACCTAAAGAGATCGGACCATATTGCTTAGAATAAGCGGGGTGCGGCTCTCCGCAATTGACACACTTGGCCATAAACGTTAGGACTTATCGTGCACGGCCTTGAAGCAACTTAAACAGATTTCTGGTAAACCCGACTTTGCATGTCTACAGGAGCGATTCGTATGGCCGAAGCGGTGGCAGTAATAGCAACTCCGCAGCAGTGGCACGAATGCCTTCACGCGGTAGCGGTACCAACCGGCACGCACAGACTCAGGGAGCTGGTCACAGGCGAACGTGACGAAGAGTGTTGGGGTGGGTCTCGAGGCCCCTCCCTGTTTTCTCATTACACGCTCGACCTTGACCGCCCCATAGTGGGCCAGCTCTAAGGTGATGTCGTCTATGGAGTAGTCCACGAGTTCCCTCGCATAAACTACTCCTTTCACGAAGTTCATGGTAGAGTGTGACGTCACATTCACGGGAGTGGCATGGTGTCCAAAGGGCACTAATAATGGCCGCCTCGGAGGGATTCGACGCATTCGCCAAAAGGCTCCCGTCCGAGAAACGGGTCACCATCGGTTCTCTACCAATCACACTAGCTAAAGCTCTCCTCTGATGGATCATGTTGCCCTTAGCCAACATGCTGCCATCAATGGAGCGAATAACCAGGAAGCGTTTGAAGCCAGCGGGCTCGAAAACGCCGGGTGGTTTCTGAATGAGGAACTCCGATGTAATCGAGGCTCTGCTTTGTTCACTTGTACCTTTGGTCTTTGTCAGGGACTCTGCACTTAGGGGGGCAGCGGGGCCGCACGTGCCGATCTTGGCTTGGTCGCTTACCGAAGCAGCAGACCCATCCGTCCCCGCAGATGGAGAGGAGCCCCGAGTCTTTTTTTTGTTTCTTTTCTTCTTGGGAGCTGAGGGCGGGGAATGAACCCACTTTTCCCCTCCGCCGGCAGGAGGCCCCAGGCCAGATGGACTAGCCTCAGCAAGGTTCTTCTCCGAGACGGAGAAGGCCCTGGCGGTTGCAGGGGCACCGGCCGGAGGAAGAGATCCCTCTCCTCCTTGTACTGCCTTAGAGACCCGAGCCGTTTGAGGAGGACCTTGCATAGGGGCAGACTCGGGTTCGGTGCTTGGCGCCAAGCCCAGATTCGCCCCCATGGATGGCCCTACCGTCTGAGGCCGGGTTGCCTCAAGGAGCATGTCTATCTCGGGACGGGGGGGCTCCATGTGGCCATCCCCCCCCCCAGGAGATCACAGGTCCCATTGGCAGTGGTGTCACGAGTTGAGTATGGGAAGGGGCACAGGCCTTGACCCCCGCTAAGGTTGGTATGCGAGCCAGCAGGTCTCTGGAGGGAAGCGGCCGATGTGCCCTGTCTTCCCTATCCCCCCTAAGGGGGTTTGCCCTACCGAGCCGCTTCAATGGGAAGCGGTCGGTTATGGGCTGCCTGCTGGCTTTCTTAGCAGTCCCCTTGGAAAGTAAAGGGGGGACTGCCGCTGGAAAGAGGGAGGCACCAGACAATGGGGTGAGGGAGTCCCCCCCCCTACACCTGTAGCCAAAGCAGAGGAGTAAAACTCCTCTCCGGTCAAAGAATTTTGGAGGTTCCCCTGTATATGCACGGGGGGGAGGGGGCGATTTTTCAGTGGAGCTGCCGAAGGGGAAATTGAGGGGAGATTTGGGGGGTATGGTGACCCTATTTTTTTACAGGATGCAGACGCTAATTACCCATCGCAGTAGCCCACTCTGCAAGGGGTATGCATGAGGCTGGCAGAGCCAGGTGCCGCCATTTTAGGCCACCCCTCCCGCCTTGTGACCTGGCAGCCCTTCCGCATGGCGGCTCCACCTTAGGCACAGCGTAAAAAGGATAGTGTGTGAAGTGAGAAGGAAAGGGGATGTGAGGAAGGTATGGGTAGAGATGAAGCAGGTTGTTAAAAACCCACCATCTCAAACTGGAGCTCATGGGTTAGGGAACATTGTCCCCTCTCCCCTTAGCCCCGATCCGGGATAGTTGGCTGAGAAGGTCAGCATCTACCCTGTGAAAATAGACCTGTTTGTTGCTCTACTTAGGTTTTTTGTATGAGGTTGATGGTCAGGTTGGCGAATACTTTCCTTGAATGCAAAGTGTAGAATCCGAGTTGAGGCCTTTATTGGGATGTGTGGTTTAAACATGTACTCGACCAAATATTAAATAATATTCAAGTATTTAGCAGAGTTTGACTGCAAACAATTACTAGGTCTTACTTTGGAAGTTTACCCAGGTGGCAAATTTCTGTCCAGTCTGAGACAGGATTCACACCAATGTCAATTTCTTCAAGATGGTCGAACAAACCTGGGGGGATGGGTCCCAATTTCTCCAGATCATTGAAAGCAAGCTGCAATATGAAACGGAGAGAGTACCAGGTCTCAATATACATCATCAGCAGCAAAACACACACATACCAATCTCGTACATAAAGTGTAGTTTGTTTGCATTAATAGCCAGATTAAGTAGATGGGGACAACGATCTTCCTTACCATTTCCAAAAAGGGGCTTTCTATAATTAGCCACCCTTATATGGACTTAGTCACCTTTTATAACAAAAGCAGATAAAAAACAAACTCCATCATGGGATAGGGCATAGCCAATATGAAAAACCACTTCCGATTAAAGCAAAGTTAAGCCACATTATGCGTGGTTAGTCATCAGATGGAGTTTATGATAACGATAGACTTAACAGAAGATGCCACTCACTGTAGATACACATGGTTCAGATTTCACACTAAACTGTAGGTCCCCAATGAGAAATAAAGGACCACAAAAAGGATGCAGTGATAAATTATTTTTACCACCACAATAGTGTTAGCCATATGGCACAAAAGGGGATTAAATGTGATTGCAGTCATCTATCAAATGAGCAAAGATGCAAAGTTATGAACCTCTTGCCTTCTATAATAATCCTACAGGTGAGGAATGGGAGGTTCTATCTTGCATTAAAACAGCCAATTACTCATTTTTGTTCATCCTATGTTTTTTGTTTGTTTTTAGTCTTTTCTGGTGGGCAGCAATAAGGGCACAGCAGCCAAAAGTACAAAAAAAAGAAGTTATCTTTAGGCAAGTTTATTTAAAACCTAAACTAAAAAGCAAAGAAAAGGACAAAAGGCAACACACAAAAAAACGGCAACAAATAAATATCTACAAGGCAGGTTCCGGTACCTAGAAGTAGGTCTGCCTGACTATCATCAGCCAAACAAGTCCCTAGTTGTTGGGGAGTGTGGTTAGGGTAAAAACAAAACAAAAACTTTATATACTAAAAATAATAATGATAAAATCAAATTTAAGATCAATGTTACTATTATATATATAGCCATAGCCAAAAGTTTTTGGACACCTTAGAAATGTTAGGAAATTAAATAAATGCAGGGTCGTAAAGTTTTTATTTGCATATCTATATGAATATAACAGTGAATAGATAGCAATAAGTTATATATGCTCCAAACAATCAATAAGAATTGACAAAATGCAAAATTTGCCAAAACATGTAACATCAGAAATATATAAAATATAAGCAGATGAAGCTCTGTGAAAATTACATCAACACCAAACAGATACAGGAAGCTCAGTAGGGTGTCAAGAGTCCCTTGGCAGTGACGAGAGCATTTATTATTCAAGGAATGCTCTCCATGAGGGTGCGACACCAGAGGGGTGGGATGCTGGACCAATTCTCGGTGATGATTGTCTTTAGTTTGCTCATTGGAGGCTGGCTGACGTCTTACAGCCTCTTTTAGATTCTGCAAGATTTTCCACCTGGGATTCATATCCAGAGGCTGATATTGTTGTCCTAGACTCACTGTATGGTTTATGCAGACTTGTGACATTGGCCTGTTGGAAAATCCCATCCCATTCAGGCATTTCTGGATTTTTTTTTAAAATTTTAAGAGCTCATCTGGCGAGTGCTTACTTGGGCATTAGTCGCCGTATTCAACACTGCCTAATATTAGACATCTTTAAAATAAGATGCAAAAAAGAAAAAGAAAAAAGGCAATAAGCAGGAAGCAAGCTCCGGCATCGGGGGAAGGACCACCTCCCCCCGGTACAGGAATGTGCAACCTACTAAAATAACAAAACAACAAAAAACAACAACTAGTTAAATAAAGGAGAGAAGACCGGCCTCTCCAAAAAAAGTCTATAAGGCATTTCTGGAGAGGTCTCAGGCTGATAGCAACAAGTTATCTCTCAGGACAGTTTGGTACTTCTCTGGTCATGGTGCCATTACAAATGGCAAAAATGCCCACCCCTGAACTTCTCTGGTCATGGTGCCATTACAAATGGCAAAAATGCCCACCCCTGAACTTGACATGCAACCCCATACCATTATGAAGCGGTCACCATGCTTTACTCCCTCACAACAAAATATTCAACACCCCCCCACCTGACATAAGCAGCACAGAAACGCAACTCAGTCTCACGGTCGGAGAGAGTACATCTTACACAACTTCGCTGTGGATACCACAAGTCACTAAACACTGCATAGACAACACCCATACAGATTTCCACCTCCCCCCGGTACAGGAATGTGCAACCTACTAAAATAACAAAACAACAAAAAACAACAACTAGTTAAATAAAGGAGAGAAGACCGGCCTCTCCAAAAAAAGTCTATAAGGCATTTCTGGAGAGGTCTCAGGCTGATAGCAACAAGTTATCTCTCAGGACAGTTTGGTACTTCTCTGGTCATGGTGCCATTACAAATGGCAAAAATGCCCACCCCTGAACTTGACATGCAACCCCATACCATTATGAAGCGGTCACCATGCTTTACTCCCTCACAACAAAATATTCAACACCCCCCCACCTGACATAAGCAGCACAGAAACGCAACTCAGTCTCACGGTCGGAGAGAGTACATCTTACACAACTTCGCTGTGGATACCACAAGTCACTAAACACTGCATAGACAACACCCATACAGATTTCCATCCATTCTGCCAAGTTAGTCCCCACAAAGTCACGCATCTCATAGCAGATTGCCCTTACTTGGCAGCTCTCAGACAACACCACAACATTTCACATGTCCATCAGTTATGGTCGGATCTAGTCAGTGTGGTGTCCTACCTGCGTGGTGTGGGCTTCCTGGAATGACAGAGCCTGGGGAACCACAACAACAACAACTATATTGGCACTATACACTCAGTATTCCACTGCTCTCTTGTGGACTCTAATATTAGTTACCTGGGGATGAGATCAACTAGAATTTAGACTCGTCATACCATAAGACACATCCACAATGACGCATGGTCTAGTTGCAGTGAGCATGTACCCAACCTAGTTAACGTCGCTTCTTCTAAAGGTTGCTGAGCGGCTTCTGGTGGGTTTTACATGACTTCAGGCCTGGTTCAAGCAGTCTGCAACAGACTGTTCTGACAGATGCAATAAGCTGGCCCAACTTCTTTCTATCCATTCATGCTGCAGCTGGACTGCAGTTTTCTTATAGTCCTAAAAGCTCATGTGATGCAGAGACCCGTCATCACATTGCATACTGACCCTGGGTCATCCAGAATGAGGTCAGTTTTGGATGTTTCTACTTTCTCGGATCCTCTTCAACACTTGTGCAACACTGGAATTTGATCTGCCAATCCTCCATCGATTTGTCAACAACTGAGACCCTCCTCATGCAGCATGCCTATCAGACATCTTTCCTCCATGATAGAGTTGTGTTTTCGCCATTATCATATCATTATCAGATCCTGATCACATGGAATATCATATTAATCAACAAATATGTGTTATATGAAGACATTTTGACTAACATATCATATAATGATATGAGGATTTCATACATTTCAATAGCATTGTCATTTTAGATATTTCAAAAAAGGTTATAAGGAAGTTTGTACTTTTATTTTGCTTTCCAAATGAATTGCACACATGCATGAAAACCTACACCAGGCATCTAAAAACACTTGCTGGTGGCTGTACAATTGGGCAAATAATTTACAAAAAACTAACATTATTGCAACTTTCTCAGCATAATCAATGAATAATCAATAATAAAACTTAAATTTGAATAAAAGATTAGTAATAGACCTAAAATTTAAGACTACCGTCCAAAATAAATTTGGAGTCACTAATCCATCAAGGTTACACAAAATGGAGAATTTCTCACCTGAATTTTTTGGGCATAGGGAAAAAGTTGGACACACGACATCAAGTCTTCCCAGGAATAGGTGAGCATTTTATTCATAACAATGTGAGTTATATGTTTAGTTGAATCCAACAAATCATTTGAGTGTGACAACTTTGTGATTAAATTACCACTGAAATGCAAAGAAAGGTGGATAAATATTCCTAGACAGGTTTTTTAAATTCACTATGATGACAAAGTATATGGAGATAGAAAATTAAATCACTGCCATAGGTATAATAAAATTTCAGTGTATAAATTATAGACTTGTCGTGGAAGAGCAAAAATACTATCACCATGGTAATAGCTGCATGTTGCGGAAGATAATTAATGAGAATGTATCTATGAAAGAAATGGGTGAGCTGCCTTCAACATACCTTTTTAGTAGACTATTATATCTATTAATATTTCTTCCAGTTATTGAGCAATATGATTACCCTGAATACTTTCTAAATTGATGTGATTAATTCATAACTAATTCCCAAAATAAAGAACTGCAAGAAACTACTTAGGATGACATTTTACTCATTCCAAATATATACATTGTTTACTATCAAATTTTAACAATATTAAATAATAAAATTTAGCATTAATAAAACATATCACATACCTAAGATTCAGAAACCTGAGGTTAGGTAACTGTTGTGTTATTTGTGCAATATCTTCCCATGAAGAAATAAGGGTGTTGGACAAGTCTAAATCTTGCAAACGTGGCAACAATGATCCAATATCAGAGTCCCCTCCATTTCTCACTGACCAGCCATCAAGGACAACAGTTTGCAAGTATTCCAGCTGACTTAAAAGAAGGGTATTTAAATAAAAGTACAATACAAATATCACAGAAAATGATTTTGCAAAGTACTTGATCAATCAAAAAGAAATTCGCCCCTACTAATGTGGTTAAGGTGGAAAGAAATCAAGGATGCAATGGATCTAAAATACAAAAGCTGGATTTTATATTAAAGAAAAATAAAACCTACATAATCTAAACAAGGATATATTCACTCAGAAGTTATAAAGAATATAGAAATATAACAAAAGGAGCAGCAATATTAAAAAAAATTGATGACAAGGACCACAAGAGCAAACTTCAACCCTAAATACCAAGACTAGGAAAGGACCTTTACAAATCTCCAGGAACAAGTTTGTATAGAGTGCAAGAAATAAGAAATCTTAAGCCCTACCCACTTACAAGAAGGAAACAGTAAAAAAGAATGCTTTCTTATGAAACAGCATTATTTAATCAAGTCTAAACTAAATGCCAATTTAGGGGGATTTTAACTGTCTTAAATTCAAAGCAAAAACCAACAAGGGCATTACCTGCAGAAAGTTTGTAAGATATATGAAGTTTGTGAAATTGAAGGAAATAAAAATATTGGGAAAATATAGAGCAGCTGCTCATCAATGGAGCCAGGAGGGCAGGCAATAATCTCCTCCACCTGCTGGTGGATAGATCAACAAATCATGACAATAAAAACATTGCCAACTACGTTACTGTACATCAAGATCTTGAATAAATACTTCTTTGCTTACCTTTGCTGCTTTCCAACTTTCTCCATTCCAATGACTTCAACAAACCTTGCATTAATATTTCTTTTCAGCTGATCAGTTAACTGAAAAAATTAATTTAGTTGAAAAATAGTGGTACATGTGAAAAAGGATGTAACTACAACTTTCAAGAACCTAATAAAACTTACAATCTCTTCAATTTTATAATCATTTTGATATCTTCCTCTTACAGCTTCCTCAAGAGGGATGCCAAGGTTGACTTTTGTTGGCCTGACAAATGAGCCAGAATTTTCACATCTGTGTGTATAAAAAATAACATAAATAAAGATAATTGCTATATATATATATTAAAAATTATAGATACAACTACAGTTTATAAACAATTCATATGCTCAGTAATGGACTATGCAAGCCATGCTTGGGTCTTTAATTGGTTTTAAAGAATCATCAAGGAAATCCAAATGATACAAAACAAAGCCATAAAAACAATCACAGACTGCGCAGCTACTACACCCAGAGACCACTTACACCCTAAAACAATAGGCCTTAAGGTCAAGGATTACTTTGACATGAGGCCCACAAATATTAAGTGCAGCCTCCACAACCACAGTGCATCCACTAAAGTAAACACCCACTCCCACAAAGAAATATTAAAAAACTGTCAATTCTCCCACCTCCCTAGCTTCTAGAAGCATATCTACACCTACTTCACTCATTGTTCCATCCAGTCACTCTCCAGAATACCCTGCTGCATGCATGCCCCCCTGACATCCACCTTTCTGAATCTGCCCTCCCTCAGGGGGGGACTGAGTCCACTGGACCAGGAAAGATAAGCCATATTGGGTGTGGTTAGTTGCAGGTTGGAGTCCCGATTCTGTCAAATTAACAGTGGCTGCCATACACTATACATACCAATGGTTTGGATCCTACATTAAACAGGTCTGTAGTGAAAAATAAAAGGCATCTTAAATGAGTGAAGATCAGAGGTGAAACTCACCAATTTCTTTCCTACATGGTCAAGTTGCGGCGTGCACATCACCCAGCCCTCCTGAACTACCAGAAGAGGCTGGATGTAGCCAGTGTGGATGCCCATTCAGAATACAACACTGCACTCAACACAAACACACAATGGAAGACTGCAATGCACACACACCAAGACAACATACATAAGCTCTTGCTAGCCTAGTGGATACAGAGTTGGATTTCTGACATTAAGGAAGGGAGTTTGATCCCAGCAAATGGAGACACAAAACTTTCAGCAGTGTAATGAGCTGGCCACCCAGTGGACCAATAAGCTGATACTCATCCACACAGGGGGCAAGTAGCTCCACATGCATATAGCCAATCACAACACTGCTATCATTTCCCTTCCCACCACAACATACCTACTTGGCCCCCCTACCCTTGGGGTCATGAAGGGTTCCACCATCACTTTTGGTGTCAAAAACACAGTACAAACCACCCTTCATCCAATACAAAATGACCCCTGGTGTTTTCAGACTCATCAGTGATTATCCAGTTTGGGGATCTCGTACAATATGCAAGGGATAAATGGCACTACCTCCTCTACTTACACAATATAAACTCCCTGAGGGATATGTGGGAAAACCAAGAGCACTAAGGAGCTTATCCTGGCCAATGAGAGGCCTACATTCATTATAATCTGCCCCCTTACTTTTGTTTTTCATGCTGCCTGGGTGGTCGTGGATGGATGGATTATTTACGAGTCCCTCGGTGCTCACTGCGAGGTGATTGCACCGTAATTCGTTTTGTAGTAAAAAAAATTTAAAGATGAGATATAAAAGTTGTGTCTGATATGATGAGGTGGTGATTATGCAGTGAAGATTGAAGCACTAGATGGATAAATGGTATGATAATGGAGTAAGATATTAAAATAATTAAAATTCATTAAAATTTAGATTGTGCTATTGGAGATTTATCTATAGCTTCTTTAATAGTCCTGTCTCCTCAAGGTAGCGGATGATTCGGCTGCCAGGGCAGATATTTTCAGCCGTTAGTGCAGATCTTAGGATATCGAGGGTACCCTCACCATTGATGGGTATGTATCTTCGTCGGAGTTCTCCATAGGCTGGGCATTCCGCGATAAGATGTGCAATTGTGAGAGGTAGCATTCAATCTTCACGGTAGGGGGATAGTCTTTCTCCATTAGGTATCCGTGTGTGAGTAGTAAATGTCCGATGTGGAGTCTGCATACGGATACCTCTGCCAGCGGGTGAGTTCTTGAGGCTTCCATGGCGATAAGTTTTGGAAAATGTGTTTCATCTTATTTTGTCCATATAAATCTACCCATCTGGCCATCCAGTTCTCCCGAATGGCGACCTTTATTGCAATGATGTAGTCCTCATATAGTATTGGGATATCATTGGGCCTGATTGGAAGAAGGGCGGAGTTTTTTGCCGTTGTATCAGCTTGCTCATTTCCAGCTACCCCTACATGTGCTGGGACCCAGCAAA
This sequence comes from Ceratothoa steindachneri, assembly GCA_963969495.1. Classification (NCBI taxonomy): domain Eukaryota; kingdom Metazoa; phylum Arthropoda; class Malacostraca; order Isopoda; family Cymothoidae; genus Ceratothoa; species Ceratothoa steindachneri. The sequence continues at coordinate 152,869,055 of OZ018320.1, forward strand.
AGGAAATTTTCTTTCTTTTGCATGCTGCTTTATATATGTAGTTTTGTATTTCTAACAGAATTGGATGTATGTCTGTCATTCGTTGTAATGTTTGTAGGCTTCTGAAGGAGTTGGTGAAGATTGTGAATTCATCTGATGTTGGGTTATTGTATGCCCAATGTACTGCATGTTTTAAGGCATAGCACTCAACAGTGAAGATTGATAATGTTTGGGGTAGTTTTTCAGAGAATGTGTAGTAATTATTTGATATCACCGAGAATCCTGTTCCATCTATGAATTTTGATCCATCGGTGTATATATGTATACCCATAGTGTTACTGCATGGGTAAGGAATTGAATTTTCTCTCCCAGGAGGGGTAGTTGTTGATTGTTTTGTTATATTGCTATGGCATATCTTTAAAGTTGTTTTCAAAAATGGAATATCTGGGAAAGCAAGTGGATGGAGAGCTTGGGGCATCCAAAGTTTTGGATGCCCCCATCTCTCTTCCGAGATGCTCTACTCAACTGTTATAAACAAAAAAAGTTTTGTTCAAGCAATGTCCAAATTGCAGAACACTTGATTTTTTATATTTAAGAATGTATCCCTGATGTATGTGAGGTATGGCTGTAAATTAGTTGAAACTATCAGTGTACTATATGTAGCCCAATTGGTCCTCAATGTGATCAAAGATTGGTAAACCATAGGCGAAAAATTAGTTCAAAACATGAATCCAAAGAAGACAGAATAAAGAAAATGAACCTTAAACCTTCAATTACTGGAAACATGATAATTAAGAAGGAAGTCACATGTTTCTACTGGAAATTGAGTGAACTTATATTATTGAATATAAACTGCATATGGAAATGGTGGTGCCCAAGGTTTAATTATATGAATATCTACATGCCTTAAACTTTATTATAAGATTATTTTTTTAGCGTCCATCTGGCAACAGCCTACAAGGACATAAGTTACCATAATTATCTTATAGCCAATGCTAGGCTAAATTAAAAAAATAAAATAGAGGCAAAAAAGCAAGAAGAAAGCACACTCCAACTTCAAAAGGAGATCTGTCATTCACCAGAATGGGAGCATGTGACCGACACAAAAGAGTCCAATAAAATGGAGGAAGAAGTCAAATAGTCCACAAATCTGTGTGCATGAATCTATCCTGAGTACAAGGGACCAGTGGTAGCGACCCCGGTCACCTGGGTACCAGGAAAGGTAATCTGCATGAAGATCACCTTGAATGGATTACAGCGCAGATGTCGCAGTAAAGTGCTTTATCAAATGGTGGAGCATTCCACAAGTGTGTCCAATTCAAAGACAACAGTGAGCAATGTGAAGCCGTTGTGGCAGAAGGGGGTAGGTCTAAGGGAATACTCATGGCATGCAACTTTAAGCTCTCATTGGTTGTCTCCCCATTTTTCTTTATCAGACACCCCAGAGGCCTGCCCTGATTCCTGCCATGTAGTCAGTGTGAGGAAGCGTGAAATGCTGGTCTATTTACCTAGCCTTGGAACCCAGCATAAGATAATCTCAACATCCACCCAGCTAAGCGACAACTGTGGCCTCAGCGATACCATAAACCAGAGGTGCGGAGATTACAATGTGCCGAGAGCACTGATGGCACTTAGAGTGTTGCTATAGATCACAATCCATTCTTTGAACAGTGCACAATGCATTAAATTCCATACCAGGAGGTGTATTGCAACCAGCTCGGCTGTGAAGACATATGCAGCACCTGGTAGAGCCCTGCTGAGTTCAAACCGAGGAGATTCAGGGTGAAAGCCAACCCCCTCCTGTGACTTGGAGCCATCTGTGTAGACTGGCATGGAGCAGCATGACATAAAGTGTGATCCAACTGTGGAACCTTTGAAAGAAGAGGCATGGCGACAAATAATCAAAGGTGGTAACCTCCAGGGTGGCATCCTGGGCAGAACCAGAGATGTCAAAGGCCAGAGAGCTACACCAAGCTCTCCAAGTGGTTTCTTAGCTTTAAACTCAAAGGGCATAGGGTATGACAAGCATCTCTCCAGCAGCCTATGCGGCAGATCAGCTGTGGATGAGGTGAGAGCTGTTGGCAACTGAGGGAAACAATGGGGGGTTTTAGGGGGAGGGTAATTTCAAGAGCTTTTCTGGTGACTGCCTACTTGGGCATTAGTCGCTGTATTCAACATTGCCTAATATTAGGCATCTTTAAAAGAGGATGCTAAAAAAAACAATAAAAAGGAAATAAGCAGGAAATAAGCAGGAAGCAAGCACCTGCATCAGGGAAAGGTCCATCTCCCCCTGGCGCAGGAATGTGCAACCTACTAAAATAACAAAAAAAAACTAGTTAAATATAGGGGAAGAAGGTTGGCCTCCTTCCAAAAAGTCTATAAGTCCACCAGTCAATGTGCACAAACTCGTCCTAAGTACAAGGGACAGGCGGTAGTGAGCCCGCCCATCCCGGTACCGGGACAGGAAACATGCGCAGAGATCACCCAGGCTGGGAGACAACGCAGTCTTCACAGTAGGGTACTGGCGAGCACTCAATCAAATGGCGCTGCATCCTGTGAGTGTGTCCAATTCGAAGACAACAGAAAGCAACCTGAAGCCGTTGCGCCATTGGGGGGTAGGTCCATGGGAACAGTCACAGCGCAATGGCACACAACTTTAAGTTCCCTTTGACCGTCTCCCATCTTCTTTGCAGAGGGAACCAATGGACCTGTGAATACAAGCACATAATGCACTGTGTGCAGCACAGAGTGATTGGTATCTCCCAGGCATTAGAGAGTAGGCTCTCAATGGGGGACATGCGGAATTGATGTACTCTTCCCAAAGGCAGAACCATCAGGCACTGTTGGCCATACAAGTCACTGTCACCTTCAGAATTATCAGGAGAGGTTAGGCTCACTATGCAGATCTTTTCCTCCCTCCACCTCTAACCATTGGTAGGTGGGGTGACCACGGAAAGGAGGGTCCCTTTCTTGGATGGTTGCACATTTCTGAGTTGCCTTTGCAGGTAATGAGTAACTACTTAAAATGACTTAAATAAAATAAAATCAATGCACCCCTATGATGCATTGGATATGACTTAGCTCAGTGGAAACACCCCTTACCACAAATGAAGTTAAACTATATTGTGTAAGGTTTGTAAATTCATGAGAACTGGGAGTAGGCCAAAAACATATCTCTTGGGAAAGGACAATTAAAGGTCAGAGGCTTTCATTACAAAACTTTACAAGCTTTTTGACATCCTTCAGTTGTAAGTGTAAAATTGTTCCTTACTGTGAATTTGACTGCCCTAGTAGCAAAAGCGAAACTCTCATTAATTGTACATGCCCTAGGAAAATGAAGATCCCTGTGAAAGAACTTGCTTTCATTAAAGATCAGAGACAAAAGTTTGCTTTACTTGGACCATATCAGATTGGCTTGCCAGATCAACCTGAGCAAAACAGACAAGTCAAAAAGCAGAAGTGACAAGAAGGGGAAAGAAGAAGAGTTGCTGAATAAAAGCAGATAAGTAAGCAGGCCAACCTCCAAGCGCTCAGCATGGTATTCATTCATTGAAATGATAATACAGACACTCTTGTGCTCAGATGACAGTGAGGAGAAGAGAGCTGCTGTCCAAATGATTGTTGATATGAGGGGTGGAAATGATCACACATTTGGAGATCTTTCTGTACGTCTCAGTAGGACACCTTTCATGAACACTTTCCACAGTAGCCCTGTCATGCTCAGTCAATAGAGGTGTGCGTGAAACAAGTCACAGAGGAAGCAGACAGGGTGTATACACATGAGAATAGTGATGGCTATATCATCAGAGGCCAAGAAGCAAGTTGGCTGCTGATGTCCAAGAATGAATCAAAGCAAGACTTGATGAAACTTGTTTAATTAATTTTTATTTTACTGATGTAATCACTTTTTAATATTGTATGATTACAAGGATATATTTTATGCAGAGAAACTAAACTGTGTATCACGTCTTATTGCAGGTCAAATTTTTAGCTGAAATTTTGAATATTAAAGATTATACAAACATCAAACTTGCTCCACTGAAATATACTAGGTAGGTGCGTACGCAGTTAACATTTCAATCGTATTAATAAGATACATACAAAGTTATGTTGAGTTATGTATTTTGATGTGCTTTTAACTGTGTCACTCTTTATTGCAAGTGTACAAAAGTGCCAATTTAAGGTAATGATACAAAGTATTATCATTATATTACCATTTTATTGTAATAATAAAACACGCTACCAAAGAATAACAGCAAAAGATATGAAACAAAATCAATTAAATTGTTGGTGTTGTACTTTATTTGTCGATGTAACTTCCTTGTTTAGAAATGGCATCAAACAGTCTTTTGTCCACAGAAGCTGTTAGCCAACTAATCTGGGAAGATGTTATGGTACCAGCAACTGTTTTAATCTTTTCCCACAGGGCATCCTTCAATGGAAACTGGATACCTCCTTCATACACTTTCCTCTTCATGATTGACCTTAACTGTTCGATAGGGTTTAGGTCTGGAGAACAGGGAGGCCAGGTTATAAGTGATTGGCCTGTGATTCCCAAAGTTGCGAGGTATGAAATTGCAGCCTTGGCCAAATGTGGAGCATTATCATGCATAAAAATCAATCGCCATCGATGTGAGTCGCAGATCATATAACCATGCTGCAAAATGCTCCTCCAGAAACATGGTGTAGTAGTTGCTGGTGAGTTTGATACCTTCTGGAACTTGAAAAGGTCTGACAAGTTCATTTCCTATGATTCCTATGATTTCCTATGTGAGCAAGAGGCTCCAAGAGGTAATTCTCCAACAGATAAGCCTTCTGCGAGACCTGCAACAATCTGTGTCTACTTTGTGGCTGTCAGACATTGTTTCAGGGGCATTTTCGTACACCTGCAATAAAGTGTGACACAGTTGAAAGCACATCAAAATACATAACTTTGTATGTATCTTATCAACATGATTGAAATGTTAACTGCGTAATACCTACCTAGGATATTTCAGTAGACCAAGTTTCACGTTTGTACAATGTTTAATATTCAAAATATCAGCCCAAAATTTGACCTGCAATAAAGCATGATACACAGTTTAAATGTCCATAGCATTACCTGATATTTTGAAAAGCTAAAATTAAATGTTTTCTGGGAGCAATTTATAATTATTTTTTTTCAAACATAAATTTACCAAGTTAAATGTTGAGCAATGATAAAAATAACATTTGAATTTCTTACATCCAAACATATTTTTAGAATTAGCAAAAATGAATTTTTACCCCACAAATTGACACACTCTACTCTTATATATTACATTGACCCATGGTTTAGGTCCCATGTTAAACAATAACTCCCTGTAAGATAGGCATATCAGTATGAACTGGTAGTAAAAACTATGCCAAAATATGCTAAGATACATTATCATTACAATTAAGGATACAAAAAAGCCATTAAGTACACAACTTACCTTGCTGAGAAGTACTGGATACCTTGATGAATTCCATTGTGTTTTCCTCTATTTTCCTCATCCCAGTCAACTCCATACCAAATTCCTTCATGCGGCGGAATCTCACCAACCCACTTTATTGTTCCTTTGGCACCATCGCACTCAACTCTATATCCAATTTTAACTTTGGGCATATTTACAGTTTTAATAACAGAAAAATTAAAACTGTTTAAATAATATTTAGTAAGAGTTGTTAGATCTGAGGTTAAAGAGTAAAATAAAATAGAATAAATAACATGAAATGTTTATTAATGGTCAATTTTAACTAGAAAGAAAAGTACCATACCAATTGCTATATTTACCCATTTTACATTAGATTTATTATGTCAGAAATTTAATCCTGTATGCTGTGGGAATTTTATCCCCCTTTCCCCATGCAACAGCTAGAAGGTGGAAGTGTGGAAGTTCACTTGCAACTTACCCACATACAGGTTACATCCAAGTGGAGTGATCCCACTCCACAATCATCCCCTTGAAAATGACTGACCCAATCTTAAAACTATTTATTCTTGCCCTACAAAATGGCTAGGGTGTAAAATACACAGCCTTGCCTGCTGGGTATGCTGAGTACCGTTAGCAAGACAGCCAAGAAAACACATTGCCATGCCCCTTACAGGGTCAGTGAAATATGCCTTAGTAAAGATCCCCTTGAATGACCCAAAGCTAAAACATTCAAAGTTTGTTGACTTCAAGCAATAAATGGATGCAACTGTGGAGAGGTAATGGGCGAATTCATCTTGATTGATTATGTAACAAGAATTATAAAGGAGAATGATGCTGCGACAGTTGTCACCATGAGGAATTTGAACAGCTAGGACCTCAAGATGTCTTGTGAAGCAGTCCTTGTCATATTAAAATAAGGAGGCCAACCCCAGCTGCTCAGAGTCTACCCATCCTGATGATTTGGCAATCTGGAAAGAAACGGGAGATGGTGGAGGATAACCAAGTCTCACAGAGGCAAACTATTAAAGGGTGGGCTTCATGAAGTAGAATCTTAAGGTCCATGATTTTTTGCTGGAGTGAGAAAGCATCACAAAATAACTGTGAAATGACATAAGGGAAAGACTAAAGCAGTAGGGAGGAGAGAAAGCAATGTTGCGTGAATGGAAAATCCATACTGGAGGAGAGATTTTTCAAGGGGCAAGACTATAAAAGCAAAAGTAAAAGACTGGCTTGGTGATAAATGGAGGGAAAATAGAGAGATGTTTTATATAACCAGGAAGGTGGGTAAGGAGGGGATTTTTCCGAATAAGACTTTGGTACTTGAGTGAGAGTGGTCAATATTACCTTGTTTAGGGTTATTCTACTCGTACTTGTTGATACTTTGAAATCCAGGTAGAGGGGGCTGCTTGGACATGTGGTTGACAGATGTGAAATATACTTAATCAGCATAGGAAAAGGCAAAGCTAATAAATGGGGAAACTGAGATGAGAATTAAGAACTGTAAGTGAAATAGTATTAGAAGTTGAAAGGGTTAGATGATGAGAAGTTACTAGAACCGGTCTATCAGGAGCTGTCATAAGGTTATTTAGGGGTTAGCTATTAAGGGTAGGGTATATATTTGCCAAGCCTTCCATAGCATTCATAGGATATTTTTTCAAAGGCTATTTGGCGACTGCCCACCGGGAGACAAGTCACCAAAATCATCCTACAGCCTAATGCAAGGCTGGATTAAAAGAGCAAACATGCAAAAGAGCCCCCACCCCCTCCAAAAAACAACAAGATGGAAGCATGCTTCAGCATTGGGAGGAGATAAAGGAAGCTCTTCCTGGTCCAGGATCATGTGAATGACACCAAAGGGTCAAATAAAATGGAGGCCAGCCTCCTCCCAAAAGTCAGATAGGCCACAAGTCTGTGTGCATGAATCAGAACAAACAGAAGTGACCCTGCTATCAACGGTACTGGAACAGGTAACCTGCATAAAGATCAGCCAGACTGGGACATTCAACAAGAATGTAACAAACAGCCTGGGAGACAACACAGTAATTGCAGTAAGGTGCAAGGGGTCGCTACATCAAATCATGTTGCATCCCACGAGTGTAAAGAATTTGAATATAACAGAAAGCAACTTGAAGCCATCGCGGCATTCGGGGTAGGTCCATGGAAACAGTCACAGCTCAATGATATGCAACTTTAAGTTCTCCTTGGCCATATCGCACCTCCTTTGTCAGGCAGCCATGATTCCTGCTATGTAGTCGGTGTGAGGAAAAGCAAAATGCTGGTATGGTCCCTCAGTCCTCACAGACTGTTTGGCACCCTCATTCCCTGCAATTCTCACATGTGCAGGAACCCAGCAGATAATCTCAACATCTGCCCAGCTTGTGGCAACTGTGGTGTCAATGATTCCACAAACAATCAGGGTGTGGAGATTTCAATGCTTCGCACTCAGGGCACTTTGTGAGTCACTAAAGATTACAATCCAGTCTCCGAACTGGGCACAACGCATTATCTCCCATAGGGAGCAGTGCATTTCAACCAGCTTCATACTGAGGAAATCCATCATGGAAGCCAACCCCCGTACACTGGCACAGATCCAGCATGACATGAAGTGTACTCCAGAAAGGCAAAAGCAATAATCTCAGCACTGTGGATAATTTGGGAGCAGAAGTGTGGCAGCAGAGTCAAAGGTGGTATCCTCCAGGGTGGCATCTTGGGCAGAACCAGAGGCACCATTGAGCCCAAGCTCTCAAAGGAGTCACCTAGCCCTAAACCCAAAGGGCTTAGGGTAAGACCTGCGTTTCTTGACAGTATAGGCAATGTTGAGATCCGCCATGGATGCAGTGAGAGCCATTGGCAACTGAGGGAGTTACTGGGCTTGGTTGTACCAGCGCATAATGAACTGTGCAAGGTGCAGAGCAAGTGCCATCTTGCCAAAAGGCACCAGTCGCCAGACAGAGACTGGTGAGGTGGAGCGAGCCTACCTTTTGCAATACATGATTGGTTGTAGATCTTAAAATTCACATCTGTAGTTAAGCTTTAAATGAACAAAGTATTGATAGAAAAGTAAGGCAGTAGTAGCCCTATCATCACCTGAGGTGCTGAATGTCAGAGAACGAAGAATGTCCATGACACAGGTATGAGACCTTAAGGCAACAAATGAGCCTCCCAGGTGAGGCATCAGTCATAAACAGGACCAAGGAAATGGTGCAAATCCAACACTTACAGGCAAACACTGTTTAGGAACAAAGCGAGGTAAACTGAAAGGTATGCTTCTGCATAGTGAGAGATGCAGTCCAATGCCTGTTGGAATTGGCATCTGGGCTGCACCAAAAGAAAGGTCATCTAGGTAGAGCATCATGAGAACATCTTCTGGCAACACTGGAGATACCATTGATGCTTAGGGAGAAAGAGTTGACATTGAGGACACTTCCCTGTGGGAAGTGTCCTTCCTGCTCCATTGGGCCAGAGGGTTTTTTTCCCCATCAGTATGTGGAATTGACAATCTCGCAGAAATTCAGAGATAAAGATTGGGAGGCATCCCCTCGCCCCCAGTGTATGGAGTTTCATAATACTGTATCACCATGTGCTATCATAGGCTTTCTCCAGAACATCAAACACTGTCTACAAAGGAAGGCCTTGCACACCACATTTTTCAGTCGAAGCAGAACATCTGATGTGAAGTGGAACTTGCAGAAGCCACAATGTGCTGAAGACAGATGGCCTCTGCTGTCCAGGAAAAAGGCTAATCTAACATTTACCAATTTTTCCATCAACCTGCACATGCAGGAGGTTAGAGAAATTGAATGGAAACCAAACAGGGTAGAGTGATCTCTCCTCTGTTTGTGAAAAATCAGCAGAAATGCTATGACTCACTCACCAAGGTGTTGAAGCATAGCATATGAGACATTGTTAAGGCTTATTAATATTGTCTTTTAGTGATCAAAGATGCATGAGTAGTTCTTTATCAGTTATGGAAGGTGGGACAGTAATTCTCCCAGAGTTATATTTATTCCCCACATCATCATCTCATTACCAGCATAGAACTTCTTAAAACTCAAGGAAAGTATTTCACTGAAGTCAATTTCCAGATTACTTCAAATCTGATTGCAGAGCCCTTACCCAGACTATGACAGTCTCCTTCAACAATCAATTTCTGAAATGAAGTTATTATAGGCTTCCATAGACTTTAGTCAGTGGGTAAAAACTGCTTTGTCTAAGAATTCTTTAACTAGAATTTACAGCATCACAGGAAATGCTTTGAGCAGAGGCTGCATGAAGTGTGGGGTAGAAAGAAAGTATTGATGAATCTGATGATTTGGATTTAGAATATGTACATAGAGGGAAAAGAGAGTTCAGGTCAGAAGATGTTCATTTGAGGGAGCCAGAATTACAAGAGGTGGTCAGTCCTTCTCTGCAGGGGGGAGTTGGGAGCCAGTAGACAGTTAATTGATGATAATTCTAGGTCAAGGGAAGTAGTAATAAATTCTATTAATATAGACAGAGAAGAAATTAAAGGGCTTATAATGCAGTTAAATACTAGTAAGGCATCTGGCCCTGACAACATTCATTCTAGGATACTCAAAGAAGGTGTAGAAAGTATTGCAGTAGCTCTTGAAAAGATATTTATTAGATCACTAGAGTCTGGAGAAATACCAAATGATTGGAAATTGGCAAATGTAGTGCCAATTTTTAAAAAGGGAAGCAAAGAGGATCCAAATAACTTTAGACCGGTAAGCTTAACTTCTATAGTCTGTAAAATTCTTGAGAAGATGGTTAAGAAGGAAATTTCTGATCATCTAGAGAGTAGCAGGTTAATTAATGATGCTCAGCATGGTTTTAGAAAAGGTAGATCGTGTTTAACTAATTTACTGGATTTTATGGATTATGTAACTAAAGAATTAGATAGGGGTGAGAAAGTTGATGTGATCTACTTAGATTTCAGCAAAGCTTTTGATAAGGTTCCACATAGAAGACTAGTTCATAAATTAAAGCTGCATGGGATATGTGGGTAGGTTTTAAATTGGATAACTGAATGGCTGAAAAATAGGAAACAGAGAGTTGTACTGAATGGAGTGAGGTCAGAGTGGAGGAATGTTATTAGTGGCGTACCTCAGGGATCAGTTTTAGGCCCTTTATTATTTATAATCTATGTAAATGATCTTGGGCAAGGTGTAAATAGCAAAGTGTCAATTTTTGTTGATGGCCCTAAATTGGCAGCTGTAGTCAAAGAGGTTGAGGGTAGCTTTAAAGTGCAGGGTGACTTAAATAAGTTGTTAGCTTGGGCTCAGAAGTGGCAGATGACTTTTAACCTTAATAAATGCAAAGTTATTAACATGGGGAGAGATAATAGGGAATTTAGCTATGAGATGGATGGGTATTGGCTTAATTCAGTTGAAGATGAGAAGGACTTAGGAGTAGTAGTAGATAGGTCACTGAAATTTTCAAAGCAGTGTATTGAGGCAAAAAATAGAGCAAATAGGGTGCTAGGTTACATTAAAAGAAATGTTAGCTACAAGCGTAAGGGGGTCATCTTTAAACTATACAACTCTTATGTCAGGCCACATTTAGAGTACTGTATACAGGCATGGTCACCACATTTTAGACATGATATAAACTTATTAGAGTCAGTACAAAGGAGGGCAACAAAAATAATACCATCCCTGAAGCACCTTGAATATGAAGATAGTAATAGAACTAGAGGCCACCACTTAAAGATTAAAAAACAGAGGTGCAGACTGGATGTTAAAAAAATATTTTTTTACTAACAGAGTGGTGGATTATTGGAATAGTTTGCCACCTGAGACTGTAGACAGCCCAAACTTGAATGTTTTCAAGCGCAGATTGGATGATTATATGGGGATGGAGGGTTAATTTCTTACTTTTTGGTATGTGGATATGTTTCTTGACTCATTCCTGTGGATGCAGTTTCTTTTTATTGTATATTTTGGGGGACTTTGATTTTTTTTTGACAGACTCCTATGGAGGCTTTAAATTATATATTGTAGATGCATGGTTGGACATTCCTATGGATTGTTAAATTGTATATTGTAGATGCATAATCTGACAAAATCCTATGGATGCATTATGTGGGTGGGATTTGACAGATGCAGATGACCTTTGATAGGCCCTTGTGGTTTTTGTCATCCGTGAAATTATGTTATGTTATGTTAAACCATAGTTGGATGTCAGCTTAATTCTCTGGAACAGAGCAATAAGGTCTCTTTTGAGAAATTTTTCAATTATACAGAACTAAGACTAAAGATAAAATAGGCCCACCAAAAAATACAGATAGAGAGGTAGTGAATGATAGTGATGCAATGGCTTGGGAGTGAAATGTGTGTGCAAGCATTTCAAGGTTGCATCATAGAAGAATAATTGTGTTTCAGCATCAGGTTGAAATATTGTCTATTTGTGACTTTATATCATGTGATAAACACTCCCTGCCATCAAAATATTAGTCCAACATTATTACAAAGATACTAAACAATATTACAGGCTTTAGTAGCCAAAAACACGTGAAAATTTAATATTAACATTAAGAGCCAATGTACAAGCGTAAATTAAGCATTTCATGACACTTCAAGAAGGCATTGTGGAAAAATTCTTGAGTTGGAGAATCTTGTGGGGAATAAGTGGGGACAGTGCCTTCACCAGAAATGTTGGGATCTGCCTCTTGCTCTCACCGAACTAAATAGTCCCAAAGATAAGGCAGATCAGGTGATAGTGCCCATCTGCTAGCTGCGGAGCACCCTGATAGTGGCTGTTGGTTGTCAGCCATCCTGCTCCCTTCTTTTGGAACTCAGTTGTACCCGGAAACCATTAGAGTTGCCATAGCATTGAGGGTGGGTGTGCCAATTTGTGAGTCAGATAGGTGTAAATGTGGATCTGGTGTTGATTCCTTTGGTCTGCACCCCCCGTTCTGTGTGCTGGTTGGCAGAAAGATTTTTTTTTTTTTAAATTAAGGGGCTATCTGGCGACTGCCGACTTAGGCATAAGTTGCCGTAAACAAACAGCCTAGTTCTAGGCTACTTCAAAATAATTCAACAGGAAACAAAAATAAAAAGAAATAACAATAACAAAGCAATAACAAAAATGATAACAAAAACAACAACAATAAAACCGCGTTAAATGAAAGGGAGAAGGCCGGCCTCCCCCCAAAAGTCAATAAGTCCACCAGTCATGGTGCACGCACTCGTCCCGAGTACAAGGGACAGGCGGTAGCGACCCCGCCCATCCTGGTACCGAGACAGGTATCGTGCGAGAAGATCACCCAGACTGGGACATTCAACAAGAATATGCCGAACAGTCTGGGGGACGACGCAGTCGTTGCAATAGGGCGCATGCGAGCGCTCCATCAAGTAGCGATTCGTCACACGTGTGTCCAATTCAAAGACTACAGAAAGCCACCTGAAGCCGCCGCGGCATTGGGGATAGATCCATGGGAACAGTCGCGGCGTAATGGCACGCAACTTTAAGTTCCCTTCGACCGTCTCCCATCTTCTTTGCCAAGCAGTCCGAAGAGCTGCCCGTATTCCTGCCATGTAGTCGGTGTGAGGAAGAGCGAAACGCTGGTCCGGTTGCAGAGTCCTCGCAGACTCTTTGGCGCGCTCATTCCCCGCAATTCCTACAAGTCCAGGAACCCAGCAGAAGATAATCTCGACATCTGCCCGGCTCGCCAAAACCGTGGCGTCACGGATATCGCGAACCAGGGGATGCGGAGATTCCAATGCCCCGAGAGCACTCAGGGCGCTTTGTGAGTCGCTATAGATCACAATCCGGTCTCCGAACCGGGCACGTCGCGTAATCTCCCGTACTGAGTGGTGTATTGCCACCAGCTCGGCCGTGAAAACAGACGCAGCGCCTGGTAGAGCCCCGCTGACTTCAAACAGAGGGGATACGGCGTGGAAGCCGACCCCCTGTTGGGACTTGGAGCCATCCGTATACACTGGCACGGTTCCAGTGTGACACGATGTGTGCTCCAAAAAGGTCGAACGCAATACTCCCGGCGCAGTACAAGCTTTGGGAGCAGAGGCGTGGCGACAAATAGCCAAATGTGGTACCCTCCAGGGTGGCGTCCTGGGCAAAACCAGGGGCGCCACCTGCCCGAGAGCGATATCTACCTCTCGAAGGAGTTTCCTGGCCCTAAACCCAAAAGGCTTAGGGTATGACTGGCGTCTCTCGACGGCATAGGCACCATCGAGATCAGCTGCGGATGCAGTGAGAGCTGTTGGCGACTGAGGGAGGCGCCGGGCTCGCGCGTACAGTCGAGTGATACACTGCACGCGGCGAAGAGCAAGTGGCATCTCCCCAGCATCGACCAACAGGCTCTCAATGGGGAAAGTGCGGAAGGCACCAGGCGCAAGGCGAAGGCCGGTGTGCTGGATCGAATCCACCTTCCGCAATAAACGCTCGGCTGCGGATGCATAAAACTCGCATCCGTAGTCGAGCTTCGAACGAACAAAGGATCGATAAAAAAGTAAGGCAGTAGCCCTATCAGCGCCCCAAGCGCTGAACGTCACGGAACGGAGAATGTTCATGGCGCGGGTACAAGAGACCCTAAGGCTGCGAATATGAGCCTCCCAGGTGAGGCGTCGGTCGAATACAAGACCAAGGAAACGGTGCGACTTAACGGTGCACCCCATTAAGAAACAAATCTGGGTCGGGGTAAAGCCGTGGATGGCGGCAGAAGTGCACCACCTTAGTCTTGGTCAAAGAAAACCGAAACCTGTGCGCTTCGGCATAGCGAGAGACGCGGTTCAATGCCTGTTGGAGTCGACGCTCCAGAGTTGGCATCTGGGCCGCGCCAAAAGAGATCGAAAGGTCGTCCACGTAGAGCGTAGCGAGAACATCTTCCGGCAGCACCGAGGTCATGCCGTTGATGCTCAGGGCAAAGAGTGTGACACTGAGGACACTTCCCTGCGGGACACCCTCTTCCTGCTCCTTTGGGCCGGAGAGGGCTCCCCCCACCCGTACGCGGAATCGACGATCTCGCAAAAATTCAGATATAAAAATTGGGAGGCGTCCCCTCGCCCCCATCGTGTCGAGAGTCTCCATGATACCGTATCGCCATGCGGTATCATATGCCTTCTCCAGATCGAAAAACACCGTGGCGTAGTGCTGTCTACGAAGGAAAGCCTCGCAGACGGCATTTTCCAGTCGGAGCAGAGCATCGGACGTGGAGTGGAACTTGCGGAAGACAGATGGCTTCCGCTGTCCAGGAAAAAGGCTAATCTAACATTTACCAATTTCTCCATCAACTTGCACACGCAAGAGGTTAGAGAGATTGGGCGGAAACCGGTCGGAGTAGAGTGATCTCTCCCCGGTTTGCGAAAGGCAAGCACAGTAGCGATTCGCCAGGAGTCTGGGAGAAGACCTTTCACCCAGATCCTGTTGAACAAATCTAACAGAAAGGCCATGCCCCGCTCACCTAGATGTCGAAGCATGGCGTACGGGACATCGTCCGGACCGTGGGCGGTGTCCGCGCACGAAGCGAGAGCGGAACGCAACTCGCTTACAGTAAACTTGTCGTTGAAGGGTTCTCCACCTCTGGATGTAAAGTCCAGCCGGCGGCCTTCCGCGACATCACGACGTGCATTGAATGCTGGCGGAGCAGCATCACGGCTAGAATGCGGAAAAAGCGGTCGCGAAGGATTCCGCCACGGACGCGGGGTCCGAGATTGCGGTCCCATTCTCCTGGAGAACGGGAGGGGGGTCCTGCGAGAACTTGCCCCGAATCCTTTTGACTCGCTTCTACACCTCAGCTAAAGGGGTCTTCCCGTTAAGTCAAGACACGTATGCCCGCCAAGAAGAGTGGCGGGCGTGATTCGAAATATACCGGAACCTAGCCCTAGCCCGACGAAATTCAGCGACAGTGAAATCGTTCGGGCGGCGCTTATAGCGCATGTAGGCATAACGCTTCTGTTTGAGGGCCGTCTCACACTCGGCCGACCACCACGGGAGCGGTCGGCGTGCAAAACGGCCAGACGTCCTAGGAATAGTAGTCAGGCCCACGGCGATGAGGTTGCCGGAGAAGAACTCAACGGCCTCATCTACCGACCTAAACTCCTCGACTGAGATAGAGAATTCAGTCATTTCCTGAAATGCAGGCCATCGCGCCCACGCCAAGCACCACCGAGGTGGTCTCTCAGGCGGCAGTTGCCCTGAAAATGATCACTACCATGGAGGTCATCGACCACCCCCCAATCAAAACAGGCTGTGCATCCGAAGAGCACAAAGATAGGTCAAGGCAAGAAAATGAAGCGGTTCTCGGACAGTGATGCGTAAACTCATCCACGTTTAGGACACCCATTTCAAGCTCTTCGATCTGATCGGCAAGGACTTGTCCCCTGAGATTTATGGAATAATCTCCCCAGAGAGGATGCCTGCCGTTCAGATCTCCAAGCAAGAGATAGGGCCTCGGCAACCGTGCCACGACGCGGCGGAAGTCCCCCGCGTCGAAGTCAGCTGACGGTGGAATATACGCAGAAATGATAGTATACCTCCTATCCAGGTGCAGCTGCACAGCCACTTCCTGAAAGGAGTATCTAAAGAGAAAGGAAGAACGGAGACATCATGCCGGGTGTAAACCGCGCATCCCGCGGTGGTGGGGTCGCAAGACCCTTGTACCCCGGGAGGGCGGGCAGGGGGCACGCGCCTAGCATGGTCTCCTGCAACAAAATAACTAACGGGGAGCGGGACGAGACGAGCCTCCGCAGCTCCTCCCAGTTGGCCCGGAGTTCACGGCAATTCCATTGTAGGAATAGGCCCTCCAGGCCTAGCTCGGAGGAGACGCGGGGACCCTCCTCGAACTGAAGACCCTCACGGGAATGGCCGTACGCTTCCCGGCAGAACCCCGAGGGCTGTTGGCCGGACAAAGCGCTGGAGGCGCTGTCGCCTTCGAGGACTTATTGGGGGTGGTTGGGGTCGCCATGCGAGTCTTTTCCTCCCTCCGCCTCGAAACCTTAGGCGGGCGCTGCGGCTTCGGAGGCGGGGAGCCCTCTTTTCGAGGAACCACCGTCTCCGAGCCACTCGCTCCACCTCGGGGCGTGGGCGAAGGAGCCGAAGCTCCTTTGTTGCTGTCCTCCTTTCGGGGGACAGCTTTAGGAACTCCCGAAGATGGCCTAGCAAACATCTTCAGGGGTGTTGCCTCCTGTGAGTCTAACGACTCGGTGGAGGCGCGTGGCCGTTTCGCCTTGCGGGAAACGGTCACGCTGGGGGAAGAGGGGGGAGCCCTGGTTTTAGCCGGGGCTGGGTATGAACCCTTTTTGCCGCCAGCTTTACCAGGGGAGCGCCCGGGTTGGGTAGAGCTCGCAGAAGGGCTCTGAATGGGCGCGGAAACAACCGTGCTCGTTGGCCTGGATGGGCCTGGAGCAGAGGGTGCCTTTCTAGCTACTGAGGCATATGACGTCCCAGGCAGAGCTGGGCGCGCCAGGACCAAGTCCTTAGCCTTGCGGAATGAGAGTCTATCCTGGGCCTGAACGGCCAGGATTTCTTTCTCCAGGAGATATGCACCACATTGCTTCGAAGAAGCAGGGTGTGGCTCTCCGCAATTGACACACTTGGACTTATCGTGTGCAACCTTGGAGCAATTTACACATACTTTGGGTGACCCCGACTTTGCACGTCTACATGAGCGATTCGTATGGCCGAAGCGGTGACAGTAATAGCACCGCCGCGGAAGTGGCACGAATGCCTTTACGCGGTAGCGGTACCAACTGGCACGCACCGACTCAGGGAGCTTGTCACAGTCAAACGTGACGAAGAGTGTAGGGGTGGGTCTCGAGGCCCCTCCCTGTTTTCTCATCACACGTTCGACTTTGACCGCCACATGGTCGGCCAGCTCTAGGGTAATGTCCTCAATGGAGTAGTCAACAAGTTCCCTCGCATAAACTACTCCTTTTACAAAGTTCATAGTAGAGTGCGACATCACACTCACCGGGGTGCCATGAAGTGTCCGAAGAGCACTTATCTTGGCCGCCTCGGCGGGATTCGCCAGAAGGCTGCCGTCCGAGAAACGGGTCACCTTCGGCTCTCTACCAATTGCACTAGCTAATCCTCTCCTCTGATAGATCATGTTGCCCTTGGACAACATGGTGCCATCAGTGGAGCGAATAACGAGGAAGCGTTTGAAGCCAGCGGGCTCGAAAACGCCAGGTAACCTCTGAATGAGGGGCCCCGATGTCATCGAGGCTCCGCCCTGTGCACTCTTGGTCTTAGTCAGAGGCTTCGCACACGGGGGGGGGGGGGGGTAGAGGGGCTGGATGTGCCGATCTTGGCTTGGTCGCCTACCAAAGTGGCAGCAGACCTATCCGTCCCCGCAGCCCCCGCGGATGGAGAGGAGCCCCGAGTCTTCTTTGTCTTTCTAGTCTTTTTCTTTTTTTGGAGAGGAGGGCGGGGAATGAACCCGCTTCTCACCTCCGCCGGCAGAAGCCCCCATGCCAGATGGGCTGGCCTCAGCCAGGTCCCTCTCCGAAATAGAGAAGGTCCTGGTAGTCGTGGGGGCACCTGTCGGAGGAGATCCCTCCCCTCCTTGTATTGCCTCGGAGCCCTCAGCCGTTTGAGGGGGACCTTGCATAGGGGCGGACTCGGGTTCGGTGCTTGGTGCCGAGCCCGGATTCCCCCCCATGGAAGGCCCTACCGTCTGAGGCTGGGTCTCCTCAAGGACCATGTCTATCACAGGAGGGGCCTCCAGTTGGCCATCCCCTCCCAGGACATTGCAGGTCTCCTTGGCAGCGTCAAGAGTCATTTGTGGGGAGGCACAAGCCTTAACCCCGGCAAGGTTTAATATCCTTGCCAGCAGGTCTTTTGAGGGAAGCGACTGAAGGGGCCTGGCTTCCCTCTCCTCCCTAAGGGGGTTTGCCCTACCGAGTCGCTTAAAAGAGGGGCGGTCGGCAATGGGCTGCCTGCTGGCAGGGAAATAGGGAGGTGCCCGAAAGCACCTCCAGAGAAGGGGGTGAGGGGGAGTCCCCTGCACCCGTAGGCGAAGGAGAGGAGTAAGCCTCCTCTCCAGTTAGAGAAATATGGAGGGTCCCCTGTGCAAGCACAGGGGATGGGGGGACCTCCATTTTTTTGCTGGAGCTGCCCGAGGGCGGCTCCGTTGTTCTTGGGGAAGTTGGGGGTTGGGTTTTTTTTGTTTGATCTTCATCATTGGGCATGGTGACCCTTTTTTTAACACGGGATGCCGCCATTTGGGACCACCCCTCCCGCCTGGTGGCCTGGCAGTCCATCGGCATGGCGGCTCCACCTTGAACACGGCGTAAAATATATAGATTGTGAAGAGGAGAGGAAAAGGGATGTGAGGAAGGTATGGGTGGGGATGAAGCAGGTTGTTAAAAACCAGCCACCCCAGACCGGAGCTCAGGGGTTAGGGAACATTGTCCCCTACCCCCTCAGCCCCGATGCGGGACAGTTGGCTGAAAGGAAGGTCAGCATCTACCCTGTGAAATTAGAGGCTGACCAGAGAAAGTTGTGGGAGAGGTTGTGTGAAAAGAGAGGAAACAAGTGTTTTGAAGGAAGGAAGAGAGGCGGTGATGGAGTTTGCCACTCCCCTTGGGAGCTAACCACCGGGACTCTCGAGATCGAAGCCATGGGTCAAACGGGGCAGATTAGCTGGGCGTCGTGGATTTTACTATAAGGCGCTTCACGTTTGTTACTTATGTGTTCTGGATTGAAGTTAATCTTACTAAGGGTTCAGGTTCAAGTTGTTAAGCCACCCTTTGTATTGGGATATGGCATTTATTTTCTGTGGAGAGGAAAAATAATTTATTAGCCTTCAGGAAGTTCAGAAAAGGCGCAAAAGTAGGCTTAGAAGGGCAAAACTTGTCTGATTTCTCTGTTTTGCTGTGCAGGCGCCTCTCGAGAAGATGTGGCCTTCCTCTTCCTCTGAGATGGTAACTATCAACATTCAGTCAGTGTTACTAGGGCAACCATATCATCTTTGAAAAATAACATCATAGATTTTTTGTCATTACAATACAATTTAAAATTGATTTCTAATGTATTAATCCATACTCAAGAATTTGGTTTTAATTACATTTTTTTTAAATAGCAAAACCATGTGTGATTATCTGCCCTAAATTTTGGAGCAGAAATTTGTAAGGAAGACAATGAAATTATGAAGAAGGAAACTATATAGAAGATGTACATATAGTGTAATACCTCAAAACGAATCTACTTCTGGTGCTAGCGACGGTTGGTGAACAACATAACTCTGGAGAAACTGCCTCCGTTTAACGTGTAGAAGGTCACCTGCATAGAGGGATATCAATTTGCCTAGATGCTCTTGAATACTTAAGTGTATCAATGACAATAAAACAACAAAGGAATATGGAAATAACCAAAACAAAAGTAATTTTTTAATAAGCAAAAACAAAAATGGAATCGCGTGTATATTATAGCAATGCCTCTGGGCATTCCTATAATAAATACCTCCTGGGAAACTTATATATATATATATATATATATATATATATATATATATATATATATATATATATATGTCATCATTTATTATGTATAAAATTCCTTCAATTATTTTACTTTAACTTTGTTAATTTAACCATTTAATTATTTTACTTTAACTCTTAATTTAATCATTCAATTATTTTACTTTAATTTTGCCAATTTAATCTTTCAATTAATGTACTTCAACTTTTGTAAATCAAATCATTTTATGTCAAACTTAATAATTAATTAATTCATTTATTTTCTTGTCAATTCAATTAACGTATACTGTTCCAAACAACATCTCTTAAATTTCACACACAAACAAACAAACACACGTTCCCAGCCCGATCAAAAGAGCACGCTCACTGCCCACTCGACTCGCTGCTTTCTTAGTATAAAAGTCGGTAATCATTCCTTCTACAATTATTCAGTTACCTCCAAACAAATTATACTAAGTTAATTCCAATCTCACATTCTTTGCAAACGACCATACGAGCGTAAGTCCTAATTATATTTACTTCTCATTGCAGCCCCAATTCAGTCCATTATAGATACTCTAAATTACTACATAGATACATCAAAGATACTCTAAATTATTTACTCTATTATTCCCTCTATATTGTTTCACCATATTATTCAACATATTTACTTAACCTACTTATCTCATTGTACATTCGTTGATTTTATGAATATATTTATATTTGTGTAATTGTCTTTCTTAACGCCCAAGTCATTATTCCAAAATTATTTCGCTGTCGCCTTTTGGCCTAAAGCTAACGACAGACATCTTCGATCAAACAAAATTTATGGTTATGGTTTTCGAAACGCTATCTAGGCTGATTTATTAACCGAAGATAAATCACATTGATAACCATACACTATAATATAAACTTTCGATGCATAGTTGAATGAGGTTAAAGGCAAAATAGGAAACACGATTATCATAGAATATTCGAGGTTGAGAAGAGAAAGATAGATTTCATCCAGTCATTAATAGCCGGAATAAAAATTTAATACAAAGGGAATGAAATGAGAATAAGGCAAAAGTTAAGATGATTGAACTCAGATGAAATAATTTAAATAATTAAGTCAATAGATAATTCGAAAGTAGCGTGAGGCGAGTTGGGAACGGCTCATCGGATCATCCTTAGCGTCATCTAAGGTTTAAACAAAACCCAACTAATTCAAGCAAAGCTTTTATTTTTGTAATCTCGTGAGTAATTATTTTCCTTCTTGGCCTCTTTTGTTTCATTGACCTTATAGTGGGTATAGAGAACCTTGAGTTATTACGACATGTAACCACATTATTGGTGTCTAGTACGGTTAATTAAATATAGTATTTCGTTCATTTACGTAAATTATATTTGATTAAACTTTCCTTAATTCTAATTTATCTATCACGTCCGCGTTGCTATTGGGCCTCTCTGTGTTCATAATTGATTTCCTCTTCCAGTTTTGTTTCCCTTAATATTTTAAATTAACTGAGATGGTTTAACACAAAATGTATGTATAAGTGACACGATTGTATCCTGAGCCGCCACCTCTTCGACGACCACGTG
The DNA here is from genome assembly GCA_963969495.1 of Ceratothoa steindachneri. NCBI lineage: Eukaryota > Metazoa > Arthropoda > Malacostraca > Isopoda > Cymothoidae > Ceratothoa > Ceratothoa steindachneri. The sequence goes on from OZ018320.1 coordinate 152,890,470, forward strand.
CGCAGACTTATCGTCGCCCACACCTTCAAACCTGACATCCAATATCGTTGACCATGTCGTCGCGATGCGAATACTTCGCATCGCACAACATAATCCTCTAAGTATTTCCACGCTATTTAAGGGATTTTTCTAGGAGGTGAAAGGCAGGTGTCGCGTGGGCGGATTTAAGGAACGTTTGTCTACTTAAATATAGTCGATCAGATGTGGATAGGTTACGTGAGCTCCTGACTCCCCAGGTTATGAGAGATAAACTTCCGGGTCGGATTTTCTTTGGAAGACATGAAATAAAGGGTTAAGAACGAAGGCGCGTAATCCGAGCCATTCGACCCTCTTCTCCTGACAGAATTTTTAATGCAAGCAATGCCTGACCCCATTAGGCGCCTTTTAAAGACCGTAAGCCCACGCACCTTTAGGGAGATGGATAAAATAGCATAGAAACTATTTAACAACCCGTAAATTCAGAGGGAGAGGCTGTCCCTGATAATTCTGCCCCCATTCCTAATAGTGTAAATTGTTCGCAGGTCCAGGTCTCACGTGATCTTTCCCCAAAAAGTGGCCTGAATACAACTAAATTAGGACCCCCTCTTAGCTCGGACTTGGCTGCCGCCCTGTAGGGGGTGAAAAAAGACCGTAACCTAAAGGTACGGTAAAAATGCTTATGGGATGTGGGATACTTTCAAGCATATAATAAATGTAGTCCAAGAACAATGTATCCCAATGAAGGCTATTAGGAACAAAATTAAGAAACCATTATGGTGGAATCAGGAGATAGCTAGAAAAAATTCAGAGAAGAAAAGGGCCTATAAAAAATTACAGGTAGAAAATAATATTCAAAATTTAAGGGATTATAGAATGGCTAGGAATGAGTTAAATAAGATTATAAAGAAGAACAAAAGGGTGTCAGAAATTAAATTAGCTCAGGATAGCAACAAAGATCTTAGAAAGTTCTATAGTTACTCTAAAATTAATAACAAGTCTTGCAGAGTTAAAATAGGACCTATCAAATATAGAGGGGTTGTGAGAGAAACTGATGAGGAAATAGTTGAGGTACTAAATGGTCATTAAATAGTCTTATGTATAGTACTCATGGGTCAGGGAAAGAGGTGTTTACTACCATTAGTGTGGATCGGAGGACGATAAAAGGACTGATAGGTGAGTTAGATGTTACCAAGGCCTCCGGCCCTGATAATATTCATTCTAGGATACTTAAAGAAGGGGCAGAAAGTATCTCAATAGCTCTGGAGAAGTTGTATACTAGGTCACTGGAATATGGAAATATACCTGATGATTGGAAGAGAGCGAATGTAGTCCCCATTTTCAAGAAGGGTAGTAAAGAGGATCCAAATAACTTTAGACCGGTTAGCCTAACTCCTGTAGTCTGTAAAATTCTTGATAAAATAGTTTAAAAAAGGCATCTGCCAACATCTAGAGAGGGAGGGGTTAATCAGGGATTCTCAGCATAGGTTTAGATCAGGTAGATCATGTTTGACTAATTTACTAGACTTTCTGGAGTTCGTAACAAATCAAGTAGATAAGGGAGAGAATGTAGATGTAATTTACTTGGATTTTAGTAAAGCATTTGATAAGGTACCACATAGTAGACTAGTTCATAAATTAAAAATTATTGGGATATGTGGGGGTGTTTTAAATTCGATAGCTGAGTGGCTGAAAGACAGGAAGCAAAGGGTAGTGCTAAATGGTGTAAAGTCAGAGTGGAGGGATGTTATCAGTGGGGTTCCTCAGGGATCAGTTCTCGGTCCATTATTATTTGTCATCTATATAAACGATCTTGGGGAGGCAGTTAATAATAAAGTGTCAATTTTTGCGGATGATACCAAATTAGCAGCTGTAGTTAAAGATATTGATGATAATTTTAAAGTGCAGGGGGATTTAAATAAATTGTTATCCTGGGCACATAAGTGGCAAATGACTTTTAACCTTGATAAGTGCAAAGTTATTAACATGGGAAAAGATAATAGAAAATTTAACTATGAAATGGATGGGCATTGGCTGAGCTTAGTTGAGGATGAGAAAGATCTAGGAGTAGTAATAGATAAGTCATTAAGGTATTGAAGCAAGAAATAGGGCAAATGGAGTGCTGGGTTTCATTAAGAGAAATGTCAGTTACAAAAGTAAGGAGGTTATTCTTAAACTCTATAACTCTTATGTTAGGCCACATCTAGAGTAATGCATACAGGCATGGTCCCCATATTTGTGACACGATATTAACCTTCTCGAGTCAGTGCAACGGAGGGCAACAAAGATTATTACTTCCCTGAGGCACCTTGAATATATAGATAAACTGAGGGTATTAAATATGTTATTGTTCGAAAGGAGGTGTGTGAGAGGGGATATGATTGAGCTCTTTAAAAAATTTTCTGGGATAGATAAATTGGATGTTAGCAAGTTTTTTGAGTTAGATGATGGAAATCGGACTAGAGGTCACCACTTGAAAATTAAAAAGCAAGGGTGTAGGTTAGATTTAAGAAAATATTTTTTCACCAACTTCTGGAACAAATTGCTGCGGAGGGTAGTAGGTAGTCCAAATTTAAATGTGTTTAAGAGTAGGTTGTATGAGTTTATGGGGAGGGAAGGTTGTGATGGTTCCTAAGTTTGGTATATATTAATATTGTTTGTATATATCTATAGCTGCATGATTTAGTTCGTGACAAGCCTTGATTGGTGATACCCTTGTTTCTGGACGCAATCCTCTGGATGTAGTTTTCTTGTGAGTTTGAGTGCCTTAAAAAAGAGGCCGTTTGACTCGGATGACCTATTATGGGCCCTTGTGGCTTTTGTCATCTGTTATATTATATTGTGGGGGACTTTGATTTTGTCTTCCCCTGGCGATGGTGCTTTTTGTGGGTGGGTTTTGACGGATGCGGATGACCTTTGATAGGCCCTTGTGGCTTTTGTCATCCGTGAAATTATGTTATGTTTATGTTATGGAGACAGACGGGAGCACAGGCACGAGCATGGTAGGTGATGCGAAAAGCGTCGCTCGTCCGCGCCGTCGACTAAACCAACGAAGGCATCCCGGATCAAAAGGTAAAGACCGACATTATCATTAAAATTCTTCTGCCATTCCTTACCCTCCGCAATTTTCTTACTATCAATCATCTGGTTTGCGTTGATATTACTAAGACTACGGTAATAAAGCTGCACAGTGAAAACAGCCATGTCGCTATTTTCCTTTGTACTTTTTACTCTTATTTCCTTCTCAATCTTCTCTCCATTTTTATCATTCTCAACCAACGGACTGGTATTAGATCACACCAAATTTGTTGCCCAAGCTGAAAAATGTTTACAGCTATGCAAGTATTCACAGCCATTAACTTTTCCAACCTACAGCTGCAACCTGTAGCATTTGGTCAAATTCAAAATTCTCTTTCTCCTTCATATTCTTCGTATTCTTCAACTCCAACATTTGTTAAATAAGAGGCACAAGTGGTTTGTAGCTCTATCACCTCTCCGTCTCTTCACTTCCTCAGATTGGTCCATATTTCCGCATGCATGACACACTTTCTCGTTTTTCCTATCTGGTTGACACAAGCTGAATGCAGTGTTATTGCAGCCTCTTACGGCCACAAAGATAGTTCCTCGGATCGTGTACTTAAGGCCGCAAATTACTCGTACATAAGGATCTTAAAAAAGCGTATCTTTCAGTTGTCTCTAGGCCTCCGTCGAGTTATTCAATGGACCTTCATTAACGCCGATGTATGCGTTCCTACTCAATTTTCTCTGTCGTCGATTTTTTAGTTGATTATCACAACCACAAACTTGCCGATCGCACGAATCCTCTGTTTGCTTTTCACATCTCAAAGTTCCCTTCTGTCTGTCCGTCTTCCTCCAACTGATCCCAAACTCCAGCGCCTTTTTCAGAAGTTTCCTGGCCTTAGCCTTCACCTTCTCAGGACAAAATTATTAAATACAGTGTTGTGCACCGGCTCGGGATGGCAAGAGTGCCTGTATTCTCCTGCCTCCGTCATTTAGACCCAAAGAGACTCGCGTTAATGAAGCAGGAGTTCAGTTTCATAGCGGATGCTTGCATAGCTCGTCTTGCTTGGGCATCTCTACTTCATGTAGTATTGAACTCTACTCCGTGTGAGTTCTGGGTTGAGGATAATTACAGACCGGTGAAGACTCGTTGTTGTCATTCGGGATTTCTCCCGACCGTCTTTGCTTAAGCAAAATAGTCGGATTTGTGGTATGGTCAATTTTTACCTCAAGTTTATCGTGTCATGCAACCCCTCCATACTCTCCTATCAACCACTAAGAAGAACTCCCCTAGGTCATGGTCTTCTGAGGTGTGCAAATCCGTTTCTAGCACCAAAGAGGCTATGGTCTCCGCTGTTAAATTGACCTGCCAATATCCTATGAGCGTTGCCTCGGATGCGTCATCCTCTCATGTCGGTGCTACACTAAAGAGGAATGTTGGTGACTCTTGGCAACCTCGTTTCTTCTACAAGAGGTACAATATGTTCCCAAGGAAGCTGCTCGGTATTTACCTCGCTATCTGACACTTCTGCCAGTATTTAGAAGGGGTTGGTTTTACTGTATTCACTGATCACAAGCCTTTGTTTGGTACACTCTCAACCACCAGCACGTCTTCTGTAGACTCGCAGTTGATGCTCGTCATTTGGACTTTATCCTGCAGCTTATGAGCGACTTTCGCTACTTCCCTGGCTCTTCAAACATCGTACCCTTCTGGCTCCTTTATTTCTGAAGTAGCCCAAAGGTTAAGGATGGTTCCAAAGTTCGGCTTTATTTCACTGAAATAAACAATTACAGAACATAAGTATACCAAAAAAATAATACATGTAATGAACACATTCTCACATAAGCACACACAAATATAGGCACATGTACATTTTACAAATAAAGAATTATAAGTGGCATAATGTTGGTTGTACAAACTTAGGAGTCCAGTTAGTAGAGGAACTGCAAGATCTTCATCTCCATCACACATTACGACACAAAATCAGTTTTAATTTTATTTAATATTCAAACCTAAATAAAAAAACACAGGTTAGTTTTGAACTTAATTAATTATAACTTCATAAAGTATAACACCTGCGTTATGTTTAGACGTCGCGCATATCTATTTAGTTGACACTCTTCTTTATACTAGTGGTTGTACCTATCTCATCACCATGATTGACCGTTTGACAAGTAGGCCAGAAGTTGTTGCTATTCCTAAAGGAGCAACCAGTCACTAGAGCTTTCGTCTCGGGTTGGGTTTCTCGTTTTGGTGTCCCTTCCACAATAATGACCGACCATGATATCTAATTCGTACCCCATAAATAATAAGCACTCATGTCAGTAATTGGCTCATTTCGCAATCGTATCACAAGCTACCATGACCAAAGCAAAGACACTTTTGAACATATACATCGTTTGGTCAAGACTAGTCTACACCCCACAAATCCGAATATTACGTGGGTGGACAAACTTGTTCTTAGGTGACAACAGGGTAAAGGGGTTAGTAGGAGTTGTTATAACTTGTATAAGGGTGGGATGTATGCTATCTACCGCGTGTTTCAGTTAAATAGATACAAAGTTGAAAGTGTGCCTAAGGGCTAGTGACCGCACCAATGTAAGTTACTTGACCTTGGGCACGCTCAGTAAAAGTTCAGCTTTCATATATGTAACAGCATACGTAGTTTCTTCTTCGAGTGCCAGCTTAAATCGAAAAATGCTGCGCCATAGTGGCAGCCCTCCGCACCGGCTCTAGACTTCATTGTAGATAGAGGGGTGTAGGAAATATTACAATAGAAAAAAAATAAATAACGAAAGTAGCGTGAGAAAGGTTGAGAACGACTTCCTCCGTCACCATCTCGAACCTCAAAAAGGACTCATTTAAGTGAAACTTTTAGACCGCTTGTTTGCACTTATCGGCAGGTTACAGAACAAATAGCAAAATAACTAATTGATAAATAATTCCCAATAGTTCAGGATTCTTAATTTAATACAACAGAAAGAGCCTGAAACACACAACTTAAAGGGTCGACCATATGAGCAGAATGCCTCAAGTTATACCGTGTTACGAGTATATTGCAATTTCCCGTTCTCATATATATAGTCCACTTCCGCCAAAATGAGGCTTCGAGAGAGCTTAAAAACTAAGCAGTATAGTTAAGTTCACATATGTTGAGAAGAAGAACGCGTTAGTAGGATAGGCACATGGCCTTCATAATGAACGCGAAATCACAATACACACGTTCTCAGTAGATGCTCAATAATCTTTAAGAATAATGGAAAACTGATGGTGAGAAGCTATCGCCCCAGTCATTCCTGATGTTCTGGGGCGTGTGTGGTTGGAATTGAGTCAAGAAATAGATGTCTATAGGGCTACCAGAGGAGCCCACATTGAACTATAAGAGATAAATTTATTCTTTGAGAATTCTTCAATTTGCCTTTTCTCACCTCATTATAAGGTTTGATTGCAATAATATAGTTATTTAAACTAGATATATTATGGCAACGAAACAAAATTAGATAAAGCAATGGCACACTTAGCAACTCTCAAAATTGTATCTTGAGATTAGTCTAGGCTAAGCTTAATCTTTATCTCATAGTCAGTCTAGGGTAAGATAAACTAGTAGACCTTAAACGATGCCACAGTAAGATGACAATGCTATAAAGGAAGGTGCAGTGCGTTTTATGGCTTGCAAATTTTTACTTTGTGGCGCTTGCGTAATGTGATTACCGTCGTGTGTTTGGAGAAGAGAGCACATTCGCCGTTGGGAAAAACATTTTAAAGAAACGGGAAGCTTACTGGACGAAAAGCGTTCATCTAGACCATCTGGTAGTGACAATTTAATTCAAGCCATTCGAACAAGTTTTATTCGTAGTCCTGTAGATAGATGGCGTTAAGAAAAAGGCCGATGGAAAATAAAGAGCATGCAGTTATGTGCAACTATTTTCCCCGCGTAGCAGGGACAAGTGTACGCACTGCCTTATCGAGTCAGCTATCGTGAGTCCCACAAAAGACTATCAAGCAGAGCTTATAAGCAGCCTGGTTACAATCTTACCAGGCTGCACAGCCCCTTCCTAGAAGAGGAGATTATTGAAATAGAGCCTAACGTCGCTTGGAAACGTTATTCGAGGCTTAATGCTCCATCCGATCCTGGGTCTGGGCACCATTGTAGATAAATGGATATAGGAAGGAGGGCGAGGAAAAATTAAAAAGAACGGATCGTTAGGTGGGAATACCTTCATCGCGTCGCTGGGACAAAGATCGCGCGGCCACGTTGACTCAGTTATCGTCAAGCCGAGCAAAGCTTATAAACTGCCCAGTTGCAATCTTGCCAACGCCACAGCCCAAAGAAATCAGTGCGTCGATGTGCTTGACCATTATAACTTATCAAAACAACAGTTTATACTGTCTTGAAAATGCCTTTGCATTTTATAACTTTTAAACCAAGTGTTACATGCACTCAGGAAATCTCTTCAGCGCATAAGAAACGAATTTCTTGCTGATATTATTTATGAGATTGACGATGATGAGCATTTATTTTTTTTACATCGTATAGCGTATTTTTCATGAGTGTATTTTTCATGTTTCAGGGCATTTGATCGACACAATGTAATGAAATGGGCTAGCGAATGTCCACATGATAATGTGGAACATGAGTGTAATACTGTAATAGCCAGAAAATTAATGTGCGGTGTATTCTAGCATGAGTTCAAGGGATTAGCCCATTTTTCATTGCCAAAGCCATTATGACGTCGCACAACTATCTCACTATGTTGTAACATTTTTGCAGTACCCTAAGTTGATTGACAATAATGTCATGATTCAGCAAGATGATGTTCCTCGGTGCATTTACAAAAATGTCGGAGAATTCCGTAATGACATTTTTCTACAAAGCTGGATAGGAAGAGGAGGATGAAAGCCATGGCCTCCACGCTCTCCGGACCTAACCTCTTTGTACTTTTATTTATGGGTTTAGGTCAAGCAAAGTGTGCACACTGTATCATTAGGGGTATTCGTCACTCGTATGAGAGAATCACGGGATCTATCGTATCCGTCACACCTATGGTATTTTGTTATTAATGGGATTTTTATCTGACCTTGATTGAAAATAAAGTCGAACCGGAATGGGTGGTGACGCGTAAACAAATGAGAGAGAGTCAATTCGTGTTATTTCACAAGTGGTGAAATACGTGTGTTTGTATGTGCGTGAAATTCTAAGAGATGTTGTTTGAACCAGTGCGTTAATTGAAATCAGTATTTCGTCACAGGATATTTGAATTATTAAAGGTTACATAAAATAAATGAATTGCCAAAAGTTATGCATAAAAGAATTGAATGATTGAATTGACAAAAGTTAAAATAAATGAATGAATTATTAAGTTGTACATAATTTTGCATGAATGATTTAATTTGCAAAAGTTAAGTAAAATAAATGAATGATTTGAATTTTATACGAATATATATATTTAATTTTCCCAGGAGGATTTTATTATAGGAATGCTCAGAGGGCATTACTATACACCCAAAGTTCTTGGGCGTGTGTGGCTGGGGTTTAATTTTCGCCTAGATGTCTGCAGGGCTACTGCGTTTTCATTTTGTTTAGTATTTTGCTCGCCTTATATATACTGAGCGACTTGCTTGGTATTTTTCATTACTTAATTGGAAATGGCATCAATTATAACTTTGCCGAAACTAGTTCTGTGGTTATAAATAAATTTTGATTCAAATACTGTGGTTCACTATTATCTTCTCACTGATATATATCACGTTAATGTGATATCTTCTTTTAATCTAATATATATATATATATATATATATATATATATATATATATATATATATATATATATAAATGAAAAACTCACAAAGTATCACGTGAGGGTAGCAAATAAATGCAATGTCCCGCAGGAAAAATGAAATGGTGTTTCCAAGTACTTTCGAACTTTATTAAGTTCCTTAATAAAGGAACTAGTTTCGGTATGAAGTTTTCCATACCATCATCAGCCGCTAACTGAGAGAAATTGACAAAGAAAACAGAAATACCAAAATATACCGAAACCGGCAACTGACATTAATCAAGAGGAGTTAGTTTTAGGTGATTAACAATATTTTTTAAAATGACGTCAGATACATAGCGGCTACATTTGTGTCGACCTTCTGAAAGATTAAAGTTTGGGGATTTCTTTGATTAATATAGATTCGATCATTTTTCTTTTATTAAAATCGTTAACATTGGTAAATTATTTGGGCACTAAGGAAATCAATTATGTGGTTGGTGTTTTTCACATGGGTGAAAATACTAGAAGCATCGCTTGCTCTAGAATACCCCCCTTATGTTCATAAATACGTTTATTTAATGACCTCCCGGTCTCTCCCACATAGAAGGAGGGGCAATTTGGAGTTATACATGGGATCAGGCCAATTCCCGTATCTATATTAGGCGATTCAGGTTTAGTGGACCGAAATGATTTTTTAATAGTTTCGGGATATTTGAAGGTGGTTATATGGGAGATACTATGGGGTTTAATCCTTTGAGTAAGGGAGAATATGGAAGAGCTAAGCAATTCTTTTTACATATAGGATTTTTCTTTTGAGAAGGGTAGAATATTGCCCTAGCTTTATATAGGCTTTCATCTATATGGTAGAGGGGGTATTTTCATTCAATGAACAAGCATGCAATAAAGGTGATCTCACCTTGTAAGAAACAGGGGTCACAAATTTGGATTGCTCTTAAAAACATGAAAAAAATGTATATAGGAATTAGAATTGATGGGTTTGCGATATACAGTAAAAGACAATTTATCATTAATTCTTAGGACTTTAACGTCAAGGAAAGCAAGATAATTGGCCTTTTCCCATTCAACCTTAAATTTTATGGTGGGGTGGAGGTTATTCAACTTTGTCAAAAAATTATCAAAGGAGTCTAGTTCAGATAATGGACATGTGGAAATCACGTCATCTACCTATCTATACCATACCAAGTTTGTGGGTTTGATAGTGGTGAGGGTGTATGGTATTCGTTTACAATTTTTAATTGCTAATTTTAAGCATTTCTTTTGACATTCGTAGGCGATCTTTCTTTTCTTAAAAACAATAAATTGAAATTATCAACTTTGTTAATGATGATGAGTTCCGCAATTCTCCTTTCAATATAATTGTTTGATTTATAAATGATTTTTGCATGGTTAAAATCAATTCTATGGTCGTGCGTTTGCATGTGCGTAAAGAGACTTGACGAATTCCTACATCTTCTGATATCAGCTAAATGTTCTTTCATCCTCTTATTAAAGTGGCCTGAATCTTCGAAGTATGTTAATTTGCAATTACAGCATGGTATACTGTAAATTCCAGCATCAAGATTGATTGGTCGCAGTCTAGTCAGGGATTTTCGAATGGTATTGGAATATTTAAATGTAATATTTATGTTATTTCCGTTCGCATATGATTTTAGAGGAGCCAAGGCTGGAGCATATGGGAAACATATATATATATTTTTTTAAATCATCCCTTCGTGGTGTGGAGGTGGCATAGAAGTTTAATAGTGCTTTGGAATAGCATCTATTTATGAGGTGAATTGGATATTTTAGTTCAGTGAAATTGCAAATAAGGTGGTTAATTTCATCCTGAAGGAAAATTGGGTCGCACGTTCTATAGGCTTGGAGAAAGGAGGAAGAAATAACAGATATCTTAACGGATTTATCATGTAGTGAGAAAAAATGTATGCAAGCATTTGAATTTGTAGGCTTTCGATAGACTGAGCATTGAATATAATTATTTAAACGGTGGATATTTACGTCTAAAAACGGTAGAGAATTATTCTGTTCCCATTCTACTTTGAATTTTATCGATGAGTGTAACGAATTCAGGTTGTTGAAAAATTCATTGAAATTGTTGTTTTCTATGGGCCATACCGACAGGATGTCGTCTACATATCGGAACCAGATAAGAGGTTGGGAATGGATCCTAGAGGGAGGTTCTTTGTAGTTTTCCATAAATAGATTGCATAGGATGGGGGAAAGAGGGTTACCCATACTTAGGCCATATTTTGGCGAAAAAAACTTATCTTCAGTTGAAAATACATTATTCGTTACAAATAAGCGCACTAATTTAATAATTTTAGGGATCGGTAAGGGTAGGTTAATATCTAAAGTGGGAAGAAATTTCGATAACAAGCCAAACGCTTCATCGACCCCGGGACTTATTAGTTGAAAATGGCATGTTGCCGAAACTAGTCCGATAGTTATAAATAAAATCTTGATTCAAATATTGTGGTTTACCATTATCTTCCATATATATATATATATATATATATATATATATATATATATATATATATATATATATATATATATATATATACACATGAGGGTGAGTCAAAAAGTTCTCAGACAAATGTCCTAAAAATGATATTTTTCAACATAACAATCATTTTTCTACATAAGCTCCATTATTGTTTCTACACTTTTGCCATCTATGTTTCCACCGGTAAATTCCTACCTTATAGAATTGCTGGGGGTTGTCTCTGACACCAAGCAACCTGCTTTTTTGCTTCATCTAACGACTGTGATCGGGTGCCTTTCAGGTGTTGTTTTAATTTGGGAACAGAAACAAGTCGGAGGGGGCTAAATTACGGCTATGAGTGGGATATGCAAGAGTTTCCCATCGAAATGTGCTTAGCAGAGCCCTGACAGCCTTCGTGGGGAATTGTTAAGGTGAAACAAAATCTGGCTGTGCAGCTTTCCTCAATGTAGTTTTTGAAGCGCTTAATAATTTTTTCTATTGTGTAAACATCTTCTTGAAGTAAATTCGATAGGGATACAGTCAGGCGATTAGGAGGCCATAATCCTTTTTGATAAAATGAGGACAATTTTCTTCTAAAAATTTGTTTTTTGCTAGTATGAGAGGGCGCACCAGCCCGCTGGAAAAATAAGTCTCTTTTAGCATAGAGGTGATGGCAATCATGAAGCAGGCCCATAGATAGTAGTTCGATGTAATTTTTTTAATTATCTTTGGATTTTTGTATATTGATAAAATGGATTCTCGTTTTACCATTCCATGACACTCCCGCAGAAACTATTGTTTTTTTTGGCGAAATTTTCAAGATCTGTTATTTTGACTATTGGTTGGCAATTCCAAAGTGAAATCTTTTTCGTCGGTAAACACAAAATTTCTTGTATCTTTAGATAAATAGCAATCGCAGAGCAGCTTACAACGTGTCTTTCTACGCTGTCTTTCATTAATATCATGACAGGAAATACGCATGCTTTTATAAGCTTTTAATTTTTGTCGTTTTAAAATCCGTTGCACAGAAGAACGCGAAATACCTAATTCACTGGAAATCTTCCTTTTGTGATTCCGAGTTGTTTTTTTTTCCTGAGATAACGCAAGTTCTTCTACTTCGATAATTTTATTCTCTGTTGTAGCAGTTTTATTATGACTGCCACTAACTTTCTTTCGAGTTATTGAATCAGTAGTTTTTATCTTTTTAATTAAGTCATAAACACTTCTACGAATCCAATTTCTATCTGGAAATTCTATTTCGATTCCAACCTTTTTCTTTAATAATTTGATCATTAAACTCAACACCATTGCAATAGGGGATATAATAACAACTTATAAGTTTAAAGTTTAAATGATCACTGAAAGAGAGAAAAAACAATGCTATTTATAACCTAATAACCTACGCATGCAGACTTCGTACTTCCTTCACACAAATATCGCACGTTTTCTTGATTCGGCAAGCAAATCTTTGAGTTACTATTTTAATATTTTAATTTTAGCAATTTTATTACAGTTATATATTAAAATTATCAGAAATAATAAAGAATACATATAAGTTGTATACGAATTTTAATTTATATCCAATTACATATTTGACTGAGTTATTCAAGGTTAAATTTATTGAAGTTTTTGCTAGTAATAACCGTTCAGCCGTTAATAACATCCATTCGATTCATAACTGAAATGAAACAAACACTTTTCGGTGTGCATACATCACGTAAAATAAAAGTTATGTGAAAGTGCGATATATTTTTTATTTGCTTAACTATATAGGTAAGTATATATAGTTAGTCTCAATCATTTCTCCATAAGTTTATTTTATTCTTTAGTATTTATGTAAGATACTTGCAAAGCACATCATGACTACCAGCTTACTATTTATATAGCCAGACGAATATTCTTTCGTTGATGTGGAGTGGAGTCAATGTTTGTTATGCAGGCCGCTGTTGTTATTTGATTGCTGTTATTCTGTGCGTCTGTGTGTAAATATCAGTTGTGCTTTGCAGGGTTACTTTATTTTTACCCTTAACTTAGAAATGGAGAAAGACATAGTGCTAGATATAAAAAATAAGCCATTTGAGGCTAGAAATATTGCGGAAAAACGTGAAACGCCATCTTGTCGATGCCTTGTCATTTATGCATGGAGTTCATATATAAATGAAGTGAGTAATTTTTATATTAAAACTATATTTCTGTCTTATTGTTAAATTACCAGTGCACATATAAGCTTGCGGTGTTCACTACGTCTCTTACATTCTTTTATACATGTGTTATGCGAAATCTGTGATGAGCCCGAGTGACGCTGATGACCTGGAGTCGTCTATGATATATATATAATATATATATATATATATATATATATATATATATATATATATATATATATATATATATATATATATATATATATATATATATATATATATATATATATATATGGATAACTCATAAAGTATCACGTGAAGTTAATAATGAATGCAATTTCCCGCAGAGAGAGGCCCCCCCAAAACTAAACAAAGTCTAAAGTAAAATTACCTAAAAATAGTGATTTAATATAATAAAACATTAATAAATCTTAAGAAAAAAAAGAGATATTCAAACTGCCTACTTGTTTTCAGCGAGTCGAGAGACTAACAGTTAGTTTGGTTGTTGGAAATTGTTAACAAGTTTGAAGTTGGTTGGTTGTTGTTATTGACGACAAGGAGTGCAAGTTCAGTCGGTATTTAATTTGGGTCGTATGCTTTGATGAAAACTCACCATAACTTTCTGAGGTGTATTGTATTTGGATTAGAACCTAAAATTTCAAAGTTTTCGTTGCTGGCATCTGTCGTGGATTTTATGATGTGGTCTCTGTTGTGTGAGACTTCCTTCCTGGAGAGATATTTATCTGTTCTGCAACTAACACCAATGTGTGCACATAACCTTTAGTGTAAGAAAGGCAGAAAATAAAAATATGGCGAAAGCCCTGTGGTGGTTGTTGTTATTACGCGCATAACTTGTATTTGCTCTTTCTTTGTATGTGACATGGACGATGAGCCTTTAAATTGTGAGCGGGAAAGAGGATGTGGTATAAAAATTCCTTGGAGGTTCCTAGCTTAGGGAGATATTGGGTGTAGGAGAATCGTCACTCCCCCGTTCTCTGGCAGGGGAGTCACGAGACGATTACCGCAAAGACATCCGGCCCCGGCACCGTTGGGTCAAGCGCGTAACCTCAGCGCCTTGCCACTCGTCGCTTTTATAGTCGAAAGGTTGTAAAATGCAAGATCTCCCATAAGAGAGCGATATTGAATTTGACTTCAAAGAAGAAATTGGATACGCGTTTCTCCCAAGCTCGAAGGCTAACGAGGAGCCGATGTAAGACTTGGTGAGAAAAACCGTTTGGAATAAGAACCCTCCTGGGCCCGTCCTCGAGCCTCCCCCAGTGGGGCGACGAGGTATAAATAAGAAACGCTGAGGAAAATCGAGGTAGAATACGTCAGTCTCCAGGTGACGAAGACCCCGGGCTACCGAGACTGGATTGCTAGAATACGTCAGTCTCCAGGTGACGAAGTCCCCGGATTAAGACCCCGGGCTATCAGGATGGATTAGTAGAATACGTCAGTCTCCAGGTGACGAAGTCCCCGGATTAAGATCGGGCTACCGAGACTGGATTGGTAGTATACATCAGTCTCCAGGTGACGAAGTCCTCCGATTAAGATCGGGCTACCGAGACTGGACAGGTAGATTACTTGGCTCGCCAGACCAAGAAGTATCCTGCAAGAGAGGCATGGCTACGTACCTTAAGGGGCTAAGAAGCAGCTCATCCTCGAGCTAGTCCCTGGTTAAGTTAACTTGTCCAAGTTCAACTTACTCTCATCAGAGAGACTCCTCATATCCTGGTGCATCTTAAACACCAGGGGTATTCCTCGTCCTTGAGGAATTAAGGAAAGAATAAGGAAAAGGCTCCCCCTCGAGCCTGTTACTCGGTGGCCACACCAAACTCATAAGTTAACTTGGTTGAGGAACCAAGTTCAACTTATTCTCGTCAGAGAAACCCCCCCATCTCGATCCTCGCCCTTGAAGAAGACCCTCCACCAGTTCAGTCATCGCCCATGAGGAATTAAGTAACGAAGGAGAAAAGTTTCCCCTAGAGCTTGTTACTCGGTGGTCACACCGAAATCTAAGTTAACTTTGTTTATGAACCAAGTTCTACTTACTCTCGCCAGAGAGACCACGCCTACCTTGGTGCTGCCTAAAGCACCGTGATTGTTCTCGTCCTTGAAGAACCCCCCCCCCTGAATACCGTGTGGACCCCATCTGCTACCCTCACCAAAAGTACCTCGTGATCTCGACCACCTCCATCGGGCCGGTCAGCACGCGTCGTGGAGACAATAACATTCCTGAGGTATTTAAACTCCAGTAGAGTCTATAAGCCTAAATCTTGTATATTGAAGTGCGTAGCGAATTTAACCAATTTTAGAGGGGCAAGCTAATTAAAATAATTATTGTGTATTATAATATTCGGGGTATTTCTGTGGTTAATGGTTAATTTTTGTGTATTAAATTGTTAAAGTTAAAATATAAGTTTATTTGGGGAATTATTGTGCGTTTCTCTATATCCTTACGTGTTTCCAACGGTTCTTCTTTAAAATAACAATATTAGCACTCTTAAAACCTACTTCATCAAAGAAGTATATCTCGAGCACAAAGAATACCACTACAACAGCGGTTTGTGTGTAGAAAGATGAAAAAGGGGCATTCTCCTACATAAAAGTGGTGTCTGGTGTGGAGTTATCAGAAAAGGGCCATTCTACAACACTGGGTTTGATGGGTTAACGCTTTGAACGAAGTAGAGTTACTGTGCCTGGTAGCTCAGCGGTAGAGCATCTGACCCGCAATCAGCAGATCCAAGTTGCGAGTCGCGGCCAGGAATTTTCAAAACATTTTTTCCTGGCGTTATTTCTGTCTTCTCGGCAAAGGATTGCCTTCATTGTGCCCCCTCTGCTCTCTTTGATCCTAGTCTTCTTCTAATGTCCTTTTCTCTTGCCTCTAAAAAAAAATCCTGTTTTTTGTCTCATTGCTCATTCGCGTCCAATTTTCTCTTTCTCTTGTACTATATATATATATATATATATATATATATATATATATATATATATATATATATATATATATATATATATATATATATATATATATATATATATATATATATGTAAATATATATATATATATATATATATATATATATATATATATATATATATATATATATATATATATATATATATATATATATATATATATATATATATATATATATATATATATATAATTAGGTAAAGGAAGGCCATGTTGTATGCAAGTACTATTGAAGTCTACAACTGTGGCAGCGTTATTAATTTTAACTTGTATTTTCTTAATATTTCTTACAAGTTTTTTAACGGGGTCTTCGAGGCGAGAAAAAACATCCGCGACTGACATTCTTTATTCCTAGAGTTCTTTCGACCATCTTAGGTCATCTTCCGGCAATGAACAAAAATGGAATTATTCATCGAATCGATATATATATATATATATATATATATATATATATATATATATATATATATATATATATATATATATATATATATATATATATATAGAAAGAACAGAGAGAGATCACTCTTAACTTATGCGTAGAACGGTATGGGTTGCGGGTGGTCATGGGCTGCGGGATAGCGCAGTGCCATTGCAACATACAGTCTTGCGTGTAGTGCGGTTTATATGGGGTCTCTGGCGAGTTTTCCGAGTTGTTTTGTGAGTCCAGTGTGAGCGTATGTGTTGAGGGGTGCTAATTTGTTGTTGTTGTTGTGTACTGTGGACATTCTCGCGTACATGAGAGACGGCAAGCGCGCTTCAGAGCAGAGTTCTGAATGGGCTGAGCCTTCTTCTGCCACGTGACTCTAGCAGCTACGAGTGGCAGTGGGGCGTACATGAGAAGAGGTCGCGCGAGTGTTTAATATAGTTGTAACTTCAGTTTCTTGCCCGCAGGCTAGAACCTGCACAGCATTTTGTTTGTGCGTGCGGCTCTTGCGATTATTCACAAATTGCTACATTATATATAGTATTTCTACGCGAACATACATAAGTATTAAAAAAATTGGCTAATCATGGCGCGGGGAATTTTTAAGGGGAAACTAAGCGCTACAAGAATCATATAATTTGGAACACTCAGATTGTCGTCAGCCCATATGGATTTTGATGACCTAGGACTCGCAATACCCTTTAAAAGCAGCAGACTACTCATTGACGAGGACGTAGACCCAAGGTTCACTTAGATTTGTTCACAACACAAAACGCAAACAAAGCCACACGATATCATTCACTAAATTAGCAAATGCTATTTTTTTTTTCTAAACTTACCCCCAAAATTTTGTGCGATAAACTCGTCAAAAATTCAAAAAGCAATAAAATCAAACAAACAAAATAACCAAATAATACAAAAACTTAAAATCTAGGCGTAAACTACTCGGATAAGAAGTTGCAAATCTTCACAAAAAACAAGTAGAGAGCAAATAAACCCGCTGCTACAAAGGCTTGAATGCCTTCTATATATATATATATATATATATATATATATATATATATATATATATATATATATATAAAATTATATAACAAAACGCAAAGAAAGCCAGTGATGCCCTTTCACCAGGGACCTGTCTTTCATACTTCTCTTCATTTTAACTTTCCAATCATTTTCCCCATTTTCTCCACTATTTCTCTTACTAAAACCCTCTACTACTATATTCCTCACTTTTATATGTCCAATGTCCAACGTCAGCCCTTAAAGAGAACAGACGGGTTCCCCTCCGCCTTATACGGGAGCGAGGGGGGTACAAAACCAACAAGCCCGGCCGTTATAGAATTTCTGTTCGGAGTTCTTAATTTCCTCGTTATGAGGCTAATAGACACCCCGAATGCAACTACTTGTTTTCTTGGTCTTATAGTATATAATTAGATGTCTTCCCTTTTATCTTTTTTCTTTCGCTTTCACATTTGCTGTTTCTCAAGGGGTTTTGTTATACTTCTTCGTCGCGAATCGGTTCTCTTAACCGCTTGTCCAACCTGATGTTTCATGTCTTAATCGGTTGTCAAATTCGGTGCTTATCTCTTTATCAGTTGTCAAATCCGGTGTTGTATCCTTCTCTTAACCGCTTGTCCAATCTGGTGTTTCATCTCTCAATCGGTTGTCAAATACAGTGCTGTATCTCTTTATCGGTTGTCAACTCCGGTGTGTTATCCTTCCTGCTACGTGTAGATGTTTTCTTCTACGTCCTCATTTCCGATCCTCGCCCTGCTTGGGAAGAGTCGGTGAGGCCTCCAGTCTACTCCTAGTTCTATTTGTGTTGACAGTTCGTTTCCAATTTCATCATGTGTCCTCTCGATGACATCTTTTGCTCTCTTCATGATTATCTTGTTTAGGGGCTCGACGTTGGCATCTCTGTGTAGCTCTTCAATCTTTTTCCTCTCTGCCCTTCTTGTATTTGTCACAAAGTACATTGCTTTATTCTGGACTCTTTGTAGTTCGAGCGGTTTAGTTCTTGACAATGTACACATTGCGATTGCAGGATAGATCAGTGTCAGTTGAATAATCGCATTGTAAATCTTCTTTTTATTCTCTTGACTTAAACTTCTTAATTTATACAGGAGTATTAGTCCTCTCTTTCATTTCTGTATTCTCTCGGCTACGTGTTTCGTGTAACCGGATTTCGTTATTGTCAAACCTAGTGTTTTACAGTCGTTACTGTATCTATATCTTACATTGTCCACGTTGATGTCTGCTACTTTTCTTCTGAATATGGGAACTATTTTGAATTTGTCTCTGTTTGTATTGATTTTCCATCTGCGTTCGTATTCGTTAATTCTTCGAATTTCTTCTGCCGTCGCTTTTGCTTGAAATTGAGCGTGCCTGTATGGAGACACCACAAATGGGTGATATCATCCCCAAATTGTATATCCATACATCCCTCCATCATTGGAGGGGGGATGTCCGCTGTATAAATAGTGTATAATAACGAACTCAGGAAACCACCCTGGGGAACTCTAGCTTCCAGCTTAAAGGGCTTCCCTTGGTGATTATCCATGTCGACATACGCGTATCTATCAGCTACATAGTTGCATAGCAACCTTTCCAGTTGATTGCTTAATCCGAGCTGAAGTATCTTATATTGTACGCCTTGCTGCCATACTTTGTCGAACGCTTTGGCCACGTCTCTACATACAATGTCCACACTCATCTTTTCACCTTTGACCTTGGCTATTTTCTCCATAATTAAACAGAGTGCCATATCCGTGCTCCTGTTCTTCTGGAACCCGAATTGGCACTCGTTGTACAGAGCGTTATCCACAAGATGTTGATCGAGTTTCTTCTTTAGAATCTTTTCGTATACTTTCCCAATGAAGTCAAGCAGAGATATTGGTCTATAGTTTTCAACCCTGTATGGAAATTTTCCTGGCTTTGAGATGAAAATCATTTTTGCTACTTTCAGATCTTTGGGGCAGTAGCCTGTATTAAGGCAGACATTTAATAGGTTCTTCAATCCCCCCAAGATGTTATTATTCGCTTCTGTGTAATTTCTCTTTGTGAGTCCTGAGACTCCCGGCACCTTTTAGCTCTTGAACGGATAATGTAGCATCATTTCCCTCATTGTTGTTCCTCATGATGTCAACCGAATCATAGTGTTGACTCCTAGCCGTTGTCTGGTTGAGTTCTTAAACGATTAGGTTCTCAAAATCAGTGTCGAAATTTTCATTTCTTCTTCGCTGATTCGAAAAACATTTCTCCAGTATTCTTTAAAAACTATATCTATCTCGCTTTCATCCTCAAATAGTATCCCTCTCTCATCTTTAATTTTGATCTTCTCCTTTGTCGGTTTTTCCTTCATTCTATCTACCCATTTCCAAAAGTTCTTTGGGGATTCTTCGACATCTAATTTCCTGACATGGTTGTTTCAATATTCTTGTTGCTTGTCGCATATCATTTGCGTTAATTCTCTTTTATTTCTTCTAAGTTGGCTGTATAGTTCTCTACTATGTCCTTCCCTCTGAATTTGTTCAGATATAAGTCTTATTTCCGTATTTTTATTTATAATTTCCTGTGACCATCTAAAGTTTTGGATGGTTCTAAAGGCTCTTTTTGGAACTGCTTTTTCGTCGACTTCTTCTATAGTCGCCTCGGTGAAAGTCCTTGGTTCATATTCTCTTAATACTTCTTTGTATTTTGTCCAATCTGCCTGGTGATAGGCTTTCTATTTCTTACATGGCTTTTGTATGGGATTCTGGTTAATGGTAAGTAGTGTACTTATGTGGTCGATGATCGGTATGTCAACCGGCTCGAAGTAATAATTAAATGGCAAGTTAAAGTTTGCGAGGCAGATATCTGGCTTACTTGCTGCATTGTTATTTAAGTAGGTGGGAAATTCTGGCCTCAGTCTTTGGAGAATTCTCCTATCTAGCATCGTTTTCAAATGCCTGCCCGCGTTGTTGTTTCTTCTATATCCGTTTTCAGCGCAGTGGGCGTTCAAGTTTCCCATAAATTGACTGGTTTCCTATTATTGTAAAGTTTAGTGAAGTTGGCAATCGGTAAAACGTCTCTTCTTGGGGGTTGGTACCCCGTGGCTATTGTAAGACTAGTTAGTTCTAATTGTATCTCTACTGCTGCATAGGATTCGGTTAATCCTTAGTGAGTCTTGTATTCTAGTTCCTCTTTGGTCGAAATTGCTGCTCCGTCAAATCTTTGTCTCGAAGGATTCGTTGCTACAACATTGCAATTCCATATTTTTATTTTTATCTATTTCTAGGTCTAATCTGTGACCAGATATTAAAATAACATCTGGGTCTAACTCTCTAAAGATATTTCCGTATATGCTTTTTTTACCTTTCCAACCGTTATTATTAATTTGTAGTATTTCCAATTTACGTTTATCCATTTTGATATTCTTTTTTCTGGGTTTCCGATCGTCTCTTTAGATCGTTTTAACGTTTTTTCTTTTTTCTCCCATTCTGTTCACGGCTACACATGATTACCTACTTTCCTTTCTGCGATAATGATGTAGACGGGATCGGGAATTGCTGCCGTTGGGTTGATGTCTTGTGTGAGCTGGATTTTCTTTACTTTTGAGCTTTCCTCCTGGGCGGATTCTTCAGTGCTACTGCCCGAATCAGTTTCCTCAGTATTTGTGTCTTCAACGTTTTCGTCTTGAGGTTTTGTTTCTTGGATTAATGCTTTTGTTGTCTTGTCATTAATCTTCATCTTGAATATGTCTGACGAGTCCACATCCTTGGGAAAGTTCATGGGTTCCAAACCGTTTTATTTGAGCATTCCGTTTAAAGTATTCGCGTAGCTTCCAGGGTTGACTATATTCATTATATGTGCGTGCAAGATACAGGTCAGTATCTTAACATTCAATGTTCCATCAATGTTGAATTGTGTTTCCATTTTAAGTTGATTTGCTGTGCTTAAGGTCGCCGAAGCGTAGGTCATGTTCTTCTGCCCCTTCAATCTTTCTTTATTCTCCTTCTTTTCTATTATATCTTTCCTTTTCGGGCATGACATCGCCATTGTCCGATGTGGCCCTCCACAGTTTATGCATTCTTTAGTTGTACTCTGGCATGAGCAGTGATAGTGCCCCTCTCTCCCGCACTCCAAACATATCATGAGGTCTTTTTTAGGACACTCCGTAGTTATGTGATCTTCCATTACGTAACAACGGAAGCATATCTGTATGTTAATAATAAATGTGTCCCGCTGGATGTTGGTTTGCGGGATCCTAGTACAAAATGCAATAAGTCCTTTTTCCATGATCTGTGTAGCCATTTCGGTGTTTTCACCCTCAATCTTAAATACGTGTGTGATCTCTAAACTTTATGATATCGTGAATTTTCAACCATGGTTGCTTCGCTTCCAACTCCTTCTCAATGTCCTGAGAGTGTTCATACCTACTCATGGCTCAATCTTTCTGCACACGACTGATCTATTGGCCGTGATCTGAGGGGGGTAGGGTGTTGCTTCCAGATCAAGTTTGTTAAGTGTGATGCTGCTCGCAGAGGATAGGAGTTTCTCGAGATCCTTGCTTTCAGGGCAGATCACAATAAATCCTGTCGGGACGTCAAGACAATTAATTAGTGGGATATGCAGGTTATTAAATATCTGTTGGGCCACTTCTTGCGGTGTCCTCTTCCTCAGGGGGAGCCTTTTGATGAAATCCATTTTTGGTGTCGGTAATGGAGGGAAGCATCCCCCCTTTCTTACTCTGTAAAAAAGTGACAGAATCTAAGAGACTAAAAGATATTATGTGTGTACCTATTAGTGCCTTAAATACCTGCCTATAACCGCACTCCGCAACCTTCCTACCTTAATGTGCCTACTCTATTAGGCGCCTCTCCAAGGTCTCCGGCTCGTGTCCTTAAGGGGCCCCTTCTTCGACCCCCCTCTTACATGGCTCCCTTCTGGGGTTCACTACACAGTACGTCCAAGAAGGTCTGGGTGCAATGAGGGCTGCACGAAGTATGGATAGTACCCTTATGGTGGGGAACTACTCCGTGTTTAGCCACAGGAGGTCTCTCCAATCAAACTTAGCACGCATCTTTATTGGGTGCAGCGACGTCGAAAAAGTTATTTGCGCTAAGTTTTCACGTACTCGCGTAATCAAACTTCCACAAAACTTTACCTCCTTTATCAGGGAAAACTTTACTATGGTGTAAAGAGAGAAAAGCGACAGATAATCTGAGCCTTCAATAGTCAGACAATTTCAATTTTAATTAATGTAAGAGTGTAGGTGTGGGTAGGGGATAAAGAAATGGTGTGGGGACAGGTAGCGGAAAATAGACAAGTAGTGAAAAGAGAAAGAAGTGTGGTAGGGCGCAAAGAGATGCTAAGAGCCTGGTGATCAGGCCTATCGCTTTAAAAAAAAAATGTGGTTCCTTTGTTGTCTTTGAGTTAGTTTATATAATATGGCGTTCAAACCATTTTTCTTCCCTAAAAAAATAATGTTCTTGGATATGTTATGCGCATTTGCTGTTGTGGTAATAAATTACTTTAATCACTTTAGTGTTGTCCTTAGTGCTTTGGTTTTTTTGTATATTATGTAGTGAATGTAAATCGTGTCCTTTGTTTTTCTTGGATGTCTTCTTCGGTATTTTGGGGTCTTCATCAGTGAATTCTTGTATAAATCGGTGAGGTTTCATAATTGGGTAATGTTTTTCTGGGTCGGTTTCATTGGTCTGGGTAAAAACATTCTTATTTTCATGCGTAGAAGGGCGCTTCTGCTTCGCCAGCTAAAAGCCCAGCGGAGCTCGGAAATCTGGCGTGACTTATGCCTCTTCTGTCGTGGTTAATCAGTTGGACGATATCATCGTTCAATTCTCGATTAACCATTTCCTGCATATTCTTTTATGACAATGTTAATAGGACTTATCCTCGCTTTCCGGTGCAGCTCTTCCTGGCGTCTTCTTTCTCGCCTGTATGTACCTGTAATTAGGTACATACATTTATTCTGCACAACTTGTAGTTTCCTCTTTTGTGTCTTCGAGACACACGAGAGGGCGGAAGCGGGGTATAGAAGCGTCGATCTTACAAGTGCATTGTAGATCTTTTTCTTATTGCTTTCACGAAGATTTCTGAGCATGTATAGAGTTTTGACTGCAGTTGTGGCCTTGGTGATTCTCTCTTGGACGTGCTTCTTGTACCCGGTTAAAGTAATCTTCATTCTGAGTACATTGCACTCCGTAGTGTAGGGATAACGTCCATCCCCCACCCTGACGTAGCAAAGTAGTCTCCTGCCTATGCGAAAAACTTTGAGCTTTTCCTGGTTGGTGTGGATCTTCCACCGGGCCTCGTAAGTGTTAAGGTTTTCAATTTCTGTGGTTTTTCTTGCCTCGAAGACCCCGTTAAAAAACTTGTAAGAAGTGTTAAGAAAATACAAGTTAAAATTAATAACGCTGCCACAACTGTGGACTTTAATAGTACTTGCATATATATATATATATATATATATATATATATATATATATATATATATATATATATATATATATATATATATATATATATATCTGTCGTGGTACTGTTGTTGTTCTTTAGAGCGCCAGTATGATCCTATTATTTATGAAAGACAACAACACTTCTAAGTTGGCTGAGTGGACTTTTTAATTACCTTATTATTGAGAGTGCCACAGCGTCTGATCCGTTTTAAGGAGAGAGCCCGTTAAACACGTAAAGGATCAATTGAAACATCAGAATTATCCCCTCAAAATATATATTTTAAATTTATCAATTCACTACAGGAAAAATAAAATATTTACAATCACCTAATAAGTTTAACGGAGCTAACCATACTTGAAACCAGGCCTATTTCAGAAGCTATTCATTCATGTCCAAATTGAATACGCTCCAAGTAAACAAACCAATTGCAGATTAGTTATTTTATAGTGACACTTTTAGATTAACATTGAACTTCAAATTAAATTTCACTCTTCTAACTGTAAATATGATGGGGTTCACTAACAATTGTCTCTACTTCAGTTAATTTGAGTACCGTAATAAACTCATACTAAAGCAATATAAATATAAATGGTCATTTTGACTTACATGAAAGAAAGTATCATGGGTTGCCGGATGTCACTAGATGGTTTTTATCGCTCTTCGTTGTGTTGGAGCGGCCGATTGTAGATTTTCCACGAGATGGGAGGTGGGTAGGGGAATCCGATGTCTAATTCTTCGGTTCTACGTAACAACGCAGAGGGAGGAGTTGTACTCTCTGGCTCAAGGAGTGCGTTTCTGGATGCTCTTGAAGCCCCTTTGTATCCTAGTCTTCTTCGAGTAGTTGCCCACTTGATTTTTGGGGTATACGAGGAAATTTTGAATTTTCTGGAAAAATTGGATCTTCCTCGGGTATGGTTCCTCTTCTCTCTTCGGTATTAAGATCGCAATTTGAGAGTCACTCGAGGGTGACTGGTTCATCTATTATTTTACTTGCGAAATTCCTGTTTGGCACTAGGAATGTTGGTTCAGCCAAGCTTCTTACTAAGCCTGTGCAGGATACTTCGGTCTGGCACCGATACAAAACCTAACGTTCTAAGTTATTTCGAAATTGGGCGAAGGACCGATCTTCTCGAACTGGTCCTCTATCGTCTCTCATCGAATAGTCTTCTATTCTTACTGCCGAAATTCTTGTTTGGCACTAGAAATTGTGATCCAGCCAGACTTCTTAATAAATCTGTGAAGGATAACTCGGTATGGCACCGATACGAAACCGTGACGATCTTCTAAGTTATTTTGAAACTGGGCGAAAGACCGATCTTATCGAACTGGTCCTCTGTCGTCTCTCACCGAATAATCCTTTCTCTTTCATTCAAGGGCTTATTTATAGCCTGGCGACCGCCCCATCTAAGGGGGAAGGGGCGAGGCCGCAGAGGGGAGAGCGAGGGGTGAGGCCGCAGAGAGGAGAGCGAGGGGTGAGGAGGGTGGCACCGCGGTGCCCAAGTCGGCTTGTTAATTAGAGGCACCACCAACCGTCACCATCCTTGGTGTTCCTTTTGACTGGCACCGCTTTTTGTGTCGATTTAACCACGGGTCTCCGGATCTCGTAGGTAATTGGATCCTTTGAGCGCTGCGTAATGGCCTTTGGTGGTTACCTTGGGACAGCGGCTCGTTCCCGACTACCTATGCGGTGGGGAGATCAAAAAGGGTAGGCCGTTTGACTGTTATTCCGCCGGCTAACGTTCCCACGACTCTCCTCATGTGGCTCGATTCTCTTGCTTTCTCCGCAAGGAGGGGGGGACTTTAACGTATACGCCACCTGGCCCCTCGGGAGGCTTTATGTTTCAATTCCTCCACAATACTCACTGTTGATAGAAACCCTTTCTCATCTTTCTAAATTTGTGTCGATATTGTGCAATTTGTTCCAAATTTTTTTACTTATTTTTAGTCGCGTGCTACTCTACATGTCATTATGTCGCTCAGTATATCCCCGTGTTGCTTTTTTTTTGTTTTTGTAATAACATTGGAACTATTCGGCTGATTCTGACAAAATTTGAAACAGTTGTTTTACACTCTCTTTCGGATGATATAATTGCCAAAGTCCTCCCAAGGTTAGCCCGGGAATTATTTTGTTTTGGCATTAACATCATAACTATTCGGCTGATTCTAACGAAATCCGAAACCCTTATATTGTCTTACATTATCAAATATTAGCTTACATGCATATAAACTCTCCAAATGGTTGGTGTCTATTCTCTCTGACGCAGTTGGATTAACGTCTTCTTCCCACATACTTCATTCGTCCGATTTTATTGAGAAATTTAGGAAAATCAATATAAAAAATAGTCTCCTTGTCAGTTTCGATGTTGATAGCCTTTTTACCAATGTCCCTATTGATGAAGCTCTTCAAGTGTTAGTGAACGTATTAGATAACCCTAAATCAAACCTCCCATTACCCAAAACCAAAATTGTCAAACTAGTTAAACTGTGCGTTACGGATAATGTATTCAAGAGTGACATGGGATTTTTCCGACAAAAATACGGCCTTAGTATGGGCAGCCCGTTATCCTCCATTCTTTGACACCTGTTCATGGAACATTTTGAAACTTTCCTACTCACAACTATTAAACCCAATAATAATTTTGTACGGTATAGGTATGTAGATGATGTGATTTCCACATGGCCATTAAATCAAATAGACTCCTTCGATAATTTTCTGACAAAGCTTAACAACCTCCATCCCACTATAAAATTCAAGGTTGAATGGGAAAAAAAACAATTGCTTACCGTTTCTTGATGTAAAAGTCTTAATAATTAATGATAAATCATCTTTTACGGTATACCGGAAACCTACTAATTCCAATTCCTCTATACATTTTTTTTTCATGACATGATATTAAAATAAAAAAAGCAATTGTAATATCTATGTATTTAAGAGCCTTTCGAATTTGTGACCCCTGTTTTTTACAAGACAAGATCACCTTCATAACATGCATGTTCATTGAATTTAAATATCCACTCTATTGTATAGATGAGAGCCTATCTAAAGCCAGGTCAATATTCTACCGTCTTCCCCCCCCAAAAAAAAATCTTACATGTAAAAAGAATTACGTATCTCTACCATATTCCCCATTGCGCAACAGGCTAAACTCCATTATATATCCCAACTAACCACTTTCAAATATCCCCTAACTATCAAAAAATCTTTCCGTTCCACCAAGCCAGAATCGCAAAATAAGGATGCAGGCATCTATTTAATCCCGTGCAAAGCCCCAAATTGCCCTTCCTTCTACGTGGGAGAGACAGGAAGGTCATTAAATAAACGCATATATGAACATAGGGGGGGCATTCGTAGAGCGAGCAATGTTTCCAGTCTTTTTAACCATGTAAAAAACGCCAATCATATAATAGATTTCCCTAGTGCCTAAATAATTTACAATTGTAGCGATTATAATCAAAGAAAAATAATTGAATCCTTACTAATCAAAGGAATTCCAAATTTCAATTTGTCAGAAGGCCAGCATAAATGTAGCCCCTTTATATCAAACCTCATTCTAAATGATATTGTTAATCACCTAAATGTAACGCCGCCAGATTAATGTCGGTTGCCTGTTATTGCATATTCCAATATTTCAGTTTTCTTTGTCGATTTCTCTTAGTTAACGGCTGAAGATGATATTGTAAACTACATATCGAAACAAGTCCCGCTTTAATAACCGTTTTAATAATAATAATAAACTTTAGGCTTAAATAACAGTGGTTTTCTTGTATATTTATTTACTCGTTATTGAGTGAAACAGTGTTTTCATTTATATATATATATATATATATATATATATATATATATATATATATATATATATATATCAGCCCAGAGAAATGAAAACTGGTATCACAACCCGAAAAACACTAGAGAAAATATAACGTGAACCAGTACAAAGCATAAGAAAGAACGAGGTCTGCTGACCAAAAAGCTGCGTGCCCTCACTTATTCTGATTTATGACTTTACGAAATTCAAAACTTTCAATAATTCCCGGAGTAACCTTAGGAGGACCTTGCTATAGCCACATACTTTACCATAGCATAGTAGAGAATAGCCCAGCCTAGCATAGCGTAGTTATATCTAGCATAGCATAGCCTATAAAAAGCCTAGCCTAAACTTGCCTAGTATAGCATAGCATATCATAGCCAAGCATAGCATAATATATCCTGTTTAAGCCTAGTATAGCCATGTCTAGCCAAACATAAGATAGCTTAGCCTAAAATAGAATAGCCTTGCTTTGCCGGGCCTAACCTAGCCTAGCTTAGTATAATCTAGCTAGACTAGTACAACCTAGCATAGTATAGCCTACTTTATCCTACCTTAGCTTAGTATAGCCTAGCCTATCGTATCTTAGTATTGCCTAGCCTAGCTTAGTAAACCGTAATCTAGCCTAGCATATTATAACCTAGCTTAGCCTAGCCTAGTATAGCTTTGCATAATGTAGCATTGCCTAGTGTAGCCTAGCTTACTATAGCCTAGCCTAACCAGGTATGGCTTAGCATTGCATGCCAGAGCCAAGCCTAGTGTTGCCTATAATAGCCTAACCTAGTATAGTCAAGCTAGAATAGGCAACTATAGCCTAGCCAATATATCATTGCATACGATAGCCTAGCCTAGCATACTATAGGCTAGCTTGGTATAGCCTATCCTAGCATAACCACACCTAACATAATATAGCCTAATATAGCCATAATATATCCTAGACTAGTATAGCATACCATATATTAGAATAACCTTGCATATATTAGCCTATTATAGCCTTGGTTAGCTAGCCTATCGTAGCCTAACATAGTATTACCTAGCATAGCCTTCCCTAGCCTATTATACTTTAGCCTACTATAGTATAGCATAATATAGCTCTATCTAGCCTATGATAGCTTAGCCTAGCTTAGCCTAGCCTAGTATAGTATAACCTAGCCTAGAATTAACTATCCTAGAGCAGTATAGCCTATACTATCTTATTATATCCTAATAAAGCATAGATTAGTATTTTCTAGCCTAGCATACTATATGCTATCCTAGCATAACATTTTATAGCCTAAATTAGCATAGTATATTTTACCCTTGCACATTATATCTTAGCATAGTATAGCCTAGCCTATAATAGCCTATTCTAGGCTTGACTAGCAGAGTATAGCATATAATAGGCTAGTCTAGTCTAGCAGAGTATAGCATATAATAGGCTAGTCTAGTCTAGCAGAGTATCAACCGAATAGTTATGATGTTATTGCCAAAA
Organism: Ceratothoa steindachneri; assembly: GCA_963969495.1. NCBI lineage: Eukaryota > Metazoa > Arthropoda > Malacostraca > Isopoda > Cymothoidae > Ceratothoa > Ceratothoa steindachneri. The sequence goes on from OZ018320.1 coordinate 152,920,016, forward strand.
CAAAATAATTCCTGGACTAATTTTGGGAAGACTTTGGCAATTGTATGATTCGAAAGAGAATGTAAAACAACATAAGGGTTTCAAATTCCGCTACAATCGGCTAAATAGTTATGGTGTTATTGCCAAAACAAAATATTCCTGCGCTATCCATGGGAGGACTTTGGCAATTATATCATTCGAAAGTGAATGTAAAATAACATAAGGGTTTTTAATTTCGTTAGAATCGGCCGAATAGTTATGATGTTATTACAAAAACAAAACAAAAAAGCAAAACGGAGACCGACCGACATAGTGAGATGTAGAGTCGTTTGCGACCAAAAATGGGAGATATAGAAAAAAAAAATGGAAACTATTTTACGCGCTATATGGAGGTAAATAAAGGTTCAGGATTCGAACCTGTCTCATCAAGCGTTCATCGCTATCAGAACCATGACGCTCATCAACTGAGCTAGCCATCATCAACCTCCCATAAAGGTTAATTGAAGAAGTCTTTTGAATAACGAAGTGTAGGTTTTTATCTAGTGGGAGACAAGACAAGTGTTTTTCTAATAGGTGGGGGCACGAGCTTTTTTGTTTATAATAAGTGAAAATCACATGATACGTGATAAACAAAGGATGTATTTAACAACCCAAAGAAATTAAAAACCTTTTAATGGTTCGCGTAATATCTTCCTTAGAGTTTTGGGGGTTGTGATACCAGTTTTTATTTCTTTGAGCTGTTAAATACATCCTTTGTATATCACGTGGCGTGTGCGTGATTTTCACTTAATATACCTTGTCTTAGATATTCAGTGAATAGGTAAGCTAGTTTGTCCATAATCACATCTCCAGAATCTTGAGCAAGTTTGAAGTAATGTTGCCTTGACCTGGTGCTTTGTGGCTCTTCATTTGATCCATTGTAATTTCAATTTATGATTTAGTGTTGTTGCTTGAGTACAACCTTCATAGTACTTCTTAGTTCTTTTATCTATTCTTTCTCACTCCTGGATGATTGTACCATCTTACCCTTTTATAGCTACTATGTGAGATTTTCCTCTTTGAAGTCTCTTTTTAGCCAATTTATAACCCTTTCCTTATTTCATGGTGTCCTGAACATATGTTGTATTATATTTTCTGATGTCAGCTCTCCGTTTCTTTTTAATGATCTTATTTAGTTCTGCTAATTCAATTTAATGGCTAGTATTTGGTTCTTTAACGTGTTTGCGCTTTTTCATTAGGTTTAGGGTTTCTTCTGAGAGTTTGTTATTGTTATTATTTTGTGTTTTGTTCATTTTCAGCTGTGTCTGTTGTATGTTTCCTCAAGTTACTGTTAATGGCTTGTATATTGCTAGTGTTGCTGGGATCAAGACTATTTTCATTTTATGTTCTATGAAGATGTCGTTGGGCTTATTTTTTTTAATGGAATAGACTTCTTTTTCTGAATGTTCATTTATTTACAACATCAGATTATCTTGTGTTCAATGATTTTAACTTTATTGATGACTTGGAAATTATTGACAGTGATTTTTTTTTTGTCACCAGCATGTAATCAATTTCGTTGTATATTTCATAGTTTGGGGTTCTTCAAGTCCATCTTTACTGCTGCTTCTTTTTTAATAGAGTTTGCAAATTTTAGGACTTTAACCAGTTTAAAGTCAACCAGATCTTCTTCCCTATCATTTCGTTTCCCCATTAAGAACTTTCCCATGCATGACTCATTACCTTGCCCAACTTTTGAATTAAAGTCTCCCATGACGATGTTGAAATGGGGTTATTCTTTGCTTAGGCTTGGCCTGATATCATCCTAGAATCTATCTAATTTTTCCTGTTTACTAGCAGATGTTGGGGCGTACTCTTGGGCAATTTTGAGGTTGTACTTTTTAGAGACTAATAGGCTACTCTTTGGTACATTTTCCCCTTCTTGACGCATTCAACAAGAGTTTGCAGCCCTTTACCATCCACCCTCGAAGAAAAAGCTGTGGGTGTCTCATATCGAGGTAGTCCAGAAGTCTACATCTGTTGAGTCCAAAGCCCTTTAAAGGGCTTTGGACTCTCGTAATCTCCTTCTTTCTTCTTTTGTCTTGATCGAGGTTTCAACCGATCTCTATTCATCTTAAGGACGTTCCAAAGACCACGATCACTACTCCCTTCATCTTTTTCGTGGCGCCTCGAATACCTTATGAACTTCTTAACAGTAGTTAGACCGTTCAACGGTTGGTAAGAGGTTTTCCGTTTATGTTTTGTTGCATTTACAACGTTCTGATAGCTTCTTAGTCTCTCGAGGAAAATCTATCTCACTTTCTATTATTTTCTCCCTTGGAAGAGTGTGGTATCGGATACCATGTGTTTTTTAAGAAATTTGTCCTGTTCAGGATAAAGTTGCTGTGATAGAGATTTTTCTCAACCTTCCTCGCTAAAGCAACGCCGTCGTTTCTGTCGGATGATAAATTTCTACCATATATTCATTCACGACCGCGCTCTGGTTGTGCAGCCCTTCAACACTTTGCTTCGATAGCTAAGAGGAATTATCTTCTCTAGCTCTCTCTTGAGACATGCGAAGTTCCTTCTTGACCCCAAAGGGGTATTTTCCCCACTGTTTGCTTGGTCCATCATTATCTTGGGGCCCCATTCAGTGTTGCATCAAACGGTTCCTCAACTCGGGTAGCAGCCACCCTACAGCTTACGATGACTACGGACACCCTCTTGTTTTCTTTTCTCATTCTCTTTCTGATTACCAAAAGGGGTATAATACATTCGAGAACGTTTTGAAGTTCATACCGATGTCCGACAGTTCCTTTACTATTTGGAAGGGCGTGAAATTACCATTTCCACCGAGCCAAAACTTTGGTTAGGGCCATTGCCGCTCGTAGCATTTCCTCCGTTTACTCTGCTGTTGATGTTCGTCATTTGGATTACATCATGCTGTTTACGAGTGACATTCCTTATGTTCGCCGATTTCGGGTAAGCAACTCTCTCGTTCGTCGCCCATGGATCGTGCGACCCTAGCGTTATCTCAAGAACAGAGCATAGAAACAGAATTATTGCGAACTCTTTTCAGCTCGACGTTCGAGAAGAAGGATTGCATGGTAGCGCTACCAGGAATATTCTGGTAGGCGTTTCTTTGCCTCAGTATCGTCGTTCTCTCTTTTCTCTTCCTAACCGTCAGGACGCTTTCACAAAAATTCGTGCTCTTTCTTATCATTGTGGTCGAGCTACTCGTAAGCTTATTGCACATCGGCTTGTGTGGCTAGGTGTGAACGCCAACCGACATAATGAGTTCGCTAATGCTTGTCTTGTCAGCGTTTTAACGAGATCCGCAGCGGTGTAATTAGCCCCTTACCTTATTATTGTGGCTGCAGCTTCCTTCTATTTATGATCGATTGTTTTACATGATAGCCATAAGCTGTAGCTATTTCTGATATTCGAAATTCGACAGTTGTTTGATCCTTTGTCTTAGGTTGGGTTTTTCGATTTGGTGCCCCTTCCACTATTATGACCGACAATGGGAACCAATTCGAATCCCACCAGTGGCAAGCGCTTATGTCCGTTACTGGGTCTTTTGTATCCGTACCACGAACTACCATGCGCAGAGCAACAGCGCTATTGAACTTTTCCATCGACAGGTCCAGGCTTTTCTCGACTCCACGGATGTTGGATATAAAATGGGCTGATAGAGTGAGTAACAGATGGGTTAGAGGCATATATGATGTGAAGAAAGGTGTTAATGAGGTTGAGACTAAGAATGACCTGAGAAGGTATGAGCATGGCAGAAGAACTTTTGAGAAGAGTATTAAGAGATTATATGACAGTGAGTGTTCTGGTGTGCGAATGGTTGGAAGACTGCTTAAAAGATGGATTGATTATGTGAGTAAGTGTTTATAAGAGTAAGGGTTGAGATAGGGATAATTTTATACGTTCATATTGGCCAGCAAAGACCCTGCTTTCCCCTTATGCCCAGAGATCAACCCTCGCCTGATGAGTTCACCCACCGTTATGAATGGCCAACGACGCGAAAAACAGATACACATCTTTGTTGTTAATACATATTTCTTCTTCCATTTGTTGTCAATACATATTTGTCTTAATACATCTTTGTTCATCCTTGTTCTCAAAGGAATGGGAACTGGTGAAGATTAGTTTTAATGACGTTGAAGTCGCTTGTGGCAAATCAGTTGCAGTTAAAGTATTAACGAATTATTTGCTTAGATATTTCTAATGCTATTAAAACATTGGATTTACTCAACATTTACTAAGGTGATAACTATATTTTTCATTTCGTGCAACCATAAATAGTCTAGATTGGTGATACTGCTAGAAGTGTTGTAGAGGCGAGTTATGCCAGGTTAAAAGTGCCTGGATAAGGATAGTTTGTCGGACCTGATTTGCTGGAATTATAAGATTGTTGCTTCCATGTTAGTGTAGTGTGGTACAGGAGGAGGTTTAGCGCAATTAGGAGAAACCACAAAATCACATCTGCTACATGCACCGATGCAATGGTGATATTGGAAGCAGATTAGCTTTAACGAGAATCGCTTGAAGGGAATTAGAAGAAATGCCGAAGGCTGTAGACTAAATAGTAATAATTAACATCATTCGATTGTTGGCCTGGTTGTAAATTTTGTTTTCTTTTTTTTGTGGTGGGTATGAGAGGATTAAAAATGGGGCAAAGTTTATCTGGAACTTATTCACTTAACGTTAATGACTCGCTGTAGTACACACATAACTATCTTATTAACAACCTTTACTCCAAGCCCATTTCTATCATTACTCCTACTTCATACTTCACGTTGACGGAGCTGCAGGGAAAATTGATTAATTCTAGGGATTATTCGAATAAATTAGGCAAATCCTGAAATAATAACAATTGAGACTATACGAAACGTAAGAATAAACACATAGGAAACACACTGTACTGGTTAGCAAAGAAAGAAATAAGAATATGATAATAATAATCCCCAGGAATCAACTTACCAGAACGAAATTCTCAATGAGGTTCGCAAGACTGGCATCAGTAAAGTACATCAGTAGAGATTTCATTTTTCTTTCGTATTTTGTATTCTTCTTCTCATGATATGAAGACTGAATTACATAATTAGTTATGCCTACGTTAAATAACCCATTAATTACCAAAATACATAATGTTTATGTATTTAAACTGCTTCATGAATGATGGGGTACATATGAAGGCAGATTGCGAAAACAAAGTTTTGAATGGAAGGAAAGTTTCAGATGCATTGATGCCAATGGGCACACAACCCTCCGGATGCCACCTGGCATGGCTTGCGGGTGCGTAAAAGGGTAGATAAGAGAAATAAAGATGGGAGAGTGAGGCTGTGTAGGGAGACAGGGGAGGGGGATGTAGACATGTTAAAATACACAGCCCCAACTGGAGCAAAAGAGGTGGAAGAGGGTGAAAGATCGAGAGGAGAGTGCGAATGGACGAGTTGAGATGGATGTTGTAAAAGGGTCGATAGAGCAACGTATTGGTAAAAGGTAAAGATAGTTGTCGTGGTATGGCATTATATTACATCAATACCATATTATATCTATGGGGGAGGGACCAATAACTTACAGGCGAACCGACGAAGGGACGAAACACCACTAGTTTAGACGGGCTGAGTAGCGAGACAGAGTGCAACGAGGTCAGGTAAATTATGGGCAATGGCAAAGCTCAAGGTTATTTAAAGAGGCATGTACGAAAATATAATTTTATTTACATAAAAATAATGAGAGAATTGATGGGCAAAATTACCTCAGAGAATTAATGTGCAAAATTACATCAGCAAACGAAGGGGGGAATTGTAGTTATAAATCAGACTATGAAGTTAAAACTTAAGGTATTACAGGAGGAGACTATTCAAATGGAGGGAGGGGGAATTAACTCAATTGGGTTACTGAAGGGGAAGAGGGGTTGGCTTACGGATGTCTTCTGCACGTGAGGTAAGGCCGCTCGGAACTTCTGAGCTGGATGTTAAAGTGATGACGGTTCTCAAAAAAGAAAAAAAAAAGGGGGGGGGTAACTTCCGGTCCATGAAAGAGTATTGTGGCCACCCGAAAACGAGGGGCGAACGAAGAGGGCTTCGACAGGAGTTGATGAGAGAATTCGGAAAAATCAATCGGTGGCGATCGTTAACTGGAATTACCTCACTGGCTGGGGCTAATTCCAACACACAAATAGTTCAGCTGTCACTTTGCTTTGTTGTTAGCACCTGACTTGGAACTAGGGGGAATCTTCTTGGGTCCGGGCAAGAGTTCTCAACTCTGTCCTTGTCTCATGGGAAGTGAGCAATATATATGTCTGAGGCTCTCCCCGCGAGGGGAAGGGGGGATGGGTTAGTGGGTAACAACTCTACTCTCGAATGGCCTCGAATCTTCTTGCCGAGGCTATTCTAGCCCGTGTAAAGGTGAATCGTGGTGGACGCAGTTCGATGCTACCGCTTGTGGAAGGGGATGGGGGGTAGGCTTACCAATTTAAGCCTAAAAGAACCTTCTACAGCGCAAGGAAGTTCTGTGCTGGAAAAGAAATTCCACGTGGAATTCCCTCACAATAGTGTGATGGAAAGTGTGAATGAGGCTGTAAGTGAAAGTGTTCTGAGGTGGTGTGTGCATGCAAGAAGAATTAGAGCGAGGATCAGGGTGTGAGAAGGGTTGGGAGACCGCGTAAAATGTGGAGTGATTAATGATTATGTGAATGACTGTTTGAATGAGAAGGGTGAAACCGAAGGAGAATTCGGGGATAATGTGCACCGTGAGTGTGCGTAGAAGTGATATATCAGGGTGTGCGCTCGGAGCCTCTTGCCCATGGATGAGATGCAACAAGACATTACACCCATCACTATGAAAAACCAACTTGGCGTGATAAAAAAAATGATGGATGTTTTTGTGCTTGATATGGCCTAAAAAGTGGAGGAGTGTAGTTAATGTATTCTCTAGGCGTTGATGAACGCTAATCCAGTTTGTGAGAAGCGGTTATAGTTAAATTTCGAAGTTTCAACGCGCCCAATGACTATAAATCCACCTTTGTAGATAAAGTCAATCTTATGATGTATTTTTTTAGGTGTTTATTCAATTTATTAATTTCCATACCATTAAGACAAACCTCTAAAACAGGTGTTGTTAAAGTAGTGCCTCAATACCCCCAGAGGGTATCGAAACCGGTTCTTGAGGGTATCCAAAAAGACATCCTCGGCCGGGGTGCACCCAAGAATTTAGGCTTGCTTCGAAAAAAGAGGAGCACAAATTTAAGCCGAAAAAAATCATGCTAAATGAGCACAAATAGTGTTGTGTAACAATAATGCAATGTGGGAAAATGTACAATAATGTAATGGATACAATGATATAATGTGTACTGCTTTATTCATTTATTCACTGATAATAAAAATAGAGTCCATACAATTCAGCTATTTGTTACAGGAAATAACAAAGTTAAAAGTTCGGAGTAGTTGGCTAATATTGTAGAAGGGGTATCAAGTTGATTTAGAATTGAACTTAGGGGTTATCGGGGCTGATAAGCCTTAAGAACCACTGTTCTAAGATGATTAAAATCGTTCGTTTTTTAAAGGAAGAAAATTAAGCTAAAACACATCGAATAGCCTTCGCCATAATGTGATTTGAATATATATGAGCTATTATGGTCTAACGAAGACCAGTGAATCATTAGCATAATCCCATCGTCAGTCTAAAAAGCGCTTGAAGAATTGTTTACTATTTTGCTCGCCACCTTTCGGATATTTTACGACTTCCTTCTTGGACGAATTAAAGCGTTTCTTCTTTTGTTTTTAAATGGAACTAAAATAGATATTAATAATAAAATAAATAGAGGTGAGTTTTATTTTTATTTTAAACCCCTTTTCATAAATCTAAATAAAATCTGAGAAAGAAAAGATTGAAAAATAATTTCATATCCCCGGTGCTGTGGTTATATTTCGGGTTGGAGATAACCTCCTTAACCAAAACAAAAAAAATGAGAGCATATTATAATTATTATATCCTTTGAAATAGAAATCTAAATTAACACACTCAATTCTCAGATCAATTTGACCAGTTTATCTTTTTTCGTGCAAGAATTTAGCCATTTTTAATGTCGCGCAAATTCCACCAAACCCATTTTGGGGCTTCTTACCCTGAAATTTGCTAAAATATACAAAACAGAAAGGAAGTTACGGAAAACTGTGTGTGAGGGTGTATTGGGGGAGTGCGGTGTCTATTATTTTACATCCTCTATTTAAGTATTCGTATTCTTCAACCTGCTGTAATATTGGAACGTTAATTCTAATTGTTCTAACTCCTTTAAAACTATTGATCCTTATTTTTGTATTTAAAAAGTTAATTTTTAGTCAAATATGAGACTGTCCATTAATAAGTCTGTTATCATCAACTTCAATGTTGTTGAATTTAAGGAAAGTGATACGTCGTCAGCAAACCTAAGGTGACCTAAATATTTTTCATTAATTCTGATTCCCTTGTTAATATCGACTTCCCTCGATGAAAGAGGCCAAGTCTTTACTGTTTAATAAATGGGATTAGGGTAGGCATCAAACTCGGATTAATAGTTTTAGAAAAATTAAATGCCTTCCCGGAAATGCTTTGAGACGAGTTGTGCCCAAATTCTCTCGGTAGTTGGTAGTTAGTTGTAGAAAAAGGATGAAAGAGGACTTGATTATTTGAAAATAAAGTGTTAAAATTTGATAAGAATTAATTTGAAAAGAGGCTGCACGATGCAGCCTGAAAGGGATTATAGTGATTTGGCAGTACGTGCAAGAGAACCAAAGTTTCCTACAACGCAAAATATTTGAGAGTACAAAGTTACATCACTGCAAAGTAATGGAGCTAAGCACTCACGTTATTCCCACAAAGAGCCTAAATTAATGTAACGTTAATTCACAAAGCGTATACAAATATTATACTCGTAGTTAAGAGGAGAGAATTTAATTGGAAAAGGTGAGATGAGATTGATAAAAAAACTGACGCCACGGTTCCTTTCCTCTCTGAGTGAAAGAAGGTGCCCGCCAAAACACGCGTGTGCCCTTATAATAGTAACTGCCTAAAAGGTCCCTAAACAACCCCACCAGAGGGAAAGGTCAAAGTCGAAGAAACGATCCCACGATTCTGAAATTCCCCCAACCCCAACCCCAATTAGGGGGCGAGAGGTGTAAACCCGTTAAGAATTTCCTGGGAACAGCGAAAACTAGAGAATGCGGGCTCGTTGACCATGTAAATATCGTACTTCAATAGCACAATTCCAAACACAGACCGTATTTCCTTAAATAGAAAGGGGATACACAGACACGTGAAAAATAGACAAAATAAAGAGTGATAGACAGGCGAAAGAAGGGGAGCTAGACGAATGAAGGAAGGTGAGGGGGGAATCTACAGGTCGAAGATGTTTTTTTCTAAAACTCTTTTGTTCTCACTCCAAGTTCCTGCAAATCTCCTAAAAAACTGGATAAAAAAGTTCAGGGCTATGAGACCTCTCTGTTACATATTTTTATTTAGATTTTTTAACTGACAGAGTACAGGGTAAATGACGATGTCGCATCATTTAATGCTATAAACAATATATGAAAAGGAATCAAGAATTTAATATTGGCAGGAAAGATATTTAAGTAAAAAGAAAACAAATGACAACTTCCTTATTAGCCTCATACTTCGGACACTTTGATATGGAGTTTGGATTTCGTGGTTTGGTTCCATTCAGCACTAGTATATGCAAAGTACTGGAGTAAATTCAAATGTCAATGTGCACCCTTTCCCTCTCCATTCCCACCCCCTCTTCCTCCTCCTTTTCCCCTCCCTCACTTTGCTCCCCTTCATCCTACTCCTCCCCCTCCCCTCACTTCTTCCCTTATCCCCTCATACTCCTATCATCTCCCCTCACTTTCCCCCCTATCCCCTCCTCCTCATCCGCCTCTGCCTCCACCTTCACCCCCTCAGCCTCCGCTGAGGATGGTGTGAGGGATGAGGGGGGATGAGGAGGATGGAGGAGAGAGAGGAGGAGGGAGGCGGGGGAGGGAGAAGTAGGAGGAGGAGGAGGAAGAGGAGGGGGAGTAGGAGGAGGGAAGGAGGAGGAGGGGGAGAGTAGGAGAGGGATCCTACTCTCCCCCTCCACCCTTCCCCCTCCGTCCCTCCTCCTCCTCCTCCCCTCCTCCTCCTACTCCTTCCCTCCTACTCCCCCTCCTCCTACTCCTCCTCCCCCTCCTCCTCTTCCCCCTCCTCCTACTCCTCCCCTTCTCCTACTGCTCCCTCCCCTGCCTCCCTCCTCCTCTCTCTCCTCCATCCTCCTCATCGTCCCTCATCGCTCACCCCCTCCTCCATCCTCCATCCTCTCCTTCCTCCCTCCTCCTTCTCCGTTGATGAGCTGCGGGTGAGGGAAAATTGCGTTAAAAGACACGAATCCTGTCTTATAGAGGCAATTATGCACACACGGAATCACAATTTAGGACTGTCAGAAGCGGAGTTCGACCAACGAGAGCTTCAGAGCATTTTGATGATCCATTCTCATCAAACCCTTTCGCATTATTAACCCCAATCGAGAAGGAAGCATAAAGCATCCTGGTCGTTGAATCCTTAATAAAAAAAAAATCAGGCTGCCGAATTTAAAGCACGGAATTCGAGTAAGGGTAGGAAAGTTTGTCTTCGCTGCGGCTGCATAAACATCGAGTTAATACGAGAGATTGAAAATTTGAACGGGCAGACTGATGACCACGCAATCCTGACCTTCGTCGGTGGAATTGACATTCACCGATTCGAGCCGTGAATCTAATCAGATCGGCTAAAACTAAAGCAATTAAAGCACGGGTAATTGGGAATATTTCACGATTAAACGCCAGTCTGAGAATGTAGTCAAAGTCAATTTATACTAATGAATGCCGAAAACGTTTGTGTCGAGTATTTCTTTTTTCTTTTGTCGACATTTTAAGGATGTGTAGCGATTTTGTGTCCATTCCATTCCCAGTATACGACTGAAAAGAGTATGGTAAACTTCATACCGAAACTAGTGTCGTAAATAAATTTTATGCTGCTATACAGTGGTTTCACTATCAATGGGTGTTAACTTTTATAACTTCTGGAGCGATTTTCAAGATCAACCAATCCTTTATCTTAATGATGCCACGTTCATTTTAACGAGGTAGATAATTCACTATTGGAAAGACTCATCGATAAGAGTGTTGCGATTTCTTTGGCCCGGAAGGCATTTGCCCCCGAGTGTGAGAATCGGAATCAGGGAAACGATCTAGGCCTGCGAGAAATGGTCGCGTCAACTTAAAAGATAAATTTAATTGCCCCTACACAAACGTATAAACCCTAAGAATTAAATTGCCAGAATTTAAAGCATTATTCATATAGGAAGGCTTTGACAGTCTAATTACAGAAACATGGCTTAATCTTTATCAACGGACTTTAAAGGAGAATTTGACATTGACGATTACTCTTTACAATCAAGATAGGAAGCGATCAAGAGTTGGAGATCGTAATTTATGCGAAAAAAAATATAATTGCATGTAGGGTTTACATAAATAATGAAGATATGGAAACGTAAATTTTAGTTGGATTAGTGACAGGCAACGCTAGGATGAACATCGTAAAGTTTACCGACCGTCAGCCCTAATCTAAGGAGAGGATAGGAAGTTGTTTGTTGTCTTTCATCTATTATTAGAAGAAACAAACAATCATATGCGGTAATTTTAGGTTTCAAAACATCTACTCTATTACTAGAAAGACTACTAGAATTTATGCAGGATAACTTACTTTTTCAAAAGGTCGAGGAACCAACGCGAGACCAAAATATCCTCGATTTAGTTCTAACCACTAATGAAATTTCAATGCAAAACATCCAAGTTGGGGAACCGATGGCCCATAATGACCACAAGACGATTAGATTCGATATCAAGGCAAACGTATCCGTAAATGGCGGTACCAACTTGAACCGTTGTTTGGAACGTGTAACATTGACTTGTTTCGAGATCCTATACTGACCGACGATCGGGATAGCTCATTTTTAAATATGGACTCACAGGATATATATTCAGAGTTACAGCAAATAAAGCTAACAGTAGATTTGTTTCTGGGTCAAACTTGTATTTATTGATCGCTTTACCCATTGTATTCAACTGTTTTTTTTTATTTATAATTTTTCATTATCATATATTCGTAAATTATCTTATATTTAACTCCTTGCTTTTCTTTCTGGTTTCGTTTCTGATTCCTGTCTTGTTGATTTTAACTTATTTTTCATATGTTAACTGATATTAAACTGTTTGCCCTGTTTTTGAAATTTTGTCATGTAATTCTTAAAAATTTCTTGTATTACTATTGGAGTTCAATTCGCTGAAGATGGTCGTTGTTAATGACTGAAACGTTCGGAAATTAAATGTTTGAAACTATCAAACTATCACATGGGTCTTCCTATTCCTAATATATTTATATATATATATATATATATATATATATATATATATATATATATATATATATATATATATATATATATATATGGCGAAAACCAAGCACGCTATTGATAAAAACATCTTTATTTATCTGAATTTGAACGTTTCGAGGACCTAGCATCATCCTCGACACGGATAAACTAAGATAGTAAAGGGTTAAAATTTCTCTAAAGGATACCTCGATCACAAACCAGGATCGCGAGTGCCTATAGACGAGCACCAACAGACCGGTTTCTCGGCAGCTCCCTGCAACCGAAGATGAAGCCTGGTCGTCTCGAACCTCTCCTGCCACCAGAGTCCTTCTCCCCTCGGTCAAGATATGGGTCCGAAGACTGCACACATTCCTACCCGTTTAAACCTAATGCAGGTTGATGCCCTCAAGAGGGTATCCGTCATCATCGATCTCGATGGACTTACCAAAGCCAAAGCCATAAAACACTAAAATTGAAGAGTGCAATTTAAGATAAACTGCTCAATGCAAGAATAATCATTTAATTAATTTTTGATACAATGTAAAGATTGGATGCAGTTAGATTAATATTTAAACCAGGCAATGGTTTTGCCACTCCCCCCTACGGGAGGGGGGGGGGGAGCTTGCGCTTCGATACCGTGATTAAGATTTAAAATCTGAATAAAAGCAGCCATGGTTAAATTTTTAGAAATTTTCTGAACTTCGCCAATTATAATAATTTTAAAAAGGAACTCTAAACTAAATTTCCCCCTTTTCAAAATATCACGTTGCTAAGATATAGTTATAGATGAAAAAGATACATAAAAATAAATTTTCTGAACTTCACCAATTGTAATTCTTTGGGTTTTAAAAAATTCACAAAATTTCGATACTTATATTTATTTCTGAACTTCACCATTTTGTTTTTTGATATTATAAAAGAATTATTAGAAATAACTTTGATTAAAAAAACATAAGTCATAACCAAACTAAGATGTAATTATTATTCAAATACTAAAAAAAATCCCCTTCTTAAATTATAGAGTTAGTGATGATGATGATGATTAGGTTTGAGTCTAAGGATGAAAACTGTTTCTAATATTTGTAGTTCGTTGGGATGGGGGGTATTACTAAGTATTTTCAAGTTATCCAGTCTAATTTCAGACTTGCAAATTTTGATGTGATCTCGTAATATAGTATATCATAATATGATATATAAGCCACTCCTGCCCTAAGGGAGGAGCTTGCTCTTCGCTACGCTCGCTAACGTTGGCCTCCGGCCTATTTGGCCTTTGAAACCGCTTTGGATCTTTTATTATGGCGCAATTAGGTCTCCTCAGCCAAATGGCTTAACTGCCCATTACTCAACTGATTAGTCTGTATTTTTTTAAAGGCATAATCATTGTTTTATCCCTTAAAACTCACAACGTACGAACTTACTAGAAAATGCACAGTCTTGAGGATTTTATCAATGCGGTGTGTTTCAGAGGGTTTGGCAGGAAAACGCGTGAGTGTTTCATGTATGCAGTTCCTGATAGATCAGCAGAAACATTATTATTATTATTATTATTATTATTATTATTATTATTATTATTATTATATATAATTAATCCTTGCAAGAGATACGATATAAACATTTGGCTGTTAACCACTCGCAGAATTTTAAAGATCAAGGAACAGGTAACCACACAAATCAAATAGGGTCTCTTTGGGCCAAGGCAAAAATGGGGAATAAAAAAGGCATGTGGCACGGCTCCTTCTCTGATCTACTCCTATATAATGCGAGTTTTTATGGAGGCAACGAAATAAAGGAAACCCTTTGATTGCTCAAATTTACAAAGACATTGTAAAGTTTTATTCATTAAATAATGTTTTTCTTTTTTTACTTTCCTTAGCTTTTATTTTTTTTAGTTTCCTCTTATTTGCCTCCCAAACATCCCAGATACTTATAACATATGAATGATCCGATCCATCGATTCCCGCGCATGAGAAAGGCGGTAGTTCAGCTATCTGGCTTAGGAGACAAAATTGGGCCATAATAAGAGAAAAGATCCACCGCTTTTTAAATTTTTTTGTTTAAACTCCAATGGAACCCCCTTTGAAGTAAAAGGAAATAAATATAATAAATACTTTATTTGTTAATTATTAACTCACAACCTACAAAAATTAATTTATTCTGAATTTCTTTCTTCAACCGCTTCTTTCTTTTAACTTCCCGGAATTCTTCGATTCTTCTTCTTCTTCTTCTTCTTCTTCTTCTTCTTCTTCTTCTTCTTCTTCTTCTTCTTCTTCTTCTTCTTCTTCTTCTTCTTATTATTATTATTATTATTATTATTATTATTATTATTATTATTATTATTATTATTATTATTATCCTCTCCATTTTCTTTTCTTCTACTTTTCGATCTCTTCTTCTCCTCCTCCTCTTAAACTTCCTCTTCTCGTCCTACTCCTATTCATTCTGTTATGTCACTTCCATTTCGCTCTTTCTTTTTGTCTCCCTCTTCTTTTTCTTCTCTTTCTCATCTCTTCTTCTTTTCTTTTCTTCTCTTTCTTAGCCATCTCCTATTCCTTTCCTTCTCAACTCCTCCTCTTTCTTATTTTCATCCTTCTTTTTTTTCTTTTCTTCTTCATCTCTTCAATCTTTTCTTCTCATCTTCCAATTTATTCTATGCTTCTGCCCTCTACTTACCCCCCTCATCTACTTATCTTCTTCTTCTTCTTCTTCTTCCTCTTCTTCTTCTTCTTCTTCTTCCGTCTCTTCTTCTTCTCTACTCTTCTTATTCTTCTTCTTATCTTCACTATTTTCTTAAACTTCTCGTTCTACTCCTCCTCTTCTTCTTTTTCACTTCTTTCTTCTCTTCTCCTTCTTCTTTTCTCATTCTTCTTCCTCTCCTCATGCTCCCCTTTCTTCTCTTCTTATACTCTTATTTTTATTCTTCTCCTCATGCATCATCATCATCACTAACTCTATAATTTAAGAAGGGGATTTTTTTTTAGTATTTGAATAATAATTACATCTTAGTTTGGTTATGACTTATGTTTTTTAATCAAAGTTATTTCTAATAATTCCTTTATAATATCAAAAAACAAAATGGTGAAGTTCAGAAATAAATATAAGAATCGAAATTTTGTGAATTTTTTAAACCCCAAAGAATTACAATTGGTGAAGTTCAGAAAATTTATTTTTATGTATCTTCTTCTATAACTATATTTTAGCAACGTGATATTTTGAAAGGAGGGAAATTTAGTTTAGAGTTTCTTTTTAAAATGATTATAATTGGCGAAGTTCAGAAAATTGCTAAAAATTTAACGATGGCTGCTCTTTTTCAGATTTTAAATTTTAATTTTAGTAGTGAAGCGCAAGCTCCCCCCGTATGCGAAACTGGCGAAGCCATTACCCGCTTTCTTTATATTTGACAGATCCCCAAATTCCAGTTTTTAAAATATATTTAGCTCTACTCTTTTTTAGGTGCAACTAATTATTTCTTCTTGATAAAGATTAAATTTTAAATTCTATTTTAGAAATAAGTGGGATAAAAATTTCGAATGTATAAAAAATTAAAATATGGTTAGATTTTTATAAATTTTCTGAACTTCACCAATTATAATAAAAATAATAATATCTTGATTTTAGAAAACTACAAAAACCAACCAGGTCATTCATTAACTAGGTAAAACATAATTTACGATTTTTTCCCTTCTTTCTCCAAAATCCAGTTCTAAAAATAGAGATACAAGCCGCTGTTCTCTTCCAAAACAGGAAGAGCTTGGTTACACAGGCACCCCTGCGGGGGTGTGGCCTACGGCCTTATTTGCTAATCTTAATCCCCTTTATAGACTTTATTTTAACATCCTGAACACCTTTTCTTCATCTTCATCTTCTTTTTCATCTTCATCTTCGTATTCATCTTTATCTTCTTCTTCATCTTCTTCTTCATCTTCATCTACATCCTCCTCTTCTTCTTCTTCTTCTTCATTAAACCGACTATCACTTGAAAGTAGACGATTACGCGGACAATTGATAGAATTATTCCAAATCTTAAAAAGATTTACTAATATTGATTACAGACTATTGTTCGAGATGGACGAAAGGGCCAACACACGCCAAAATGGTTTAAAATTAGTGAACAAGCGTTTTAACTCTACTATAGCCCAAAATTACTTCACGTTTAAAATCACGCAAACGTGGAATGGCCTTCCCAACCGTGTAGTTGAAAGCACGTCTGTTAATATGTTCAAAAACCGAATTGATGAGTACTTCAATAGCGTAAATATAACGTAGTAGGAGCACAGATTAAAACGTCATATATTATAAGGAGTTGAGGATTAAAATGAAATGATGAATAGAAAGATGCCAGCGACGCTTCCATGCATGGAGTGAATGTGAATGCCCCTTTTTTTTCTGTCTGTCCTATAAGTATATTATTTTCAACACTAGCAGGCGACGCCTGCGGGAGAAGAGAGTACTTTCCTATCACCCCTCCCCCCCTCCTGGTTCGAAGAAGCGTGTTAGTGTATTTGATGGATAGCTAAACCTGCATGTCAAGGGTACACATGTAGATAAGTGCGTACCGTAGAATTGAAATAGTTAAAAATATATATATATATATATATATATATATATATATATATATATATATATATATATATATATATATATATATAACAAAAAAACAGCATGATACACTAACGTTAGAATGTGTAAGCGGACTGGCCTTGAGCGGACCTTAGGGTCTTTGCTGGTTCTTATTTCTCTAGTTCTGTAGTTTATTTTCAACTTCATCTTCTTCTTCATCTATATCTTCTTCTTCTTCTTCTTCTTTTTCTTCTTCTTCTGATTGGGTCAACGTCAGTAGTGGAGTGCCACAAGGCTCCGTTCTTGGCCCATTATTGTTTCTAATATATATAAACGATTTGGATAATGGCGTATTTAGTACGATTTCTAAATTTGCTGACGACACGAAGCTGGGCAACCGTGCCTATGTAAGATCGGATGTAGAAAAATTACAAAAGGACCTAAACTTGATTTTCAGATGGGCGGATAAGTGGCAAATGCAGTTTAATTTAAGTAAATGTAAAGTGATGCATTTGGGTTGCCATAATTTGAGGGTAGAGTATACCATGAAAGGCCAGGTCCTCGACGTAGTTAAATTGAAAAAAGACCTGGGAGTTTTAGTCTCGGATGACTTCAAAGTCACGAAACAATGCGCGGATGCATGTAAAAAAGCAAATCGTGTGCTGGGTTATATCTCGCGTAATTTCACGTTCAAATCCAAAGAGATCATTTTACCATTGTATAAATCACTGGTGCGTGCGTCCACTGTTCGAATATGCGGTTCAATTTTGGGTTCCATACTTAAACAAAGATATCGCTCAATTAGAAAGAGTGCAGCGTAGGGCTACAAAATTAATTCCCGAGCTGAGAAACAGGCTCTACGAGGAAAGACTCAGGGCATTAGATTTGCCATCTCTCGAAGGTAGAAGATTACGTGGCCAGCTAATAGAAGTATTTAAAATATTGAAAGGATTTTCAAACGTTGATTATAGGAATTTGTTCGAATTGGATCATAGGGGAAACACTCGCCAACACGGATTAAAATTAGTGAACAAGCGATTTAACACTAGTATAGCCCAAAACTATTTTACGTTTAAAATTACTCAAATTTGGAATAGGCTACCCACCCACGTAGTAGATAGTACGTCGGTAAATATGTTTAAAAACCGTCTCGACGCGCACTTAAATAGTATAACTATAACGTAGTCTATGCACAGTAAATAAAAACATCTTTTGCAAAAGGAGTTTGGAGCGGAGGAACAATGAGAGTAAAAATGATGCCAGCGATTTCTCTTGTATGTGTAGTTTAGATATCCATTTTCTTTTCCGCCTATCCTATAAATAGTCTTACTATCCTAAAATTAGATTTTCACCACTAGCAGTCGAGGGCTGCGGAAGTTGAGAAGAAAAACTTTCTATCACCCCCCC
This sequence comes from Ceratothoa steindachneri, assembly GCA_963969495.1. NCBI lineage: Eukaryota > Metazoa > Arthropoda > Malacostraca > Isopoda > Cymothoidae > Ceratothoa > Ceratothoa steindachneri. The sequence continues at coordinate 152,938,377 of OZ018320.1, forward strand.
ACCCCTAGTTTGAAGTAGTTAATATGCATGACAATGTACACATGTAGATAAGTGTGTACAGTAGTTTATATATTAAAATAAAAAAATAAAATGAAAAAAATAAATATATAGCCTGTTAGAGATACACTCGTAGATAAGTGTGTATCGTAGTTATGGATGTAGTGTAGCGGACTAGCCTCGAGCGGACCTTAGGGTCTTTGCTGGTCCTAGATTCTGTAGTTCTGTAGTTCTGTAGTTCTTCTTCTTCTTGATCTTTTTAACTATTTCAATCCTTTGGATTTCCAAAACACTCGAAGTCATTTGTCAACTAAGCAAAAAAAAACATTTATAAATTTTCAAAAATTCACCAAGTTAAATTATAGAGTTAAGGATAGACGAGGCAATGGCTTAGCCACTCCCCTAGCTTCCGCTTCATTACTAAGATTAAAATTTAAAATATAAAAAAAAGCAGCCATCGTTAAATTTTTAGCAATTTTCTGAACTTCGCTAATTATAATAATTTAAAAAAAAACCTCTAAACTAAATTTCCCCCCTTTCAAAAAATCACGTTGCTAAAATATAGTTATAGAGAAGAAGATATATAAAAATAAATTTTCTAAACTTCACTGACTTCAAGTAAGTAATTGCAATCAATAACACGGGCTCCTTTTATTGAGCTTGGTCGCAGTTCATATATTTTCGTTCAGCGTCTGGCGGTCGTCTTAGAGGTGCCATGTGTCAAAAAATATCATTCGTAGCGATGTTCTCTTGACATCGTTCACACGCGCTTGACTCAAGCTCAGAAGTTACAGGCCGAATTTTTTCTATAATCCTAAAAATGAAAAGTAATTAAAATTCAAACAATATGAAAGGTTTCCGTTTTACAATATTATTAAAAAAACGAAAAATTATCCAGCAACTCCGTGTAAAAGACTAACTGGCATCTCTTGTCAAGAGTACAGTATAGGCGACAGTCAGATCGGTCTCTGGCTAATGTTTGTTGTTCACGCTGCTTTCGTTATTTGATTGCTTCTATTATGTGCGTCTGTGTGTAAAGATCAGTTGTGTTTTGCAGGGATGCTTTATTTTTACCCTCAACTCAGAAATGGAGAAAGACATAGTGCTAGATATAAAAAATAAGCCATTTGGGGCTAGAAATATTGAGGAAAAATGTGAAACGCCATCAAACCAAGACGACTGGAGTTCATGTATCAATGAAGTGAGTAATTTTTATATTAAAACTATATTTCTTTCTGTCTTATTAATAAAAAATATCAGTGCACATATAAGTCTGTCGTGTGCATTACGTCTCTTACCTTCTTTTATACATGTGTCTTATGCGAAATCTGTGATGAGCCCGAGTGACGCTGATATATATATGCTCAACCTTCTGGAAAGTTCCTGAAATCGAAGATATGGATCATGTGAATCACTTATTCATTGAACCTTTACCAAAGCCTCAAGTGGTGGAAAGGCTTGAGTGTTCCAATGATTCAAGAGCGATACCATCGAGACACCAACGGCGGACCAAGCCGACATGGGCCATATAAAATTCATATGGCTGGCTCTGGCGGAGTAGTGCAGCTCCCAGCGGGAAGGCGCGACAAAGGCGGGCTTTGATAGACCAAGAACCCGGCAGCCCGATGCAACCAGCTTCGCCGAAACCGCATGTCTCAATGTTTTGAGCCGCAGTGGACGCGTTACTGGCCAAGTGCGCGCGCGTGGCCGTCGTGCAGCCACAATCGCCCGAAACAAATTTCTCAGCGATTGGCATTCGTCTCTTCTTTCTTTCCCGTACTGGATTCTCTTCCTTTATAGACTGGGTCTCCGAAGTTATATCCGGCACAAACATCAGCCAAAGAGACCGGATAACTGACCACGAAACCGATGCTAGGACACGAGCTGGAGCTGCCCATCCCCGTTTAGAACCAGACCCGTGAAGAACATAATGTATTGTAGGCTCAATTAATAAGGGTTTTTACCGAGGATAATTTAAGGTTTCCTAGCCAGAAACTAAAGAAGCTTGTACCTAAACCTATAAATGTAGGCTTCATATAGACTGAAGTTTCATACTTTGTTCCTGAACGTTTAATATCTATATCCATAAATGGCAGCCTACCATTTTTCTCGACTTCCATTTTATAATTTTTATTTTCATGTCTAGAATTCAAGTATTTAAGGAATTGTTCTGCCTGTTGCCGTGATTTCATTAATACAAATGTATCATTGACATAACGTCTATAATAGATAGGTTTATATTCAAAGGGACAGTTATTGAGCCAAAGTTGTTCATAATGACACAATATGTCCGCGAAAGTTGGCCCAAGTGGTAGGCCCATCCCCACTCCTTTTTGGAAGTAAATATCTTTATTAAATATAAAATACGAATTTAAGACAGTCAATTCCAAAAATGACTCAAAAAGGTTTTTTGTAATCCTATTAGTTGTTGATAAGAATTAAAAAAAGAGTTTGTACAAATTTGGATGGTTTCATTTAAAGAAATATTTGTGAATAGGTTTTCAACGTCATAACTCACCCTTATGACGCCAGCATTAGGCTAGGTCCTCGAAACGTTCAAACCAGATAAATAAAGATGTTTTTATCAATAGCTTGCTTTGTTTTCACCGATTTGGAAGAAGCTCAACAGTTCATGATATAATAAATTGGACGCGAATGAGCAATGAGACAAGAAACAGGTGGGGTTTTTTTGTTTTGTTTTTTTTAGAGGCAAGAGAAAGGGACATTAGAAGAACATTAGAATCAAAGAGAGAGCAGAAGGCGGCACAATGAAGGCTATCCTTTACCGAGAAGACAGAAAGTTATTTCTGTTTTCAAAAAGGTTTTTGAAAATTCTTGGCCAGGACTCGAACCCGAGTCAGCTGATTGTCTGTCAGATGCTCTACCACTAAGCTACCAGGCAGAGTGATCCTACTACGCCCAAAGCATTACCCCATCAAACCCAGTATATCCCTAAGCTAGGAACCTCCAAGGAATTTTTATACCACATCCTCTTTCCCGCTCACAATTTAAAGGCTCATTGTCCATGTCATATACAAAGAAAGAGCAAATACAAGTTATGCGCGTAATAACAACAACCACCACAGGGCTTTCGCCATATTTTTATTTTCTGTCTTTCAAAACAATTTTGAAGACAGAAATAAAGATGCAGAAAACTTGTATAGCATACTATATATACATACATATATATATATATATATATATATATATATATATATATATATATATATATATATATATACATATATACCCAGAAGCCCCGCAATGGGTGTTTAAATCACCCATCAAAATAACCGGTATCCTATAGTTGAACAGTTTAGTAAAGTTTTGTACCGGTAATTGGGGCCACCTGGGTGGCTGGTATCCAGTTGCAACACTGATGTTGCTTAATTCCATTTTAATTTCTATATGCATTTCAAATATGCATCCTCAAATCCTTGTATTGTTTTGTACTGCAATCGTTTAGACGGAAAGGTCAAAACCGGGAAAGAAGCGCGCTACTACGCCGGCTAAGCTCCGAACTAAAGGATGCAATAAACATCCAACAGGCTGAGATCTGGGACAGCTTTATAGCCGGAATAGACAGTAAGCTGTGCCCGGTCAAATTCTGCCACCAAATCAGGAAACTGAAAATTTTACATAGAAAGGAAAAGGCTCGGATCAAAGAGTATGGGAAATATATAGAGGACCCGGCGGTTCTGGAGGGAAGATTCAGAACATACTGGGAGAAAGTATTCTCTATCACCGAAGAAGATAACGAAGAGTTCAACCAGGAATTCTAAGGCCGTCTTATTGACGATCTGAATCAAATAATATACCGCACGGATCCACACCACCGCGCGGACATGGGAAGGGAGATGGTTGACCATGGTCGTCCAATAACAACAGAGGACGTCATGGCCACTGTGAAATCCTTCAAACAAAAGGCACCAGGCTGGACAGGCATCACCAAAAGCAATCTGGAAAATGCCCCACAGCAGATAATTCAGGCAATTACCAATATCTTTAATGCTTACCTGAACACGGGCTACTTCCTCGACAGTCTAAAGGTGGTCAAAATCATTTTTATACGTAAGGATGGTAAGCCCCCAGATCAACTGGTGAATTACAGACCAATCTCCCTTCTCGAGTTCGTAGGTAAAATCTACGAAAAAATACTAGCAAACTGGCTTCAACAACAACTAGCCGAACTGGGAGCTCAAAAACCACTGCAGCACGGGTTCCGAAAGGGGTGAGGAACGAAAACTGCCCTCGCCCTCCTAACGAAGAAAATAGCCCACTGCAAAGCAGAAGGGAAATACGTAGAGGTGGTGCTGCGCGATGTACAAAAGGCTTTCGATAAGGTTTCGCTGAGGGGTCTCTAATTCACCTGAACCCACTCCTGGAAAGGGTCCTCTGTAACTATGTTATGGAGAGAAAAGCCCAAATCTTCATCGAGGGCTTTTCAGGACCAACAGTGGTAATACTTGAGGCAAAAAAAATTTTAAAAAGACATCAGAAGAGGAAAAATAAGGTAGTAAAACGAAGGCGATGCCCTCGCAACCAGGGTAACAAAAACTAATAAAATTCTTCACTCTTATCACACTTACCAATCATTTCACCACCTAGCTCATCAACATCAACATCTTTTCTTCGTTTATTAAGATAGCTTGTAAGATGTTCAGCCCAGCTGACTTACTCAGTCTGTACGCTTGCTCTCTCGCTGCGGACTGGTAAAGGCTATATCAGGTAAAGGAGGAAAAGTTTAAGCAAGGACCCCAAAACGCCTTTCTCAAGAAAACTTCTATGAATAAATATATGCGCTCCTGGGGCTGATTGGAGATTGCTCCTGTTCCTCTTGAGCGAAACACCCCCCCCTTCCCCGAAGGGGTTGCTTTTCCTTATTCTAAATTCTTGACTCTTTATTAATACTTTTTACCTCAAACTTACTTCTCACTAGCACTACATAACTTGGTCACCGGCAAGGTCTGAGTTGCAGTTGGTAGTAAGGTATAGTGAACTCCTGCAGGAGACCCCCTTAAGGGGCCAGAAAAAGGAGGCCGATTCTCGGGCACGATCCAGATCCCAACTGTGGACCGCTGTTAGAGCTAGGCCCAGATAGGTAGGGTTGACCAAGGACAGTGCGAAAGTTGGAAGGTAGGCGAGATAGAACTAGGGCAGATAGAGGGGCTCCTCCCACTAGTGGAGACGATAAAGCCTCCACAGCTGAACATCGACAGAAGAACCCTTCTCTTCGGAGATGGGACGACTCGCAGGGAAGATGGACCCACCGGACTTCAAAAGGCTTCCCCTTAAACTCACACCCAACGGAAGGAAAAGATCACCACAAGAAGTAGTGCAATGAATATTTACTTATCTGGAAATACCACTAATCAAATGTATTGAGACACCATCTGGATTCACAGTTATTTGCCCAGAAAATAAAGACGTAGAGCAGCTACTAGCATCTGCTGGGAGCATTATGCTAAGGAAGTTGGACTTGGAAGCAAGGGTACCTCCAAAATTCACGGCTAACAGAAGTGTCATCTGCCGAAAAATCGAGTCCTGACTAGAAGAGCACTCATGCCAAGAAATAAAAGAAGAACTACAGGAGAGGTAGAAATAGCTCAAGATAGCAGAGGTGGTCAAATTTAAAGATCACACTCACGTTTTCAAGGTCATTTGGAATCTACCGAAATGGCTTCAAGGATCATCGAACATGGACTTCTCGAACGGAAATGGAAAATTGGATTATGGATATTAAGAAATTAAAACTACTACACATTAACATATGCGGGTGGAAAGACAAGGAAATTAGGTGCGGAAACTTATTCAGAAAGATTGACCCAGATGTTATACAAATATCAGAACATGGAAGAAACACAGAAAACGATTGCAGTACAAAACAATACAAGGATTTGAGGATGCATATTTGAAATGCATATAGAAATTAAAATGGAATTAAGCAACATCAGTGTTGCAACTGGATACCAGCCACCCAGGTGGCCCCAATTACCGGTACAAAACTTTACTAAACTGTTCAACTATAGGATACCGGTTATTTTGATGGGTGATTTAAACACCCTATAGTTGAACAGTTTAGTAAAGTTTTGTACCGGTAATTGGGGCCACCTGGGTGGCTGGTATCCAGTTGCAACACTGATGTTGCTTAATTCCATTTTAATTTCTATATGCATTTCAAATATGCATCCTCAAATCCTTGTATTGTTTTGTACTGCAATCGTTTTCTGTGTTTCTTCCATGTTCTGATATTTGTATAACATCTGGGTCAATCTTTCTGAATAAGTTTCCGCACCTAATTTCCTTGTCTTTCCACCCGCATATGTTAATGTGTAGTAGTTTTAATTTCTTAATATCCATAATCCAATTTTCCATTTCCGTTCGAGAAGTCCATGTTCGATGATCCTTGAAGCCATTTCGGTAGATTCCAAATGACCTTGAAAACGTGAGTGTGATCTTTAAATTTGACCACCTCTGCTATCTTGAGCTATTTCTACCTCTCCTGTAGTTCTTCTTTTATTTCTTGGCATGAGTGCTCTTCTAGTCAGGACTCGATTTTTCGGCAGATGACACTTCTGTTAGCCGTGAATTTTGGAGGTACCCTTGCTTCCAAGTCCAACTTCCTTAGCATAATGCTCCCAGCAGATGCTAGTAGCTGCTCTACGTCTTTATTTTCTGGGCAAATAACTGTGAATCCAGATGGTGTCTCAATACATTTGATTAGTGGTATTTCCAGATAAGTAAATATTCATTGCACTACTTCTTGTGGTGATCTTTTCCTTCCGTTGGGTGTGAGTTTAAGGGGAAGCCTTTTGAAGTCCGGTGGGTCCATCTTCCCTGCGAGTCGTCCCATCTCCGAAGAGAAGGGTTCTTCTGTCGATGTTCAGCTGTGGAGGCTTTATCGTCTCCACTAGTGGGAGGAGCCCCTCTATCTGCCCTAGTTCTATCTCGCCTACCTTCCAACTTTCGCACTGTCCTTGGTCAACCCTACCTATCTGGGCCTAGCTCTAACAGCGGTCCACAGTTGGGATCAGGATCGTGCCCGAGAATCGGCCTCCTTTTTCTGGCCCCTTAAGGGGGTCTCCTGCAGGAGTTCACTATACCTTACTACCAACTGCAACTCAGACCTTGCCGGTGACCAAGTTATGTAGTGCTAGTGAGAAGTAAGTTTGAGGTAAAAAGTATTAATAAAGAGTCAAGAATTTAGAATAAGGAAAAGCAACCCCTTCGGGGAAGGGGGGGGTGTTTCGCTCAAGAGGAACAGGAGCAATCTCCAATCAGCCCCAGGAGCGCATATATTTATTCATAGAAGTTTTCTTGAGAAAGGCGTTTTGGGGTCCTTGCTTAAACTTTTCCTCCTTTACCTGATATAGCCTTTACCAGTCCGCAGCGAGAGAGCAAGCGTACAGACTGAGTAAGTCAGCTGGGCTGAACATCTTACAAGCTATCTTAATAAACGAAGAAAAGATGTTGATGTTGATGAGCTAGGTGGTGAAATGATTGGTAAGTGTGATAAGAGTGAAGAATTTTATTAGTTTTTGTTACCCTGGTTGCGAGGGCATCGCCTTCGTTTTACTACCTTATTTTTCCTCTTCTGATGTCTTTTTAAAATTTTTTTTGCCTCAAGTATTACCACTGTTGGTCCTGAAAAGCCCTCGATGAAGATTTGGGCTTTTCTCTCCATAACATAGTTACAGAGGACCCTTTCCAGGAGTGGGTTCAGGTGAATTAGAGACCCCTCAGCGAAACCTTATCGAAAGCCTTTTGTACATCGCGCAGCACCACCTCTACGTATTTCCCTTCTGCTTTGCAGTGGGCTATTTTCTTCGTTAGGAGGGCGAGGGCAGTTTTTGTTCCTCACCCCTTTCGGAACCCGTGCTGCAGTGGTTTTTGAGCTCCCAGTTCGGCTAGTTGTTGTTGAAGCCAGTTTGCTAGTATTTTTTCGTAGATTTTACCTACGAACTCGAGAAGGGAGATTGGTCTGTAATTCACCAGTTGATCTGGGGGCTTACCATCCTTACGTATAAAAATGATTTTGACCACCTTTAGACTGTCGAGGAAGTAGCCCGTGTTCAGGTAAGCATTAAAGATATTGGTAATTGCCTGAATTATCTGCTGTGGGGCATTTTCCAGATTGCTTTTGGTGATGCCTGTCCAGCCTGGTGCCTTTTGTTTGAAGGATTTCACAGTGGCCATGACGTCCTCTGTTGTTATTGGACGACCATGGTCAACCATCTCCCTTCCCATGTCCGCGCGGTGGTGTGGATCCGTGCGGTATATTATTTGATTCAGATCGTCAATAAGACGGCCTTAGAATTCCTGGTTGAACTCTTCGTTATCTTCTTCGGTGATAGAGAATACTTTCTCCCAGTATGTTCTGAATCTTCCCTCCAGAACCGCCGGGTCCTCTATATATTTCCCATACTCTTTGATCCGAGCCTTTTCCTTTCTATGTAAAATTTTCAGTTTCCTGATTTGGTAGCAGAATTTGACCGGGCACAGCTCACTGTCTATTCCGTCTATAAAGCTGTCCCAGATCTCAGCCTGTTGGATGTTTATTGCATCCTTTAGTTCGGAGCTTAGCCGGCGTAGTAGCGCGCTTCTTTCCCGGTTTTGACCTTTCCGTCTAATCTCCTCGTACACTTCTATATGCACATGTACGATCCTCTATTCATCTGGGCTGAGGTAGCGTTTTGTATCCATTTCTGGGAAAATACTCACGGTCAGCTTCGATGATAGAAGTCGTTACTCTTTCGAATTCATCGTCTATCTCCTCCAATGTAGCCTCGCTTAGGTCAGCTGGAGGGTATTGTCGGAGTAGAATCTTGTATCGGCCCCAGTCGGTGGCGGCGTAGTTCTTACGTGGTATAACTGGCAGCTGGATCGGTGCGAGTGAAATTGTTGTTAATTCCGCAATGTGGTCGCTGGGAATTGTTGGGCCCGGTTCGCTATGGTAGTTGAAGGGGAAGCTTCCGCTTGTCATGATAATGTCAGGTTTCGTTGCTGGTCTGTATGTGATGTAGATCGGGAAATCCGGCTCTATCCTCTGGATGTTTTCCTGTCCATTATGATTTCCAAGTTTCGGCCTCTTTCGTTGGTTCTACCATAGTAGTCCGATATTCGGCATCTGGCATTGAGATCACCGCATAAGAATGCCATTCTCCGGTACCCGAAAAGTGTACAGAAGTTTGTGACGGGTGGATAGGCTCGGTTAGGGGGTTGATAGGCTGCAGCTATCGTGAGGTTCCCCACCAATGTGGGAAGTTATATCGCCACAAAGCATTCTTCCAATTCTGGGAGACGTTTGGACGTGAGGTTACCTCTAACAGCTATTGCAGCACCATCGAACCTTTCCTTTGAGTGATTCTTCATGAGCACTCTGTATCCCTGTATTTTGAGTTGACCCCTTGTGGTGTCAATAACGTGCTCCGTTATCAGTATTATATCGGGATCAAGCACACGGAATATGTTTCCATATGCTGTCGCTTTCCCCTCCGATCCATTAACGTTGAGTGTCAGAATCCTTAATCTATTGTTTACGTTCTACATGCTGATCTTTCTCTACTGCTGTTTCTGGGTGGTTTCTTTTTCTTCCGTTCCTCTTTTTTTAATTCTGTGTTGGAGACCTGCTCACACGAATCCTCGTATAGAGTAAAGTTATGGCGTAGTAGTTGACCCCTTGTGGTGTCAATAACGTGCTCCGTTATCAGTATTATATCGGGATCAAGCACACGGAATATGTTTCCATATGCTGTCGCTTTCCCCTCCGATCCATTAACGTTGAGTGTCAGAATCCTTAATCTATTGTTTACGTTCTACATGCTGATCTTTCTCTACTGCTGTTTCTGGGTGGTTTCTTTTTCTTCCGTTCCTCTTTTTTTAATTCTGTGTTGGAGACCTGCTCACACGAATCCTCGTATAGAGTAAAGTTATGGCGTAGTAGGGCCTCCTCAACCACTTCAACCTCGATTGATGCGTCGTATTCACATTTATATATTTTCTTATTTACTCCGTTTAGAATTTTTGTTATGTCCATATTTTCAAAGAAGGGGAATTTCTCTGACGCACAAATGGTGAGATTAATCCTGTCCGCGTCGAGCGGTTTTTTGGTTTTCTTCCCTTTTTTGGTTTTCTTATTTTTAGGGTCTTCTGAGTCGGAAGAGTCCGAGTAGTCATTGGATTCCGTTGATGTCGGTTCCTCCGTTTCGCTTCTCTTCGTGAATTTACTATTAGGTTGAACCTGTGTAGGTTTTCCTGCAGCAGCTTTAATTTCTTGGGTTTCATTCTCTATTACTTCCTTGTAGGTGTCCATATCATTTTCACTTTTATGAACCATTTGCAGCTGGAGGACTTCTCCTGGTGGAATGTCGTCTGGGAACCACATTTAGCTGATTTCGTTTTTGGCCAGCATTTAGTTAAGCTCTTTTGTGAAGAAACCAGGTTGGGCTTAGATTCCTAACGTGAGCATAGAGGATGCACGTCAGGATTTTTGTAGACTCTTCGTTCTCTGTCTTCAAATATGTTTTCTTTGTTTCTGTTTCTTTGTACGTGGCTTTAGCCACCTGTGCATAAGTAGTGTTTGATCTGCGTACCTCTTCTTGTTTCTTGTCATTTTTCTTTCTATTTATTATTTCTTTTTTAACCGGGCATGCCATAGTCATTGGTATGTGGCCTTGCCCGCAGTTGGTGCACCTCTCGTAGTTGTTGCGGCAGTACTTCCAATGGTGTTTCTTCTCGCTACGCTTGGAACACGTTTCTTCAGGCTCTTTACAGTCTTTGGGGGCGTGCTGCTCCATTTTATAGCAGCTAAAGCAAAACTGGACTGGAAAGAATTCTTCTCTCTCTATCTGCTCTCCACTCACCTTGGCGTTGAACATAAGCAAGCCTTGTTCTTTCGTCTTTTGGGCTATCGAGGTTTCTGCGAATAAAATCTTCAATACATGGGTGTAGTCGCTATTGTCCCGCCTGTTCTTGAATTTGATGATATCTGTTACTTTTGCCCATTTTTGTCTAAGTTCGATTTCTTATTTTATTTCTTCCCTATTATGTTGTCCAATCTAAGGATCAAGGCTCCTGCAAACGACACTGAGATGGTCTTGTATTTGTGGAGGGAAGGCAGGCTGTAGTCCAATGGTTCTTAGTATTTCCAGAGCTTCTTCTTTCGTAATAGCTTATACGTCCTTTTCTCGTAGCAGATCGTGACGTACCCAGATCGGACGTCTAGAAGCCTTACAAGAGGGATGTTTAGTTTACCGAACATTAGTTCAGATACCTTATCCCTGTTGGGCTTGTTCTGCCCCTTCATCACCCGCAGGGGGATTCTTGTGGTATTCTCTTAAGCCATTTTACACTCAGTGATGCCCCACGGGGCCTTTCTGATTTTTGCCTCTTCTCCTTTTCATCTGGTGTTTAGACGATGGTTGAATATCTTGAGTCTTCTTCTTTGAGGCATTTATTTCTCGTTAAATGGGTTGAGTCAGTGACTACCGCCCTCCAAGTAGCAGCGCAGCGTTAGTGAACATAGATGCCGGATGGGGAGATGATGATGATGGGTGAGCCCGGGGGGAGGGGGGCTCACGAGTTGTGATTGTATGGTGGATTTTTTGTTGGTTAGTGTGGAATCAACCAACGCTAACCGGGGATGCCGCCCCTCCGGATTTGGGTATCAAAACTGCATCCTGGCATACCATAGAGACAGGTGTACTTCCCTCTATGGTCTTGGCTAGGGCTCCTGGGGTTTCCCAGGGAGGTTGCAGCTCTGCCCCTTGCCTGGGTGCCTCAGACGCCGAGTTCCACAGTGGGCTACTCCTCAAACCTGTTTTCTTTGGTGCCCCAATCATGTCTATCACATAGAACGACACAGTTAGGAAGAGACTAAATGAATGGGAATTCATTTCACATCCGCCTGGCTGCCCCTCAGAGGGGGGTAGTAGGAAGGTTTAGGCAGACATGTGTCACCTATTCACAGTTCCAAATGTATTTTTCTCTCTTTAAATACCCCGTAGGGAAAGTGGAAAAAATTCCACGTTTGTAAATTTGCCTCCGTCTCCTCTACCTCCTTTATCGAGTATGAACTTTCTGCTGAGTTAACGTTGTATATTCAATAAAGTCTGAGCAGTCACGAAGCCGGCCCTCAACAGTCAAGCGATTAGCTAGAATCGAACATTAAAGTTGTTCTAAAAATCCCACTCACCGGATTAGCTCGTTTCCTTTGACCTTACGCTCAAGCGATGCAGAATAAATATCCCCCTAAGAACCATTTTCTTGCTTGCATGAGCAGACCCCTCCCGCTTTGACAGCTATTTTTACGGATTTGACTAAAAGCGAATTTTTAGCGAGAGAAGTGAACAAAGTGACCCTACTTGTTGATAGTAGCGCGATAGTTCGTGAACAAGTGGACTACTTGCCTTTCCATTGGAAATACGTTTTTTTGGAAGAACTCTTCGCTCCTTCGTGGAAACGGAGACCGAAGCCTCCCCTGGCCCACCCGCTTGCCTGAAGAAAGTTATTTTGAGGTAAAGTAAAATTTTTATTGGACATTGCCCCCTTTTTCTCTCTCACCCCTTTCCGTCTAAAAAACACAAAGTGAACACAGTGAACATTACACACATACAAACTGTAACGTATCATATGATGCACCTAATATGAGAGAAACCCTGCGTATAACTCTTCGGGTCCTCCCGGAGGGCCCGAAACCTGACCGAGAAAAAGTATTTGAAACAGTATACGGATCCCTACGCATTGCTTTGGTAAGACTAGTTGACTTAAATAATGGTTACTCGGCTATCTGCGCGAGGGAGGCTGATTGTAAAGCCTTGACCTCCGAGGAAAGCCGTTGAATGCCTCAAGACAATCAACCTTAGACCACAAACACCACCACAAATACGGACCCACCGCAATTTGATCTGCAGGCGCCTCGACCCCTGGGTTGGGAGCCACTCAGCCGACGATATAAAACGGGAAATCGAAAACAACCACGAATGGGCAAAGGTAGCAGAGGTTTTCAAATTCAAAACATACACATACGTGTTTAAAGTGGTATTTGAAGACATGGCTATGGCTCAAAAGGCTAAAGACAATGGATTACTTCTTTTCAACGTGAGAGTTTGCCCAGAGCAGATGGAACGTGAGGAGTTTGTTGATTTGCAGATGTGCTTCAGGTGCTACAAATACAACAAATACACCACGTCCAACTGCCCTGAAAATAAAGATCTTAAATTGTGCTCCATCTGTGCCGGTCGTGATCATTTTTGGCGCGAATGTAAGAATAATACCATCAAATGTCTTAATTGCTCAGGCCCGCACCGGACCATGTCCATGGCATGTCCGATAAAAAAAACAGGAAATGAGCAACCAGAGCAAACTCCAACGTGAATCGGAAGAGAAGAAAGCCAACTCCACCTACGCTGAAGTAGCGAAAGCCGCCATCGCCGAGTCGAATAACCAAAAAACATTCTTACACATTGAAAACGAACATTCCACCAAAATTATGTGCTGCATATACTATGCACACATACAAAACATTACACGCCCTGGTACCTTTGCGACAGAAGTAAGCCGTATGCTCGTGAAGAACGGACTTAGCGAGATGTGGTTCCCCGATAACCCCCCTTCAGAGTAGGTTATGCGAATAACCGTTGCTCCTCAATGCCAAGAAAAATGCCAGAAAGTACAAACCCAAAACACAGCCATCTCACGTGACCCCCGACTCAACAAACCTAAGGAAATGCAAACACAGAAACAGGCGCCACTCACCCCCAAAAAATCCACACCGCAAAAAACAAAAACACACACCCCCACATCCACACCAACAAAGAAGGCAGTTCAACCCAAGGAGATCAGGTCCCCTAGGTCGAGGAAAATCGCCAAAACTCGCGGCCCACGGTCTACCTCCTCATCTAGAGGAGGGGAGCACCAACTTAAATACCACTCCAGAGGCTTCAACCTTAAATTGTACGCCCCTGAATCTGCCCCATTCCCAGCTGAATTGGACTCCCGTGAAGTATCGGAAGGTCTTAGGACCGGACGATACAAATGGGAATGCTCTGATGAGATACCGGAACGACAGGTTGAGGAAGCTCTTTCACAAAATAAGGTTAAGCTGGCCACGGACTGTTTTTACACGATCACCGACACGGAATTCAGAAAGAAAAGAAACGGCAGGGAGCGCACCCCGCCCAGTACACCACATGGGGCTAAAGTAGATCACGAATAAGCTTCTACTTTAACTCCACACACTAAAAGAACCTACATTACTCAAAATGACCAACAGACTAACAATCATACAGATGAATGTCGATGGGTGGGACGGAAAAGGTTCCATCTATGGCAACATTCTGCGACAAAGTGACCCTGACATTATACTGATTAACGAACACGGAATGACCGCTCATAAAGAGATAAAAATTTTTCAATACGACGTCATCAGCAAAAATCACAGCCAGGAACGGTATGACGGCTGCGCAATAGCCGTCAAAAAAGGTTTAAAATACAAAAGACTACCCGACTTAGATAAATCTTACCTTGCCATTGAGGTAGGCACTACCCTGGGGGGTCTAGTCGTGGCCACGGGGTACCAACCCCCAAGACGCGGCTATGTACCCCTGCACAACCTTCTACAGGTCTTCAGCCATAAGAAAAATGCAATCTTTGCTGGAGATCTGAACGCAAGATGTGCAGCATCAGGGTATACCTCCTACAACAATGCAGGTAGAAACATTGAAGTCCTACTTGACAGAAAATACGGGACTAGAATCGGACCAGAATTCCCGATATTCATTACAGGTAATGCAGCAACGAAGCCTGATATTGTTTTATCCAGTATCAGGTTTTCATACAACTATTACATTGAACCAGGCCCCATTATTCCAAGTGACCACCAGGCAGTTAAAATCACAATTAGCGTAAACCCCATTCAAATTGCAATCCCAGAACGCAAAAGCTATAAGCAGGCGGACTGGAAAAGCTACAAAAATTATCTCCTAAATTATACCCCAGACCCTTTAATTGATGCAAATTTAGAAGAAATAGATGAAGAGCTGGATAAAATCACTGACCTCCTTATAAAAGCAGATAAAAATAGCATTCCCCGCATTAAATATTAAACCCTTCCAGCTCCTATTTGGACCCCCCCATGAAAGCCCTGACCCAAGAGTATAAAGACCTGTCCAATGTAATAGCGCTGACAGGCCCCAACCACAATGCCCATGGACGAATAAGACAGATAAAAGACGAACTCCAGACACTCATTACAGACCAACAAATACAGGTATGGGACAGATTAATTGAGGGACTTGACATAGAGAGAGACTCACGGACTTTTTGGCAGACGTACAGACGTTTAAAAGGACAACCCCCTCAGAAGAAAATTGTACTCAAGCATGACGAGAAAGAAATTGATGAGACTACAGAGATTGAGGAAATTTTTAGGACTTTCTGGTCCTCAATCTTTAAAATTACCCCCGAAGAAAACGATAATTATGACCTCGATTTCGAAAATAACATTATCCAACAGTTAAACACACAAATACATAAAACCTCCCCTTATCATTGTGTGTCGCAGGAAAGAGCGATGGAGGGCTATGGGAGTAAAATAACTGCCCAAGAGCTCTCCGTCGCACTAAAATCCTTTCGTCAAAGAGCACCGGGTACCACGGGGCTGACCAGGGAGAATTTCATTAAGGACCCGCCTAATGTTCTGAGTGGGCTACTTAACATCCTGAATGCCGCTCTGAACACAGGCTATTTTCCCGACCAGTGGAAAGTGGCCAAGATGATCTTCCTTCCCAAATCGGGAAAGCCCCCGGACTGCCCTGCAAACTTCCGACCGATATCTCTCTTAGAATTTGCTGGCAAAGTCTTCGAGAAGATATTGGCAAATAGGGTCAACTCTTTTCTCGACGAAGCCAACCTGCATAACGAGCAACAGCACGGCTTCAGAAATAAAAGAGGGACCGACACGGCAATAGCCGTTATTACGGAAAAACTTGCGAACATCAAGGCAAGTAAAAGGCATGCCGACCTGGTGCTCCGCGATGTTAAAAAAGCATTTGACAAGGTTTGGAAGAGAGGCTTGCAATTTAAGATCCTGTAAGTAGGCCTCGACCCCATTCTTGAAAGGATTCTATGTGATTATGTAATGGAGAGGAGAGCGTATATACAGATCAAAGAACACAAAGGCCCCGAGTTCGAGCTCGAATCTGGGGTCCCGCAAGGGGGCTGTCTCAGTCCCCTGTTATACAACATATATAGACGTGACCTACCACAACCTCTTTCCGAAGGTACGATATACGTCTAGTTCGCTGACGATATATCACAAATTTGTACAGCCACTTACGTTCACAGGGAATTTATGGCGAGAAATACGGCTAGGGAGATATCTAACATCAACTCTTACGAGAGGAAATGGAAGATATCAACCAATGCCCAAAAATTCAAAATAATTCCCATGTTTCGCAAGACCTTCAATGATATACGGGTAGAAGGGGAGAGAATCCCCTACTGCTCGGAAGGGACGGTTCTGGGGCTCAAAATCACCACTGGAGGATACAAGAGTCATATCGGGCGGACAGTCGCGAATAGCAAGAGAGATTTGAGAGAGTTTTATAGGTTCATCGACCTAACTCGCTCAAATAAACTCAAGATATTCAATGCGTGCATTCGCTCGAGACTCTTGTACCCCCCGGTGCCGCTGAACGCGAGCGCCAAGACCCACATTGCGAAACTACAAGTCATCCAGAACAAAGCGGTTCTACTCATTACAAACACCCGAAGAAGAGAACGTAAACGACAAAGGGAGCTCCACGACTCGGTTGGATTATCTCCGATCAACGTGGCGCTCCACGAGAGAGCTAAGAGGATATGGCAGGCCATTGGCGCCCGCTTGACCCCTGAATTCTCTCGTACACACTTAGAAATCGAAGCAGACCGACAAATAAGACCTTTCAAAAGTAGTAAGCTACAGACAGAAAATGACGTGATACCAAAATACACCTGACAGAGCTGACAAAATACAAAGTAATTCGCAGGTTCCTTTAGCATATTCAAATTAAATTAAAAACCACTTGCAAAACGCAAGATTAAATAATTTCACATTCACTTTTAAAAAATCCATTTAAAATTATAACCCAAAACTTTTTACTAAAGTCATAGCGGGAAAAAAAACCCCGCCAAAAATAAAGGCTTGAATGCCTAAAGCAATCAATCGATCAATAGGATCGAAACCATAATTGAATTAACCATGTTTAATTTAATTATATAAACTATGGATTTATAATTCATAGTTTATCAAAAAAATACTAAAGAACCACAAAAAACACAAAACTTCACATTGACAGAGCTACCCTTTCACCAGGGATCTTTTTATTCTTTCTCCTACACATCATCTATTCTTTAAACTCACCCTTTAACCACTTTACTCTCTTACTATTCTCTCTCTAATTCTAACTATATTTCATCTCTTATTTTGTCCAATGTCCAATTCTTTTCATTCAAAAATTACGACGGCTCATTTCATCTGAAAACTCACAGCAATCTACGCACTTCTAAGTTACATCAATCTTTTGACTTGAAATAACTTTGCGAAGAGAGCATTTTTTATATACTTTTAAATATATACCAAAGAGAAGAAAGAAAAATAATATGTTCGAATCGGACTGATTGGAGAGACTTCCTGTTTCTTATTCGCGGGGAATCACCCAAAGTGGTGATCTCCTTAAATTTTCCTATCTCATAATATACCTTTTTATATCTGAAACTCTCCTACTAAAATTCCATCTAGCACAGTATAACCTGACCACCAGCAAGTAGTATTAGGAACAGATAGGGAGCTTCTCCACTAGTGGAGTGGGGTATATAATCTACTACCTTATTTTTCCAGAAAACCCCCATTTAGGGGTCGGGCATGAAAAATTGAACATGAACTTACAGGACTTCACCAAAAGACTCCCAGTTCGGCTAATTCAGAACGGGATAAAACGGAAATCACAGGATGTAGCACAAAGCATTTTCAAGGATTTACAAATCGCTCTGATCAAATGCATAGAAACAGTTAATGGATTTGTTGTCATCTATGCAAAAAACAACGATGTCGAACTGCTACTTTCATCGGTAGGAACCATCACTTTAAGGAAAATCTACTTAGAGGCTAAAGTACCACCCCAGATTATTGCCAACCGAAGCATTGTATGCCGAAGCTAGAATCATGGGTGGGGGAACACTCCCCAGATGAAATAAAACATGAAATAATGGAACAACAACCTTCGATGTAGATACATGACATAATTAAATTTAAGGAACACACACATGTGTTCAAAATAGTGTGCGAGTTAACTGAGATTGCAACAAAGGCACTACAGAAGGGAATCCTTGCATACAGTATGAGAATTCCAGCTTGTAACATTCAAAGGGACCAGTATCACAATATACAAATCTGTTTTAGATGCTACAAAATGGAAGACCACATCACCGCAAACTGCCCAAGAAAAGAAGGAGAAATATGTTCAGAATGCAGTGGATCACATTCTTGGAGGAGCTGCACAAACTCCACAAATAAGTGTATTAATTGCGGAGGGAGCCACAGAAAAATGGCAATGACATGTCCGAAGCGAAAAGAATTAATAGAGAGAAAGGAAACTGAAACACAACAAATAAAAGAATGAACAAGAAACACTTCATATACAGCGGCAGCAGCAAAGAAAAACAATGGAACAACCACACAAGTGACGCTTGACGGAACTCTGAACGTAAAAATACTAACATACATTGTACAACTCACACGTCTTAAACATTGCCCAACCAGGAACATATGCGGCCACGGTGAACTCCATGTTCAAGGAAAATGGGCTGGAGCCAATGAAATTCCCGCAAAATATTGATTCATCGGCTATATTTAATATAAAAATGTCAGAAGATAAAAACAAGAAACTCTTGGAAGAAACGCAAAGAAAGGAAAGCGAATCTGAACAAGAGGAAGATACAGAAAGCGAAAAGACAGAATCTGACAACAGCACCGAGGAGAATAATAAGAAAAACGTAAAAGAAACACACGCAAAAAAAAACAAAAAAAATTGACTAGGGACACCTCGCCATGCGACCAAAGACCGGAAATACCAACCGCGAAATGTGAAATGGATTAGAGTCAGACCTCAGCAAGGACAGAGAGAAAAGGCAGAAATACTAGGAAAAGATAAAAATAAATTCACGTAATACCTCCACTCACCCAAAAAGAAAAACCGCTTAAGAACATACAAACAAGATGAATAATAAAAAAAATAAGAATTCTACAGATAAATATTAATGGCTGGAATGATAAATAAAAAATATACGGAAATATTTTTAGAGAAATAGATCCCGACATCATTTTAATTTCATATCACGGGATTAACCTTGAGACTCAAACTAAAAATATGGAACTACGACGTAATAGCGACTAATCAAACAAACGAAACACACGACGGAACAGCAAAAGCAATAAAGAAAGGAATAGAGTACAAAACAAAACAACGACTAACCGAATCTTA
The DNA here is from genome assembly GCA_963969495.1 of Ceratothoa steindachneri. Lineage (NCBI taxonomy): Eukaryota > Metazoa > Arthropoda > Malacostraca > Isopoda > Cymothoidae > Ceratothoa > Ceratothoa steindachneri. Next base: position 152,957,894 of record OZ018320.1, read on the forward strand.
CCTCGCAATTGAGGTCAAAATGGAACTAACCAATATAGTAATCGCTGCGGGATACCAACTACCGCGACGACCGAGACTCCCAATAAATAACTGTAAGAATATTTAACAATAAACTTCGAACTTTGTTTGGGGGAGACCTGAACGCAAGATGCACGTACACAGGATATAGGAACAGAAACCAAACAGGAAAAGACCTACAAGCTCTAATAGACAGACGGATAATATTAAGACTAGGACCAGAGTACCCAACACTAATTAAAGACAGAACACGACAACTCCAGACATCTGCCTAGCAAACAATAACATTCCTTTTAACTACGACATGGAACCTGTAGATGTTTATGCAGCGACCACACAGCAACACTACTCACCGTGAATCAGCAACCAATACAAATACCCGCTAAACAATGGAAAGCATACCATAGAGCAGACTGGGAAAAATAAAAACAAGAATTGAATGACTACGCACCAAACAGACTAAATAAAGCTACTTTAGAAGAAATCGAAGGCGAGCTTGAAAAAATAAGGACGCGAATACAACCAGCTGACGAGAATGCAATACCCAGAAACACATACAAAACAGCTAAATACTTTATATGGACAGACGAAATGAAAACTAAGAATGCAGAAATAAAAGCGGTAAACAAGGACATAATAATAAACGGAACGTTAATGAAAAATACCGAAAGCCGAGAACGAAGAAGAGGTAACTACTAAACGTAATAACGGACAAACAAAGAGAATACTGGGACATAGCCGTTCAAAATATTGACAAAGAGCTATTGCCCCGAGGATTTGGGGAAAAGATAAAAAAAGAAAAAAGGAACGAGTTTAACGCCTGTATAAACATGGGATACTTCCCCGATGAGTTAAAGATAGCCAAAATTATATTCATACCGAAGCCAGGAAAACCATCTTCCAGGGCCGAAAACTTCCGACCTATATCCCTTCTCGACTTCATCAGGAAGGTGTTTGAAAAGATCTTGAACACAAGATTAAATGAATATATCACAGAAAACAATCTCTGGAACAATCAACAATTCGACTTCAGAAAGAACAGGAATACCGAAATGGCCCTCAGCGTGATTACAGAAAAAATAAGCAAAGTGAAAGAAGAGAATTGCAGTATGGACATTGTATGCCGGGATGTATCGAAAGCATTCGATAAAGTCTGGCAAAGAGGCATACAACATAAAATTCTAAATCTTGAAATGAAACAACTATCTCGAAAGAATTTTATGCGACTACGTCATGGAAAGATATGCATACATAGATACGGGGAATTACCAAGGTGAAAGATTCAAGTTTAAGTCCTTCGCTATACTCATTGTATACCTTGGACATTCCCCTACCCAGGAACGAGGGCTGTGTGAACATACAATACGCAGATGATTTCACTCAATTAATTCCTTGTGTTTATCGGAACCCTCAGATGCAGGCCAGAGTAACTGCAACATAAATAGAAAATCTAAACGAGTATGAACGCAAATGGAAAATTAAAATGAATAAAGATAAATTCCTAATCATACCTATGTATCGCAAAAAAACTATCCGACGTTTACGTAGATGGAGAGCGATACAGGTATAATGGTGAAGGCAAGATTTTAGGCCTAACTATTACCAAAAATGGTTACAAGAAACACGTGACCGAAAGAATAAACCAAGCACGAGTCATGCTAACTTTACTCTACAGATTAAGAAATCTAAACATGAAAAATAAGAACAACATCTACCAGGCCATGATGCAGCCTACTTTGATATATCCAACAATTGCCATGTATACGGTTTCAAGAAGCAATCTAATAAGAATGCAACGTATACAGAATAAGGCAGTATACATAATTACGAACACGCGACGACTAGAGAGGAAAAAACAAAGAGACTTACACATCGAAGCAAAAATAAAACCATTAAACAAAATAACTGAAAAAGAGCCAAATAAATCAGAAAAAAACACAAGAAGAAATAGGAGAGGAACTAAATAATCAAATAGCACGAGGGGCAGGATGGAGACAACATATGCTGTTTCCTAGTACTAAAAACAAAGTGACCAAATGGAAGAGGAGGAAATTTACGTGTGAACCAAATAAGGAAACCCGATTGTGACAAAAATTTCCTGAATAATGACACACTCACCGGATTGGACTTGATACCAACAAGGAATGACAAAACTAACCAAAAAGTGCAAATGAACGAAAAAGGAAAAACAACATGAATAAAGAAGAGCATTCAACAAATAAGTTCGGATACGAGAATTATGCTACAAAACTCATAGAAACTCGAGTTATTAACATAGCAGGAAAACAAATAACGCTAACAACAGTTTAAACGCCTATCTCATACACACATAACATAATAACAAAACAACCACATAAATAAACAAACAGACACACTTTCACTCTAACTTCGAACTTAACTCTAAAATTAGTTTATAGTACAGAGATTAGCGTGACCTCCACGCAACTTGCACCTCTCTGCAAACCTCCAACTTCCTTCCACTTCAACCATCTTCTTCCTTTACCGCTATCCAAAGATGGGCCAAACACTAACACCAGGGACAGGAACAGCAAATAGTAACAATTAAGAGCTAGGAAGACATAAAAACACCGTGGTCCGGGTCCCACGTTAAGCAGGTCCAGAGGCCAACTTGGTCAACTTTGAAGCCTTTGACTTTATTTCAGTCTGTCCTATCCTTACTTCTTTCTTCTTCCCCTCCCTCTTTCTCACTCTCCGGAGCTCTTTTCCTTCGATGCCTTCAGGCCCTGAGGAAGGAGGGCGCCGGGGAAACTCGGAAGAACCGTGCCTCTAAAACCTTTTCTTCCACTTTCTCTTTCATTTCATTTCTTTTCATTCAGCCCGATTCTGACTCCACCATACTTAATCGGTAAAGGAGGAAAGAATACCTAAAGACGCTCCGAAGATGATCGAATAAGATCGAAACCTCAGCAATTTAGTTTGGTTTTTACAAAACCCGTTCATTTAAAAGAGAGATAAATACAGGACAAGTGATCTACCATCTACAAGATGGACTAAAAAAAGACAGTAAAAAGAATAGAAAATTGCCAAAGGAAATTGATCAAGGCGAAATATACCATGGTCTTCAACAAAATTAGCATTCAGGAAAGACTGCTACCCATCTGCACTAATATATATATATATATATATATATATATATATATATATATATATATATATATATATATATATATTTATTTATTTATTTGTGTGTGTATGTGTGTGTGTGTGTGTGTTGAGAGTACGAAAAATTATTTTCGAAGCATTTTCATATCAATCAGCCAATCTCAAGATTTGTTTGCATATTTTTATTGTGAATATTTTTCAGACAAGAATATTTATGAGAATATATTAAATTGAATAGCTAAGGAAAAATTATGAATATATTTAAATAAATTGAATGCGGATCTTCTACCGAAAGGCACAGGCGATGACGTGCGTATACAAGGAGTGTTTTTATATATGTATGATATCTACAGGGGCTGGCAAAACACTGCAAACATCTACATAATAATTAGTGGTTTTCAACCGGGGTGGTGGGGCACCTTCGAGTGCCGCTCGAGTGACCAAGAAATCATTTTTAAAATGAAATATTGCAAAAAAATATATTTATTTCTAACATTTAGAAAAAAACACAACGAAAATAGAAAGATTGCAGAGAGTGAATGAAGAAATGAGAGTTGCCTTGTCAACTCTACGTCCCAATAGTGAAGAATTTTGTGATACTCATTAATCTCAAATTTCCCATTAAACTTTTCAAAGTTAAGACTTATTTATTTTATTTTTTTATGTCTTATTTTGATTAAATTAGGTTAAATATTAATCGTAGTTAATTTTGAAGTGCTTCCCACGCAATTAAGCATTTATACGTAAATTATATTATATTGGGTTGCCACGGCTGCTTCTAGATAGCAATTAGGGTGCCAATATCCTAAAAAGGTTGAAAACCACTTATCTAGATAAGAGGAAATTTTTTTATTATTTATTAGCACTAGTAATGTTAGAAATAAAAAGAAAAACTCATATTAAAATACCAAAATCAAAAAATAAATATAAAATATAATCATTAATGAGAGAAAGGAAAATATAATAATAAAACCCCATCATGTTAATCCCGAGTTCCGACTTTAATGTGTAACACTGGAAAAACTTGGGTTACAAGCGTCAACAAAAGAGCACAGACACAGAAATAGCCCGCTAACTCTGAGAAAGAGAGAAAAAGAGATAAAGAGAGTGAAAATACTTGGCAATGATAAGTAGTTAGGAAAGTTAGTGACATAAAATTACAATCTGCTTTTTAAAGTCTTTATTGGCTGACGGTGATGTCAACTTATCAGCCTTCTTCGTGATAGCGTCTCTGGGACTTTCGTACAGATTCTTGTTAGTGTATGTGTATAGCCGTGTATGCGTGTACATGCACAAACTTATGTGTATCTCCATGTGCTCCTGTCCGTGCAGTGTCGTATCTACGTTCCGTGGTTGTTGGCACAATGATGTTTGGTATTTAGGGTAGAGTCCTTGGATGGATTTCAAATTAGCGAGTTTGCTTGAGCGGCTGTCAGACACACATGGTTCGAATCCTACGGTCAAAGGTTTTCGGACACCTTGGTTTTTAGTCACGTGCGACTCTATATCTCACTATCTCGGTCGGTCGGTCCTCGTTTTGGAATTTTTGTTAATAACATTGTAACTATTTGGCCAATTTAAATGAAATTTGAAAACCTTATGTTGTTTTACATTCTCTTTCGAATGATATAATTGCCAAGGTCCCCCCAAAGTTAGCACAGAAATAATTTTGTTTTGGCATTAACATAACTATTCGGTCGTTTCTAACGAAACATGAAACCCTTATGATGTTTTAAATTCTCTTTCGAGTGATATAATTACCAAAGTCTGCCCAATTACATTCGAATGATGTAATTGCCAATATCCTCCCAAGGTTAGTCCGGGAATTATTGAAAGTGTTGAAGGTAGTAAGATCATAAATCAGAATAAGTGAGAGCACGTGACTTTGGTCAGCAGACCTTGTTTTTAATGTCATGGGTATGTTTATAAATATGTTGGTGTATGTTTGCACGCATGTGTCCAATACATCTGTAAAGAAAAATAAAAGTACAAACTTCCTTGTAACCTTTTTTTTTAATATCTAAAATGGTGATGCTATTTAAATGTATCTGTTGAATAATATGATATTCCATGTCGATAGGATCTGATAATGATAATGGCGAAAATACAACTAGGCCGTGGAGAAAAGAAGTCTGATATGAACGCTGCACGATGAGGGTCTCAGTTGTCGACAAATCGGGTAGAGAGGGTCGGCGGATCACATTCCGGTGTTGCTGAAGTGTTTACCAAGATCCGACAAAGTGGAAATATCCAAGACAGACCTCGTTCTGGGTGACCTAGGGGTCAGTACGCAACCTGAATACAGGGATTCTTGGTCACATAAGTCTTCGGGATCGTAAGAAAACCGCAATACTGCTGCAACGTGAATAGACAGAGGGCGACCAGGTTAATGCTTTCATCAGAACAGACCGTCGCAGACTACTTCCACAAGATTTGAAGTCATGTAAAGTCAGTTAGAAGCCGATGATCAACCTCAATGTGTCAAAACCATATAACGAAAAAAAACCAAAGGCAAAAAAAACAAGCAAACAAAAACAAAACAAGAATCACACAAGTAAAAAAGAAGAAGAAGGAAGCATGCTCCGGCGTAGAAGGAGCAGCTCCCCCCCCCCCATTTGTAGTAACATGCGACCTACAACAAAGATAGTCAAATTAAATGGAAGGTCAACTTCCTCCAAAAAGTTAGATAGTCCACAACTTTCTGTCCACGAACTCGTCCCGAGTACAAAGGACAAGTTCTAGACCCCGCTCGTCCCGCTACCTGGGCAGGTAACGTGCGCGAAGATCACCCAGACTGGGTCATTCAACAATGTGCTAAACAGTCTGGGGTACAATGCAGTCGTCGCAATAAAGTGCAGGCGAGCGTTCCATCAAATGGCGGTGCGTCCCGCGAGTGTGCCCAATTCGTCGCGGGATTGCGGGGGTAGGTCCATGGGAACAGTCGCGGCGCAATGGCACGCAACTTTAAGTTCCCCTCGGCCACGCTGACTTCAAACAGAGCGAATACAACGTGAAACTTTACCTTTTCTTCTGACCTGGACGTGCGGAAGGCACCGGTCACCAGATCAAGATCCACAATTCACGCTAGGTTGGGGATGCACAAAACTCGCATCGGTAGCAAGCTTTGAGCGAACAAAAGAGTGATAAAATAGCAGAACGTTAGCCATGTCAACATACCCAGTGCTGAACGCTTCGGGACTAAGAATGACTAGGACGCGGTTTTCCAGGTGAGATGTCGGTCAAAAGCAAGACCAAGAAAACGGTGCGAATTCACCACTTCCAGGCAAACCCCGTTTAGGACCAGTATGCCTAAAGCCCCGTGTGAGAACACAAATGCACCACTTTAGTCTTGGCCAACAAAACTCGAAACCTGTGCGTTTTGGCATACCGAAAGATGCCAACGCTCCAGAGTTGGCATCTAGCCGGCACCAAAAGAGATCGAAAGGTCATTTACGTAGAGTATAGCGAGAATATCTTCCGGCAGCACTGAGATGGTACCTTTGATGCTCAGGGCGAAGAGTGTTACACTGATGACATTTCCCTGAGGGACGAACTCTTTCCTTTGCTACTCCCAGCGAGAATGAAAATGGTGGCAGGGTTCTGTGCTGAAACAAACGCGTGTAGCAAACGCGTTTTATGAACACAAGAATGTGTAAAAATACACATGGGTTGGGCAAGAAAAGAGGGAAAATATATGAGTAATGAGGGTATGGAAGAATATTGTGATAGTACAGTTGTAGAAGTGTAAATGGGAGGAAGGTGAATGCAAGAACTACAACCTGAACCACGCTAATAGCTTGGTAAGTAAAGTTAGCCTTTCTCGGTTCTCTGTGAATCAAATTTTATGAAACTTTTCCAGCCACTCTGCACAATATGGCAACGCTAATCTTATGATGTTTTCATTATGCTGTGTTACGTCCTTCAATTTTTATTTCAAATTAGTCGTTTTTTTTATATACGAGGGAGGTAAGCCAAGGGTGTGGATGTCGTAATAGAGATTGCGAGTAGTATGAATGAGAATAAGGAAACGGGCGTGAGTTTGGTGAGGAATGGTGAGGGATCGCTTCTATCTATGCTGGTATAGGCTGATGACTTGGTAAATTTGGAAATGATCATCGAAGCATTTAGATGAGTATTTACAGAACTACGGACTTTAAGTTCCAATTGAGACCCATCCCGAAAGTGTAAAGATAAGAGTAGATGGAAAAAGGGATAAGATTTTATACCATTTAAACTCCATTTTACTTATTTTACTAATTTTATATGCTAAAGTAATGGGTATCTCTCAACTCTATTCTTAGACATATTACCTGAGGTCCTCTCAGCGATTGGTGTAGGTAAATTATTCCATATCTGCAGATAAATATTTCGTATGAGAAAAATTCTATAGTGTCGTACTGTAAAATATTTTGTCGATACACTTGAAGCCGCTATTTGAAGTGGCCTCTCGGTTATTCAACTTAAATAGCAACTAGCTCTGTATATTAGTAAAACCCTTAGTATTTTAAAGACTTCGATGAGTTGAAGGCACAAAGGACAATTTTCTAGTGGAAGCAAATTAATTCCCTCCTTCGTCTAACGTCATATGATTTATTTCAAAGTTCAGGGATTAATTCCGTCGCTCTACGTCGATGACGGTCTAAGGCTAAGATGTCCTTGCGCAGATGAGGAGACCAAAATTGAATAGTACATTCTAATCGAAGTCTGACCAGCGCTTTATTTAATGGAACAATAATATCCTTTGATTTAAATATCAAAATCTAGGCTAATGTAACCTACAAGTTTGTTCCCTTTTGCTGATACTACAAAACAGTTTTAGAACTTATTGGTCGCGCCAAGTTAATACATCCAATTCTTTTTCCAACGTAACCATGTTTAGATTGACTTCCATGTTATATAATTCCAGGGGATTTTTGTGTCCTAAGTGCATTCATTACCGTACATTTATCGACATGCTGAACATTTAGTTTTGGGGCTCCAAATGTCCTACAAATTAGACTGTATTAATAAACTATAAGAGTTTGCCAACCACTGAAGTTAAGAAAATCGGTCTAAATTTTAGGAATGTTTTGATACCTCTTGTGAAAATCGGAATCACATTTCAGTAATTAATTAATTACTTCATTAATTGATTCGTTCAAAATGTTACCAAAAGATTTGACCAGTTCGCTTTCTAATTCTTTGAGGTGCATTGGATGAACTTTATCGGGACCTGGGAGCCTCGGATGAGAGTTAGTGAATGTTAAGAGTTTGAGTGGAGAATGTGTGAGAGGGTATGTGGCCAAATTGGTATATGGAATGTGAATAAGGGTATGGAAGGAGAAGCAAAGTGCAACTATAGAATTTAAGAGGGATGATTGGAGCGTGAAGGGTAAATCGAATTAAAGACGAGTGTGCAAGAGGTATATTTATGGTGTGAGAAAAGGTGTGAACGAGATTGTAACTGAGAACATTGTGAGGTTGTGTTGGTTCGTAATAAAATTGAATTGAAATGGACTGCCAAAAGGAAGGTCGAAAGACCGCATAAAAAGTGTGTTGATTGTGTGAATGAGTGTTTGAGAGTGAAAGGGTTGGCGGTAGATGAAGTGGATGATTTGGTGTATGATAGGTGTGCATGGAGGGGGTTTTGTGAGGGGCGTGCCAGGGGCTTTCTGCCCAGGGATGAACCTTTAATGGAGGAGGTGCTACAACCCACTGCATCGCATCACAAGGAAGAGCCAAATTGGGGTAGCAAAAATGATAGGTGGCGTTGTAGTAAAATAGCATAAAAGAGGTCGAAGTGGTCAATTAGGCTTTAGTGGCGTTGATGCGCGCCGACCTGTTTGTGAGAACAATTATTATTCTTATTATTATTTCTTTGTCTTCTCTTATCCCCAAAGTGGGAGTGTATGTACTCTTTCAGTACTCTCTTGTACTCTTGTGTATCCCTTTTCGCGATTATTGTTCCATTCAATTTTTCCTCCGTCCTTTTCTTTCCTTCGATAGAGGAGGACATCGCTAAAGAAGCTGTCCTCGTTCCAGGACAGGAGTTCCAATGGACGAGGGTCACGGGGAGGTGAAAGGGGTCAGGGAGGTTAACATTGGGGAGGACAGAAAGAAAAGAAGGACAAAAACAGGACAAGTAGGGCAGGAGGACGATAGGATGTCGGAGTTTGCTTGGGTTTAGATGATTCATGTCATGGGGCTGGAGGGGCGGGGGATGGAAAGAGGGAGGGTATGAAAGTGTCTGGCGCCAGGGAGACGCCGGAGGGGGGCCTAATCCCCTATCAGTACGGGGATTGCCCCGCCGGCAGACGGCCACCGATAGCTGGCCACCGGCAACCAGCACCGGGCAACTGCTCGCAATGCATCTCCGCCTCTCACCCATATCAGAATAGAGAGACGGATAAGTAGATAGATAGAAGAATAGATAAGAAAAAATAGACATATTTTTATTACGTAAAATAAATTACATAGCTATTAATGGTGTGGCAAAATATACAGACATATATCAAAATACAATATGATAATATCCGTAGTTAGCGAAGTGTATCGCCACTTGTTTGCACACAATGAATCCTCACCCAAATAACGTCTTATCATTACCAAATAGGTCTTCCGTGTGAAATAAATAGCGTCGTTATCATTATCAAAGAGGTCGTCCGCGTGAATTAAATAGCGCCCTTATCATTACCAAATAGGTAACTTCCGTAAATTAAATAGATTCAAATATGATTACCAAAGAGGTCATCTACCTGAATTATAAATTCCGAAGACTAAGCCAAAGATAGATAGATAGATAGATAATAGGTAAATTATAAATCTGGAATCGACGTATCGTCGAACTTCCCAACTCACCTAAAAAACAACCCTCCAACTCACACGCAAGTACACTCACACATGCACGCCCCCAAACCCCCATTTACACGCACACAAACGCGCATTTGCATGCACGCTCACGCAATGCTACACTCATGCACTCACACGATTTCATACACTCATAAACAAACAGATATTCACATACATGCATTCACACACTTAAGTACGCACACACATTCACACACTTAGGCACGCACGCGCCTCACACGCATTCACACACCCATACATCCGCACGCATTCATAACCTCAGGCAATTCTACACATTCCCACTCATTCACTCAAACTGCTGCACGCACACACATCCACCCTTATGCACACACGCATTCACGCTCATGCACACACATACTCACATACTAATGCATGCACACACTCCTGCACGCAAATGCATTCACTCATTCATGCACGTAGTCGCATTCACACTCATGCACACGCAAGTATTCACTCACTCATCTACGCAGACTCATTCACACTTCAATTCACGCACACACATTCACACATTTATGCACATATTCACTTTCACACTCATACATGCGCATGAATTCACTCACTCATGTACGCACACGCATACATGCCCCCAAGCACTCACACACATTCACATGCCCATGCAGGCAAAGTCATTTATGCACATACTTTCGCACTCATACACGCCCATGCATTCACGCACTCACGTACGTACATGCATTAAAACTCATGAGCGCAAATGCATTCACACAGTCATACACGCACACGCATTCACATATTTCTGCACGCGGCACATTCATACACCCAAGCACGCGCATGCATTCACACACTGAGGCACGCGTTTGTGTGGTCTGTGCGTCGGTGGCTGATGACATGATGACGTAAATAATTGTGGCGGTGATTTGGCGGAAGCGGAGCAGAAGCCGGGTGGGGCCGAGGGGAAGGTCCCCTCAGCCCGAGGTTGGGGTGGGGGCAGGAGACGGTCCTCCTACGGCGCCAGTATTGATCCGGTGCCAAAATAAAGGCAAGTCAAGAAGGGAGGAAGTCAAAGGGGAAATGGTGGGGGATGGGAGGGGGGGGGGCATTAAGTAGAGGAGGCCGAAGGAGAGGTTGGGGTAGACGCTCGGAGAAAGAGAGAGAGGGAGAGGAATAGAAAAAGAGAGGAAGATAAATAGAAAGAGAGAGGGAGAGAATAGAAAGAAAGAGAGAGAGAGAAGGAGAGAGAGAGGGGGAGATTGAGAGAAAGAGAAATAGAGGGAGAGAAATAGAAAGAGAGAGAGAGAGAGAGAGAGGGGGAGAGATATAGAAAGAAAAAGATAGAGAGGGGAAGAGAAATAGAAAGAGAAGTAGAGAAAGAGGGGAGAAAGAGAGAGAGAGAGAGAGAGAGAGAGAATGAGAGAGAGAGAGAGGATATGGAGAGTTAGAGAGAATTTTCCTCATGATTAAAAAAAAAATCTGAATCTTAAATCTTTCTTTTTGTGCTTTTTATTATTTAAAACGGGTTCTCTTCCATCATCATTTTTGCATTTCCTTCCTTCCGGATTTTTTTAACTCACTCCCGGCGCTTTCTGTTCTTCGTACATATAGGAGTCCTCCCACCAACCCTTAGGACTCGGCATGGAGATTTCAAAGTCCCCCCGCCTCCCCTTAGGACTCTGCATGGAGATTTCAAAGTCCTCCCACATCCCCTTAGGACTCGGCATGGAGATTTCAAAGTCCCCCCGCCTCCCCTTAGGACTCTGCATGGAGATTTCAAAGTCCTCCCACCTCCCCTTAGGACTCTGCATGGAGATTTCAAAGTCCTCCCACCTCCCCTTAGGACTCTGCATGGAGATTTCAAAGTCCTCCCACCTCCCCTTAGGACTCTGCATGGAGATTTCAAAGTCCTCCCCCTTCCCTTAGGACTCTGCATGGAGATTTCAAAGTCCCCCCCCCGCCTCCCCTTAGGACTCTGCATGGAGATTTCAAAGTCCTCCCACCTCCCCTTAGGACTCTGCATGGAGATTTCAAAGTCCCCCCGCCTCCCCTTAGGACTCTGCATGGAGATTTCAATGTCCTCCCACCTCCCCTTAGGACTCTGTATGGAGATTTCAAAGTCCTCCCACCTCCCCTTAGGACTCTGCATGGAGATTTCAAAGTCCTCCCACCTCCCCTCAGGACTCTGCATGGAGATTTCAAAGTCCTCCCACCTCCCCTTAGGACTCTGCATGGAGATTTCAAAGTCCCCTCGCCTCCCCTTAGGACTCTGCATGGAGATTTCAAAGTCCTCTCACCTCCCCTTAGGACTCTGCATGGAGATTTCAAAGTCCTCCCACCTCCCCTTAGGACTCTGCATGGAGATTTCAAAGTCCTCCCACCTCCCCTTAGGACTCTGCATGGAGATTTCAAAGTCCCCCCGCCTCCCCTTAGGACTCTGCATGGAGATTTCAAAGTCCTCCCACCTCCCCTTAGGACTCTGCATGGAGATTTCAAAGTCCTCCCACCTCCCCTTAGGACTCTGCATGGAGATTTCAAAGTCCTCCCACCTCCCCTCAGGACTCTGCATGGAGATTTCAAAGTCCTCCCCCCTTCCCTTAGGACCCTGCATGGAGATTTCAAAGTCCTCCCACCTCCCCTTAGGACTCTGCATGGAGATTTCAAAGTCCTCCCACCTCCCCTTAGGACTCTGCATGGAGATTTCAAAGTCCTCCCACCTCCCCTTAGGACTCTGCATGGATACTTCAAATTCCTCCCACCTTCCCTTAGGACTCTGCATGGAGATTTCAAAGTCCTCCATTAACCTTTAAGAATCAAGGGGATTATTGAGACTCCCCGTTGCTGACCCATTCCTTGCTATTCTCGATCCTGTATTTTCTTATCTAATTTCATTGATTCACTGACTCATCGGCTCACTGACTCATCGGCTCACTGACCCATCGACTCAGTGCCCCACTGACTCATCGACTGAATTTTGTTTACGAATCTGCTCTCTCCGCTAAAATCTTCTGCCTTCCTTTTTTTTAATGGAAGGCTGTCCATTTAATATAGGTTCAAAAAACTACTTTAATAACTTATGAAGATTTAATTGTACCTCAAATAAGTGTAGATCATTAGACAGAGGATGGCTTTAAATTTTATGTGATGTATGTGAATTGATGATAGATGTTGCATGTGCAAAATTACATGGAGATAAATTGCAAGCCGCATTCATCTGAAGTTATCGCTAATGATTTGTAAATTCTCATAACTTAGCTACTGTAAAAAATTAAAGTTGGTAACTCAGAGAAGATTCAAATAACGTCAATGAGGTGTCCGAAATTGTTCGCCTCGACATACGGAAGAAACCTTAGCAAATAAGCGAATACAAAGCGTGTGAATTCAGATGTACGAGAAGGTGCATCTCGGCAGTAAAGGGTTAAAAAATAAGATTTGTGAAAAATCAAAAATAACATTGAAATAAATTTCTTCAATATATTACTGGAATATTATTTTTTTTTTAGAAATTCTTCAATTTCTTTGGGGTTCTATGGACACCCTGTATGTTAAACGTTAGATGGTAGGTATCCTATTAGGACCATTCCTCACTCGCTGCATGGTCCCCCGACTGAATATTGAAATGAACATAAAGATCAGAATGACAATTGCTGGTTGACCCGAAGTCACTAGGAGCCCGTCCTCGTTGCGGAGGAATGTGTTCGGGTCGTATTGTGTTTTTGACCACCCCAGAGGCGGGGTTACGCCCCGGTTCCGCGTCAGGGGTATGTGGATATAAGTGCCCACACAGGGTATGCATATGCTGTGCAATGGAGACAGGAAAGAAAAGATAGCGGGTTGTGATTGTCTATGTGCATGATGTTGCTTGTGGATTTTCTTGCCCCCACGAGGGTGATTATCAGCGTATCCGCCCAATGACCCCGCTGAAAGTTCTGTATCCGTGCTCGCTGGGAGTGAACCCGACACCTAGACGTCAGAAATGCAACACTGTATTCACTAGGCAAGCGAGAGCTCCGTAAATCGCTGGAGGGGAAATATATCCCCCACACTCCTAAAGGTTACCACCATCAACCAGTCCAGAAGTTATCTACCAATATCGATTATGTAACATTGATAGACGCTATTTACACTAATTATTATTATATTTTTTATTTCGTTCTTATTACATTTGATTTTTTTCCCCTTTATTTATTTTCCTTTTAATTTATTTAATTGTTTTCTTTAGAGAGTCGATCTTTATAGGAGTGGTAATTATTTTAACTTATCCTACTTCGAATATCACTATTAGTTTTTTATAAGAGTAGTATTTTTTTTTAATTATTCCACTTTAAATTATTACTATTACTTAAAATTAAGAAAGGAAAATCAACGAGGCATCGTAGCATAGAAGTCGATGAGGAGACGTTCGTAAAAAAAAAATTATGTAAAGTCCAGGATTACTTTACAATAAAGTAATTTTTATTTTATTATTATTATTATTATTTATTTCTGTGAATGTATTCCTTTTCTTTTGTTTCTTCATCTTTTCCTTTTAATAGTTGTCTTCGTTAAAAAGTAAGTTCTCTTATTTTTCATAATAAATAAGAATATTAAGTTATTAAATCTTACATTAAAGCCTCAAAATTCATGCAATGCCATTCTTGTTAATAAAGAAGAAAGGACTTGGAATTTTTTTTTTTTATTATTTTTCTCCGCTAGGTGTTTAGCTTCAAAGACCTACTTTATTAATTCTGCAATCCTAATGCATGTATTGCGCAGGATCTTTCCATGTGAATCATACGATACTATACAACATATACAAATTATTCGCGAGCGCATACATCAACATTTATTTTATACTATTTAAAAAAACACAAAATCCAGCGAAAGTTTTTCTTAATTATATCCAATGATGCTTCGCACCCAAACATTGTATTTTTCCATCTGGCACTTGATCATGGCACAGTGCCAGGGAGGTCAGTGAACAAAATGGTGGAAGAGGAAAAGTTGTGAAAAATTCCAGCGTGTGTCACTTTGTTTAGGGCGTTCTAATTAATTGTGTTCTTCCAGTAATAAATAACTTCTCTTATACAATCAATCGCCGATTTATAAGCACTCATATGCAAGGAACATTTCCGACGCGAAGATAAGAGGAACATATAAGGTAATGTTCTGCCATATAGCCATATAGTCATATATATATATATATATATATATATATATATATATATATATATATATATATATATATATATATATATGAGGTGGGGCAGAAAAAATGCATTGATTTGTAAATATACTCACGTATTAATTTCTACGATTACTAAATTTTAAAGCCTCTTTCCTCAACCTTGTGTTACCACACTGTAAAAAAAAAATTCAGTCACTTTCATTAAGTAATTATTTTTAGAATTTTCTGATTAATAAGATATAGTGAAAAATCACGGGAACTTTTTTTTTAATTCAGGATCTACAAAACATGAATATGTGAGCCGTTTTGTTCCATGATTTGATGTACTTTCTAATTTCCGTCAATGTTATTTATTTTATCCGAACTTTTAAAAGGATTCTTTCTTTTAATTCGTTCTCGGTAAACATTTCCCTTCGATCTTTATATATAATCCAGCTCTATAAGAATGTTTCAAATCTAATGTCCATCGGATTGCAATCTGACGACATACAAGGATGTTTACACTGACTTATCAGCAAAAGATAGATTTGTGTAAATACACATGTATGAAGTATTGCTCCGACTTGTTGCTATATGATATGTGATTAAGGCGTATTTTCGGGTTTCTTTTCATGTTAGAACTTTTGGCACGAGTTTTTTTAATCATACTTTATTTTTCAAAAATATGACTAAAACTACATGATTAAAGTTAATGAAATTTGTATGGTAAGATAACAAGGAATTGAAAAAAAAAGAAGTTAAAATTCTGGTCACCGTAGAATTTATATTTTTAGAGTATATTTAAACTTCATTCTTTGTTATTGTTTTGCCCTACCCGATATTTATATTCGTACATGTATAACTCAAAAATTTTATGTCATAAATATTTTCGCCGCCTTTGACGAAGAAAATATTAAGCCCCACAAAAAAGTGTTTATGGTTATGATAAATTTATATTATATTTCATAATTATTTTCGGGTTGAAAATCCTGCAAGCAGAAGATCTTGAATTGTTTTTTTCTGGCGCTTTCGTTTTGCTGTTGAAGGCAAGTTGCTCAAATCTATCAGTAACGAAATTCAACCACTAATGAAACATGTTTTACTCATTAAAATTGCTTAGTTTAATATAAAGAACAATATGATTTTACTAACACTTAATTTCAGTTTCATTATGTTGCATATTTATGGTCTTAGCTAAAATAATATCATCATTACACTACCAATTATGGTCAAATCAATGTTCTGGTGTTAATTGGCTCGAAAAATTTATTATATCAATAAACTCATTGAATTAAGCTCACAAATTGTATCGTGTTTCCTTGTTCACTACACTATGATTATATTAGTCGCGCCGTATAAATGAGTGTAATATTTAAGTAATATATGATTGTTATTATTAATGACCTGATAATAAATAAAAAAGATGGATTAGTTGAATTTCATAAGTACATTTCTTGAAATGAAATTCACTTTCATCTGGAAACAAATCAAAACTGCTGATTCCTTTTGTGTCTCTGTTTAATTATGTTTATAAAATATTTTATAACTAGAACGTAACTTTATTTTTCTTATCGCATTTCTCAAATCACATGCATGTATGTATTGGATATGTACACATGTACACAGACAATAAAAATGTGCAAGTGTAGGCAAATATAGATTGTGAGAAATTGTACCTGTATATATATATATATATATATATATATATATATATATATATATATATATATATATATATATATATATATATATATATATATATATATATATATATATATATATATATATATATATATATATATATATATATATATATATATATATATATATATATATATATATATATATATAGTTTGCAGGAGGAAGGATATGACAAAAAACGGGAAGTTCATTTAGTTTACTTGATTGTACAAATGTTTCGGGTAAATGATTCACCCTTTTTCTGGTACTGGAAAAATATAAAAATTTCATGAAAGTCTAATATTATACGTTAATAATTTAAACTTTCAAATAAAAATTTAAAAATTTGGGGTTGTAGTAGATAGGTCGGACTTTTAATATGGCCGGGGGGTGGGGAATGTATGCAGAGTTGTACAGGTTACGGAAATGTTGTTTCAAAGTTTGATAATTCAATGGATAATGAAATTTAACAATAATAAATGTAGATCACACTGGAAAACATTTTAGGGAAAACAACTAACCTTTTGCGAACAGTTGTTAAACGAAGACTGGCGCTTTCCGCGCCAGTCTTGGAAGCAAGGAAAGCAATGTTTTCTCTATTTAAGAAGAAAAGAAAAAGAAATTACACCCCCAAAATTAATATGACGGCAAAATCAACTTTATTCTCACATTTGTTTGTCGATACTTTTATACGCCATACGGTACCGTTCACCTTCAATCAATTGGCGTTAGACCCTGATGAGCCCGACTGCAATTGAAGAAATGCATATTTTTCGTCGAGATTTCTACTTTTTTTTCTCTCTCTTAATTTCAATAATAGTTCTGATTTTGGTGCTTTGGAATGAATAGTTTAAAAGACGTTTTGCTTTTCTTAGCAATAATATACAGTCATTAGAGTTTTATGATTTTTATCTAGATTTTTCAACGCCGTGCTAGAATTAAGAAAAAAATAACCTATTTGTATACGGAAAAGGAAGCAAATTTTGATCTGCAGTCATCATACCTGGCAACTCTGCCGATTTGCCAGAATCTAGAAAAAAGCAACAAAATATCTAAGACACATTAACGTAACTATTATTATACTCTGAAGCTTAAACATTTTTTTATTTTATATTTATATACCGGTTCTAGGAAAGAAAGCAGCTAAATAGCAAAAACTCTAGTATGGTTAAGCTCTTATATCTTAAGCATTTTTTTTATATTTCCGGGATTCTGGGGGGCCTACCATAGTCATCAATCACCCTTCGTATCTTTGAGACCAGTAGCCCTGAAGCAGTGCTTAGAAAAGTGTGGCGTATTGTTTATTAATGTTTTGTTAGGTGATAACCCCCTTTTAAACAAAATGGATGCAAATGAAGTTGGGAGAAAATGCGATTGCATTATTGAAAAATTAGTAAAAAGGAAGTTCAGTGCGATGACTTATAATGAAAGAGAAACTATTATTAAAACAGGTAGGCCTGCGCACTCGCAAATACATATAGGCCAATATGATAGAACATCATAGCTAACTTTAAATAATATTTTAAAAAATAACATTTAAATAAAGTGAGTAGCTTACAATTTTATAGTTATTTTTAATGAACAACTTATTTACTTCAATTAACATTTATTTTTGTAAAACTTGAATTGCTTCCTCATCTTCAAAAGTCACCGCATGCCAATGATATATATATATATATATATATATATATATATATATATATATATATATAGTGAAAAAGGTGGTATAGTGTAAAAGGAGGATTGAACCATAATCCTATTGTTACTACAAACTTCATCTGATAAGAACAAGATCGTCCCCGGCTCAATAGGATGCTTCAGCTTGTTCAGGAGGTTCCTTGCCTTCTTCAAGCTTTTTTCCGTGGCCTTGGGTGTCAAATTTGATCCCTTGCCCCTCTCGTATGAGTGGTAGCGAAGGTCCTCATTCAGTACCAGCTTCATGGCATGGTGATTCCAACACCCACCTCTCTCGCCAGGAGTCCCTCGCTCCGGTCTTCCATCACCTTGTCCTGAGATTGTTGATGAATTCCGGCGTGGAGTCGCAGTCAGATCAGCTGGCCACGGCTTCGTAGTCTCCGTTACAGCTGCCTATATCACGTCTTAAATCCTCCACAGTGTTAACAGAGCATTGGGCACCAGTCTTGATGTCATCATTTTGATACCCGGCCCGAATCATCATGATACAGATAACTCTTTTCAAATATTCAGATGGCATCCATTCCTCCAAGTCAGCTAACATTTTCTCGACTAAAACTTTACTATTTATGATCTCCAACGCCGTTGACTGTTCACCGATACATCATGTTCATGTTCCTGAAAAAGGAGACATGTTGATGTATCGGTGAACAATCAACGGCGTTGGAGATCATAGATAGTAATTAATGTCTCCAGGTAGACTGTGTCAGATCGACTGGAGGACGAAAATCTTCACGTTCGGACGTTGGCGGTCATTTCATTGGTTAGTCCGAAGGACAATAAGGTTCGCCTTGCATTACCACGGAGCACGTTACATGGACGGATGACCAATAGACTCAAATCCACTTCAGTGACGAATCTATGTTCATTTTGTTCGGATCCGATGACACGAGGTTCGTTCGTCGCAGCGCAGGCGAAAGATTGTCTGTCACTTGCACAAAAAAGAGTAAAGATTTCGATAGAGAGCATTGGGCTACTTGTGTGTTTACAGGGCACATGCGAATGCACATGTGTACAAGAAATTGGTGCGACAGCATTCTCTGCGCTAGCTGCGATCCGGCAATTTACATGCTGGATAACGATTGCCTGCCACACGGCCAAGTCGGCAAAAACCTTCCTGGACGACGAGCAAATCACTGTTTAGACTTAGCCTGCATAGTTTCCGGACCTCAATGTTCGGAAGACACTCGGAGAGAGGTGAAAGCGAAGTATCCGAAATCAGTTCAAGAACTCTAGAAAATTCTTCAATGGAGCAAGATTACTGTGTGAGAGTGTCAACAGTTGATTCGTTCCTGTGGCTGGAGATGTCAAAGTATCATCGACAATAAAAGCCTCCAAACTAAATACTAATTATAATTTGTACAAATGTTTTCCTCTTATAATTTAATCGTCATTTTCCAACAGAGATTTGTTTCCACTGTCGCTCGGATCATTTTGGACACTTCAATTTTTCTAGTAACTTGATTTTCTGCTGATAACTTTCGTTTTATTCATCCAAATTTGCATAATCTTTACCCATACGTAATTTATAATTTATAATATTTTTAAATGATACTGTATATACTTATAATATATATATATATATATATATATATATATATATATATATATATATATATATATATATATATATATATATAAATATTACTCATCTAGTCAATTAAATGATACTCTAAAAAAATAGCGACACCTGTTGACAAGAGCAAGAAGACTTGTATCTTTTCCTGAGCGAGTAAATGAAGTCCGAGAGCCTTTATTTTTTGCGGATTTGGAATCCTCTTTTGCCTCAAAATTGGCTTAACAAAAACTTGGGTGCGCCCTCGACCGGCGAATCAAGGCATCAAAATCGCGCGCTCGACAAAGACCCGTCCGTCGTCTGCTGATAATTGGAGCGAAAATCAGAGGATTCCTTGATTTGCTCGACTTGGAATAAAAGGGCGGGGGAAAATGGCGCCATTTTTTGCGTAGAAGCGATTTTTTTTGGCGCGAAGGGGATTGGATAAGCTAAGATGAATTAAGAATTTATAAAAGCGTAATTGGACCAAAAAATATTATTTTGTTATGACCAGTATTGGTAAGGTTGAAAAGACCTCATGTTCGCTAGCCTCAAAAGGACTACATGGGCTATGAATACCTCGCTAAGTTCTCTTTTGAAAACTATCGAGGGGATATTTCCTCATTGGTATTTTCGTTTATTTTGTTTAAATAAAAAAAGTATCGAGGTGCTCCCGGATATATCACTTCAAATGAGTACAACTCATTAAGTGTAATAAAGTACCTTTCGCAATTAATTTCAATTAATGCATGATCTATGTTTAACTAGAACATGGTACTTAGGTTACTAAGTTAGATTATATTTAGTTTCGATTAGTTTTGACTAGATTAAGTTAGGTTTGGTTGCATTAGTTCTGACTAGATTAAGTTAGGTTAGGTTTGAATATATTTAGTTTTAATTAAATTAGAATTGATTAGGTTAGATGGTTAGTTAGGTTTGATTAGATTCGATTCGATTAGGTGAGTTGAGTTTGATTAGATTAGCTAGATAAAGTTAGGTTAGGTTTTATTACGTCAGGTTAGGTTAAGACTGTTTAGGCTTAATTAGGTTAGGTTAAAAATTGGTTAGTTTGCATTAGGTTCGGTTACGATTGATAAGTTTAGGTTAAATTAAGTTAACCTAGATTAAAAGTTAGGTAGACCGTGTTAGGTCAGTTGTTTAGGTTATGTTAGGTTAGATTATACAAAGTTGGGTTTAAGAGATATGCCTACGTAGCTATAGCCTGCAGCCCTTGATTTGTGCCTCTTTGATTGCCTCCTGTTTCTCAATTTGGAGCAGAGAATTGAAAGAAGTCAATTATCAAACAAATAGTTTGAAAACAATGCCTCAAATCTGGGTCGATTCAAAAGATTGATATTTATTCGAAAATGTAAGAAATTTATGGTCGGGAAAAGATTTTGAGTCAGGTAGAGCTTATGTACAGGGTAATCACGAAGTCCCTGGTCAACATATTATATGTCTGTACAGACATATAAAAGACAACTGGAAATCTTATTGTGATTTCCCGTTCATATAATAAGATATATTTACGAGGGAATTTGTGACCACACTGTAGAAAAATAAACTATTTTCTATCTATATTTAGTTTAACCATCATTTGCTCAGTGGTGATTCCCGACGGGACGAGATGCTACAGCATGGAGTACCCCAGTGATGATTCCCGACGGGACGAGATGCTACCGCATGGAGTACCCCAGTGATGATTCCCGACGGGACGAGATGCTACAGCATGGAGTACCGCAGTGATGATTCCCGACGGGACGAGATGCTACAGCATGGAGTACCCCAGTGATGATTCCCGACGGGACGAGATGCTACAGCATGGAGTACCGCAGTGATGATTCCCGACGGGACGAGATGCTACAGCATGGAGTACCCCAGTGATGATTCCCGACGGGACGAGATGCTACAGCATGGAGTACCCCAGTGATGATTCCCGACGGGACGAGATGCTACAGCATGGAGTACCCCAGTGATGATTCCCGACGGGACGAGATGCTACAGCATGGAGTACCCCAACACTCTAAAGAACTATTCAGCCAGACTTAATGGTGGGTGGCTGTCAGCTTAATCTCTCATAAAGTTGTGGGTAGTGTAATTATGGTTGAAGTGCGCCGACCCAGACTTGTAGGAAAGTGGTTTTTGGTCAAGTCCTTAAGGCTTGAAATCATCATTTCCGGGAAGTTTTTGAACGTGCCTCGTGTCATTCGATAATTTGAGGGAAAAAGACTTTTCACCCTCTGGGGATCGAGAAGAACAAATACAGGAAGAAATACGTTTAAAGGAACCAGCGAACTCAGAGATACGAACAGATAACTCGAGGGAGGGCCTCCAGAGCTCCCAAAGATTCGGTGTGAAGACTCGGGGCGAAGAGAGGGTGTCTGGGGACAATATCCTCCCTCCCTTATGGTCATTCTACTTTCCCCTTGGTCATTATTCCCTCCCCCTTTCCTCACAAGTGAGAATCGGAAAAATGATCCGAATTTCTGAGTTGAAAATTATTTTATGCAAAATTACAACACATAATTCAATCTGAATCACATTTAATTGGACATCGAAAATCGCCATTTTCTCGAAAGCGAATCAGCCAATCAGAGGAAGGAAGCCCAACGAATCAACCAATCACGGCTCAGAGAGGCACTTTATGAGTACATCGATCGTTTCTCTCTCTCATTTGCACATAAACACACACAGACACACACACTATCTCTCTCTATCTATCTATCCCTCTCTCTTCTTTCTCTCTCTCACTCTTTTCTCATCTTTTTCTTCTCTTTTTCTTTATATTTATATATATATATATATATATATATATATATATATATATATATATATATATACTATCTATCTCCTCTCTCTTCCCTTTCTCTCTCTCTTTCTCTTCCTCTCCGGAAGATTGGGGAGTGGTCGGACACGTGGCAAATGCCTTTTAATGTGAACAGATGCAAAGTAAAGCATATCGTCCACCGAAACCCCCAATCACGGTATATCCTTAAGGGCACCGCTCTCGAACGCACTGATACGGAGAAGGACTTGGGTGTAACACTCACTAGTGACCTCAAGTTCTCGAAACAGTGCATTGAGGCGGAGAAAAAGGCCCAAAGGATGTTAGGCTACATAAAGCGCCAGTTTGGATATCAGAACAAGGAGATTGTACTGTCTTTGTACAATTCACTTGTCCGACCGCACCCCGAGTATGCCGTACAATTTTGGAGTCCTTCGTTTCGAAAGGATATTGCGAGATTGGAACGTGTGCAAGCCAGGGCAACCAAACTCATTCTCTCTATCAGACACAAAAGTTACGATGATAGATTAAGGGAATTAGATCTGTTCTCGTTGGAACCCCGGAGACTGCGTGGTCAGCTTATCAAAGTGTTTAAAATACTTCGAGGCTTTGATAATGTAGACTACACGGATATTTTCCGACTTAGTGAGGGCAGAACGAGAAATCACGGCTACAAACTTGAACTGAAGCGTTACAACCGTGATCTGTGTGGTAAATTTTCCACATACACCATTTGCGGTAGCTGGAACGCACTTCCATTGGAAGTTGCCAGCAGCAATTCTGTTGATCAGTTCAAGTCAAGACTGTACAAAATCTTGAAAAGTGGCCGTTTGGGCACGTAAGATACCCTCTCTGAATAGACCGTAAGGTCTTCTAGGGTACTTCTAAACCTTATAGCTCCTTGTAGCTCTCTCTCTCTCTCTCTCTCTCTCTTTCTCTCTCTCTCTCTCCCATCATATCTCTCTCTCTCTGTATCTCCCTCCCTCTCCCATCATATCTCTCTCTCCGTATCTCCCTCTCTCTCCCATCATATATATCTCTCTCTCTCTCTCTGTATCTCCCTCTTTCTCCCATCTCTCTCTCTCTCTCTCTCTCCAAATCTCAGTCTCTCTCTCTCAATCTCTCTTTCTCTCTCTCTCTCTCTCTCTCTCTCTCTCTCTCTCTCTCTCTCTCTCTCTCTCTCTCTCTCTTCCCATCTCACTCTTTTTCTCATCTACTCTTCTACCTTTTTCTTTCTTTCTCTATCT
This sequence comes from Ceratothoa steindachneri, assembly GCA_963969495.1. Lineage (NCBI taxonomy): Eukaryota > Metazoa > Arthropoda > Malacostraca > Isopoda > Cymothoidae > Ceratothoa > Ceratothoa steindachneri. The sequence goes on from OZ018320.1 coordinate 152,981,938, forward strand.
CTCTCTCGTTCTCACTCTCTCTCTCTCTTTCAAAACACGGCGCAAGAGAGGACCAATAAATCCGCCAAATAGCGGATTTATTATGTTCTGAACAAAAGTGATGCCCTCGGATCTGGCGCCGCTCCGGCGCTTCCCACTATGAACTCAGGGCACAACAAGAGCGATATCACGGAAGGGCCTGAGTACAAATATTTGTGCATTATTATTATTCAGGAAAAAGTAGTATGTAATCTGAGGAAGGAATATTCATTATATCGAAAAGTGTCTCACGTTTAAGAGCAATTGTATAGATTAGTATACATACACATATGCGTATATGTTTATTTAAAATCCCAATAGACATGTTCGTAAGAACGATCACAGAAACTCATCTTTGCGAACAATCTTTTTATTGCGCCCAGGATTTTCGATGTATGGGATTCGTTCTTTTCTGTGCCCCTGTCATGCATGATCGCTGCGAGATTTTTTATTTTTTTCCCCCTCCGACAGGCATTAAATTTTTGTATTCGTTGCCATGACAACTTTAGTAAGCTGTAAGTTCCTGAACAATAAGTATTGTCCTGTTTTCTCAATTTTATAAACTTGTTTTCCACTTCTTAGAGTTAGAACGACCTTCATCACTTTATAATATCTACAGAAAAACTGACTTTAAACTATCCTTAATGATGTAAAAAAGAAAAACACGAGATGAATTTGTTGTAGGTTCAGGTTGAGGCTATGAAAGAAGCGAAGGGTTAATTTTAGTTGAAGAGGTCGGTTATGTTATGGAGTACTGAGATAAGTAAGGTCGCAGGTAGTGTATGCTGACAGAAATGTATTATTATTGAGTTTGTGAAATATTTCTTTTATTTAAATTTTCTAATTTTAATATCAGGGAGTGATTTGTTGATTGCAATATGAAACTTTTGATGATTTTAAGATTTTAGTCGATTTTGGATATGTAGTAATTTAGTTGGTTCGAGTTTCCTTTATTCTTTTATGTGGATGTTGGATGATCGTGGATTTCGGTAGATTTAAATCAATGTTGTTGGATGCTGGTTTTCAAGCTGGTCGCCGCGAAACGATGCGTGGGGACTTGGAGTTGACACCCGACCATTTCGGCTCAATGGGTTTAATCTACATATATTTTACTCTATTTTCTAGCTTCATATCCGACATGTATTTGTGATCAAAAACTATATAAATATATATATATATATATATATATATATATATATATATATATATATATATATATATATATATATATATATATATATATATATATATATATATATATATGTAATTAGGTAAAAGGCCATGTTGTATGCAAGTACTATTGAAGTCCGCAGTTGTGACAGCGTTATTAATATTAACTTGTATTTTCTTAATATTTCTTACAAGTTTTTTAACTGGGTTGGACAAAATAATTGGAACACGTGTTAAATTCAATGAATATTTATTTAATACGGAGTTGGTCCTCCTTTTGCTTTCTGAACAGTGTCGATGCGTCTTGGAATTGATTCACACAGCTTCCTGACTTCATTAAGAGGAATCTTGAGCCATTCTTCCTGCAATACCTGCTCCAGCTGTTTCAGACACGACTGTGGCTTCTAACTTGTCGCTCCAAGACGCACCACAAATGCTCAATAATATTAAGATCTGGAGATTGTGGGAGCCACTCCATGTGTTGTATCTCACTCCTATGCTCTTCATACCAATCCTTAGCCACATGAACGCTGTGTATTAGGGCATTGTCATCTTGGAAAAAACACTCGTTGTTGTTGATCCTACCATCCAAGGCAACGATTAGACCAAGAGAATTCCATGATATGGCTGCCCAAACCATCACTGAGACTCCTCCGTGCTTCACTGTAGGAAGATGGCAGTCAGGATTAAAAGCTTCCCCGGGCTGCCTCCACACATAAACTCGCCCTGCAGTGGGGAAAAGAGATAAAGTGGCCTCATCGGAGAATATTACATACTTGCTTCTACTGGTCTGTCGACCAGCCCTTGTGATCTCTGCACCAGTTCATCCTTTTCTGAATGTTTTGATGAGAAAGCAGAGGTTTCTTGATGGCGGCTCTTACACGATATCCGGCTTTAATGGGCTCACGCGAACAGTTCTGGTCGAAAGGTTGATTCAACTCTGCAGTCACTTTAGGGGCAGTTGTCCAGCGATTTTTCATCACAATGCGTTTCAACACTCGTCGGTCTCTTTCAGGGAGGGAGCATCGAAGTCCTTCAAAATTTCACGGCGAGGCAAAGGACGCGCCGCCTCGGTTCTCGGCCACCCCTAATGGGGGCAGGTGAACCACCTCAACTCCTTTAGAGGGGTAAGAGGCGGCGGCGTCCCTTGGGTATCAACGAGACACCTCGCCAGCTCGAGGTTTGTCACGTAAAGGGGAGCCGGCATGCCCGCTCCTCTTCTCTCCTGATGAGCCATAGGGCCTTCGAGTGCCGTGTTGGAATACCTGACCCCTAGGGGAGGATGACCGGTTAAGGTCCATCCTGAGTTGGCGATGGTCCCGGAGGTGACCCCGCCAAAGGTGGCAGGGTTTTTCACGGAAGCGAACCTTGGTCCGGTGACAGACACCGAACCTGAGTCTGCCCCAGTGCAAGCTCCTCCTCAGACCGCACGGGCCCCGTAAGACTCGTAACGAGACGAGCGACCTCTTCCCCCGATTGCTGCCCCCTTAAGAACCAAGTTCTTCACCATTTCGAAGAATAATCTTGCTGAGGCGGGTATGTCAAGCCATGGGCCCCCTTCCGTGGGTGAAAAGAAACGAGTATATTTCTTGCCTTCCTCTCAAAAAAAGGCAAGAAGAAGAAGAAGAAACTGAATATTAGAGGTTCTTCTTCCTCCGCGGGGCCCTCGTGGAGGGACACGTCCCCTGCTGCTTCAGCAAGCGACCAGGCAATTTTTTTTTTAAGAGAGAAAGAGAGAGCCCCTTTGGTGACTGCCTACTAGGGCAAAAGTCGCCGTACTCACAACAGAACCTATTACTAGGCTAGGTTAAAAAAAATAACATTGTGTAGATAACAAATAGCAAAGATAAAAAGGTAGACAAAGGCTGAATACAGGTTAATAAACAACAACATCAAATAAAGGCAAAAGGGCAACAGGAAGGAAGCCCGCTCCGGCGTCTTCGCGTGTAGGAACTCACGAAGACGCTCCTTTACATCTGCTGAATAGGTGCCTACATCCACAGCGTTCCCGCTTATGTCCATTGCTCCTTCCACTGAAAATCATTTGCACTGCTCTTCGCTGCCATTCTATTTCCCCCACTCTTTCTCTATCATTTCTCATTCACTGGTGTCCTTTCATAGATCTTGACTCCTGCAACAATCGCAAACCACTTATTGCCAGTTGGCAGGTCCTTGAAGCCCGCTACCATTCTCCGCTTACGCTCATGTCATAGTAATCTGAATCGACGAATCCCGTTCCCTCCCGAGTTGTATGCTGCCATCGTGTTCATTATATCAGCAGAGCCGTATCGTCTGCCTACTTCCTTTCACTGTATTCATGCTCTTTTCGGATAACCGAAGCGAGACTTCTGCATAATCCCATTACTCCCATCCGCACCCTTTAATCCCCACCAAGCGACTCTGTCAGCCTCTGTCCCAGCACCCTCTCTTCTTCATTTATTCACTCATCTCCTCTCATATGTGAAGATCCATAATGCCCAATGGCTTGCCGCCTGGCAAACTCTACATCTCACCAAACTCCACCACATTAAATCCCTTCATCAGCTACTGGGTCCCATGCATCCGCACCGCTCCCATCATACAGGTCCACCTCAACCTGGGCCTTCCATGCTAATCCACCGATACCTTATGCCCCGCGAACTCCCTCCCACCTGTGACCCTTCCCCTACCAGACGCACAGTACAGCATATGCTCGTAGAATGCTTCCTGTATTCCATCCCCCGTCGCGGCTTCTAATCACTTGCGTTTAATCCTGGCCGAAGTCTCCTGATTTTCCGTAAATAATCTTTTATCCTTCCACTCTATCATTCCTCTTCTTTTTATTAATGTAGGTGAACTTGTTGGCGTTCCCTTCCCATTCCCCAGCCCTCCTTTTATTTTTTTTTACCTCTTGATTATAATCAGATCGTTGATTTGGATACACTTGCGTCAATCGGTCGTCATCACTCAAAAAATCCCTACAATTAGCCAATTTTTGGGGATCATTATGAAAAAGGATAGCGACCAATGATTTATCCCGGCCCTTCTTATTCTCGACGTGTTTTCAACGTGTTTTCGGCGAGTTTGAGGCGCGATTTTCTTTCTCCAGGCGAAATAAAATAAAATGAAAAGTTGATATTTGTATGTATAAAACGAAGATCAAAGGAAAATATGAGGGAAAATGTTAATAAATTCCAAGTGGAGTTTGGATTCATTGAACATACATAAGATTATTGCAATTCACTCTTAGTTGACTGATATTTGGGGTATACGTTGCGTTTCAAATCATATACAGGATTTAAGTGGCCCGAATGACACTGCAAAGGGAACTTAAGGAACTGCAAAAGGTGAGGGTAGTTATGTATCCCCATCTACTCCTTACAACCCCTAACAGGCCGAGATGTTTAGTCGGATTATGTACATTCACTCTTCCTAATTTTACCATTTTTAATCCGAACCTCTTTTCAAAAACTTCCCCGGGCAGATATCCTCGTTGGACTTCGCTTTTTAAAATAAGTAATAACTACCCATTTTCATTGTTGTCTTTTCCATCTGTTCTGTTTATTTGTTATTTTTATAGTTCGTACTTTCAAGTGCCATGGCCGGAGTACGAACGTGTTAATGGAGGGTTTAAGTGCCACTACCCCCACTCCAGGTCCCATTAAAGGCTACAAAGACAATAATAACATAAATATTAAAATAAGTATTAGTAGTAATAGTAAAATTATAATTTTCTTGCAAATATATTTGTATTTTATTATTTTTTCCGCGAACTTTTTGAATGCCCCGTATTTCTTCTGTATTAAAGTTACCCTTATACCTTTTTCACCAATAACCCCCCCATCCCCCTGCCAACAAACATCTCGTGATACCAGTGTTTGAAAGCCCTTTATAAGACTAGTAGATATGGCCCCTCTCATCTGCGTCTCTCTGTTCCTAGCAAGGTTAGTTCCGACTCTACCGGCAACTTTCAATGTTAGTCTCAAACACTACTTCGCGTTGCCCAAAATCTGAAGGTTAGTTCCACCCCTCAGCTTCCATTGCCTCCTCTTTAAACTTTAGTTTTTTAGTTCCAACCACAAGCTCCATTCGCCTCCACTTCTAGGTTAGCTCCAACCCATAATTCCCATTGCCTCCTCTTTATATTTTAGTTCCAGCCACAAACTCCAGTCACCTCCACTTTCCCGGTTAGTTACAACCCCTACCTCCCCCTGCCTCCTCTTTACATTCTAGTTCCAGCCACAAACTCCAGTCGCCTCCACTTTCCAGGTTAGTTCCAACCCCTACCTCCCCCTGCCTCCTCTTTACATTTTAGTTCCAAACACAAGCTCCAGTCGCCTCCAATTCCAGGTTAGCTCTAACCCCTTGGCTCCCGTCCACTCTTCTTTCAAGACAAAACACTTCTTACTTGACTACACTTTGCAATTTCATTCAATACTTGCTCGAAGAACGGCAGCGCCTCGGAAAGACGAGGCCCCTTTCCAAGAACCGTCTATCGATCAACACGTCCGTGATTGCTCCCAAAGGGGAACTAAACTATTTTCTAAAAATCTAAACCCAAAACCAACGATGGTGATCCCCGCAGAATGTTGGCAGGGAGAGATCTATAGCGCAAGTGGTGAGAATTAGATAAAGTTAAGGTTTGCGGAAGATACCTAAATAATCACGGATCAAGGAATCAGCTGTAGAGTTATGATTCATGCTCCACTTGATACCCCCTTGAAGGAAGGGATAATAAATATATAGCGTCCATTAAATATCGTATCCGAGATAAAATTCAGTAATTTGTAAAAGATTTTACTGTACAGATATAAATACGGTATAATTAGAAAGAGGAGGAATTTAAGTGTTATGTAATTTATGTTTATTTGTTTACAACATGAATATGCAAGATTATATGCATGCTGATTTATTTAGGATACACAGGAATATTTATAAATAAAAAGTATTTATTGTTTATATTAGATGTGCATAGATGCTGGGTGGTAGGGACTTGCTAAGGTGCCTTGTGTCTCAGACTGAAACTTGATTGAACGAAATGTTGCAGCACAAAACCAATTAGTTCTGAATTAGTTTTGAGGTTTTATAAATCATTTCTTACCAATTAGTTTTAAGGTTTATAAATCATTTATTAGCAATTAGTTTTGAGGTTTTATAAATTCTTTCTTACGAATTAGTTTTGAAATTTCAGAAATCATTTGTTACCAATTAATTTGAGGTTTTAGAAATCTTTTCTTACCACTTAGTTTTGAGGTTTTAGAAATCATTTCCTACAATTAGTTTTGAGGTTTTAGAAATCATTTCTTATCAATTACTTGGAGGTTTTATAAATTACTTCTTACCAATTAGTTTTGAGGTTTATGAAATCATTTCTTACCAATTAGTTTTGAGGTTTTATAAATTACTTCTTTCCACTTAGTTTTGAGATTTTATAAATCATTTCTTACCAATTAGTTTTGAGGTTTTAAAAATCATTTCTTACGAATTAGTTTTGAGGTTTATAAATTATTTCTTACGAATTAATTTTGAGGTTTTAGAAATCATTTCTTACGAATTAGTTTTGAGGTTTTATAAATAATTTCCTACCAATTAGTTTTGAGGTTCTATAAATCATTTCTCACCAATTAGTTTTTAGCTCTTGCAAATCATTTCTTCCCAATTGGTTTTGAGCTATTTTAAATAATTTATTTCCAATTGGTTTTGTCGCTTTGTAAATAATTTATTCTCAATTGGTATTGAGGTGCTGTAAATCATTTCTTCCCACTTAGTTTTAAGGAGTAGTTAATCATTTTTCCCAAGTGGTTGTGTGGTCATGTAAATATTTTCTTCCCAATTGATTTTGAGGTCTTGCGAATCATTTTTCCCAATTAGTTTTAAGGTCTTATCAATTATTCTCCTTGTTGGATTTGCGGGCTTGTAAATCCTTTATGTACTATTGTTTTATTGATATTGTAAGTGATTTATTCTCAATTATATAGAGGTTTTGTAAATCATTTGTTCTCCATTGACTGTGCCTTGTAAATCTTTTCTTCCCAATTGGCTTAGATGTCTTGTATATCGTTTCTTCCCAATTGGTTTTAATGTCCTGTAAATCATTTCTTCCCAAATGGTTTGGAGTTCTTGTAAATCATTTTTTTCTTAATTGGTATTGTGATTTTGTAAATAATTTCTTCCCAATTGGTAGTGATGTCTTGTAAATCCTATCTTCCCAATTGGTCCTGAAGTCTTGTAAATCATTTTTCCCCAATTCGTTTTGTGGTTTTGTATATTATTTCTTTCCAATTTGTTTCGAGGTCTTGTAAATCATTTCTTCCCAATTGGTAGTGAGGTCTTGTAAATCACTTCTTCCCAATTTGTTTTGAGGTCTTCAAAATCATTTTTTTCTCAATTGGTTTGGAGGTCTTGTAAATCCACTCGATCGCGGCAGTTTAGAGTCTGTCCTAAGCTCAAGTGGTTATCGTTTGCCTTGGCTGGAATCTTCCTCTCTTCAACTCTTCTCCAGAGGCAGATCTCGCTTGCCTAATAGATATAAGCTGTTTCATTTCTAGATATCTAGCGTTGAGGCGCGAGGTTGATCTCAGCTAGCAAGGACGCAAAGCACTCGGCTGCGTCTCGAGTTTGCCGCCCATTTCAAGATACGTTGAAACTTGACCCCGCCCGAGTAAGTAGCTCCGCGCACAGCATCACGTACAGAGCCTATCATAACACAGTTACCATTCCCTTCCTGTCTTCTCAGCACAACACACTCACTCTCCCCTTTGTTCTGGAGTCAAGCCGATGGGTATACATACCCCTGACGGGTAACGGATGCCCTCTTCCCCCTTGAGTCTCGAGGGATTGTTATTCTAATCTTTATGTGAATTTCATTATCCAGTCTGGCATTCTCGTTCACGATGCAAGGGACAGATGACGCAACTTACTACCTCATGTTTTTGTTGTTGTTGTTTTTATTTTAGCGACTATTTTTATGGCCTTAGATCCACCCCCACCCCTTTTCTCCTACCCATCACTCATGGAGAAGAAAGAGTTTATGTATGACAAGATGAATGTTGAGAATGAAATTTGTGGGGCTGTATGCTGAGAGGGTGATGTAAGAAGGAATATATGATGATAAGGAGTGAGGATGTATGGGGAAAGTAACAAGTGGAGATCTATAGGGAAAGAGTATTATGAGGAGAAATGAGGGAAGGGGAGTGACGGGATTGCCAGCACTTCCTCTCATCTTCTCAATGGCCCCTCGATCGATGCGAGCGAGTTTCGATCTCTATCGCCCATATTTGTCATACTGCCTCGAAGGGAGAGCTGACAAACATACATACCGTACGACGTATACGCTGACACATAAGTCACATTACCATATATATATATATATATATATATATATATATATATATATATATATATATATATATATATATATATATATATATATCCATCTACATAAAAGTTGCACGCACTCATGTACTCGTTTTTTCCCATACACGTGTTCTGACAGGAGCGATTTGATCTCGGCTTGGTCACTTTATCTTCCTTTAGGTCAACAAACTCTGTTGCCACAGAACTGTAATTTAACCATTTCGTTCCATCTGCTTATTAGCGCCAGTCAGTAACACTAATATTCTGTTTTCCAAACTTTGTTATCATAAATTCCTTTTCTCATCACCTATTTATCAAATTCCTTTGATAGACAAACATTGACTTCAAACAAACGCTCCTCCCCAAAATCTCCATTGGTCACACTCACCTTTTATACACATGTAAAACAAGTACATATCATTCATACAAGTCAGATACAGATATTCTCATAATCAACGCAATCGATCACATCACTTTGTCTTCACATTTATTCCCTCCGCCGAAAAAAGGATCTAAGCTCATCAACTCCAAGCATTCATCTTATTAAAACTTCAACTTTAAAAATAAAGTTACTTTTCAACTTTAGCGCGTTTTTCGTCACTCCACTTCATGGCAAGATGATCGTGTGAGGTTTCAGCACTTGACGCTGCCCCCTCAACTCCTATAAAAAACAATGCTGGGTTTTTATCTTATACAGCAAGAATTCTCTGCAGCAATTTGGTTAGTTGAATCAATTTCCTTTTCTAAAAACGCAGGTTAAAATAGAAGTAATTTGCAACAATATTTAATAACGAAAATATTATTCAACTTTAACGAAATGAATTGAGATCGTGAATGACGAGTGATCTTTATTGAAGCGGGAGTTAATGCATCTGGCTGTGTCCATATCGATGAATGCTTGATGGAGTGAATGAGTAGACTTATGTGAGTTAAAACTCCTTTGTTGGCGAATGGGGCGTAATGAAGTTATTGGACTCACAAATGACCTGAGGACAGAGCGCAGATCAAGATGGTGACCGTCTGTAAATTCATCTATCCACTGAGCAAAACTTGGTGAGGTGAACTGAGTGGGCTTAAGTGAGTTTAAGTCCTTCACCGATGAATGGAGTGTATGTGAGCGCGAATGAATAGAAGACTTATTCGGTCTGATGTTATTTATGTGCAATACTGTCCCAAAAGATCAGAACACCTGTCTTTCTCTCTCAACATGTTCCATAGATTTTGCCAGAGAAAATCCAAGGTTTTCAAAATTGATGTAAGGTAAATTACAGGTATAAATTACTTATGGGTAATAGTTGTGTAAATTTAGATGAATAAAAAGAAACTTAATTAGAACAGAGCAATTTACTATAAAAATTCAAATGTCCAAAATGATCCAACGCTTTTGTTTATTGTAGAGAAAACCAGCATTGTTTACAAAGAAATTAATTTCAGCTCAATGTCGTGTACGTTAGGTCATTCTCTTGCCAGCTGCTGTCCAGATAGCCTAAGATAACGGTTACGCTTCTCTCTGTCCGCAAGTTAATCGTAAAGCTGCACCATCAAGATAATCTTTATATTGGAGCCATTGCAGAGACTGCCAAGGGCTCCACAGGTGTAGTTCACAATATTCTGTCAAACTATGACAAAACAAGTTTATGTAAGGCTGGTAAATCACCCGTTAAGTCAAGGAAGACATCGAAAATAGAGGAACGAGCCTTTACCCCAATTGTGAAGTCTCACTGTTTCAAGACGGCTGCAGAAGTTTCTCGAGAGATTAGTGAAATTTTGACCATCAATGCTTAAAGGCACACTGTCTCACATCGGCTGGAGGAAAGCAACCTTCACGCTCTTACGCTAGGGGTTAAACCATTGATCAGTCCGAAGAACAAGTAGGCTCATCTTGCATTCGCCACTGAACAAGTTACATGAACCAATCAGTGGCGGATCCAGGATAAAAATTGGGGGACAGGGGGCTAACCTGAATTCCTCCCTCTGACGAGTCGGGGAAAAGGGCATTGAACATTAATAATGGTTATCTTACACAACATTGATAATAAATAACAGTATATTACACGGAAGTGAGTACTAACTCTATCAGATCCAATTTTTTTTCACACATCAGAAATTATGAATTGTCGTTTTGGAACGTCAGTTAAGGTATAACACTGAATTTATAATCATTTTTGAGAATTACCTTTATTTTATACATATATTTTATAAGGTACATTCGATCGCACCGGTTTAAAAAGGGGGGACCTTCAGCCCCCTCAGCCTCCCCTTCTGGATCTGTGCCTGAGACCAATGGAGCCAAGTCCACTTCATTGACGAGTCTTTGTTCAATTTGTTCGGATACGATGGCAAAACGTTCGTTCATCGCTATGCAGGTGAAAGATCGCATGTCAATTGCACGAAAAAAGTGTGAAGTTTAGTGAAGGAAGTTTTTATCCTCTGGGGTGTAATTTCGATAGAAGGCACTGGCCCCCTTGTGCGCTTACGTGGCACAATGAATGCACAGGTATAAAAGGAATGATCTGATCTAGATCTGATCTGAGGAATATTCGACTCATACGCTCTGCTGACTACCTACGGATAAAGCATTTTAACTTGCTTAGTAACGGACTTTGAGCACCGCCTACATAGAAAAGAGCCTATTCTGGAAGTCCTTTGATGAATTTCGCTTCACCCTTTAAAACGAGAGAATACTATTTTTCACCGAGGATTCATAATTCAATGAGGGCTTAAGCACCTCACTGCTCCCATCCATCTCCTTACGCGCGAACCTGTTCGGGTGTCTGTCATTCATTGATTTCGTCTTAACTATGCCGACCACTTGGACAGACATAATTAAAAGCTTATGTGAAAACTGGTTTGAGGACTAGCCCACAGCGGAAGCGGAAGTCAGAAATTATCTCGAAACCTGGGCATAACTGCGAGTCCCGGACGGAGGAGAGATCCCCATCGCCCGAGCGACCCGGCCAGAATCATAAAGGGAAGTAACACCCGTCTCTATGCATTTGGATGCAGTTATGGCGCAAGTACCCGAGAGGGTACTTGAGATCTTGAGGTCTCCACTCGAGATCCATCCCATCCATCCATCACCCATCATCCTGGTAGCAAACGAGCCGGAGACCAACTAGAAAATGGACTGGGGCGTTTTTTCACCATTTTTTTGGACTCATTCACCAACCTACCTTCACTAACCGCTACCTCCTTTACTACATCATAACTTCTTTTTTTCACTCCAAACACCATAATTATACTTTTGTTTCAGAAAAGAAGACCTCACAAGAGCACTTAGTAAAAGGACGTAGAAAACTATGGAGACCCTCACTAAGAGGGTGCCCCTCAGGATCATACGAGGAGAAAAGGCCCCGGAAAAGAGGAAACTTTGTGAAACCCTCTACCTCGAACACAAGGTGGCACTAGTAAAACTGATTGAAGTTTCATCAGGTTTCCTTGCTATCTGTGCAGAGACAAAAGATGTGGACCGGCTCCTGTCTGAAGAAGGAGCTACCACACTGAAACGCATCGAACTCGAGGCAAAGATAACCCCACAAGTGGCAGCGAAACGCAGTGTCATTTGCCGCAAAGTAGAGAGTTGGGTCTGTGAAATCTCGACCGAAGACCTGAAAGAGGAGATTCAGAGGAGCAACCCGTGGGCGAAAGTCCGAGATGTAATAAAATTCCGTGAACACACTCACATGTTCAAAATAACGTTCTCTACCACCGACATGGCCAGAAAAGCGACGACGGACGGGATCTTAGTTGTCAATATGAGAATCCCAAGAGAGAACATCCAACAAGAGAAATTTAATAGCATATAAATGTGTTTTGTATGCTATAAACTCGAGGACCATACAACGACGACATGCCCGCACAAAAACAAACTGTAGTACAGTGAATGCGCCACAGAGGGACACCGATTCGATAAGTGCGAGAGCACTAAGAACAAATGTCTCAATTGTAAAGGCAAACACAGGACCATGGCTCTGAACTGCTCAAAGTGCCAAGACATCATCAAAAGGAAGGAGGAAGAAGAGAATAAAGCCAAGGAAATGACCTACGCGAACGCCACTAAGAAGAATGGGGAAATAAAGACTGCACCTGCACAGATTAATATCACAAGAGATCTAAGTGCAAAGATACTGATCTGCATTACCCATGCAAATGTGGCTAATGCAGTGAATCCTAGCTGATACAACCAGGTACTCAAGGCACTCTTAAAAGCAAACGATCTCCCGTCAGTAATCATGCCTGCAGACCTGAATGCTCCAAGGTATTCAAGGAATCAGTGATCAGAAACAACAATGTCAAATCTGGAATGGGGGAGATCGTCGAAGCTCCCTCATCGGAGGAATCGGAAGAGGACGATGAAGAAGAAGAAGAAAAAGGTGAAAATGAGGAGGGATCCTCCTCTTCGGACAATGACGAGGGCCCCTGCACCCGTATACGAACTACGAAGAGCAGATCCAAAACCCTGGGCACAGTAAAACCGCCCAGCCAGCCTACAAGAAGAAGAATAAGAAGAAGCATAGGTAAAAACAATTCACCATGTTACGAAACACACTGAAGATAATGAAAATTAATGCCAACGGCTGGACGACGAAAAGGACTCTTTACGGTAATGTAATCAGGGAAATTGATGGGGACATCTTAATTTCGGAACACGGGTTCGACACTCGTACTGCAGAAATAAAAATCTGGAGCTACGATGTGTTGATCACGAATTATTCGTAGGAGCGGTTCGATGGTGCCGCTATTGCAATAAAGAAAGGGATTAAATACAAGCAAATAAGAAATCTAGAAGAATCCTACCTCGCGATTGAGGTCGAACTCGACTTAGGAAAGTTGTCATTGCTATCGGATATCAACCGCCAAGGAGAGATGAGTTACTAATTCACACTTTCACTGACCTATTTGGCATAAGAACCCCTCTATATTAAGGGGGGATCTGAACGCCAGATGCCGAGAATCCGGTTACAGGACCTTCAACGGTATAGGAAGAAGCCTGGATCTATTACTGGACAGAAATATTGCCCAGCGAATAGGCCCCGACTTCCCCACCTTTGTCAGAGCAGGAAGTGCCAAAAAACCAGACATCTGTCTGGCGAATCATCGTCAGCTGCCGTTCAATTACTACATGGAACCAGTCCAGGTACCATGTAGTGACCATATAGCAATCCTGCTCACTATCAACAGGAACCCTATACATGTTCCAGCTGTAGTTAGAAAGAACTACAGAAGAGCAGACTGGACACGGTACGCGTGCCTTCTCGAGGCCTACGATCCGCCCAACTTGGATGAGGCAATGCTAGAGGAGATTGACGAGGCCCTCGACGACCTCAATAACCATCTCATCAATGCAGATAGGGCTTGTATACCTAAATCCGAGTATAGGACCATCTCTACCTACAGATAGACCGAATATATTAAGGATTTATATCGTGAGCTGAAATTATTGTATGAAATCAACATCAGGAATGCATCAGTTCACTCAATGCAACGAAGTAAATAAATCAAAGAAGAACTCAACCAGTTGATCCTCGAACAACAATGGAGACGATGGGATGATGCGATCGATAGCCTCGATCACGAAGCAACTCCCAAAGATTTTTGGAAAAAGAGCAGAAATCTCAAAGGATCGACTGGGAAGAAGAAGATCGAGTTACAAAGAGAAGATGGAAACATCGAAACGAAAGAAGGAAGAATTGAAGAGCTATTCCGAAGTTATTAGAAAAAAATCTTCAGTATAACTGAGGAGGAAAACAAAAAGTTTGAAAGCAACATCATAGACGAGCTTATCGAACAAATACACAAAACTCACCCTCACCACCAGTTGGATAGACAGCGCGACGGAGACGCCGAGATTACCGAAGAAGAACTACTCGGCGCGCTCCGCTCATTCCAACAAAAAACCCCGGGACAATCGGAGCTTACAAAGTTAAACATTGAAAAGACAACAGCCAATATCATCGAGGGTTGAGAAGGATAGTTAACGCCTGTCTGAACACGGGATACTTTCCAGATGCTTATAAAACTGCTAAGATGATTTTCTTGCCTAAGCACGGAAAGGACCCAACGTTGAAGGAGAGCTATCGGCTAATTTCACTTCTAGAATTTGGTTGGAAGCTCTTCGAGAAGATCCTCAACCGAAGACTGATGTCTCACCTGGAGGAGAAATCCCTCTTCAACCCACATCAATTCGAGTTTAGGAGGAAGCGAAGTACGAAGATAGCGATTAATGTCATTACGGAAAAGCTAGCCTAAGCAAAACGGGAAATGAGTTACGTGGACATTGTTTGTCGGGATGTATCAAAGGCGTTTGATAAGGTGTGGCAACGCGGAATGCAGTACAAGATCTTACGACTGGGCCTAAGTGAAAACTTAGAAATAACTCTCTGTGACCAGGCGTGGATACGGAATGGGGGGGGGGGGATTTGTTTTTAAAAACTTATTAAGAGTGAAACGAACTCTTTTCTCAGTGTATAGGCGAAAAACATTTGAGCGTCGCCTAGTGATGATAATTTCTCGCCCAGTGAAGGCAATTTCAACATACTCGACGACATCGAATTAAACATTTACAATTTTACGTAGCAGTAATAATTTAGAAATTGTGCAATATATATTACAATTGGTCTACCCAACACATTCTCAGTGATAAATAAAACACTAAAACGTTTCGGCATCGCTGGTTCCCTATCGATTTTGTTTATATTTATTGGGCCAAGTACGAGAAATGTCGCCCAGTGGAAATTTCGTAAAATACTACCGATAATATATTATTTTATAGTAATGGAAGCTTGTTAAATACGTGAAAAAAAGGCGCATCAAACACAGTGTATATTAATTTAACCAATCAGCCTTTTTTCATCACCTACGAACAAGGCTGGTAGTACGGTAAGGTACGTGTGTAAAATAGCAAATGTCAACTAACGAAAAATTGGTGCCTTGTCCTAAATATGACCCTTTTTATTAAATCCTGGTCACGTACATAAAGTGGCATGTGTATACACTTGTGTTTATAATAATTTTCAAGTAGCATTTATGCAATATTTTATGGGTTATTATATTTTTGCGGTTGCACTAGACTAAATTATATAGGAAACATATGTACGATTCTGATAGTAGTGTCTCTACTCCCCACTCTTCAAGTTAACTTACTCTTTCTATGGTCTTTGTAAGCCAAAAAAAATCGAGGAAGGAATATGTTCAAATATTGGCATTTTTTTCTCATCATTATTGCATCTTCATATTTTTCTAGTTGTTTGCGCATTCAGACATAGGCGCATCTGAGGGAGGCAGTGGGGCCATGCCCCCATAAGCCATGCCGTCACCCATAAGAACTAAGAAGCTAGGTTGGCGCCCCTAGGGCCCTAAGGATCCTATCCTATTTCGCTATTAGCCTGATGTTGGTAGCCTAGTAGGCTTCATGCGGATCACTTATTAGTTGGGGAAATTACGATAGCCTAATCTAGTTGTTCCCTTTACCTTTTATGTATGTTTAGTGGTTCGAATGCTGCATACTTATTTTATATTGGTTAAGTATAAGCAGTATGTACAACAAGATATTAAGAGATATACTTCGACTGGTGATATCTTCTGGCTTTCACATTCATCCTAGGCCTAACCTGGTTTCCGGTTTATGTCCCAGTATATATATATATATATATATATATATATATATATATATATATATATATATATATATATATATATATATATATATATATATATATATATATATATATATGAGCAGAAAGCCTTATTTTGATACCAAAGCTTGGCTATTTTCTCACCTGATACCTGATGCCAATTAATTATGGTATAATTGTGACCTTTTGCACACCACTTGCTAATTTACTTTTAGCTGTTGATGTCTTGCATTTTTAATAATTTACTCAATTATCAATATTAGGCTATACCTTTACTGATATTACTGTAATATATGGGGTTGTGCCTTGGCCCTGTGTCCCCTTTTTAGGCCCTATCTAAGTCCTCCACTGATATCTCTGTCTAGGTTAGGCCCCTCCCGAATCTTATTCTGTTACGCCTCTCCTAGTTCCTTTCGTCTCTCCTTCTCTTATCCTCCTCCTATCTTCCTTCCTTCTTTCTTTATAAAAGCTAGAACTGTGCTACATTTATCAGGTGATCACGATGAAGTGGACAAAAATAACTAGTGTTTTCAAATCGAAATCAGCCAGGAGCTATGAAGACAACGAGATGGAGCCAAAGACAAGCACTTCAACAGCGACTTCCTGTAGTCAACATGATCCAGTTACCGAAGAGGCAACCGATGTTTCGACCGTTTCGAGTGAGAAACAGCCTACTCCAGTTGACATCGCCAATTTTGTTTTGAATACGCAAGCAACGGACTCCGATAAACTTGCTGTGATTCATCAAAAACCGCCATCTTTAGAGATACTTCCGTATACAAATGAAGGTGGTCATAAGAGACGCTTTCAACTGGATGGTGTTCCACGTACCCTTGTCTTAAATACTCGGCGTCAAAGAAAGGCGGCTATAGCGTCGCTTGTGTTTTGTTTGCTGGTTACCAAGCTGGAACTGGCGGACAGACGAAGCTGGGAACACTAGTTTTGCAGCCAATGCAAAAATATAAAAAAGCTACTGAGATGCTCAGTAGCCATAACGGCAACGGCTATCATACAACCAGTATGGTTTAGGATGCAACAGTTTCTGGACACTGACCGCCATCCAACGAGGGCTATTGATGTCAGGATGACTGAGAAAAGGAAGGAGCAAATTGAGAGCAACCGTCGTCTGCTTGTCCCAGTTGTTGAGACTGTACTGCTTTGTGGCCGCAATATGCTTCCTCTTAGAGGGCACCATGACGACAGTCCCTTAAATTTGTCCGCTCCAAGTGTAACTGCGGAAGAAGTTTTTCAAGCGCTGTTGCAGAACCGCTCCAATGGCGGTGATGCTGAATTAGCGAAGCTCACTAATAACATCCAACAATAATTGTACTCTCATTAGCAAGACTACCCAAAATGAACTCATCGAAATATCAGGTAAAAATTGTCAATTTACTATTTTCACTGTTATTTTTATGCTTTTGCATTTCCATACATATACAGAATAATGCAATAAATATTTAAGTTTTATATTTATTTGCAGGGAGACTAGTGCAAGAGAAGGTGGTATCTCAAGTTGCTGGAATCTTTGTTATCATGATGGACGAGACGACAGATACTGCAAAGAAAGAACAAGCCACGATCTACGTCCGTCACTTCAGCAACGACCAATTGACAGAGGACTTTCTGGGCTTCGTTTATGCCGTAGACTTGACTGGAGAAGGACTGGCTCGTCTTCTTCTCAGTAAAGTAGATTGTGTCGGTCTCGACATGAACAGTTGTCGCGGTCTCTGTTTTGATGGGGAAGTTTCGCGGGTGTGCAGTAGTTATACAACAAGAATATCTACTCGCGAAGGTGATCCACTGCTGCAATCATCGGCTGAACCTTGTGTTGACTATGGCTTGTGACACAAAAGAACTCAAACTTGCTCTCCAGGCCCTCAACGATGTATTCAACTACGTTAATTCATCGAACATGCGTTCTATGAGGTTTGCTCAGCTGGTGAAACACCACACATCCTTGAAGCAGCAGAAATTACTCGTCCTCTACGCTACTAGATGGGTTGAGCAACACGATTCCGTCGTTGTTTTCATCAAACTGCTACCAGTTGTAGCCATCTTCCTTGAAGATGAGAGAAATTCGGATGCGACAGTGGGACTACTGCTGATTGCCATCCAAGAGCCGTGCTTTTTGATTGGCCTTGTCGTCGCTGAGTCCGTGCTGGTTCAAACTGTGGAACCAATCCGAGCCCTGTAATATCCTCCTATCTGCATATGCTACGATCAGGAAAGTAGTGACGCATCTCGAAAGAGTCAGGGAAGATGCCAATACCAGATTTCACGACATCTTCACGAAAGCAGAGGAGCTCCTGCACGAGATCGGCTCAACGCACGATACCATTCCCATGCCTCGAGTTTCCAAACGAGAGACGCAACGTGATAATGTACCTTTTCAAACAGCAGAAGACTATTTCCGCCGATCTGTATACATACCGTTTCTTGATCAGGTCTTGAGTGAGTTACGGCGTCGGTTCCAGGACGACACCGTTATGACTGTCTTTAACATCAAGCATCTGCTTAACTGCGCTGACGTAGATGTTGGAGCTTTACTGAAGGCGGCACAGGTTTACGAGGCTGACATCGAGAGCTTGACCCTTGTCAAAGCGGAAGCAGAGCGCTTGTTTTCAACAACAACATAGTTTGACTCTGTTGGAGATGCTCTAGCTCATGCCAAGACTCGAATGTATCCAAACTTGGCCAGGCTTCCCGTTTCGAATGCGGAAGCGGAACGGTCATTCTCAGCCTTAAAGCGACTGAAAACTTATTTGAGAAACACTATGGGTCAAGAGCGCATCAACGGTCTAGCGCTGCTTGGTGTTCACAACGAAATTGACATTGCAACAAACAGAGTGATCGATGCATTCGCCCATAAAAATCGGAAATTGATGTTTTTGTGAGTACCACGTTCTTCTTCTATTTATCTGTGTTAGATGGAGTGGTTTTGCTAGATCGCGGCGACTCATTTATCTGTGCTAGATGTTGTTGTAATAGTGCACTCAAATGTATGTTTTATTAAATATTTATCATTTGCCAAATACTTTTCCAGTACAGCAGTTGTAATTACCTTTATTGTTTTTTACATCTGTTGGATGATTAATATTCAATAAAACTGATCATCAAAATAATAAGCATATTTACCTCTTTTATTGTAGTTCGAAAAAAATCTAGTGGGCCCCCCAAATTTTATTCCTGGATCCGCCACTGGTCAAGAACGCAATAAACTAAACTAGCTCTTCCAAGGCACCTGTCAGGGATGACAGCACTGATGGATTCTTCAAAGCTGGCGAATTCGAGCACCTCTTGAGGCACTCCACAGCGTGACTATCTAGGACAGGGATGGTGAACCATTTTAATTGACGGGCCATTTTTGTTACCTTTGATTTTTCTATAAAAAAACCCATAACTAGGTGAGTTATTTATCGTACGATGTACTCTTAGATAATAAATTTGTTGTTTCATATTAGCTAGTAATGTTTTAATTCGAGGTTTATACTATTTTGTCTTCAGTCTCACATATGCAGCACTCAGGTGAAGGACGAAATCATCGAAAGCCGAAATCCTGATTTGCTGCACATGGACCTGAGTGTACCATAGTTTATGTTTATCTAGTCAGGATAAGTATTTCGAACATTTCTAACTCCGTTACAAAGGCTAGGGTCAAAATTTTAAAAAGTAAAGAAATATTTTTTAAATTATAAAAGTGATATATACAAACACTGCACCGGCCTGGCATATACAGACATGTGCATTAGCTTTCACCAGGAAGTATAAGGTGATCAGAGAGCGAGATTATGCGCAATTGCCCAAAGATATTCCAAAACTGGTAGATGTTCACGGTCTGTGACAAGAGCTTGAAGTCTTGTGTTACGTTGCACTATCGTTGTCTTTCTTTTCAGGCGCGGTTCTCCTCGGATATGACGCTCACACGTATTTTATAGCTGACACTGTTCTTTTTAGTCGCGTGCCACTCTATAAGTTACTATGTCGATCCGTAGGTCTGTCTGTCGGATGGTAACAATTTTACCCTTTAAATGAGTCTTTTGGCAATAACATCGTAACTATCAGTCGATTCTAACGATATTTGAAACCCTTATGTTGTTTTACATTCTCTTTCTAATGGTATAATTGTCAAAGTCCTCCCAAGGTTAGTCCGGGAATTATTTGGCAATAACATCGTAACTATCAGTCGATTCTAACGATATTTGAAACCCTTATGTCGTTTTACATTCTCTTTCTGATGTTATAATTACCAAGGTCCTCCCAAGGTTAGTACGGGAATATTGAAAGTTTTGAAGGTCGTAAGGTGATAAGTCAGGATAATTGAGAGCACACGACTTAGTGTTGACCTTGTTTAAATTCTTCTATCATTTGATACCTGCCGATGTGTACACTTCCAACTAAATTTTGTGTTTAGGGGACTTCACTTTGGAAGGATTCATATACTGATTACAATTTTGGTGGAAACAATACTTGGGATTGAACGGCAAAACCCTTGCGTAGCCGCCTTCTGATTCTGCCATGAACATAATTAGTTTCGAGCCAGCCAACAAGTTCAGCGGCTTCATAAGGTCCAGGTCACACGTAGCCGATTCGATCCCGAATCACATCGGGATCTCACCATTCCGACTTAGTTCCAATAGTTTCATGTTTCATGAAATGTTCGGGCAAATTTCCGAATCATTTCGGATAGTTTCATGTTTTGTGAAATGTTCGGGCAACTTTCTGAATCATTTCCGAAAGTAAAAAAAATTGTCTCCGATTCAAAATCGAATGCAAACCGAACGACATTCGTACTCAAATTCGGCTATGTGGGACTGGGCCTTAAGGTAAATTGGGTTTCAAATTATTAAAACCTTCCGGAATCTCCTTTGGAGGAAGAAATACCAATGACGTATTTCCAAACTAAAGATTTCGTTATTGCCATATTGCCTTGCTAAGGCAGTAGCTCGAATTATCTCTAGACACATTGTCCTAGGGGGAAAAAGACAAACTTTAGGAGAAAAAATCGGGGAATTCACTTTTCGAAGCATTTATTGCAGCCAATTCCAAATCTGTTATTATAGTTCGATTCTATTTTCTAGCGCAAAGTCTACTAAATCTTCAAATAATCGTTGGTTTATGGCTCGCAATTTTACCGTCATGAGAACATAAACTAGTGGATCATTTTTACTCTTATTTGAGGCAACTGATGCGTGGAGTGTATGTAAAATATTGTAGGCCCTATTTTGAATGTGCCATCCATTGTCCAAAATACAGCGTGTGTTAGCTTTTGCATGTTAGCTTTGGTAAAAAATAGAAGAAATCTTTGTTCTTCGATGGTCGAATCACGGGAATTGTCAAGATTAGTGGCGCACGATTTTGTTAGCGATTATTATTAAGGTATACTACTAGATTATTCAAAATAGCGAGTGGTGTAAAGAGGGGGTATAGTGGCGAAGCCCCCCATTTCTAAAGTGCCTTCAAAATGATGCATAATACAATATGATGTGATCCAAAAATGCAAAAATCGCTAAGAAAAATCGTGTGCACAAATCTTAACAATTTCCTAATTCACCATTTAATGTCTTTTGAAATACTAGAGGAACCTCTATATCACTAAGCACCAATGGTCCATTTGGTCGTTGAGTGTGTCAAATCTTCGTAATTTTCTTGCGAAGTGCGTCATTTGAAGGCAAATATGGAACGATTTATTTCTTGAGAAGTTTAGGTTGTACAGAATTGGGTGATTTGGCGAGGCAAGTTTCTTGAACTACTTGCCTGCGTCTAGAGTTCGTCAACGATTTTTGAAGTCAACGCAGCACTTGCATTGGTGCCTGGTTATGGTAAAAAAAAAAATCTAGCTTATGCCGACCATTTGGAAATAGAGTTCTCGTTCTTCTTTTGGAAGTAAGCTATTTTAGAATTTCGCAGCATCAATAGTAAGGTGATTTCAAAGATTTATCTTTCACCATTAAATAGCCGCTTGAGCTTTATTTATCACGTCATTTTTGAGAAGTTACAATTTTGTAAATATCCTCCTTAATCTTAAAAGCGCTTAAGAGATTGTCATTATAAAGTAAAATAGAACTAATTTCTTCTTTGCTTGAAGTTTACGAGTTGTTTGATTGGAGTTCATTTTAAACTATCAACTTATGTATATACATATGCGTTATTTTGGGCTTTTCTGGATAATGGCTTTCAGGATTTTGGATTCTCGCGATTTCGGCTTTCGGAATTACAATCCAAACTCGTAGCGCTTATGAATCAAAGATTTTCACTATATACGAGTAGTTAAAGCCAACTTTTACATTGAAGCAAAAGAATTTAGTAAAGAGCATCATTCTACAAGAATGAGGTTCTCTATTTAGCTCTCTAAGTATTCCTGTTCTTTCGTTATATTCAAGACTCATTCTTCTATTTTCTTTACTTGCAACTTCAGATTAAGGTCAATAAATTTTGCTTTGCACTGTGCGCTTTCTTGGAAGTCGCTAATTCCATTTCCAAGATGGGAATATCAAATCCAATCGAACTATGGCCACTTAAGATCTTCAACTTGAATAGAATGATAGAATTGGATAAATTTCAAAGTGGTATCGATATCTCGGAATTAGGAACACTTTTTTGAAAGTGACTGTTTGGCATTTTTGATTACTGAAAAGTACTTTTTGAGTACATATGCTTTATTTCTTGTATGTTTAGTTAAAAATTTGAAGGCTTGGCCCTAACCAGCTTTCCCCCATTCATCTCAGGTCGCAGCCAGGGAGCGGGCGGCCTGATTCACTCCACCCTCTTGGCTCAAGTTGAGGGGAGGGAGTTAACATTTCTAAATTCTTGCCATCTTTTATCTTTCTCCTGTCCCAAATTTTCTTTTTTCTTATTTATACTTTTATGCATCGGCAAAGGGATGCGAGGTGTAGCATTCTATATTGATTATAATTTTCGCACACCCAAAGATATTATCACAACTTTTACAACTTCAGAATATTGAAAGAATTACCGACAAAAAACACTTTTTGAGAATGCTGACTGCATCCGAAAGAAGGTTTAGGAAAAGAAACAGAGAACGGTAAAAAAAAATTGCACAAAGTATCAAATATGTTCAAAGTGAGTGTGTTTTTTTCTAAGCTTATATTATTTTATTCTTCAAAAGAGGATATCCAGTAATTTGAATATTTCTTATAAGAATCTTAATAAAATAATGAATTTAAGACGGCAAATATTTATTAAAAAAGTAAAATTACAAATGTGTGGCTTGCATTTTCAAGTGTCTGTGTAAAACTTCGTCCATCATCCAAATTAAACCAACTTACATATAACTCAGTTTATTTTTGCTGTATGAAAGAAACGTTACGAGACTCAGAAAGCCCAGTTACAGGCAGGTAATTTTCACTTTTGTCAAAAAATCATACATTGCAACTCTGGTCATAGAGACGCGATAATGAGCTGCTTATTTGAGTACTAAATTAAAATAATTATAACAATGCAGACATAAATTGTGAAAATTCAAAATATGGAAGGAAACATTAAAAAAATATTGTAATAATTTGGTATAAATTTAAAGGTTAGTAGGTCATTCAAAATTGGCCGGTGGATTAGTTCCTGAACGGTGGACCAGTGCTTCGTCATGCTTGATCTAGGAGGTAGAATTCACGACTCAGGAGTTCAGAGATGTCACTGTTGTCTCTGTTTCAGAACAAAGAAAGCAGTGCAGACCCTGACAAATACCGTGGTATATCTTTGTTTTTCAAGGCTGGGAAGATTCTGGCACGTCTCATCTTGAATCGACTGATCAACGCCATCTCAGCGAAAATACTGTCAGAAGTTCATTGCGGCTTTACACCAGACCGCAGCACTGTGGTTATGGTCCTCACCATAAAACAGATCCAAGAAACATGCATCGAGCAAAACTTGTATCTGTACTCTGTTTTCATTCTGTTCACCAAACCTTTTATACAGTGAACAGATGGGAACCATTAACAATCCTCACAAGACCAAGTTGTGCCAGAAAGTTTGTGCAATTCATGCATAACCCATGATCGGCATAGAGAGCCTCATTCTTTCCAAAGGCGACACAGTCCAGCCGTTCTAAATCTCTATTGAAGTGTATTCGCTCCGGTCCTTTTTAACTTAGTCTATACATGCGTCTAAAAACATATTATACAAGACTTCAAGAGTGAGGTGCAACTGAGATTCAGAATAGATTGCTTGTTCTTTGTTTTACGGAGACTGAGTTAAAAAAAAGGGAAGCTTAAGCGATTGTTGCTTGAGGAGGTGTTCTTCGTCGATGAATGTACCCTCAAGACACACATTCGGAGTCTGACCTTCGAGTCAACGTAACAGATTTTCAGAACCCTTTCGAATCTTCGGATTCACAATAAGTCTCGGAAAGACAGCTTATCCGCCAACCTCTCCCCGAATACCACACTACCCCCTTTCAACATTGTGTATGAAGATTACCCAGTTAAAAGTGGTCGACCACTTCAAGTACGTCCTAAGAGTCATCTATTCGGATGGTTCTCTTTACAAACAAATAGCTGCTCGCATCATCAAAGCAAGCGGGCAATTGGGTTGCTTTTGATCACGAGTGTTGAATCACACGAACATGAAAGGCAGTCGTGCTTACAAGTCTCCGGTATGGTTGAGACCTAAATATTTGACCGAAAATACTACAAACAGCTTGATCGTTTCCACATCGGAGTTGTGTGATAAATCTTGTGAATCAGATGGCAGGACAGAGTGGCGAACTTGGAAGTTCTGGACAGGGTTGGGCCTATTAGCATTGATGCCATAATTATGTAGGCTCAACTTCGCATAGACAGCTCCAGGCTGCCGCATCACGGACTCGAGGGAGGGCTTTCATAGGACCGACAAAGGGCAAAGAAGACATTCGAAGGCAACCTCTGAAATATTGTGCATTTCCCATCTCGAGGCACGGGTTCGATCCCAGCGAGCTCAGATGCAAAACTTTCAGCGGTGTCATGAGTTGATCGCCCATTGGGGAGATACGCTGATACTCTCTCCCGTGGGGGTAGGGAGTGCCACGCGCATCAGATTGTACGCAGCCAATCACAACACTGCTATCATTTACCCTATCGCCTTCACAGCACAACATACTCAT
The DNA here is from genome assembly GCA_963969495.1 of Ceratothoa steindachneri. NCBI lineage: Eukaryota > Metazoa > Arthropoda > Malacostraca > Isopoda > Cymothoidae > Ceratothoa > Ceratothoa steindachneri. The sequence continues at coordinate 153,007,189 of OZ018320.1, forward strand.
TCTCCCCCTATGTTCCGGAATCCTGCTGATGGAGAACTAGTGTCCCTGTGGGGGTACTCATATCCACATACCCCTGAAGGGAACGGGTACCCCTCCCTACCCACCACAACGCATTGGGATCAGGAAGGGCCCCGCCATCACCGGTTGGTGTAAAATAACACAATTCGCCCCCCCCCCCTCCATTTCCCAACGGCAACCGGTCCCTGGTGCCTTCGAGCTCACCAGCGATTGTCATTCTGATCTTTATGTGAATTTCATTATCCGATCGTGAAATCTAGTCCATCGTGTGAGGGACGAATGGCGTTACCTACCTACCTATCCCGTGTGGCAGCCGCCCTAAAGGCAACCCATAATGGCACTCCATCCGGCGATTAATCCCACCCTATGTGGCTTAACTTCGCTCTAATCAAAACTGGTCATTTCACTCGTCTAGGCCGGGGCCCATTTCTTGGGACGGGGGTTCAGATACACATGGTTGCCTGTATATCTTTACAGGTCAAAGTCAAAGTAACCGCGAGGTTGCCGTCATCAACATGAACGTGAATTTGACCAAAATTATATTGGACAAATTTATAGCGGGAGATTTTGTTGTTTTTTAATAATATAGAAGCCTATATAAGTAAGCCTTACCCGCATAACATTTTTATATAGCTCCAATACATTTCTAGATTAATATTTGCTCTACGCAAGTAAGTTATCTAATATCTTTCACTTAAGTCATACCAAAAAGCTATCTCGACCTACATCCACCAACTTTCAAGATCTCATCTATCTCCAAGATACATCCACAAACTTCTAAGCTTCACCTCTATCAGCATACATGCCTAACATTTTTGATCACCGCCCTCTAATTATATATACCCAAATATATAGATCGTATCTCTTTCAGCATACATCTGCAAACTTCTAGATCTCACCTCTCTCAACATACTTCTTCAGCCTTCTAGACCTCACATTTCTCAACATGCATCTCCAACCTTCTAGACTTCACCTATGGCACTTTAGTTACAAGGTTAAACTAATAGATCTCAGCCTTTCAACATTCCTCACCAACCTTCTCTTGGGTTGAGGAATAAGTTCTTGCGGTTTTATCAAATTGTTTCATTACCATTAACAATTTTAGAAAAACTTCATTTTGAATTGATAACAATATACAATTTAATCAATAATGTATTCTCCGTTGTTATTTACGACTTCTTCCCAACGTTCAACTAGTTTTTCGATGCCTCTGCAATAAAAATCTCTGGATTTTGGCTAGAAGAATTCGTGTAACCAGGTTCTTAATTCCACATCAGTATTGAACGAAACGCCGCGCAAATTGTTGTGGAGCGATCGGAACAGATGGAAATCCAATGGAGCCAAGTCTGGCGAATATGGAGGATGCGGCAAGATTTTCCATTAAGCGTTTGGATGGCGTCTTTTGTCATATTGGGAATGTGAGGGCGAGCATTGTCGTGTTGCAGAAGGACTCCATAACGTCAATGAGATCACTTTTCACGAATAGCTTCGGCGAGTCGATACATTTGTTGAACGTAGAGATCTGCATTGACAATCTCATTGTTCGCAAGGAGCTCATAAAGAATGATTCCTTTAAAATCCCACCACACACACAGTTTCGTCTTTCGTGGATGACGTCCTTGCTTTAATCGCGGAAGGGTTTTTTTATTGGGGCTAAGCCATTGTTTTCGATGGTTCAAGTTGACAGAAACACACCATTTTTCGTCCCTAGTGAAGATGCGGTGAAGAAATCTGTTCTTATATCCACGAGTATCCTTGTAACGAGCAAGCAAACCTGCGGCAATCGTGAAGCGTTGAAGTTTGTTGCTTTCGCTCAAAGCGTGCGGAACCCATGCACCGAGTTTTTGAACTTTCTCTATCGAATTAAGGTGATTCACTACATTTTTCTGATCACATGCCAATTGTACCGCCAATTCTCTAGTCGATTGACGAGGATTTTCATGAAGAAGGTCGTTCAATCGATCTTCATCAAACTTAATCGGGCTACCAGAACTTTCTTCGTCATTAAGATTGAAATGACCTTTTTTGAAACGTGAAAACCACCATTGAGCTGTCCTTTCTGATAAAGTATTTTCTTCGTACACAGCACAAATATCGCGACGAGCTTTGGCTGCGTTTGCATTGTTCCCGTCTCGATTGAAAATGAATAACAACAAGTGTGGAAAATGCGCCTTTCTTTCAACTTGACATTCCATTTTGAGGGTACAGAACAAAAATTAAATTAACACAACTTTTAAATAGCCTGCAATTACTTATTACTCAACTTCAAGACGTAGCCTAAGCAAAAGCCTAATAGTCTACGCTGTTAAGATACGTAGCCTAACCTTTGCAAATTTTGCTCTCGTTATTTATATCTTAATATGTGCACAAATCACGTCAACAAAACTTAAATCAACACAACATTAGAACAAACGCAAGAACTTATTCCTCAACCTAATATATCGCTGCACTTTCAACATACACTCCTAATTTGTAGTCGCGTGTGACTCTACATCTCACTATGTCGGTCGTTGGTTGGTCGGTTCCCGTTTTGCTTTTTTTTTGTTTTTGTAATAACATCATAACTATTCGGCCGATTCTAACGAAATTTGAAAACCTTATGTGGTTTTACATTCTCTTTCGAATCATTTAATTGCCAAAGTCCTCCCAAGGTTAGCCCTGGAATTGTTTTGTTTTGGCAATAACATCATAACTATTCGGCCGATACTCTTCCAGACTAGGCTATATATAATATGCTATAATCTGCCAGGCAAGCCTAGAATAGGCTATACTATGCTAGGCTATGCTAAGCTATGCTAAGATATAATGTACAAGGGTACGATATACTATGCTAATTTAAGCTATAAAATGCTATGCTAGGATAGCATATAGTATGTTAGGCTAGACAAGCTATGCTTGATTAGGGTATAATAGGATAGTATAGGCTATACTTGTCTAGAATAGTTAATGCTATGCTAGGTTATACTAGGCTATGCTAAGCTATACTAGGCTAGATAGGGCTATGCTATGCTAGGTTAGGGAGGGCTATGCTCTGCTATGCTAGGTAATACTATGTTAGGTTACGATAGGCTAGCTAACCAAGGTTATAATAGGCTAAGCTATGCAAGGTTATTCTAGTATAGGGTATAGTATGCTATACTAGTCTAGGATATACTAGGCTAGACTATAATATGATACGCTTAGCTAGATTATGTTAGGTGTGGTCATGAATCAGAATAAGTGAGGGCACGCGACTTTTTGGTCAGCAGACCTTGTTTTATCTCAGCCCTCTCAACATACATCGCCAGCTTTCTAGATCTCACTCCTCTAAACACTCCACCCCCAAACTTCTAGATCCCATCCGTCTCAGCATACTTCTCCAACCTTCTAGATCTTAACATCCATCTCCCAACTTTTCACACCTCACCTCTCTTATCATATTTTCCCAAACTTCTAGATCTCAGCCTTCTCAAAATACACCACCAGCCTTCTAGATCTCAACTCTCCCAAACCGAGGGGGGGGGGGTACAATTTCGTTGTTTTGAGCCCTCTTTTTTGCTTCCGATCAGCCACTGGAGACTAAGGACACGCCACCTCGTCCTATAGTTTAAAACGATCATTAGTACCCGTCGTTGTCCAGGATGAAAAGTCTTCTCGCAAATAAAAACAGATGCATATTGTTTGAAATTCTTATATAGTGGCACAAAAATATCTTTACTGGCTGATTATTATTATTTGTGGGGTGAAAGCAGATTTAGGAGAGTTGCGCACTCTCCCTAGCATATAATATACTTACAATAATTAAACGTTTCACCGCGCGCGCCCGGCAGTTTACGTGCACGCTTGAATGACCGTTAGTTATGCGCGAACAACGTTGTGGCCGAAGGAAGTGATCGAGCGTCTTATAGATACAAATTGCCAAGTTTTGCGGTCGAATTTTTCATTGAATTCTCTCTCTTTTATATTTACCTTTTTATTCGTCTATCTTTCGTCTCATATTTTCCCCTGCTGACTAAAAGTCGCCTGGTTTGTTAGACTAATTAAAATGGAAACCCCGGTGGGATTCTCTTTTCCCTTATTTTTTCACAAGTCCATCTCCTATCACATTCCCGCAGCTCTACAAGGCGACCTGCTGCATTACAGAAGAGTTGCGCTCCCCCCCCCCGCCCTCTCGTTATGTAGCCCCTAAAGTATTTAATTTCGGTTAAGTAAGTCCCCCATATTTTCTCTTTTTGTGAGAAGTTTCCTAAAGAAGATGCTCTCTTTATTTTTATTTTTAATAAATATCGCGCAATTATCATAAGTCTAAACTCATTAGAAGCATATTATAATATTAAATATTATTATATTTATTTTTATTATTTTGTTAAAAATGAAGGTAACTAGAAGTGAACTAGGTGTAGAACATAGAAAAAAACACCAGAGGAATGAAAGTGTGAGTTATTTAAGATCTTCGAGAGGAGACTATTGCTACCAAAACACCTGACCATCTCTCATTACGAGTACCAGAATCTGTCACCCAAACACAAAGAAACCCAGGACTTAAAATGACCAAAGGTATGAAGGGTTCTTCATGAAATGGTGAGGAGATTACAACCATTAGGGCGGGAGTACACGAGTGACGCAGTGGCGCCACGTCGTCGCGTCGGTGTGGGGCGGTAATAAGGATTCCCATAGGTGTCAACAGTTTACAAGCCACGCCGCGCACACGAGCGTCTGTGGCAAGCGACTGTGGCGAGCTGTCGCTGATCACCGCCACAGAGTGGCGCGGTTCTGTGTCTAGGACCCGCACACAAGAACGACTGTGGCTGAGCGACGCCACCTGCTGCCTGGCAGTCACATATCTAACGTTGAGTAGTTTTCAAGTGACACATTTTACTATACCATGGCTTATCACTTGGGATGCTCAATGTATTTTGCTGTATTTTTTGGTAGAGGTTACTGTTTTTGTAGATTGAGGAGTATGATGCTTTACAATAGGAACCATTATCCACATAAGTAAACATGTAATTTGTATCACATAGAGCCGTTAAAACCATTGAAAAAACCTCTCGTAACCAAAGTACGTAGAACCACTGCCTGTTGGTTGAATGAGCCTCGCATGCCTTCCATCAATTGCTCCAATGCTGTTGGGAAACTGTGCTTGAGAGTGAAAACCTTCTTCAATCTTGAGCCATTCTCCCGTTGTCAGTTATGGGAAACATAGGCCATGTAGATACTGCCATATTTTTTCTCAGACATCATAGACGATCCCTCTAGCGGTGGCACTTCCACATGGAAAGTGTAATGCAAATCAGCGAAAGAACAGCCGTTGCTAGGTGTCTGAAAGGAAAAAAATAAATAACATGCATTCAGTTTCATACTTTGCTACATTACGGCCACATGTATGTGCAAAAATACACATTAATCCTTTTGAGAACTGCTTATAATAATATAATAATATTAATAAAAATATTATTATTATTACTGATATTAAGGTAGCCACATATATGTGCAAAAATACACATTAGATAGACATTGTGAGTACTGCTTATTATAATAATAATAATATCATTATTATTATTAATGTCATTATTATCATTAATGATGTTAACAACTAATGAATCTATTTACAGCTACAGATCTACAACGGAAGTGGAAGAGTTTGAGCGACTCCTTACGAAGAGAATTGGCAACAATCAATAAAGAAAAGTCTGGATCTGGCCAAGAAAGTGAGAGAAAGAAGTATATCTCCTTCAAACAGCTTTCTTTTCTTCTTCAAATTTGCAAGACAAGGCCACATGAAGATGAAGGTGCGGAGGATCCAACTGACGGGAAAAATGGAGAGAAAGAGTCTCAGCCACTGTATCCTTCCACTCATCAAATGAAGAGGAAGAAACCAGTGCATTCAGATGAGCAAGTTCTTTTCCAAGCTTCAGCAAAGCAAGCAAATGCGCCAAATGACCCTGATAAGCAATTACTGCTTACTCTGCTGCTCGACTTCAAATGTATCCCTGAGAGTGCAAAGCTAGATAGATGCTAAGGTTGAATTCATGAATATACTTAAGAGGTATAAGCAACATCCAGCACTTACTAATCAGCAATATTTCCCTCCACAACATAATTTCTTCCCAGGTGCAAGTTCATCAATGAGTCTTGCACCACACAATTTCTACCATAATATTATGCATTCACAATCAACAGCAACACATTGCTAACCAAGCATTTATGATGAATATTAAACACAATAAAACATTGAAGTAAAATAACATTCCCATATTTTCAGGACCATATTAACTATTTTTCTTGGAAAAAAAATAGGATAATTAAGTTATGCACATATGCCAAAGGAAATCCTAGTGCGTCATGTATTCCAGTAAAAGTGGTTCAGAATCTATAATAAAGGTCTGCTACTGATAATTATATTATTTACATACCTTAATGTTATGGCGAGTCTCTCATCAGCTGGAATGCTCCGCCTCGTTTTGGTATTGGCTTTCTGGATGTAGGGACCAAGTAAGGAAAGGAGCTCATTAAAACTTTCTTGAGACATCCTGAAGTAGTTGAAGAATTTTGCACTGTCTGCTCTCAAATCACCCATTATGGTGTAAAATTGTCTATGAGGCAGCCTCAATGAAGTTATTGGGTCCATCCATAGTGCTCTCTGTCTTTCATGACGACGACGGCGGCGCCGCAGAAGCAGAAGTAATGCAACTACTTCGTCTTCAAAGTCATCCTGGAACTGCGGCCTCGAAGGGCGCGGCGCGTACCGCAGTGGCGTTGTGCCCATACACACGGGCCACTCTGTGGTGTTGCTCTGTCAAAACACAGTGGCTTAAACACGCCACGCTGTGGCGAACACAAAGTCGCTCGTGTACTCCCGCCCTTATGCCATACAAAGCGTCAATAATTTGTGTTCCTGCATATTATATATACCCAATTCAGGGGAGGGGGGAGGCTTATTCATTAGGGGGCGATTTTAGTCGTGCTAGTATTAATTAGTACCATTTAGTATCAATTTCTTTGAATCAATTTATGTTCGAGATTTTATATCCTGAGGACATGGTCGAGGATGAAAGGAAGTTTGGTAATCTCGCAATTTTTTTCCCTCATTTACTCACTCATGGAGGATCATAATTTTTGATCGTCAGTCAAAAAAATGACTAGTCGAAAATTACGGGGGTTCAAACTCTCCAGAAGATTGACCTCATCCGTATATCCATAAAGCAGTTAATCATTTTCAGGAGGCTCGACAAATGATTTATTTTCCCACATTTTCTGATTTCCGAGTATTATCTTATCTGATGTATTTCTATCTGCCATTCACTTCTTTTGGAGGTCTGCCAGAATCTATTTATTCTCACTCTCCTCAAATCTGCTTTCGCCCAACAAGGTTTCCGTTCATTCCCGAAAAGACTGAATCGCAGATGGAATAAAATATAGACTCCCAAACAACGAGAAAAGCCACTTTTGTGCGTAAATGTTTGAGGAAACAAGTCGCCAACCAATCGCCCCAAATCTCCATCAGTCGCCAGAAAAATGAGTTTAGGGCAGCGGCGACTCAGAGATTGAAACACTTCCGGTCGAATAACACGTAAGTGGAGGCTTAATAGTTGGTCGCCATTTCCACTAGGAGAATAATATGCCGCATAAAAGAAGTAACAGACTGGGCATGAAGTCATACGCGCCCTAGAGACGAGGCTAAATCCATTAAAGGTGAGGGGGGGGGTAAGTTGGTTAATAAGCAAATCTGTAATCAAAACAGGAGAATAAAGATGCGAGAGTGATAAATGGAAAAATTCGAGTTTTCAATCTTATCGTGTTTTTTCACGATCAAATGGCATAAAATCGAAACAAAGGTGATACCATTTTAAGTGTGTGTGGGTGTGGGGGGTCGTATTTCTTTTCTTTACCGGTTGTCATAGGTATTTACAGGAAAGATAATCTACCATTTTGATTGAGGACATGTATTTATTAGTTCTACAGGACCAGAATAGTTGTTGCGTTGAGGAAGAAATAGACGTTGACTTGGAGGATCATTATAATTGATGATGATGGGTTTCAATTTTGAAGAAAAAAATCTTTCAACTAACTCCATCCCATAATGCATTAGAATGGAAAATTATCTTTTGTTCAGGCTAAAAAAAAAGATTCAGCATGGTTGGCCATGCTGAGGCGATGCTGGAACCCCTTTTCAACAATTCTGTGTAGAAATGGCTCACTAACAAGTTCGAGCCATTAGAGATGGAACAATATTTAAACGCTGTCCTTCACACAGTTAATGTGGCCCCCAAAGATCAATATTTGTACTTAAAAAGGACTAGGCGGAGCTAGCTTTAAAATGCATAAGTATTACGACAACTTTTAAGGCATTGCGACAGCTTAAAAAGGCATAGACATTACGACAAGTTGAAAAAAAGCCTAGTCATTACTACAGCTGAAAATTGCATAAGCATTACGACAGCTTAAAACGGCATAGTCATAAACGCCAGCATCAAAAAGACATAGGCATTTCGAAAACTTAAAAAATCTAGAGCATTAAGACAGCTTTAAAAGGCATAGGCATTACGAGAGCTTAAAAAGGCATAGGCATTACGGCAGTTAAAAAGGCCTAAGCATTACGACAGCTTTAAAAGGAGCCTAGACATTATTACAGGTGAAAATGCATGCATTACGGCAGCTTCAAAAAAGGCATAGGAATTACGAAGACTTCAAAAAAGGCATAAGGATCGTCACAAAATATAAAGGGCAGAGACAATACAACAACTTAAAAAGGCATAGGTATTACAGGAGCGTAAAAAAAAACAAAGATAATGCATCTTTATAAAAGCAATGGCGGCTTTAATGTAGATGTAGCTTAAAAAAGGCATAGGCATTACGGGAGCTAAAAGGGCATAGGCATTACGAGAACTAAAAAGGCATAGATGCTGCGACAGCTAGAAAGTCATAGGCATTGCGACAGCTAAAAAAAGGCATGGACATTACGAGAGCTTAAAAATGTATAAGCATTAGTACAGCTTTAAAAAGCATAGGCAGTACGTCAACTGAAAATGACATAGGAAATTATGATGGCTTCAAAAAGGGCAAATACACATTGCACAACTTCAAAAAAGGCCTATGCATCATGACAGCTTAAACAAGGTATAGGCATTACGACAGCTTAAAAAAAGCCGAGGCATTACGGCAGATTAAAAAAGCATAGGCATTACGACAGCCTAAAAAGGCATAGGCATTACAACAAGTTAAAATAAGGGTAAAACATTACGACAACCTAAAAAAGGTATTAGCATTAAAACAGCTTAAAAAGACATTGGCATTCTGACAGCTTAATAGTGTCTAGGCATTACTACAGCTGAAAAAGGCATAAACACTTACTATATAGTCACTTAAAAAGGCATAGCCATTACGACAGCTTAACAAAGATATGGCATTACGGCAGCTTAAAAAGTTATAAGCCTTACTATAGCTGAATAAAGGCATAGGTATTAATGCAGCTTAAAAAGGCCTAATCATTAGAACAGCTTAGAAAAGGGTTAGGGATTACTACAGCTGTAAAAAGCATAGGCAATGGGGATTACGACAGCTTAAGAAGGCCTAGGCATTAGCACAGCTTAGAAAAAAGCGTAGGCATTATCCAGCTGAAAAAACATAGGCTTTACAGATAAAAAAGGCATAGATTACGACAGCTTAAAAAAGGAATGGCATTGCTACAGCTTTAAAAGGTATAGGCTTACGAGAACTTAAAAAGGTATGAATATTACGATAGCTTAAAAAAGGCATATGCATTAAAACAGCTTAAAAAGACATAAGCATTACGATAGCTTAATAAAAGCCTTGGCAATACTACAGCTGAAAGAGGCATATGCATTATGACAGCTTCAAAAGAGGCATAGGTAATTACGACAACTTAAAAAAAGGAATAGGCGTTACGACAGCTTAAAAAAAGTTATAAGGATTACGATAGCTAAAAAAAACATAGATTTTACTAGAGCTTAAAAAAGCAGAGGCATTACAACAGCTTAATATAGGCCAGGGCATTACGACAGCTGCTTAAAAAAGACATAGGCATTACGATAGCTTATAAAGGCATAACCATTAGTGCAGCTGAAAAAGTTAAGTTACTCCCGTATGAAAATAAATGAAAAATTTAGCTGAGTCAGAAAATAAATTATGTTAATCCATAAGCAAGAAGTAACGATCAAATTAGAAAGGAATCCACTTGTGACCGCATATTCGAAAAATTACTCAAAATCAGAATAGAATTGTATTAGTATTATTGAGGTTCATGTGCATCGAATAATGGACGTTAAAGGTAAATGAATTTCAATAAAAGGCTTATGGAGCTAATTATTGTGGTCACTAGTTGCCTTTGCTTTCACCTCCGAAACCAATGAAGGCATTGTGTTCTGAGTTAATTTGGAGGACGCTTGATGTATACTTCTTACAATGGAAGGTTACTAGGAAAAAGATTGGATTTTGTGCTTTATTACAGAAAATAATTAATTTAACGATATTGATTAAATATGAGAAATAATATGCTGACACATAAAAGATGGAATTATTCAACTTAATAATAAGTGACATTGAATTTATTTTTGATTTTAAGCATAGTGAAAACACTTTAACATACGGTTAAAAGCATAATTATCAGTATATATGGATTGATGATTATGCTTTTCACTTATGTTAAAGTTTGTGAACGCGCGGAGTGAAAGAAATGATCTTTCAGATCGATAAAGTTAAGAGAAACTCGAATGGAAAACATACCAAACAATGTAGAAAATAGGCCTCGAAATGCAGCATCATTTTGACCTGAAATGCAGTGATGATATGCGGAAGGAAATATTGCGATTAACAGAGAACGTTACCAAGGATACCAGCGAAAGATAAGAAATGTGGTCTCAGATTGAGACAGGCTTTTCTTTCTTGTCTTCTTGGCGTAGTGGGAAATAAGTGAAATCAGACTTGACTAGACTGAACTTCTCCTCGATATGCCAGTTTTATTCCTACCCAAATTGTGGGTCTGACTTGTTCCCTGATTGACGAATTGCATTTCCACGTAAGATGCTTCCAAAGTAAATGGAAAGGACATAATAAGAATCTTGTCTGCGAAAGAAGGAAAAGTACATTTCATTCTCTCTATCTCTCTCTCGCAACCTGGAGTTTCTCTTGGTCAGAATGGAAGGCCCGTGTGTGTGGTTGAAGGATCGTGTTGGGGGAAATTCGAGAAAAAAGATGGAATATTACCTGTGAAAAGGAGACTTGAATCTTTTTCGTTCCCCTTGCCGGCCAATCTGCTTTTGATACGTGTGGCTCAAACAGCACGCGCTGTTTGAGCTGAGAAGGTTTAAGGCGAAAACGTTCCCCCTTCCCCAGAGGGCTTCAGGAATATACGTCGCGGTTTCCCTGTGTAGACGTCGCAGTAGATACGGGAATTTCTTCAGTCAAATGTGATCTTATCAAATTTGAGTGCACTAGGGAGCTCAAATAGGCCCGAGAGGTCGGGATCCTCCTTTATCTCGGCTGTCAAGCTTCTCAGATTTTCAGTTCTTTTTCTTTTTTTTGCTGCAACTCACAAGTTTTAGAGTGATCTCTCCAGAATAGCATCCCACAACATCAAGAAATGAAGTTATATTTCAGCAGGACAATTCCCATGCCATGCATCCAATCACACCAAGAATTGGTTTGGAGAAAGGATCACCCCTATGGAGTAGCCACCAAAGAGTTAAAACTTAAATCCAAATTAACACTTAAGGGAGTGCTTGGAAAAGCAATGAAAAGTACCACAAGTACAAATAAAACAAAACTGTATGAAAAAATACAGGTAGAGTGTGGAAAAATAGCATCAGAAATTGGTGAAAATTTAGTGAAATCCAAGTCTAAATCTTCCAGGAGCTCTTTGTTGGAAGTTTTTGATGGTTTCCTTTATTTCCATTGTAGTTATGGTGGCGTCCGTTAACTCGATGGTGTTCCTTTCCTCTTCAACGTAATGGAAGGGGGATTTGGGGGGGGGACAGTGTCTCCGCTGAGTTCATTTATCATTCAATTTTCAAATTCTATATCAAAATAATTTTCGCTCTCTTCTGCACTTATATTAAACACATCTATCTAATGTTATTTGAACAACATCTCAATTTCTGCTTCCTCTTCTACAATGCAGAGGAAAGAAAACTACAAAATTTTATGGAGCAACACCAACATATATTATTCAAAATAAAGTCCATAATTCTCTACGATCTTCTTCCATTGATCAGCCAGCATCTGAATCTTTCCCAGATACCAGTCAGCTGGCTTTGAATAAAAAAACTGTAAACAAGCTTCCTTCACTCCACCAAAAGTATTAAATCGCTGATCGCGAAAGAAGTGTGCATTGAGCGGAATAGGCCATAGTCACTCGGGGCAGCATCGGGACTGAATGGTGGATGTGAAAGAATCTCAACACTGTCCAACTGTTTTAACTTCTCCATAGTCAACCTGGCAGTGTGTGGCCTCGCATTTATTTGATGTAACAAAGCCTGGCCTCGATTACTCGAAGCAGGATACTCCTTTAGTTTGTCGTACATGCGGTCTAGCTGCTGACAATACAGTTTAGCGTTGATGGCGCAAAAATGTGGAACAAGCTCGAAGTACAGTACTCCTTGAAAATTCCACCAGACAGAGATCTTGTCCTTTTTAGCAAACCGATTCCGTTGTGGAACGAATGCCAGTTATTCACCTCGTGGAACCCATTTCCTCTCCTGTTCGTGATTAAATAAGTACACCCACTTCTCATCTGATGTGATAATTCGCCTCCAAAATCGGTCATCCATTGGGTTATTGAGAAGTTGGCTGCAAATCTCTACTCTATAGGAGCTTGTGCTTCCGTGAGGTGATATGGATCCACTCGATAAACCTTGTGAACCAAATCTATTTGATGCAATCAGTTCAGCACATTTTGGTGGGATAACACCACTCCAACAACTTTCGTAAGACCATGCCTGCTTACAGAAGGTTCAAATTTCAATGCTGCTACTAAAGCTTCGCTGTCAAAGGTTGATGATGGGCCGTAATGTGGTCGATCGTCAAAGGTAAGATCTCGGGAGTCGAAACGTTTGTACTACCTCGAGACCTTCGCTCGACTGACTGTGCCTTCTCCTTCATTGTTGCAAATTTCCTTCACAGCAACTCTTGTTGACAGTTTTCGCATGTAATAGTAGTGAATCAAAACTCTATTTCCACTTTCTTACGAACTCATTTCTGTCAGTTGGGGCTTACACAAAGAGAAATAAACTGCGCAGTTGCAACCAAACAACAGCAGCGTGCGGGAGACTGGTAGTCGAATGAGTATGGCTAACTAACCTAATGTTGGTGTTGTTCCATAAAATTTTATTGTTTTCTTTCGGTTTCCTAAGTGAGTCAAGACTTTCTGGTTAACCATATATTTTTATTTTCTAAATTTCCCCCGTGATCTGAGATTAGTATCACGCAGGGTCAATTCTTCTGAAAAGGTTTCCATCAATTGCTTCTTTATTTTTCCATCCCTTTGTATTTATCTGTAGTATTTTTAATTCCTTAATTTCTATAATCCATTTTTCGTTGATTTCCGGTTAGGTCTACTTCTGTTGAAGAGAGCTAGCGGTTTCATGTTTTCCCTCTGCTGGCAGAGGGAGCTGGGGGTTCTGAAGTTGCTGCCGTTAGTGATGCACTTTGTTTAGCTTTAGATTTAGATTTTTTTTTCTTTTTTGGATCTTTATGTGGGTTATTCGAGTGACTTCTTATTTCCTCTCATCCCAATTGTTATCTGTGTCGGTTTTGCAGCTATTAGTTTCCTCGTTTCTTTCCTCTGTTTGCCTATTATCATTTTATTAAGCCTCTTCTATTAGGCATTTAGTTATATGTTCTGGCATTAAGGTTGCCAACTCTGTCAAGTTGCAATAAATGACAAATCAAAAAATAAAAAATTTATATATATGTAGATAATATTTAATTTCATATATATATATATATATATATATATATATATATATATATGTATATATATATATATATATATATATATATATATATATATATATATATATATATATATATATATATATATATATATATAGCAGGAAAATGAGAATAAGTACTGAATATAAAATATATTGCCAATGTTTCGGGCTCTGGACCCATCTTCTAGGCTAGAATATTAAAGATTTTCCTTTTTTTCTCATTGTAACTTTATTAATTTCGTTTGAATTTACTTATTTTATCTTAATATACAGATTTTTGTCCTTTATATTGCATTTTTATTTTTTATTTTTGTTTTACATCCTAGTACATTTTTAGCCTAAAGCCATTAATTATCATTGTTTTCATATTTGTTAAGCAATTGTTCATATATAAATCTTTAATATTCTAACCTAGAAGATGGGTCCAGAGCCCTAAACGTCGGTAATATATGTTATATTCAGTACTTGCTCTCCTTTTCCTGCTGAAGATCTGGCTTGCTAGAAGCAGAAACATGCACGTATATATATATATATATATATATATATATATATATATATATATATATATATATATATATATATATATATACATATAGTACACGAGAAAGAAGAATTGGACGCGAATGAGCAAATGAGACAAGAAACCGGAGTTTTTTTAAAGGCAAGAGAGAGGGACATTAGAAGAATCCAGAATCAAAGGGAGCAGAGGACGGCACAGTGAAGGCGATCCTTTACCGAGAAGACAGAGATAACGCCAGGGGAAAAAGGTTGTGGAAAATTCCAGGCCGGGACTCAAAGCCGGGTCTGCTGATTGCCGGTCAGATGCTTTACCGTTAAGCTGATGAACTCTTCTTATGGAGTGTATTTCGAGCAAACTGAATGAATCCCTGTAAATAGTGTGGAAGATAAATAGGTGAATCGATGGCAGCTCCTCCCTCCCGGTCCACTAGCCCCCGTTACCCGACGCCCTCCTTCCCGAGCTCCCACCATGTTTGGTGAGTTGGAGGGAAAAGGAACGGCGGAGGCCGAGGGAAAAGGAGAGGAAAAGAGCTAAATGGGTCTAAAGAGAAAAATCAGTAAGAATGTGATATTTCCATTATTTTAGACATACTGATTAACGTGGAATCCAAATCACGAGTCCCTAATTTACTTATATGTCATTTTTCTCTTTCATTCATTTAGTCACTCAGCGCAACCCTCCAGATGTGGCGGGACAGCCGCCTATCTATATCACTTTCTCTGTACTTCGTGTTCTCTCATTGTGATCTTTTTAATAGGACTGGAGGTCCTTCTAATCTCTGTAGTCATTTAATCACTGTTTCATTCTGGTGTTTTTCCAGCATTCATGCTGTTCTGTTGATATATGTTTGAGCTATCGCGTAGCTGAGTAGCAATTTTTTTTTCATTCGTTTGGGGTGAGGGATTTTGTCTGTTTGCATCGTATTTGTTTATACGAATTGTCTTCACGTTGGGTTTTCCTTTGGCTCACTTTAATAATATTCCGTCTCTAGCACTTTGTCACTTTTTGGTGTCTTCATCAAGTGTTCATGATCTTTGGCTTAATCGAGAGTCTTCTGCGGTGAAAAGGACTTTCTTTGGGGTTAGTTTTCCAATGCCGGGAGATCTTGTCGTATTCCGGTTTAGTTTTATGGTTAATCTATTTCTTTAGCTCACTGGGAGCTTGGTCATGATTTTTTTAACTTCTATTCATGTCAGAGAGAGAGAGAGAGAGAGAGAGAAAAAGATAGAGAGAGAGAGAAAGAGAGAAAGAGAGAGAGAGATTCACGCAGACAAAAAGGCCTAAGGGGGGTATCTCATGGACGAACAGACTTTCAACCGGTGTCTTACGGTAAACTTTCAGGGCGATAACGAAACGAGACGGGTTAAACTGGAGCCCCGAACCCAAATCAGCGAGAGGGTGCTAAGCCTTTACTCGCCGCACCTTGAATCGGAGTGGGACCCACTTCCGACGGCAAACAAAATCGCTTCCAATGGAGTCGTATATAGTTCCTAGCGCGGAAACGAGCAAATTAGTATTAAACCAGGAGACAGGCACTGCTCACACAGTATCCAAGCAGTAATCAAGAGGATTCATTGGAACTAGACAAAGGACACACGCGCCACTTCACAAGCAACTCTCTGGTACTCTAAGGACTCGCAGGCAAGAAACCAGTTGTTCTGAACTACGGCAGTCAAGGACGTAAGGACTCATTCTGGAATAACGCGCTTCACTCCGTGCCCTGCAAGGATACTCCCTCGAACAACCACTCGAGGCCCCCTCTTCCTCTTTGAAAATCGTAAGCCTATTACATTTTTCTCTATCCCTATCGAAGAGGCGTAACACTTTCCTACTACGAACCTTCACCTCATCATTTCCTTCCATTTTCTTTCGGGTAAATATTGTGCTACTCATAACTCGTGCCGAAGCATTCATTGCAAATTAATTTCCTTTTGCTGACCGTTTAGTTTTCCCATAGTGTATAAATTATTGTTAAATTTTGTTATTAGTTTGTATAATAGTAAAGATTATTTTTGTTTCTCTTGTTTAAATCCCAAAACCACATAAAAGGCCATTGGTCTATTTTCTAAGTCGGTTAACGGTAGAAAACGCACTCGAATATCCTCCGTAATTAAAAGGGACTTTCTCCTCGTATAGGGAGGGCAAGCGAAGGTCAGAGGAGCCTATCTGACCTACGACAATCCATCTTCCATGTAAAACAACCGATCATCATTCCTCCTCAGCTTAGTGAGAAGATGAAGGCAGGATATGGACGATACGGTGGATATTTATACTCTGAGTAGTGGGCAAAGTGGTTCCAGGATGAATTCAGTTGTTTATTTTGTTTGTTTTAGTTACCATGCGGTGACCGTTCAGGCATGCGTAGTCGTCTGTAATCGCTCTCACAGAGAATGATAGTTGTTTCATTGTTCAGCATTTCTCGAGTGAGAGTACTTCGGTGCGTTTTGGACGTCATTCCGATGTACGATGAAGTGCGATGCTCGCAGCCAGCCACATTACAAATATACTCGCACAAATGGGTATCTTACTGGAAGGGGCTCGTCTGGGAGCGACAGCTATTTGTGAGGACGGGAGTGTGAGTCTTCTTTGTTCTGTAATATCTTACTAAGTTGATCTTGTGTACCTAAAATTTAACGTTGGTTTCCTGCGTATTAAAGGTGCCTTGAAGTCAATCCGAAGAGGGCATCGATCTAATGCCCAACCACACCAGATGGGGTTTAATTTAATGTAATCGGAAACGGTGTTTCCACTGCGCTAGGTTGTTGACCATATAAACGTACCGTCTAACAAGATTAGAACACCTGTATCTCTATCACGAGATCTTCCATAAATTTTGCCTGAAAAAATACAAGTTTTTCAAAATTAGTATATGATAATCTAAGCTATAACTACATTTTGGTAAAGGGCATGCAAACTTGGATGAATAAAACCAAAGTTATCAGCAGATAAGTGCGTGTCCAAAATGAGCGAAGCAATTAGATTTCTTGTAGAAAAAACACAGCATTGTTTATATAACAACTATCCCCAATCTCGTGTAATTTAAGTCATTTTCTTGATAGCTAAGAATCTGGCACACCTATCGTTGTACGAGAGCCACCAAGCTGGCATTTTAATTGGAAACATTGCAGATACTGACAAGTGCTCCAAAAGTGTATTCTATAATATTCTGTCAACATATAACAAAATAGGTCTATGTAGGGCTTGTAAATCATCTGGTAGGCCAAGAAAGACCCAAATTTTGAAGTATGGAGGGCTTTTATTCGTGAGGGGATTGCCAGTTTATAGTGGTCACTGAGTTTATAATGGATCGCTTGGTTTATGAGATGCCGGGTGAGTACCAGTTTAGAAGAGGAATAAGTGGTGGTGAGAATGGGATACCCGGAAAGGGGTATCGGACGAAGGCGTTTAAGGTCTCACCGTCGATTTTGTTCTGACTCCCAAAGCTTCTTACGGGGAATCTGTATATAGGCTGGGTTCGAAAGCTAACGTGGTTATCACTAGGTTAAAGGAAGGACTCAAAAGGAAAATGCTGTTTTGTAGGCTTTATTCTTGGCTTAGGTCTACCTTAATTGGGGCAAGCGAGATAGTCGAGTCTTACGCGGCTTTGTTGTTTAATTTCCCTCTACGTTAGATAATTGGGGCTAAGGACGAGAAACGGACTCGTGACGCCAATAAGATTAATGTGAATCCGGAATCAAGAGGAATGAATGTATTCTAAAAGTAATAGTGATATTACTCTCTTGGGAATTCTCTGCCTATCTTATGTATACTAACCTCCATTAAGGAAGAGTGACTTAGCTATCCTTAATCAGAGTGCGAGGCGGATCCTCATAGGTTAAAGTATGTTCTTTTGTTCCTTTGTTAAGACTTCTGGGCAGAGTCAAAGGGTGTGTGTATCAATGTAGACACATTTGGCCGCATCTGGGCTGCCATTGATAGCAAGGTGATAGCAAAGTTCATTTTGTCGATTCGCATATCAAAGTTCAACTTTAGCTGGTCAATCCGACTCCCTTCCGGCTACCTCGTTATATTGTATCGAGACCTTTCGGCTCGAAGCTGTTTCCTCACGTGTGTATGCTTCCGCATTCGCGTGGCTGATTCCAAATATTCGCTTGACTTCTTACACTCATGTTTTTCTAAATACATGTTCAATTATGATTTAACATTTTATATAAGTATTTCGCTTTATTCTAATTAGTTCATTGCTACTAAGTGGCATATTATTTCAGTAGTTAATATGTGTGCCCAATTTCAAGATTTCATAGGTCCAACAGGGTGCTCATTTGTGAGGTTCCTCGTTGATCCTACTTCACCTTGCAAAGCCGGCGTCGTTACATAAGGACTACTTCAAGACGACTGCAGCAGTTTCTCGAGAGATTTGTGAGATTTAGTCCATTAATGTCTCCGGGCAGAGTGTTAAAAATCGACTGGAGAAAGAACATCTTCCCGTTAGAAAACTGGCGGTCAAGTCCACTTCAGTGACAAATCTATATTAAATTTGTTCTTTCGTCGTAAAGCAGGCGAAAGAATGTCTGGCAATTGAAACAAAAAATAGTGTGAAGATTTCGATATAAAGTATTTGCTATATAGGGGGGTCGCCAGTTATGCAGAGTTAGGTAAATGGTATTGTAGACGACAAGGTTACCAGTTATATATTTCCTGACGACGGTGAATGCAAAATGTTTCCGTAAACCACCACCTTATGAGGGAGAGAATAGTTCCAGTTTATAGGTGAAGGATTGCGTTACAGCGAATTATTTATCTGACTGCAAATATAAATGATTTTATGGTGTTCTTCTACTTGGCTGGGCTTATTGAAGGTTCAAGGCAAAGATGTATATACGAAAATAAACTCTTTATTGTAATAACGGAATATTAGGAAGCAAGCGTCCTGATACGGAGCGTACTAGACGGGAGACTAGTAATCTATATACTATCAAAGCGAGTACTAGTTAAGGGCGAGACAAGACTTAGTGGATTTAGGTGGGAGGGTGAACGCAAACGAATTTGTTACTATATACTCTCTCTGTTTTCTGCCTGTCTTCCTCTTTCTTCACCTATTTATATGTGCGCTCCTTATGCAGAGGGCGTGGCCTAGAGATGATCGTAGAACGGCCCACCTCCGTTATGGTCATTTCTCCACCCTCTGGGCGGGGCTAGGAAGGCTGTGCACGCGGTGTGTACATTTAAATGATAACTCGTATTTGTATAATTTTATACGATTGTCGCTGCGCCATCTCTTACGGTCAACAGCTGTGTTTAATCGGGCTCCTCCTTAAATATCCGTTTTTGATAATTCTATCTGGAGACACAACTTGGGCAGCTTTATCAAACGCAGGTGTTCAACTATTTCCTTTGCTCCTCTCTCTGTCTCATGCTTACTTGCTTATATACGAGTATATGTACATTTACAAATCCCCTCCTATTTCTCATACAATATTGAATCTTTACATTTAATAAGTCATGCTTGGATTTAATACGACCAATTCGCGTCTATTTTGTGGAGGTATCTTTTGGGCTTATTGAAGCCAGCAATTTGGGTGCCAGAGGTTTACCTATTACGTAGTTCGATCACTACAGGTACTCCCTCGCTAGTGATGGAATAACTAATACGTCTTATAACATTAGATAGGTAAATATACATGCGAAATTATTTATGACACTCCTAATATCGGTCGTATCAATAATAACGCACAGGGCATAGACATTCACATATGCGGACCCCAGAGTTTTTTTGGCCTATTTCTGCCATATCGTCTTACAGTAATCAATTGATACCTAATACATTTTTAGATATAATAATCATTCATCACTGGCGTATCTCGCGTTAGGTTCCTACATACACATAATACCCACACCTAACAAATACACAGTAATGCATGTACTAAGGCTATAGAGGCAACGAGGTGGGTATATATTTATGCCTTTTCCTCTCTCATTACAAGATTTCTCTATAATACTGCCACACAGAATTAAAAATATAGGTTACAGCTTACTTGTGCGCTTACGGCCAGCAGGTTAATAGACATGTGTACAAAAAAAATGGTCGTCAACATATTGGGATGACATCCTGCCGGCAAAAACAATTTCAATGAATATTTCAACAACCTGAATTCGTTCACCCATCGAGAAAATTCATAGTATAATGGGAACAGAATAATTCTCTACCGTTTCTAGACGTAAATATCCACTGTTTAAATAATTATATTCAGTGCTCAGTCTATCAAAAGCCTACAAATTCAAATGCTTACATACATTTTTTTTCACTACATGATAAATCCGTTAAGATATCTGTTATTTATTCTCTCTTTCTCCGAGCCTATAGAACGTGCGACCCAATCTTTCTTCAGGATGAAATTAACCGCGTTATCTGCAATTTCATTGAACTAAAATATCCAATTCACCTCATAAATAGATGCCATTCCAAAGCACGAAGAAACTTCTATGCTACCCCCACACCACGAAGGGACGATTTTTTTAAAAAAATGTATTAGTTTCCCATACGTTCTATCCTTGTTTCCTCTAACATCATATGCAAACGGAAATAACATAAATATCACATTTAAATATTTTAATACCTTTCGAATTTTTTTTGACTAGACTGTGCCAATCAATCTCGATGCTGGAGTTTACAATATACCATGTATAATTGAAAATTAATATACATCGGAGAGTCAGGCCACTTTGGTAAGAGGATGAAAGAACATTTAGCTGATATCAGAAGGTGTACGAACTCTTTAAGTATCTTTACGCACATGCAAACGCACGACCATCGAATTGATTTTAACCATGCAAAAATAATTTATAAATTAAACAATTATATTGAAAGGAGAATTGCGGAATCCATCATCATCAACAAAGTTGATAATTTCAATTAATCTGAAGGGCAATACAAATTTAACAAATATATAATGAATAGAGTCGCCAATTGTATTAATAAGCCCCTGGACGCAATGCGTCTCGAGGGTTAGCAACTCTCCAGATTGTTTCCAGTTCCATTTCATTTTGTTTGGCTTGTCATTCATGCCAGATTCACTCAAGTTATTTTTTTCCTGATTGTTTTCTGCTGTTTCATTTTGCTTAGGATGTGTCTTTCCTTATATATACTGTGCTCCTTGCCTAGTTTCTTCATTATGAATTGAAAATGGCATGTTGCGAAACTAGTCCGATAGTTATAAATAAAATCTTGATTCAAATATTGTGTTTTACCATTATCTTTCACTGGTATACATCACGTTAATGTGATATCTTCCATTATATATATATATATATATATATATATATATATATATATATATATATATATATATATATATATATATATATATATATATATATATATATATATTTTACACATCCAGTTAATTAAATGAGACTCATAAGAAATAGTGACACCTGTTGACAAGAGCAAGAAGCCTTTAATCTTTTCCTGAAATGGCGCCAAGTGCGTCCGAGGCCCTTTAGTTTGTCGAGGATTTGGATTCCTATTTTGCGGAAAAATTGGCTTAACAACGACTCGGGTGAGCCCTCTACCGGCGAATCATGGCATCGGAATCGCGCGCTGGACCAAGACCCGCCCGTCGTCCGCTGATAAACAGAGCACATTCAAAATGTTCTAAATCAGCTAAAAAAACTTTTACAATAAAGTTGCTGTTGGCCAGTGTAATCAATGACGATAGCGTGAGCCATCCTATAACTCAACTAATGAAGAATATTTTTGCAAAGCGTTTGATTTGTAGAGTGAGGCAAGATTTTGATTGAATAGAAATCAAATGATATTAAATACATACCTTTCTTGGGCACACCTCGCTAAAAAGAAAAATGCGTTTTCGTTCACTTGCGGGCCTTCTCCCGTCGACGGAACTCCCTCTATATTTTTTCAATTTGTTTGGTTTTCTTTTGCTTTTCGTTTGTATTTTTGTTTTTGTTTTGTTTTTTAATTTCGCTTTTAATATAGCGTAGATTTAGGCTAGCTTGAGTACGGCGACTTATGCCCTAGAAGGCAGTTACCAGATGAGATAAAAAAAATTCGTCCACTCGCACTGGCCGCCTGGAAATGCATTGCCAGATAGCAATTTTTAATTGAGTAAGGCGAGGGAATGTATATTTTTTAAGAAAACGAGTTGGGCTTCAGCAATGATATCGTTTTACATATATATGTCATGACACTACATTAGAAAACCTGCGTGCAAGTGAGCCAGTGAGGATGGAGGTAGTGTAGCTTGCTAAGAATTGCAAGCGGGCTGTTTAAAATCTTCATTTGAATTTGTATTTTTGCTGACTCAGGATGGCGCATTCGATACGTCACCCGCCAACGATGGTCTGGCTGATCGCAACTCGTCCCACAATAATTTCGCTCTTTACCTTTTCATTGCCCCCTTTTCTACACCCCTATGTCCACAGTACTCTAGTTATCTATGGTACTGCTGAGGTATGGATAAACGGCGTTCCATTATATTTTTTAAATTATTAATTCGATGGAAAATTTAGAGATACTGGCAGAAAGGGCTTAAGAAAATGAATGGATAGTTGGAGTCGAAATTTCCATGTTAATTTCAAGGATAAATTCGTTCTCCATAGAGTTCTAAGAAAACTTTTACTGATAAAAAACGAATGGTACGATTAAAGAGATATTCTTTGATCCTTAATTAATTTGTTTGCTTCCGAGCTGGAATTCATTTCAAATGGAGTTAAAAGAAAAAGGAGCTGAGAGAAAAGTGACGAAGCAATTAATGGCAGAATGAACGAAAAGAGAGATGAAAATGACGGAATAAAATTACCTTTTACGAATGAAATAGTCCCTGGGGACCACTTTGTGAGGTATAGCCTATATTACTTTGAGGATAAATTAAAACAAAATGACATTGGAATAAAATATGTCACATAAGCATTATAATAAAAGGTAAAAAGGGGGTTAGATGCATTTAATATGTGTTACCCCTGAAACCACGGTATTTCGTATTTTTAGCGTAAACAACACAAGCTTTTAACTACAAACGTATTTCTTCATTAATGTGTATAGAGATTAATTTTCTTGCAAGTACAATAAAATGACGTCATCATTTAAGGGTTTTCTCTCAAGGAATACGGAATACTCTAAAGTAGATCTCATTTAATGATAAAGCTTTAATGCATTTTTAGCATTAGAAGTTTGAATTATCGCCATTAAACATAGTAAGTTTCCTTCATTACTAGGGAATCTGTAACGGGAGCCAAAATTAATTTAAGACAACAGGATAGCATGTTCATTTCGTGACTATTTTGTAAAGAAATTGGTAGTGGTTTTACCACGGATATGCAGTCATTTAAGATAACAAAATAAAGTATAAAAACCCACTAGAGCCTATCAAAATCATCCCAGTCACATTATCCAAAATCCTATTAAGCCATGGTCATAGTATAATCTTCATTCACCATAGGATTGCCATTGAGATTTATTAATCTAATGTTAAGGTTCCTTTTGAGGAAAAAAAGTTGGTAATTCTATAGATTAACACACCCCCTTTTTTAATTTATTGCATCCATTCTATTCTACAACCCTATTTGAATAGTTTTTACTATTTTTTCAGCATGCAAAGCAATAGTTTTTTTTAGTTATTAGCACTTAAAAATAGTATTTTCCAATACATAAATATTAAAATATTATTTGCCACTGGTATGATGTCTTAAGCCTTACAAGAAATTGTTTCATTGTACTGATTGAAGAAATTAATAAAATGATTATGCACATTTAATTATAATATCAAATACTTACTAGTGTTTCCAAATGCTTAACAATAATAAGATAAGCAGCATCAGTTGCCTCACACTTATTAAGCCAAGAAAACTGGTTAAAATTTTTGGCAGAAACATTTTTCTGTAATAATTCCAGTGCCTATCTTTTTCCTTGTAACTGTTTATTTATTAAATTCCTTTTTTCAAAAATACCCGCTAAATAGCTGAGATATGCTTTACCATCAATACTTAACATGAGATTCATTTTAGGTTTGTCATGTAAATAATCGTTAAGAATATCAAACTGTTTCATGAATCTTTTCAATCAATCTTTTTGACAGATTCCTATGAAGGCTTTAAATTATATATTGTAGATGCATGGTTGGATATTCCTATAGATTGTTAAATTGTAGATGCATGATCTGACAAAATCCTATGGATGCATTATATGGGTGGGATTTGATGGATACGGATGACCTTTGATAGGCCCTTGTGGCTTTTATCATCCGTGAAATTATGTTATGTTAACCACCTTACCACAGTGTGTGGAGAGACATTCACATTTAGCATTGGTTTTTATGTAGTTGACACACTTTACTACCGATTTTAAGATGTCATGGAAGAAAGCCAATGTGATACCTATATTTAAGAAAGGGGATAAAACAAATATGTCTAATTACAGACAAGTAAGTTTGACATCAGTGGTAGGGAAAATGATGGAATCTATTATAGCAAGGAATATTAGAGATCACTTGGATAAGCATAAGTTGATAAAAGAATCACAGCATGGCTTTAGTAAGGGTAAATCCTGTCTGACTAATTTGCTGTCTTTTTATAGTAAGGTGTATGAAGCAGCAGATAATGATGAAAACTATGATATTTTATACTTGGACTTTAGTAAGGCTTTTGATCGAGTGCCACACTTACGACTTCTGAGCAAAGTTAAAGCACACGGGATCGATGGCAGTATATTTAGGTGGATTCATTCATGGCTTGGTGACAGACAGCAAAGAGTTAGTATAGATGGAGTTAAATCTGAGTGGGGGTGTGTTAGCAGTGGAGTTCCTCAAGGATCTGTTTTGGGTCCCTTGCTATTCTTAATTTATATTAATGATCTTGACATAGGTATAAGTAGTGACCTGAGTAAATTTGCTGATGATACTAAGCTAGGTAGGGCCATTAGGGCTGATTCTGATGCTGTTGTAATGCAGGAGGAATTGACCATTCTGTCCAATTGGGCCGAGAAATGGCAAATGAAGTTTAACATAGACAAATGTAGTGTACTTAGTATAGGTAGAAATAATCCATTGAATAGTTATAAATTAAATGGCAGAATTTTAGGGAGGACTGATTGTGAGAGAGACTTGGGTATTTTGGTAAGTTCAGACCTTCGTCCTAGAAAGCAATGTCTAAATGCTAAGAATAAAGCTAATAGGATATTGGGATTCATTAGGAGGAGTGTAAGCAATAAGAGTGCTGAAGTCATTCTAAAACTGTATCTGGCGCTAGTTAGGCCTCATCTAGACTATGCAGTACAATTTTGGTCACCATATTATAGGAAGGATATTGATTTGCTTGAGTCTGTGCAGAGAAGGATGACAAAGATGATTGGTGGGCTAAGGAACTTACCCTATGGTGAAAGGCTCAGAAAACTAAATCTACATACATTGGAAAGGAGAAGAGTCAGAGGGGAATTGATTGAAGTCTTCAAATGGGTAAAAGGATATAATAAAGGGGATCTGGGTAAGGTTCTTATACTTAGTGAACATGACAGGACACGTAGCAATGGGTTTAAGCTTGATAAGTATAGGTTTAGGAAGGAGATTGGGAGGAATTGGTTTACAAATCGTGTGGTAGATGAATGGAATAGGCTCACTAGGCATGTGATAGAAGCCTCCTCTCTGGGTAGTTTTAAGAATAGATTAGATAAATATATGGATGAAGCTGCTAGATGGGACTGACTTTTTTTTATGTACATATGTATATATTTTTCTAAGGAGTGGGAAGATTATATTTTGCGGTGGCATGAATGGACATAATCCTCTGGATGCATTTTATGTATATTGTAGATTAGATCTGATGAACTCCTGTTAAGGGTGACAATGTTGATGACTTTTCTCTGGTAAGAAATCTTTTGTGTGTTGAATGGAACAGGAGCTGCCAAGTGTAGGCCATGAATGGTCTTTTGCAGTCTCCTTCTTTTCTTATGTTTTGGCCACTAAATTTTGTCAGTGAATAACACAATTCACAAGCAGCTTTTCTGGATTGTCTTCCTTCATTAATTTTAAGCAGCTATTTTTCTTGTCTATCATAACTGGAGAACCATCTGCTGAACACAGGGTGGCACAAGTAGAGGTAATACTTCAGATTTGGGGCGTACGGTAGGTGGCGCTGTTAGTAGGCTACAATTTTGGGCTACAATATATCTCTTATGATGTTAGATGGTAGCTTCAGATGTGACCAATCATGGCGTTATATTTTTTTTATTATTTTGGGAATTTGTAACTTTTAGTCTGCATTAATTATTAAATATCTGCGCCTCTGCTTGTTTATAGTTTTTTTGGTAATACTTCAGATTTGGGGCGCACGGTAGATTACGCTGTTAGTCGGCTACAATTTTGGGCTACATCATATCTCTTATGACATCAGACGGTAGCGTCAGATGTGACCAATCATGGCGCTATATTTTTTTGTTTTGGGGATTTGTAACTTTTAGTCTATTATTTACTAAATATCTGCGCTCTGCTCGTTTATAGTTTTTTCTAAGTTAGGTAAGTTTTCTTGATGTCTTTTATTATTTTTTGTTTTGTTTTCATATTTTTTGTTTGCTACGAACGATAACAGCTTCTTACTAGCAACATCGTAGCTTATAAATAGGACTCATTTTGCCTTTTTTTTTCTTTCATTATTGTGTTTTCGTGCTCTCCATGTGCTTCTCTGTTATTCGAATTCAGCTTTAGTTTGTATAATCGTGAAAAACTTCTAAATTATCTAGAGACGCATAAACTAATCAAGAAACCTATAAAAGTAAGTATTGTTTGTCATTAGGTTATGTTTCAATCAATTGGGAGGAGGGTCTGGGGGTCGCAGCCCCCCAGTATACACTCATATACAAAAAAAATAGCCGTGATTGTTCATATCTGATGCTACCATCCAACGTCATAAGAGATATATTGTAACCCAAAATTGTAGCTGACTAACAGCGCCATCTACCGTGCGCCCCAAATCTGAAATGTTACCGTTTTTTTCTAAGTTAGGTAAGGTTTCTTGATGTCTTTTATTGTTTTCATATTTTTTTTTGTTTTGCAGTGCACGATAACAGCTTCTTACTGGCCATGTCATAGCTATAAATAGAACCCGCTTAGCATTTTTTCTGTTTCGATATGGCTTTTTCGTGCTCTAGTTGTGCTTCTTTGTTATTTGAATTTGGGTTTATTTTGCATGACCGCGAAAAGCTTTTAGATTATTTAGAGGCGCATAAACTAATCAAGAAACCTATAAAAATAAGTATTGTTTGTCATTAGGTTAGGTTTTTCTGCCGGTAAAAAGCTAGGGGAGGGGGGGAACAGTAAATTCAAGGGTACTGCTCGTGGGGGAGATATCACTGCGGGGGGACCCCCCTGCAATGATCCTGAGTTTCAATCAATTGGGGGGGGGGTCTGGGGGGCTGCATATCATAACATAACATAACATAATTTCACGGATGATAAAAGCCACAAGAGCCTATCAAAGGTCATCCGTATCCATCAAATCCCACCCACATAATGCATCCATAGGATTGTGTCAGATCATGCATCTACAATATACAATTTAACAATCCATAGGAATGTCCAACCATGCATCTACAATATATAATTTAAAGCCTCCATAGGAGTCTGTCAAAAACAAAATCAAAGTCCCCCAAAATATACAATAAAAAGAAACTGCATCCACAGGAATAAGTCAAGAAACATATCCACATACCAAAAAGTAAGAAATTAACCCTCCATCCCCATATAATCATCCAATCTGCGCTTGAAAACATTCAAGTTTGGGCTGTCTACAGTCTCAGGTGGCAAACTATTCCAATAATCCACCACTCTGTTAGTGAAAAAATATTTTCTAACATCCCGTCTGCACCCCTGTTTTTTAATCTTTAAGTGGTGGCCTCTAGTTCTATTACTACCTTCTAACTCAAATAACTTGCTGAAATCCAATTTATCCATCCCAGAAAAGATTTTAAAAAGCTCAATCATATCTTCCCTGACACACCTTCTTTCAAATGAAAACATATTTAATACCCTCAGTCTATCTTCATATTGAAGGTGCTTCAGGGATGGTATTATTTTTGTTGCCCTCCTTTGTACTGACTCTAATAAGTTTATATCATGTCTAAAATATGGTGACCATACCTGTATACAGTACTCTAAATGTGGCCTGACATAAGAGTTGTATAGTTTAAAGATGACCTCCTTACTCTTGTAGCTAACATTTCTTTTAATGTAACCTAGCACCCTATTTGCTCTATTTTTTGCCTCAATACACTGCTTTGAAAATTTCAGTGACCTATCTACTACTACTCCTAAGTCCTTCTCATCTTCAACTGAATTAAGCCAATACCCATCCATCTCATAGCTAAATTGCCTATTATCTCTCCCCATGTTAATAACTTTGCATTTATTAAGGTTAAAAGTCATCTGCCACTTCTGAGCCCAAGCTAACAACTTATTTAAGTCACCCTGCACTTTAAAGCTACCCTCAACCTCTTTGACTACAGCTGCCAATTTAGTGTCATCAGCAAAAATTGACACTTTGCTATTTACACCTTGCCCAAGATCATTTACATAGATTATAAATAATAAAGGGCCTAAAACTGATCCCTGAGGTACGCCATTAATAACATTCCTCCACTCTGACCTCACTCAATTCAGTACAACTCTCTGTTTCCTATCTTTCAGCCATTCAGTTATCCAATTTAAAACCTTCCCACATATCCCATGCAGCTTTAATTTATGAACTAGTCTTCTATGTGGAACCTTATCAAAAGCTTTGCTGAAATCTAAGTAGATCACATCAACTTTCTCACCCCTATCTAATTCTTTAGTTACATAATCCATAAAATCCAGTAAATTAGTTAAACACGATCTACCTTTTCTAAAACCATGCTGAGCATCATTAATTAACCTGCTACTCTCTAGATGATCAGAAATTCCCTTCTTAACCATCTTCTCAAGAATTTTACAGATTATAGAAGTTAAGCTTACCGGTCTAAAGTTATTTGGATCATCTTTGCTTCCCTTTTTAAAAATTGGCACTACATTTGCCAATTTCCAATCATTTGGTATTTCTCCAGAGTCTAGTGATCTAATAAATATCTTCTCAAGAGCTACTGCAATACTTTCTACACCTTCTTTGAGTATCCTAGAATGAATGTTGTCAGGGCCAGATGCCTTACTAGTATTTAACTGCATTATAAGCCCTTTAATTTCTTCTCTGTCTATATTAATAGAATTTATCACTACTTTCCTTGACCTAGAATTATCATCAGTCTAACTAGTTTCTCTTCTGTGAACACTGAAGCAAAATGATCATTAAGGACCTCTACTATTTCCTCATCAGATTCTTTCAAAACCCCTTCATATTTAATAGGCCCTATTCTATCACTGTTAGATTTATTATTGATTCTATAATAGCTAAAGAATTTTTTAGGATCTTTATTATTATTTTTAGCTAAATTAATTTCTGCTGTCCTTTTGGTCTTCTTAATAATCTTATTTAGTTCATTCCTGGTTGACCTATAATGGTTTAAATTATCTAAACTACTCTCACTTTGTAATCTCCGGTATGCCCTTTTTTTCTCTGAAACTTTATTAGCTATTTCTTGATTCCACCATAATGGTTTCCTACATTTCTTCCTAATAGACTTCATTGGAATACACTGTTCCTGAACCATGTTTAATATAGTCTTAAAAATATCCCACATCTCATAAGTATTCTTTCCATGGTATTCTATATCCCACCTAATCTGATTTAGCATGCCACGTAATTTATCGTAATCTTCCCTATAAAAATTTGGAATTTTTGTGGAGTTTGTTGTTGTTCTACCCTTAACTATTTGCAAATTAAACCTAACCATCTGATGATCACTGTTTCCCAATGATTCCCCTACACTCAATCCTTGAACTAAGTGATCATCATTTGAAAGAATTAGATCTAATATATTGGCACCCCTTGTTGGCTTATTAACAAATTGGGTCAAACAGTTATCTTCAAAACACTCCATAAACTTACAACTTGCTCTATCTCTTCCTATCATATTTTCCCAGTCTACAGAAGTTAAATTAAAGTCACCCAGAATAACTGTATCTTCTTTGCATCCTTTACTTATTTCTCTAATCATTAACTCATCGATGCAATCAGTCTGTCCTGGTGGTCTATAAAAAGCTCCCAAGTGTATTTTCCTATTTTTACCAACCTTAATATCTATCCATAATGATTCACCTTCTCCTTGCTTTATAGAGTTATTTAGATTTGAAGAAATGCTATTTCTGATATAAATAATCAACCCACCACCAGTCCTATCTCTCCTTTGACTAATGTACATAGTATAACCTTCTAGTTCAAATTCACTGACATTATCATTAAATATATTTTCATTAACCCATGATTCAACTATACATATTATATCTATATCTTCATGAATGATATAACTAAATAATTCATGCCGTAATTGTTCACATCTGATGTCATAAGACATATTGTAGCCTATAAACAGCGCCACCTACTGTGTGCCCCGAAATTGAAGTGTTACCCAAGTAGATACCCAGGGAGCTACCCACTTACCTGCCTGGGCCAAGTTTTTTAATCTAAAAAACTTGTTTTTTTTGTCTTTTGTCAGTATTTTGGGATTGAATTTCTCACATCCCGCTAAACCTGCAGAAACTAAACCAATCGATCAAAGTTTTTTCTGAAATCTTGATTTCCTGGCATATAACTTCTAATGTCAATTGGTTAACCAATAAATATTTTTAAAATAATGGCGATTGCTGATGCCAGTTTCTGAGTCCTGTTTAGTTTTTGCACATCTAAATTTGTAATTATCTTTAACCTGTAATGCCTGACAACAAACTTCACAATCGATTGTAACTTTAATCAAATTATGAGCGTCCAAAAATATTAATAACTTTTCTTGATCTGAAAATAAAGCAGAAAGTTCGATAATAGATGAAGAGCAGGTTGTACACAACAAATTCATGTTGAAACTGAAATTGCCGCATGAAATTTGTCCCTCCACCCAAAAGCCTCCACAAAAACTAGTTCTTTCTCTAAAAGATCTAGCTAAGTATATTTAAATATATAAAAAAGGTACTAAAAATAGTAAGATGGGAAAAAATATATTGACAAATAAGTGAAAAAAAATCACTATTCATTCACTTCTGACATCAGACCCCCCATTATAATTCGCAGAAACAATTATAGTTGCAGAAATGATTTGGTTAAATAAAAATGTTAGTGACAAAGGAAATTGATAAAATCAAAAGTAGTAAAGCACCCTACAGTGCTACAAAGTAAACTAAATGCTCTTCTCTCAATGTAGTACTTATATACTGTCTATGTTACAAGTTTCACTATGTTACAAGTTTCAACATGTATGGCAATCAGCCTGTTTTGCTCATCTTATTTTTATATTTTTTTATTTAATTTTCCAAGGATTGTAAGTATCTAGCTGAAATAAAAATGAAACTGAGGACATAGAAATATTACTAGGTTTAAATAGAAAAGGTAAAGAATCACTAAGGAAATACCAAAAATAGTAAATTGTAGAAAACCCGCATTTTCTCCCCAAACCTCGCATTTTCCCCAATAAAACCTGAGTGGGCTGTTTAAAAAAAAACCCCTGGATTTTGCCAACCCTGGCTGAATAAGATGTAATGTTGTCCATTGATATCGGGTGTTTATCTAAATATTTGTTTAAGCTTACTATATATAACAATTGCAGTAGTGGTACTTTCTATTGATTCACAAAACAGAAACTTTCAACAAATTATTTATTATCAATATATATTACATGGCCAACAACAGACCTTCACTGTTTCTAACAGTTGATTCATCCTTCTGCATTGAGAATTTCGTAGATTTTAGTTTTTCAACAAGTTGTACTTCAACATCTGCACTCATTTCATCTATTATGCTGCAAACTATATTATTGCTGAGAGGAATGTTTATAACATCTTTATCATCTTGTTGCAGAACTGTTTTGCTAAAAATCGATATTGCTGGTTTAATTAAATCCTCGCCAATAGTATGATTCTTTGCTACTTTTGCTATATGGAGAGAAATTTCATAGTTGGCCTGAAGAATACAATTATTGGCCGTCATTCATGCAGAAAAAAATGAATTTAATGTAGATCTTTTAACAAACTTAACTTTTAGGGTTTTGAAATACTCTAATGATGAATTAATCTGAATTTTATGTATAGTTTGGAAATGTGTTTTCAAATGACCCCTTTTCATTGATTCATTGAGCAAACATTGTTGGTATAATAGGCAAAAAGGAAATTGTTCATTATAAGTAGCAGGTATAAATGCAAACTGCAAATATTCTTCCAAATACTTAACTTTTTTTTGCTTTTACCACTCATTTCATACATATGTGTGATATCTGAAAAGAAAAATTAATAAATTTTATTAATTATTAGTAACTTATGATAGAGATAAATTAACAGTTTATTTGTTTTGGCTATTGTGTATAAGTCTAGTTGACAGATATAAAAATTAGAAATATGGGATACTCTTAACCCTTACTTTGCTCAATTAGCAACTTCCCCCCCAAAAAAAAAGAAAAAAAGAAGAAGATTTTTAGGACTTTGCAAGATCAGAAAAAAATCTCTAAATTAATATTATAAAAAATTCAAAATTTTGAAATTGTCATATGACAACAGCAACGTAGAGGTTAAAATATCTCCATTTCTCGGACAGGAACCTTTTGGCGAATGCATTGAATCCCTCTGAGGCGACCATGATTAGTGCCCCTCGGACACTTGATGGTGTGCCCGTGAGTGTGATGCTGCACTCTACCATGAACTTCATGAAAGGAGTAGTTTATGTGAGGGAACTTGTGGACTACTCCATAGACGACATCACCTTAGAGCTGGCTGACCATGGGGCGGTCAAGGTTGAACGTGTGATGAGAAAACAGGGAGGTGCTTCGAGCCCACCCCTACACTCTTTGTCACATTTGACTGTGACAAGCTCCCTGAGTTGGTGCGCGCCAGTTGGTATCGCTACTGCGTGAAGGCATTCATGCCACTGCCACGGAGGTGCTATTACTGCCACCGCTTTGGCTATACTAATCGCTCCTGTCAACATGCAAAGTCGGGATTACCTGAAAACTGTGTAAGTTGCTCCAAGGCTGCACATGATAAGTCCAAATCGTGTGTGGTCAAGTGTCAATTGTGGAGAGCCGCACCCCGCTTCTTCGAAGCAATATGGTGCGTATCTCCTTGAGAATGAAATCCTGGTCATTCAGGCAGGTTCAGGATCGTCTCTCATTTCGCGAGGCTAAGGACTTGTCCTGGCACGCCTGGCACTGCCCGGGACACCCTATGCCTCAATGTTGAAAAAGGCACCCTCTGCTCCTGGCCCCTCCAGAGCTACGAGTATGGTCAATTCTGCACCCATTCGGCACCCTTCTGTGTGTTCTACCCACCCCGGGGGCTCCCCTGGTAAAGCTGGCGGCACAAAGGGTCGACACCCAGCCCCATTAAAACCACGGCTTCCCCCCCTTCCTCCAGCATGCCCGTTTCCTGTAAGGCGAAATGGCCAGACTCCACGTGTCATTAGACTCACAGGAGGCACCATCTTCCAGGGTTCCTAAAGCTGTTGCCCGAAAGGAGTACAGCACTAAAGGAGCTTCGGCTCTGTCGACTACGCCCAGTGGTGGTCTGTGTGGCATGGAGATGGTGGATCCTCGAAACAGCTCTCACTGCATCCGCAGCTAATTTCAACGGTGCCTATTCTGCCGAGAGACACCAGTCATACGCTAAGCCCCTTTGGTTTAGGGCTAGGAAACTCTTTCAAGAGCTAGGTATAGCTCTTGGTCCTGTGGTGCCCCTGGTTCTGCCCAGGATGCCACCCTGGAGGGTACCACATTTGGCTATTTGTCGCCACTCCTCTGCTCCCAAAGCTTCTACCACGCCGAGAGTATTGCGCGTGACCTTTTGGGAGCACATCTTGTGTCACGCTGGAACCATGCCAGTGTATACAGATGGCTGAAAATCCCAAGAGGGGGTTGGCTTCCATGCTGTATCCCCTCTGTTTCAAGTCAGCGGGGCTCTGCCAGGGGCTGCGTGTCTTCACGGCTGAGCTGGTGGCAATACACCACCATCTCTGTTCGGGCACTGGATTGTGATTTATAGCAACTCACAAAGTGCCATGAGTGCTCTTGGGGCATTAGAATCTCTGCATCCCCTGGTTCGCGATATCTGCGATGACACAGTTTTGACAAGCCGGGCTGATGTTGAGATTATCTTCTGCTGGGTTCCTGGACATGTAGGAATTGTGGGAAATGAGGGCACCAAAGAGTCTGCAAGGACTCGGTGAAAAGACCAGCGTTTCGCTCTTCCTCACACCAAATACATGGTAGGAATATGGGCAGCTCTCCTGGCTGCAACCATTCCCATGGACCTATCTCCCAATGCTCCGAAGGCTTCAGATTGCTTTCTGTCATCTCTGAATTGGACACACTCACAGGACGCACCGCCATTTGATTGAGCGCTCGCCAGTGCTCTACTGTGAAGACTGCATTGTCCCCCAGACTGTTCGGCACATTCTTGTTGAATGTCCCAGTCTGGGTGATTTCTGTGCATGTTGCCTGTTCCGGTACCATGATGGGTGGGGTCGCGACCGCCTGTCTCTTGTACTCAGGATGAGTTTGTGCACATTGATTGGTAGACTTATAGAGTTTTTTTGGGAGGCTGACCTTCTCCCCTTTATTTAACTAGTGTGAATATTGTCAGCATATGCAAACAAGTGTTCAAGATGGGGGTAGTGGCCATTCCAAATTTTCCACACCGTGTTCAAATGAGATTGCAGCAATGTACACTTGATAGAGAACAAATTCAGGTTTGTTAAACGCTTGATATAAGGCAAATTTATGAATCCTTCAACATTTTTTGTCCATCTTCTTTGTACAGATTTCTGGAGTTTCAAATCACCGACATAACCAGTATTCCAAAGTACACTTGCAAAATCAATAATGGGACGAACATGAGAAATAAAAACTTGTTTTATAAAATCAGGAGACTGGCAAACTGTGCCCCTAAGAATACCATTTGCAACTCCACTTGCTTTGCTGAACACTTCCCTGATATGCAAATGAAATTTGAGAGAGGAATCAACCAGAACACCAAGATCTTTGAAGGAGGATTTATTAGGAATAGGACAATTCCCAATAAGGTTTAAGGTAAGGAACCAGTGGGTTGCTGTCCAATCCAAGTGGATTTTATATGGCAGCTAGGATAAAGCGAGGCAAACCATCTATAAAAGGTGGAGGAGACCACTTTGTGACAAAAATTTAAAGAAGGCAGGGTTAAAAGATTCCTCCGCTATTATGAATTGAAGACTGGTGTGTTGAGGAATAGTTAAAAGGGTCGGGAAACAGGACAACTGGAGGATGGCAAAATGCGTGCAATCCAATAAAAGGTGAGCAACCAATTGGTCCCCACCGCAAAAACAACAGCAAGGGCTGATATGGACACTACCCAAAACAAGATGGCCGTGATTAAGTCTAGTGTGGCCAATGCGAACTCGGCAAAGGGCCACCTCCAACAACTGCATTCTATGACTGCTCAAAGGCCAAGAGTGAATAGAATTTTTAATTTTGTATAGTTTGGATGATGAACAGTCATCCCATTCATTCTGCCACAGTTGAAAAATATATTTTCTTATTGAAGGAAAGTAGTCCCTAAAAGGCAGAGCCGTGTTCTCAGGGGACACAGAATGTACTGAGCGGGTCAGCCGATCAGCCCTCTCATTGCCCAGGACCCAGCCCCCCAAAATTTTTATATTGGGACGCATTTTGGATCAGCCAGTTGCAAATTTCTGTGACTAAGAGATGGGACGCATTAAAAGATCTAATTGACTGTAAGACACTCCTTAAGTCTGAAAAAATACAAAATCACTAAAAGGTAAAATTTGGATGAGTCTAAAGGCTAAAAGGATTGCTGAAAGTTCAGCCGTAAAAGTGGATGCTGGTGGTGGCAAAGATAAAATTAAGAATTCTCCTCCTGGGTAGATGGCTGCAGCACCCACGCCACCGTCCGAAGTAAAGCCATCTGTGTATAATGGGCAGCATTGTTTGTGTGAGGTTGAATGCTCTAAGAACAGGCTCTTAATGATGTGAGGGTCCATAGAAGACTTCTCCAGGCTCCACATGTTGGTACATACTGTGGGGAGAGGAGCACGCCAACTAGGGGTCAGTAAGGATGGAAGGGTAAGGACCCTTGGAGCACCCAGGTTAGAGAGATGATCTCCTATGTGAAGGTTCAAGGGGCAGCGTAAAGATGGCAACTTATCATATGTCGCCATTCATTCGGTAGCATATAGGCATCTGTAGATCTCTGATACAGGGGCTTGCTGTACTCGGCAGAGGTATCACATGCAGATTTGAAGTCTATGGTAGGGCAAAGGGAGTAAGTACCCGACTCTTGCAGTAAAGGCTGTTGACAGGAGAAGTACGGAAGGCTCCACTGGAAAGGTGAACTCCGAGGTTTTGAATGGAGTTCAGCATTTTAAGGGCTGAAGGGGAAGCCGATGAGTAAATTTGACAGCCATAATCCAATTTGGATTGGATGAGGGCTGTGTATAATGTTCACAGTGTTTGTCAGTCACTGCCCCACGAAGTGTGTGAGAGGACTTTCAAAATGTCTAGAGCCTGCAGACAGCCCGTTCAAAGTCGCCGTAGGTGTGGTAACCAGGATAACTTTGGATAGAGACTTATGCCAAGAAGCTGAAACTCAGAGACAAACTCTATATCTTCACCTTGTAGGGAGATAGATGGTGGAACAAGAACTCCTCTGCTCCAGTGGAAATACATTGCTTTGGTTTTGTTCGTGAAAAAGCGGAATCCCTTAAGTTGTGCTCTTTTGGAGACAGCATCGACCACCAGTTGTAGTCGACACACTGCTGATGGAAGGTGAGGTGAGGAACAGTATAGTGCTAAATCATCGACAAACAGAGTTGCCGATACACCCTCTGGGAGAGATGAAATAATATCATTGATGGCAATTATAAAACATAAGACACTTAGAACACTGCCCTGAGGAACTCCCTCCTCTTGAAGTTGCAGGTCAGAGTATGTGTCTCCAACATGTACCTTGAAGGATCAAGATGCT
The DNA here is from genome assembly GCA_963969495.1 of Ceratothoa steindachneri. Taxonomy (NCBI): domain Eukaryota; kingdom Metazoa; phylum Arthropoda; class Malacostraca; order Isopoda; family Cymothoidae; genus Ceratothoa; species Ceratothoa steindachneri. Next base: position 153,044,745 of record OZ018320.1, read on the forward strand.
AAAAAACTCTGAATAAGTGACGGTAAAAGGCCTCTGATCCCCCAGATGTATAGCTGCTTCAAGATGCCGTATCTCCATGTTGTGCCGTAGGCTTTTTCGATATCGAAAAATATGGCCAGGACTCGGTGCTTTACTGAAAAGCTTTCCGGACTGATCCCTCAAAACGTACTAGTAGGTCAAGGGTACTATGACCTTTGCGGAAGCCACATTGAAATGGAGAGAGAAGGTGATTGGTTTCTAGGAACCAGTTTAGGCACTCCAAAACCATTTTTTCCAGCAACTTCTCAAACAGCTGGTGAGAGCTATAGGGCAGTAGGGATCTGTGTCCAACCCGTCCCTGCCCAGTTTGACAAAGGAAAGGATGATCCCAATGCGCCCTGATAAGGGGTAAAAACTCTTCACCCATATAAGGTTGTACAAATCAAGTAAGAAGAGAGTAAAGTGTGGATGTAGGTGCTGAATCATATCAAAATTGATCTCATCAAGGCCAGGGGAAGTAGATCTGCAAAGGGACAAAGGCTACGCAGCTCATGGATGCTGAATAGAGCATTATATGGAAGGTTAGATTTTGTTGTGAAGTTGAGAGAATGAGACTTCCTTTGATTTGTAGGTTAGAAAAGCCTTATCGTAATGGCTGACACTGCTGATGGCACGGAAATGGTCAGCAAAAGCATAGCTGACTGACAGGCTGTCCTTCTCCAAGGAACTGTGTAAGTTGAGTGTGGGGGTATGATGATCAGCATAATGGCCCCTGATCTTATTAATCCTCTTCCAGATCTTAGCGGTAGGCATCATACAGGAAATGATGGGCTCTTTGGCGAAGCACACAAGCTCGGTTTTGGTCAACCTTGTTGCACAAAGTTGAGTTCTTTCAGAATTGGGCATGGGCTAACTTGTAGTTTTTGATAGCTGTTGCACACTCTGAGGTCCACCAGGGCACGGTTGAGCGACCTTTGGTGGGTCGCCTCCGTGGGATGGTCTGTGTTGCTGCATTGTAGATAATTGATGTAAAGTATTCCACTGTATTCCCCCGAGGATGCACTTGTGAAGGACGCCTCTTGGAAATCTTCCCAATCTGCATGACCTAAGTCCCAGTTAAGGGGCATGGTTGTATGAGGGCTAGCTTGAAAGGCTGACAAGACAGTAAGGGAAGTGGTCACTGCCATGGAGATCATCAAGAATTGATCATCGGAATTCCGTGAAGCAATCCAGGGAACAAACAGACAGGTCAACACAGATAAAAGAGTCCATCTGGACATGATAAGAGGTAAAATCGCCAGTGTTTAAAACACAAAGAAAATCAGATAATAAAAGAGACTCTAAAACACTGCCTTTGGCATTTCGAGTAGGTGACAGGCGTTAAAATCTCCTAGTAATAAGAATGCGGAGGGCAACTGGTCTATAAGTTCTAAAAGGTCGGATCTTGACAATGATAAACAAGGGGGTAGGTAAATAGAATAAATGGTAAAAAGCTTAGTAAGAAAAACCCTCACGGCAATAGCTTGGAGGGTAGTATGTAGGGGGATGGGAGAAACATGGTGGGATGAAGATACCATGATTGACATCTCCCTATGAGAGGAGCTTCCAGCAGGAGCAATAGAGTTTAAAGTGAGAAAGCCGGGTACTGGCGGAAAGGGCTGTATACCCAGTTTATTCTCCTGAAGGCAAATAACAGCGGAGTGGAGACTGGTCAAAAGAATTTTGAGTTCTTCCCACTTTGAAAAAACTCCTTGACAATTCCATTGTAAAATGGATGATATTATGTGGGACGGTTAGATACTACTGTGGATATCTTTTTCTCTTTTGTGGTCGATATTGTATTTGAGGTTCGTCCAAAAAACCTTGGGAGAGCTGGTTTTGAGGAGCTTGCTTTTGCAAGGGAAGAGATCCTAGAGGGAGCAGTAACTGGGGCTATTTTTTGTGGGTTTTGGAGAACTGACTGAGGTCCTTGATTGTAATTTGGGCTCACAACCTGGCAGAAAAGGAAGATCGAGATGGGATTTTTGTCCGGTAGATTTGGATTCATGGGTCAAGGGTATTTTCGGTGTCTGAGGAGTTGGTCCAACTGCTGCATTTGGTGATGTTGGAGTATAAACTGCTTCCATCGGATCATGGGTAGAAGGGTGAGTGGAACGAACAGGCGATCTGAGTGAGGTGTGTGGAGCTGGGTGCATATCTGCCATCATTTGGATCGGGATGAGGCCTAAGTCCTATGAAGGGCAGGATGGACTTAAAAGCATAGAATGTTCAGCCATAGGGGAATAGTCCATTGAAGATAATCTAGATCTGGGTCTACTTTGTTGGAATGGGTTCCAACGAGCGAGGGAAGGCTGAAAGGGGAGCTAAGGAACGTTTGGCGGGAGAACCCTTATGAGAAGGGGAGGTTTTTGGTTTATGGCTAGCCATTGCCAAAAGAAAAACTTCGCATTTTTCCTCGGGACTCCCAACCATGGAGGCCTACAAGTGCCTGGTACTACTGCAACTCTACAATCAGTTTCGTCCGGTATGTCCTCTTGGAGCATGGATATGGATCCACCACACCATCTTTAGAAACCTAAGAGGCTGCCCGAGTTCTACACATGAAGAAAAGGGGCCACTGATGGGTTTCTCCTTGGGCATTTGGTAGACGAAGGCGGTGGAGATGCCCAGCCTCTTCCACCTTCATGAAAGAACAATTTGGAATCAATCTATAAGACGAGCAGAGATCAGGTATCTATAAGGGCCACTAGATAGGTGAAGAAAGAGGGGGAATAAAGGGCAGTGGAAGAACGTAATAGGGGGAGGAAAGAAAGAGGGACTGACCCCCCTCTGGGAATGACCCCTGAAGAAAAGAGGGAGGGGGAATTCCCAATAAAATAATCAAAAACAGGTATAGTGTTGGATCTACAATAGCAAACTTGAGCACACTTATTTACAGAGAATTTCAGACCCCATGACTGACTTGTGCGGGAGAGCAAGGATATGTCATTTTGTAGAGTCTCACTGAAACCAAGAACCCCAGAACCCCAGCAACATCAAGTGGTGAAACCAGATACAACTTAAGTTTGTCTGCAAACAAGGTAAAGTTGCAACTAAGACCAGCAGCAACATGATTTATATATCCAAGGAATAAGATGTCCACTTACAGAGCCCTGAGGAACCCCACTTGATATATCGACTTCACGACTAGAAGAGCCCTGAACCACAACCTTCATTTTCTTACCCTCACAGAAAATCTCTTATCCATCTCAGCAGTGGGTCGCCTATGCCTATTAGAGAAAGCTTTAATAAAAGCAGCTGATGGGTAACCACATCAAACACCTTGCTATAGTCAAAGTATAGTACATCAACAGCTTTGTCAGAATCCACTTGTTAGCTGATATAATCATATGTGCTCAGAAGCTGGTCAGACACATAAGCCTGCACAAAAGCCAAATTGATGAAGCGAAAGGATGTTATTGGCTTGAAAAATATATTAATATGGGAAAAAATAATTTGTGAAGCCAGACTGGATCAACTGGAACTCATTCTCTCTGAGCTACATCTGCATCATCAGAGCCATCATCCTCATCAGTGACACCATCCTCCCCATCAGATGATGCTTCATCAAGAAAAAATTTATCAGATGTCAAGCACATGACCCAGAATGCCATCAACTTCTACCCTGTTCTCTGTCCACCTGCTTTACCACCACTGTGAACTCAATCTGAAACTGATCTCACTGTACCTCCTGAATGCATGCTGGCTGTCTCCACTGATATCTGAAAAGCATAGAAGCAGGTGTGGTCTCTCCATTCACACCCTCTTTCACAGACAGGTTGTACCAAAACACAATCTGCAATGGACTCTCTCCTGACCTTGCTGCCATGCTCTTTATGGTACAATGCATCCACTCAGCAATCCCATTTCCTGATGGTCGATAGGCTGCTCAAAACCTCTGGGTCACATTCCACTTCCTGCAGACATCAACAAGCTGGACAGATCTAAAGGCCCTGCTTCAACTGTTGGCAGATTTTCCCAGCATTTTCAGACTGCACCTCATGCCATATTGCAAACCTAATTGGTCCACAGTACACCACAGTAAAAAATGCTTTGTCCTGGTAATGTCATATCCAGCAAGAGCCTTCTCCATGAGTCATCAACTCATAACTCCCCAGATACATGTCTCACTGGTGTAGGATCTATAACATCGCATTGCCTACACACTCTCACAACACACTCCACCCTCCTTTTCTCTATCATGGGATTGAGCAGCCTGGCCAAGTACAATGTTTACTCCAAACCAAAATGGTGTTGTGAGTGTAAACCTTCAATGTCAACATCAAGTGCCACTGCAACTCTTGCTTTCCCAAGCCAAACCTTGGGTGCTCTGGTAAGGATATCTGCCTTGTTTGTCTTTGAGGGGACAAAGGTTACAGACAAGTAGACATCCATCTCTAGCATCATGTCTTGCAGATTAGATAACCTATGTCTGACCAACATCTCTGACATACTGGTTACCTTCACCCTACCCTCATCATGGAGTGCACTCTTCACCACCGGAGGACAGTAATTGAATCATTCATGGTTTCAACATGTCTTAAATCTCACTTGAGAGCTAGGTTCAACCCCTTGACAACCACATCCAACTCAGCAATGTTGATATGAGCAAAGTCATCACTTTTGCGTAACCAAACAGCATCCTCCACAATCTGCCCCCAGATTTCCAGCGGAAACCCAAAGCAAGACTGCTGGCATCACACCAAATGTGCCCCTGCCTGCAAGCTGCTACATGAAATAGCCCTCTCTCTGAGTTTATCCGAGCGAGTAGATCTCTGACCAAACCTGTAGCTTGGTCTCCCACATCATCATCCCATCTCTCTCCCTCACTTACCCTCTTTATGTAGCTGCTGGCAACCCTTAACCACCCACACACAGGGTAGTGGCCCACAATCCACCCCCACACAGAGAAGAGCACAGGTCTAGATAGCTATCCAACATCACCTTGGCCCCGCAACATATTACCCCTACTAAAAGCCAGCTCTCCATTTCAGTTTCTCTGCAGAGCCAAGCCAAGCATCTGACCATCCTCCAAACTCTCAGGCTCTTTGGTGACAAGCCTGTAACATGCAAGATGTTCCACCACCACCCCTGCTGTTACTATCTCCTCATTCAGAAATAACATCATCTATATAATTGTCACTCCCCTTCCGCACTCGCTCATCCTACTCTAACACCAGGTTAAGGATCTTCATCATTATCTTGGGAGCACAGTTCAGACTAAAACCGAGTTGAGTCAGATGGTACAAAACCCCATTGTACTTTACCCGCTGCTAAGGCCACAGACTACGGTCAACTCTGATTTGCAAATATGCAGATTTAATACAGCCCAGCCTTGCTAGTTTCCGCAATTCCCCCATGTACACATCCACTGGCTCTTCCCTCCAAACCTGCTTGGCAAACTGCTCATATATTCAGAATGGATTCATGGAAAATGCATTCAAAAGTGCATCCTTGATACTTTATGCACTCTTCTTTTGATCCTCATCCAATTGAGTGTACACAGACAACGCAGTGCCTTTAAGAAATGTGGGTAAAATAGTCACCACATCCGCTGCTAAGGCCACAGATTACGGTCAACTCTGGTTTGCAAATATGAAGATTTAATACAGCCCAGCCGTGCTAATTTCCGCAATTCCCCCATGTACACGTCCACTGGCTCTTCCCTCCAAACCTGCTTGTCATACTGCTCATATGCTCAGAATGGATTCATAGAAAAGGCATTCAAAAGTGCATCCTTGATACTCTGTGCACTCTTCTTTTGACCCTCATCAAATTGAGTGTACACAGACAACGCAGTGCCCTCGAGAAACGTGGATAAAATAGTCACCACATCCTTTAACTTCCTCAGCTTCATGAGCAGGTCAAACTTCTCCAACCATTGCATAACACTGCCAGTCCTGTCAAATGGCCTCATAATACTGGTCAATTTCACGGTCACCATAACTGCCTAGTGAAGTGAAGGCCTAGATAGCTTGTGGAATATAAACAATAGATTGTGGCGGCTCTAACTTACCAGTAGTTCTGTCAATCCAGGACATCCATCTGATGCACTACACAATCATACATCACCCGAAAAAATAACAAGTAAATTGAACAAAGACCATAATGGTGACAACACTAGCCCTTTAGCACCCAAATATCCCAAATGGGATACTTAATTGCACCATTTTTAAATGACTACCAAAAATTTTGTAATGCTCAGATGATTGATTTTCTGTTCTCTGGTCAAAAAAGAACTCATCCTCTTTTAAATCCCCCGTAAGGGGCGCGCCAATTTGCCATCCTGGCCGCCGTGCTGATGGGTTCCAGCGCTCCATCCGGTCCTAGCTTAGCCACTCTTCCTTCCTTCAGATAGCCTGTATTTCTTCCCTACTTCGTCGCTTTTCAAACAACCTCTCCCACAGCTTTCTCTGGTCAGCCTCTAATTTCACAGGGTAGATGCTGACCTTCTCAGCCAACTGTCCCGGATCGGGGTCTGAGGGGGGAGGGGACAATGTTCCCTAACCCCTGAGCTCGGGTCTGACGTGGTTGGTTTTTAACACCCTGCTTCATCCCCACCCATACCTTCTTCACATCCCTTTTCCTCTCATCTTCAAAATCTATCTTTTTTACGCCATGTTCAAGGTGAAGCCGCCATGCCAATGGACTGCAGGCCACTAGGCAGGAGGGGTGGTCCCAAATGGCGGCGCCTGGCTCTGTTGGGCCTGTAAGCACCTCTTGCAGTGCAGGCTACTGCGAGAGGTGGTGAGCGATTGCGTCCCGTAAAACAAAGAGGGTCACCATGCCCAATGATGCAAAAACAAAACATCTCCCCTTAATTCCCCCTATAACAACAACGGAGCCGCCCTCGGGCAGCTCCACCAAAAAAAATGGAGGTCCCCCCCTCCTTTGCTTGCGCAGGGGACCCTCCATATTTCTCTAACAAGAGAGGAGGCTTACTCCTCTCCTTCGCCTACAGGTGCAGGGGATTCCCCCTCACCCCCTTCTCTGGAGGTGCTTTTGGGCACCTCCTTTTTTCCAGCGGCAGTCCCCTCTTTTCTTTCCAAGGGGACTGCCAAGAAAGCCAGCAGGCAGCCCATTGCCGACCGCCCCTTGTGTAAGCGGCTTGGTAGGGCAAACCCCCTTAGGGGGGAGAGGGAAGCCAGGCCCCTTCGGTCGCATCTCTCAAAAGACCTGCTGGCAAGAATTTTAAACCTTGCCGGGGTCAAGGCATGTGCCTTCCCACACAAGACTAGTGACAATACAGCCAATGGGACCTGCGATGTCTTGGGAGGGAATGGCCAACTGGAGGCCCCTCATGTGACACACATGGTCCTTGAGGAAACCCAGCCTCATAAGGTAGGGCCTTCCATGGGGAAGGGAATCTGGGCTCAGCGCCAAACACTGAACCCGAATCCGCCCCTATGCAAGGTCCTCCTCAAACGGCTAGGGTCTCTGAGGCAGTACAAGGAGGGAAGGGATCTCCTCCGACAGGTGCCCCTATGACTACCAGGACCTTCTCCATTTCGGAGAAGGACCTGGCTGAGGCTGGTCCATCTGGCCTGGGGACTTCTGCTGGCGGAGGTGACAAGTGGGTTCATTTCCCACCCTCTCCAAAAAAGAAAAAGACTAAAAAGACCAAGAAGACTCGGGGCTCCTCTCCATCCGCAGGGGCTGTGGATGGAGCCAAGATCGGCACATCCAGCCCCTCTACCCCCCTGTGTGCGGAGCCCCAGACTAAGACAAAGAGTGTACAAGGCGGAGCCTCGATGACATCGGGGCCCCTGATTCAGAGGTTACCTGGCGTCTTCGAGCCCGCTGGCTTCAAGCGCTTCCTCGTTATTCGCTCCACTGATGGCACCATGTTGTCCAAGGGCAACATGAACCATCAGAGGAGAGGATTAGCTAGTGCAATTGGTAGAGAGCCGAAGGTGACCCGTTTCTCGGACGGGAGCCTTCTGGCGAATGCGGCGAATCCCGCCGAGGCGGCCAAGATAAGCGCTCTTTGGACACTTGGGGGCACCCCGGTGAGTGTGACGTCGCACTCTACCATGAACTTTGTGAAAAGAGTAGTTTATGCGAGGGAACTCACAGGAGGCAACACCCCTGAAGATGGTCGCTAGGCCATCTTCCAGGGTTCCTAAAGCTGTCCCCCGAAAGGAGGACAGCAACAAAGGAGCTTCGGCTCCTTCGCCCACGCCTAGTGGTGGAGCGAGTGGCTCGGAGACGGTGGTTACTCGAAAAGAGGGCCCCCCGCCTCCGAAGCCGCTACGCCCGCCTAAGGTTTCGATGCGGAGGGAGGAAAAGACTCGCATGGCGAGCCCAACCTTCCCCAATAAGTCCTCGAAGGCGACAGCGCCTTCAGCTCTTTGTCCGGCCAACAGCGCCCGGGGTTCTGCCCCCGGGAAGCAAACGGCCATTCCCGTGAGGGTCTTCTGTTCGAGGAGGGCCCCCGCGTCTCCTCCGAGCTAGGCCTGGAGGGCATATTCCTTCAATGGAATTGCCGTGGACTCCGGGCCAACTGGGAGGAGCTGCGGAGGCTCGTCTCGTCCCGTTTCCCGTTAGCTATCTTTTTGCAGGAGACCATGCTAGGCGCGTGCCCCCCGCCCGCCCTCCCGGGGTATAAGGGTCTTTGCGACCCTACCACCGCGGGATGGCCGGGCTGGGGGATGCGTGGTTTACGCCCGGCATGATGTCTCCGTTCTTCCTTTCTCTTTAGATACCTCCTTTCAGGCATTGGCTGTGCAGTTGCACCTGGATAGGAGGTATACTATCATGTCTGCGTACATTCCACCGTCAGCTGACTTCGACGCAAGGGACTTCCGCCGCATCGTGGCACGGTTGCCGAGGCCCTATCTCTTGCTTGGAGATCTGAAATGCAGGCATCCTCTCTGGGGACAAGTCCTTGCCGATCTGATCGAAGAGCTTGAGATAGGTGTCCTAAACGTGGATGTGTTTACGCATCACTGTCCGAGAACCGCTTCATTTTCTTGCCTTGATGTATCTTTGTGCTCTACGGATGCACAGCCTGATTTTGATTGGGAGGTGGTCGATGACCTCCATGGTAGTGATCACTTTCCCATTCAAGTATCATTTTCAGGGCAACTGCCGCCTGAGAGCCCACCTCGCTGGTGCTTTGCGCGGGCGCGGTGGCCTACATTTCAGGAAATGACTGAATTCTCTATCTCAGTCGAGGAGTTTAGGTCGATAGATGAGGTTGTTGAGTTCTTCTCCGGCAACCTCATTGCCGTGGGCCTGACTACTATTCCTAGGACGTCTGGCCGTTTTGCACGCCGACCACTCCCATGGTGGTCGGCCGAGTGTGAGACGGCCCTCAAACAGAAGCGTTATGCCTACATGCGCCATAAGCGCCGCCCGAACGATTCCACTGTCGCTGAATTTCGTCGGGCTAGGGCTAGGTTCCGGTATATTTCGAAGCACACCCGCCGCTTTTCCTGGCGGGCATACGTGTCTTGACTTAACGGGAAGACCCCTTTAGTAGAGGTGTGGAAGCGAGTCAAAAGGATTCGGGGCAAGTTCTCGCAGGACCCCCTTCCCGTTCTCCAGGAGAATGGGACCGCAATCTCGGACCCCGCGTCCGTGGCGGAATCCGTAGCGACCGCTTTTTCCGCATTCTCTAGCCGTGATGCTGCTCCGCCAGCATCCTGGCTGGACTTTACCTCCAGAGGCAGAGAACCCTTCAACGACAAGTTTACTGTGAGTGAGATGCGCTCCGCTCTCGCTTCGTGCGCGGACACCGCCCATGGTCCGGACGATGTCCCGTACGCCATGCTTCGACACCTGGGTGAGCGAGGCATGTCCTTTCTGTTAGATTTGTTCAACAGGGTCTGGGTGGAGGGTCTTCTCTCAGACTCCTGGCGAATCGCTACTGTGCTCGCCTTTCGCAAACCCGGGACAGATCACTCTACTCCGACCGGTTTCCATCCAATCTCTCTAACCTTTTGCGTGTGCAAGTTGATGAAGAAATTGGTAAATGTTAGATTCTGCAAGTTCCACTCCACGTCGGATACCCTGCTCCGACTGGAAAATGCCGTCTGCGAGGCTTTCCTCCGTAGACAGCACTACGCCACGGCGTTTTTCGATCTGGAGAAGGCCTATGATACCTCGGGGCGATACGGTATCATGGAGACTCTCCACACGATGGGGGCGAGGGGACGCATTCCAATGTTTATATATGAACTTTTGCGAGATCGTCGATTCCGCGTAGGGGTGGGGGTAGCCCTCTCCGGCCCAAAGGAGCAGGAAGAGGGTGTCCCACAGGGAAGTATCCTCAGTGTCACACTCTTTGCCCTGAGCATCAACGGCATCATCTCGGTGCTGCCGAAAGATGTTCTCGCTACGCTCTACGTGGATGACCTTTCGATCTCTTTTGGCGCGGCCCAGATGCCAACTCTGGAGCGTCGACTCCAACATGCATTGAACCGCATCTCTCGCTATGCCGAAGCGCACAGGTTTCGGTTTTCTTTGGCCAAGACTAAGGTGGTGCACTTCTGCCGCCCTCCACGGCTTCACCCCGACCCAGATTTGTTTCTTAATGGGGTGCGCCTGGATGTGGTAGAATCGCACCGTTTCCTTGGTCTTGTATTTGACCGACGCCTCACCTGGGAGGCTCATATTCGCAGCCTTAGGGTCTCTTGTACCCGCGCCATGGATATTCTCCGCTCTGTGACGTTCAGCGCTTGGGGCGCTGATAGGGCTACTGCCCTACTTTTTTATTGATCCTTTGTTCGTTCAAAGCTCGACTACGGATGCGAGTTTTATGCATCCGCAGCCGAGCATGTATTGTGGAAGGTGGATTCGATCCACCACACCGGCCTTCGCCTTGCGACCGGTGCCTTCCGCACTTCCCCCATTGAGAGCCTGTTGGTCGATGCTGGGGAGATGCCGCGTGCAGTGCATCACTCGCCTGTACTTGCGAGCCCTGCGCCTCCCTCAGTCGCCAACAGCTCTTACTGCATCCGCAGCTGATCTCGATGGTGCCTATGCCGCCGAGAGACGCCAGTCATACCCTAAGCCCTTTGGGTTTAGGGCCAGGAAACTCCTTCGAGAGGTAGATATAGCTCTCGGGCCGGTGGCGCCCCTGGTTCTGCCCAGGACGCCACCCTGGAGGGTACCACATTTGGCTATTTTTTCGCCACGCCTCTGCTCCCAAAGCTTGTACTGCGCCGGGAGTATTGCGTTCGACCTTTTTGGTGCACACATCGTGTCACGCTGGAACCGTGCCAGTGTATACGGATGGCTCCAAGTCCCAAGAGGGGGTCGGCTTCCACGCTGTATCCCCTCTGTTTGAAGTCAGCAGGGCTATGCCAGGCGCTGCGTCTGTCTTCACGGCTGAGCTGGTGGCAATACACCACTCGGTACGGGAGATTACGCGCCGTGCCCGGTTCGGAGACCGGATTGTGATCTATAGCGACTCACAAAGCGCCCTGAGTGCTCTCGGGGCATTGGAATCTCCGCATCCCCTGATTCGCGATATCCGTGATGCCACGGTTATGGCGAGTCGGGCAGATGTCCAAATTATCTTCTGCTGAGTTCCTGGACATGTAGGAATTGCGGGGAATTAGGGCGCCAAAGAGTCCTCGAGGACTCTGCGACTGGACCAGCGTTTCGCTCTTCCTCACACCGACTACATGGCAGGACTATTTGATGGAGCGCTCGCCTGCGCCCTATTGCGACGACTGCGTTGTCCCCCAGACTGTTCGGCACATTCTTGTCAAATGTCCCAGTCTGGGTGATCTTCACGCACGTTACCTGTCCCGGTACCGGGTGGGTGGGGTCGCTACCGCCTGTCCTTTGTACTCGGGACGAGTGTGTGCACATTGACTGGTGGACTTGTTGACTATTTGGGGGAGGCCAGCTGTCTCCCTTTCATTTAACTGGGTTTAGTTGTTTTTTTTTTATTGTTTTATTGTTATTTCTTTTTATTGTTGTTTCCTGTTCAAATTTTTTAAAGTGGCCTAGAACTAGGCTGTTTGTTTACGGCGACTTATGCCTAAGTTGGCAGTCGCCAGATAGCTCCTTAAAAAACAACAAAAAAAGCCCCCCAAAAAACCTTTTAAATCCAAGTTGCCAGATGGGCTCTATAAAAAAAAACCCCTTTTAAATCCAAGCAATCAGGTTTCAGTAATGTTCTCTGCTTTGCGGCACTAGAGTTCGTAATTGACCAATCCTGTGCAAATGCTGAAAAGGTTAACATTTCATGCAAATTGTTCCTACATTCAATCTTCTTATACCAATACCAATGGAGTTAAGTTTATCATTACTTAACCTAACCTCCCAACAACGAAGAATTTTCAAAAAAATGCACACGAGTTAAAATATGTATTTGCCTGTAGTTTAACATCCTAAGAGCATTTTCCAAAATTCTTAAGGAAGGGCAAAGTGAACCTTAAAAGGGCTACTAACACAAATGCGTAATAAAACAACAGTGCATCGTCAGTGCCACCCACAAACTGAACTCGCCTCTAACTACCCACCCACCAAACCTATACACACACATTCTGTATTCCTCCAAACATCCGCCTTGCTCCTTTTCCTTTCACTCCTGCAGCACGACTCCACAGTATATACTATTTGATTTATAAATGGATATCCATTGTTTAGGTGTTTTAGTATAATAATTGGGTGCATCCTTTCAATGTTTTTAGTTGCATGCACACAACTCTTATAACTTACTATGTCAGTCCATAGGTCAATTGGTTGGATGGTAACCATTTTACTTTTCAATGAGTTTTTTGCAATGGCATTGTAACTATTTGGCCGATTCTAACAAGATTTTAAACTTAATTTTTTTTATTCTCATTTCAATGATATAATTGCCAAGGTCCTCACAAGGTTAGTCCATTAGGTTGCAACCCATGAAATTGGTTTCACTGTTTTTTTTGTAAAAAAAAAGTAGTCCAATTTTGGAAAAATCCATAATATTCCACCAGTACTATATATAGAGTGGGTGCAATAAATAACCGATACATGGTCAAACGTTTATTTACCATAGTTACACAACAGCAAAGTAATCGAAAATTGAACATCTTATGTATTTTGTACATTGAATACAAATTCGGTATTAGAATATACAAATAGTAAAGCATGAATATTATATCGACAAAAGTGTTAGATTATTGCCTCAAAAAGTATCCAACACACCAACAAAATTAGTTTTAAAGCGATAATAAATAGTTATCGAACATTCCAGAGTGGTTTACGTGACAGGAATGCTGTAGAACTTTCTAGAAAAATAATCTACTTCATCCACGTGAAACAGCGGACCTCAGTCAGTGTCTGGGAGCTGCATGAGAAGGAGGTCATCATTCAACACTCTAATTCTAATATGGTGAAGACTAAAGAATTGCCAGGAGCAGAGAACTAATTGTTCAGTTACATAAAAGTGGTTTGGGCTATAGAAAAATGTCATCTATACTAAAAATACCTATCTCAACCATTGGTGACATGTTTCGCTGGTTCACGTCATATCAGTCCACTGCAAGTCTATCACATTCAGGGTGTCCATCTAAAATTTCAAACTGTGCGGCTAAACATATAGTCCGTAAAGTAAAGAAGAATCCTCAAGTGACTCGATCTGAACTTCAGAAAGATTTGGAAGCAGCTGGGACAAATGTATGCAAAAATACAATTAGAGCAGTTCTTAGGAACGAGGGATTCCATTCTCGCACACCAAGAAAGACACCTTTGTTGAAACCAATTCATGTCAGGAATCGTCTGAATTTTGCCAAGGAACATTTAGACAAGCCTGCAAGTTTTTCGGACGCTGTACTATGGTCTGATGAGACGAAGATTGAGTTATTTGGGCAGAAAAACTCAGCGCATGATCCTAAAAATACAATCCCAACAGTGAAGTTTGGAAGAGGCAGCATAATGATATGGGGCTGATTCTCCTCTGCAGGTCCTAGAAGACTCCATATTATTGAAGGGAAAATGAATGCTTTGATGTATTGCAGGATTCTGGATGATAATCTCTTACAGTCTGCAGACCACTTGAAGTTGCCAAGAGGATGGACATTCCAGCAGGACAATGATCCAAAGCATACAGCCAGAAAAGGGACCCAAGAACTCTAACATTTAAAAAGAATAGGCCAAGATACCTACAAATATTTTTAAGAACCTCATAAGTAAATATCCCAAATGGTTGGAAGCTGTACTAGCAATGAAAGGTCATATCACCAAATACTAACTAGTTTTCATAAATGTATCAGATACTTTTTGAAATGTTTGTTTGATATTTTTGCCATAATCATAGTAATGTTTTACTATTTTTGCAATATGATACCAATTTGTATTCAATGTTCAAAATACATTAGATGTTCAATTTTTGATTACTTTGCTGTTGTGTAACTATGGTATATAAACTTTTGACCATGTATCGGATATTTATTGCACCCACTGTATATATATATATTAAATAAATACAAATGTTTTGAATCTTTTTGAATTTTTAGAGTATTTATGTATTTTCTTTCTTTTTAGGGGATCAAGGGGGGAGTAAACAAATAGTTAAACAATTACAAAAGGGGGTTGATAGGATAAAGAGGTTGGAGTCCAACTTCGGGCTGGTAGCAAGCGTAGCGAAACGCAAGCTGCCCCCTTAGGGAAGGAGGAGTGGCAAAGCCATGCTTTGTCTTTTTGGCTTTATTTTATGCACCAACATTGAGCAACCATTTAACCCATTAGTCGCCCGGCTTTTTTTTTTTTCTTGAACTCGCCCTCTGCAAAATTACAAATGGTACACATTATCGAAAAGAATTAAAGTAAAATATTTAAATCCTTTTTTATAATTCAAATAATATACATTTTAATTGAAAAGAATTATTCTATTGATATAATTAAAAAAATATTAATAACCTTCTACCTATATATAATTATGATTGATAATTCTCAGTTCTTACACAAATTTTCATTAATACCCATGGTTGTTTTATGCTTTTTAAATCAGTTATGCTTTAAAACCTATATCTAATTATAGAAAACAGTGCCGCTCTTCATGGGATACGATTTTATATCTTAAATTTGATGAAAACTTTGCTCAGGGCCTATTTTTTACCTATAAAATTATTTTCCAGACAAAATAGGTTTGCTGGTTTGTGTGCTTTCAATAACATATTAACTTAAGGCATTTACTCATTTTAATGGGATAAAAAATGAAAAACATAAGTAGTTAACTGAAAAATAAGGAAGAGTCATCAAAAATGGCATGTTTACACAGATGTGAGTAATAAATCAGCCTCGTTACGCGGTCATGTGGTGAGGCCTAGAGAACAAGTCAAGTTACTCTCATTCATAACTCTCAGTTTACAAATAAACAAGGCCTGACCTAAGCCATTTTATGTATTTTAATTAGATGTTTAATCACTAACATAAGAGTTTGACAGAAAAAGAAGACAAATTATCATAATTATCAGGGCAAATATGAGTCTATAGTGAAAGGCCACAAAAGGCCCTCGGGCGATTACATAGCACTGAATCGAGGACTTATAAAGGCCCTCAGGGGACTGATGGGTTAACTTGTATTTTCAAGAGCCTTAGGTTAATTTGTAAGAATAATTGGTAATACTGAATGAACAATACTGCATTGTACCATTCCAATGAAGTCACAGCAATTGTGCGAGTCAGTTGGTATCTTGGCTTTAGAGTGTAAATATGATGTTTTCTGTCATTATATTGACCTATGATTGTTAGCAATAATGTTTTGGTGTGTTTTAGATAGTTTATTAGTTATTTAAATAGTTTGGTTTTGTGTGTTTCAGGTAGTTTTTTAGCTATAAATTAATTAAACCCAAATGGGTAAACAGAGTGATTTGAGTCTTCGAAAAATTGATCAAGAAGAGGAAGTGACACAAACCAATTGTCAAAATACAATTTATGATTCTTGAATGGAGGTAAGCACTCAGCAAGATGAAGTACTGAATTAGAACTTGCCTTCGAATCTGGAACATTTAGATTACTTACAGGATCTATTTGGCCAGTATAAGGTATAAAATCATATACCATTCCCATATGATCTGCCAGAACAAAAACCTTGTATCCTCACTTATGTGGTTTATTAGGAACATACTGTTTAAGATATGATTTTCCTTTGAAAGGTACCATCTGCTCATCTACACATAGATGTTCAGTCATGGGTATTTCTTTGAACTTTGATTTAAGGTGTTCAAGTAGGGTCTTACTTTCGATAGTTTGTCATTCACATCACTTTGTGTATTGTCAACAAGATGAAACAATCTTTATTTCCTCCCACCTACCAGCTCATGACGGCTTACCCTGGCATTTCCTACGAGACCTGTTGACCATTGCAGTCTAGTAGTTGGTATTTTACTTACAGATATATACATGCATACCCCTAACCATTGCTCTAGCTCTAACCTGTCTAGATCTAATGGTTTATTTGGATTATTTTGTATTGTATGCAAGTTAGACTGCTGAGCAATCATACCCAAAATATCATCAGTAAAAAATCTTGAATAGTTTTATGGGAAGAGATAATTCGTCATCTTCATTCTCATTGTACTCACTGACATCGTAATGATCTTTCCTATCATGGATGCATTGCCAATACAATCTAGTGGATTGTTTTTGTGCAGACTTGTGCTTGAGTTTTGATTGTGATGATGAGGCTAGAGATGAACTGTCAATTTCTAATACTACTGTCTCTTCCTTCTCAGAAAGCTCCTCTGTAATATACGTTTTACTAAGTCTTTCACGACCTGACCCTGTGTTATGTTTGTAAGTACTTTTCTAATATTTTCTATCCAGTGTCAGTTGAAAAAAGGTGTGAGATACACCGAAACTGTTCTGAATTAAATTGTCTTTGGAGAATGTGGTTTAATTCCTCATCTTTTCTTGCGATATTGCATTAATTTTCATCATATATATATATATATATATATACTGAAGCCTTATTTTGTTCACATATTAGTTGCTCAATGAATTATATTATCTAAACTATTGTTTTCTATTTCCTAATCTATTTATTGAAATAATTAATATAAAATGTAGAGGCATTAAACCTACATACCTTCTTCTGACTCCTGTGGTAAGTAAATATCATCCACCTCATCAATGAAAAAAATATTCATCAAATTCTTCAGTATCACTAGAATCTAATGGTAGCTGCTGTATATGCAGTGACTTATGACACCTCCCACTGTAGAAATTTGTAATGGACAGTCCGGAAACACTTAAAATATTATTTAATAAATTTATTTTACTTTTATTTTCAAATTAGGCTATAAAATATTTATTTCCTATTATATATTCAAAGGAAATGTGCATTGTATGATGGGAAACAAAATAAGATATACAACAATATGTCAAGTGCTATGGCTAGACATGATATGAAAAGTATTTTCAGTAGATGGTCCATGTTTAGGTCCTATCCGTTGACGAATAAGACATTTTTGTCACCTTTACACATTCCAGTATAAAAACTTTTCTTTTATGATTAAATATAAATATTTCACCACAACACCATGCAATAGGTTTCAATTACAATATAAAATATATCCAACAGCAGTAAGTTACCTGGTTTAGGATCCATGATGGCTAGAAGTTTGTGTTCTTGAAGCACAGCGAATGATATTCACACCCTTACATAGCTACCAACACACTGATACCATGTTTTAAACCAGAGCATATAATTGCTCCCAATGTTTTCATCAAAAGAGGATAGAAAAGTCCCCTTCAGCAAACTACTTCCTATCCAAAATATTTTTACATAGGGAGCCATTTAAATAAAAGTAGACAATATTGTCCTTTTCAAACATAAAAGGTTAAAAGTAGTTTACTGCTTCAAATAAGGGAATGGTATTGCGACAGACCTTGTTTATTCTAACAAGACTTGGCCCCATGTCATACAGCAAAATCAGTGAAGGTATGGTGTGCATAAAATGTAGTTCAGCTGCTTACATGGCCCTGAAATTCCCTGGACATGAATCTGATTGAGAGTTTGTGGTGTGTGTTAGAAGATGAAATACACACAGAGTCCATTATGACCAAACACCAACTCGTATGCCATTTCATTGAAGTTTGATTCAGATCTAAGCAAATCTAAGAAATGTGCAAAACATGGATGCTAAGGGTGGCCAAACTACTTACTAATGAATGTAGAAGACTTGACACTGTGCCAATGTATCAAAATAAATCTTATTTTCAATCAATAAAATTAATTTTATTAGCATTTTTGTATAATTTTATTTATTTTTTAAAATCCATAATAATTCTGCAAGTACTATATATATATATATATATATATATATGTTTGTGTATACTACGTAGGGAAAAAGAAAGATTGATTGGAGTTAGTACTTTCATTGTCTTAACACTTTCAAACTCACAATGGTTTACAAAATAGAGACACACTGTATTTATACAAAGCAATGTTTTACCTATGAGGTCAGATTTTTTTATGATCTCTGATAAAGCTATGTAGACAATGTCCTGGGAATTCTAAAGGAAGATTTTGACCTTGATGGTTTTCTTCTATTTATTAATTCATTGGTTCCATCAATTAAATTTACTGAAACAACCAGGCAGGTTTAAGTTTTGTATTTTTAGGAAACCGACAAATAATTTATCCTATGTCTATTTTTATTCAGGTCATTCTAAAAATATGAAAACATCAGTATTTTCTTCCATGTGTCTTAGGGCACTCAGAATATGTAGTCCTGACTAAATAGATCAAGAATTTACCTGAAATATTTGTTGGAAAACTGCATGTATAAAGCTAAAAAAACATTCTATAATCTCAAGTTAGGGGAAACAGAACTTTTATACAACATATTATTTTTATCTTACCATGATAATTTATTGTATGCAGTACCAATGTTAAAACAACTTAATATAAGTGCAATTTTTAAATACAATGATACATTAAAAAAAAAGAAGTTAATTAAAACAGCCTGTAATGATGTGATCTATTATTGTGGTTTAGTATAGTCTTGTTGTCGATACTTCAATAGTAGGTGACCTCTTAAGGTCCTGTAGAAATAACCAGTCAGTCCACGCCCATCACCCACTCTATCAAGATAACGACCTATTTAAGAAAAAGCTATAGACACAACAACTCTAGCCTACTGTTTCTTATCATAGCCTAAATTACATATTACATTATTCTATTTACTAACCCCTACTAATAACTTATTGTGTCAATTACTACCAATCAGTGTGTGGCTGATCTGGGGCCCCTCCTATGAGTGAGGAGAAGCGGGCTCACTAGCCTCCCTTCTCTCATAAAAAGACAAAGAAGGCTTGGGGGTCCTCTCCTTCTGGGGTGTTTCTGGTGGATGGGCCCTGTCTTTTTGGTAACTGACCAGGTCATGACTGGCACATCAAGGCCCTGAGGTGTACTCAGCCTGGGAGACCCGGACTAAGGAAGTTGCAGATAAGGTGATGGAGCATCATTGAGCTTGCTGGCTTCAAGCCCTTCCTTATTGTTAGCTCTTCTGATGGGAGAGGGTTGTCCACAGGACACATGCTCCTTCAGCATCATGCATTAGTTAGGGTTCTAGGTAGAGACCCAAGTTCTCCTGTTTAATGAACAGGACCCTTCTGTTGAATGTGGTGGACCCTGCCCAGGTGGCCACAGTGAGTGCTCTTTTAACACTAAAACCTCCCCTGTGCAGGTGATACACACTGTACCATGAATTTTGTGAAAGGGGTAGTTTATTCTGAGGTAACTCGTGAACTACTCCATAAAAGATATAACCAAGGAGCAGTCAAGGTAGAATGTCTGATGAGAAAACGTGGGGTGGGTGGGTTCAAGACTCCCCTATACTCTTTGTAACTTTCGATCAAGACAGACTCGCCGAATCAGTGTGTTTCAGTTGGTTTTGCTACCACATCAAAGCATTCATACCACTTACGGGGTTTCCAAGAAGTGGTGGTTCATACTAGGTTCTTGGTCTTGTTTTAGACTGATGCTTCACCTAGGCGGCTCAGATCTGCAGCCTTAGAGCCTCTTGTATTCTCGCCATAGCCATTCTTCATTCTGTGATGTTCAGCACTTGGGGTGCCTTGCCTTTCTACCGATCCTTTGTTTGATCGAAGCTTGACTATATATGCGAGTTTTACACATCCGCAGTTGAACATGTATTGGGAAGATGGACTTGATTTACCACCACTCTCTGTTTGGTCTTTGGTGCCTTCCACACGTCATCCATTGAGAGATTACTTGTTAATGTCGGGAAGATACCACTTGCCCTGCGCCGTACACAGTCCATTATGTACTTGTATGTGTGGTCCTGGTGTCTCCTTCAGTCGCTAACGGCTATCTGCATCCGTGGCTGATCCCGACGGTGACTATACTGCCAAGAGCCTCCAGTCATACCTGAGCCCTTTGAGTTTAGGGCTAGGAAACTTCTTTGATAGCTCAGTGTAGCTGTTGGGCCAGTGGCACCTCTGGTTCTTCCCAGGATGCCACCCTGAAGGGTATCATCAAACATTATTTGTAGCCATGCCTCTGCTCCCAAAGCTTCCACAGCACTGAGAGCATCGTGTTTTCCTTTTTCGGAGCATACTTCGTGTCATGCTGCTTCCGTGCCAGTGAACACAGATGGCTTCAAGTCCCAGTGTATGTGTGTGGCTTCCATGCCATACCCCTACTGTTTGAAATCAGTGGGGCTCTAGCAGGTGCTTCCTCTGCCTTCACGGCCAAGATGGGTGCAATACACCTTTCAGTACGGTACATATTGAGTCTCGCCTGGTTCAGAAACCATACTGTGATCTTTAGCGACTCACAAAGCCCCCTGAGTGCTCTTGGGGCATTGGAATTTCCCCATTCCCTTCGTTTGTGGTATCTGTGATGCCACAGTTGCTGCTATCTGTACAGATATGGAGATTACCTTTTGCTAGGTTCTTGATCAAGTAGGGATTGCAGCAAATGAGGGTGCCAAAGTGTCTGCAAGGATTGGGCAACCGGACCAGCTATATATTTTTTTTATTCTAATGTTATCATTCAATTGAAAAATATAAAATTTATGTACCTACTTTGTCACCCTTTGGGTAGCACTCAGGAAGGAAGTAACAGTGTGTGGTCATCTCTTGAGGACTAAAAGAGACATTATAATCAGTGTTTCTAATTCATCAAGAGTGGGTCAGTATAGGATGATTTGGGCTGTGTTATCAAGTTTATTAGTGGTTGAGCTCTGGGTCTAATCTATTTTTGTATTTGTGTAGAGCAACCTGGTGTCCTGATCATAGGATGGGTTAATATGGGGAGGTGGGTTGCTTTGGGGAAATGTCCTTTTACAACTGGTTTTAAATTTTTTAGGTGGGTTAAGTGAGTATGATTGTGTTTTATAGTGTTTGGTTCGGTGGGATTGGGGAGAATGGCTAATAATTGGATGGTGAAGTTGTAGATGAGTAAAGTGGGTGTGGTTGTGCTTTTAGTGTTTGTTTAGTGATGTTGGGAGTGATTGGCTAATAATTGGGTGGTGGTGTGTGTGGATGCTAGTAGTGAAAAGGGCATGCAAGGGGTAAGGGCTGCATCATAATTACTAAAGAACTGTGCCTCATTGTGTGTATGTGTTCTTCAATTTGGAGGATTCTTGATTCAGCTGTGTGGTTCTTGGTGCAGCCAGGTGCAAGGCATTGTAAATTAAGCCTTCTGAACTTATCAACTTAAATATCTCTCAATACTTGAAGGGTGACATGATGAAATCTTTCTCATATACTCGCAATACTTTACTGGTAATAATTTTTTCATGGTTTTCTGAACAGTTTTGGGGAGCATTGTGTTGCCTTGTATGCTATCACAAATGCTGTGAAATTTTCATCAATATTGAATGCATAGTTGCCTGCAGTTTCCTGTTGTTCATCTGTTGAAGCACTCCATTGATTATACTAAGAGTAGTTGCCTTATGAGTTATAGCTTTAATGAACAATCAGGTAACAAAGTAGATGTTGTGGTGTCAAACCATCATTGAATTTTTCATATTTCATCTGATATTTCAACATTGATAGTTTGATTTGCAATGTGTCTAAGCCAAATTGATACCCATTATCAGAGGTTATTGTAGTTATCTTGTTAAAAGATCTAATATATTGGTAATGGTTATTTATCAATAGAAAATAGGATTAAACTTAATAATTTTCATACATGCTTTAATTTATACTATTACTAATTATTTTGTCTAGCTGCATCAACATATTTCTTGCCTCTATGAACAGAAGTTTTTTGTTCGTATTTTGTAATATTAGATGGTTGATAACCTTTATTTGTAGCGATTATTGGTAATTTAAGGATGCAACATGCATGATAATAAAGACTTGTTGGCATGTTATTGGAAAAGTATCACCAATTAAAAAATATAAATATTTTTGTTTTAAATAACATCGTCATTAAATTTATTAAGAAAAATGGAACTGTGGCTTGATTTGAAGATTAAGATTTATGTCATTTGGTTGTATATATGATAGATAGATTTTCTTTTGGTATTTTTATGGTACCTTGTTGAATTACTTCTTATTCCATGCCTTAAGTATCTTTTAAGAAATTGTTATGTTAGATTGTACATATCTTCCGTAAAATCTATTTTTTCCAAATGTGATATAATTTTAGTCAAATAGATACTGACTCAGACCTTTTTATTTCTATAGAAAAGGAATTCAGTTAATCCCAACCATTTCTTTACATAAATTATTTTTTGGAAACAAAAAGGGATGGAGCATTTTTGTCAGAATTTTCCATTTAGTTTATCTCTAGAGTAAATAAAAAGTTATATTTGTCCAAATATGGCCATGTGTTGGACAAGAGAGTCCCAGACCCTTAAAGGGAAAGTTTTAGCAAAGAGGGATGCCAACCAGAGCTTTTGAAAATATCATAAAGGATTTTTCCAGAGAAATTCATGGAATTTGTATTATGTCCATTTTAGAAATTATAAGCAGAGTTTCATTCTTAATAGTAAATGAATAGATTTGGGTAGAAAATAGACAAATTTTCTTCCCAGATCCACTCCATTTTGGAATATTGAAAATCATTATGCCTATCTCCTAAAGTAGGCCAAGAAAAGATTTTTTTATTTTTTTCTCAAAAAACAATTTTCTACTCTAGACTTTTTCAGTTTACAGTTTTCGGTTGTGATTCCCCCCCCCCCCCCCCGAGAGATTTAGAGATGTTTTTTGTGGTTATTTTAATGATATACTGTTATTTTATTTTCTTTGAGGCCTAAAAATTAATAACAGAAAGATATGAGTGAAAATATTAAATTTTATTTATAAATACTTCATAATTCTTAGATGTTAACTAAGGTAGCATTTTTTGGAGGTGATTTTTTAAGGATTTCTAGGGGGATCTCTCAGCCACAGCCATTGTCTCTAATATGATACTACTTGTGTCCTTTGTGACTTAGTCTTTTGTCCTCATTTTCCTTTCTTCTTTTCCTTTGCAATAACTCATTGATTAGGATGCACGAGAGTAAATCAGCAGTCACTGTCTTAAACTTGCATTAATACCATTAGTGCATTTTAGAAGTCATTCCACATTAATAAAGCATTCACTATAGTAGTTTGAAATGTAATATAGCGAATCTATTTATATGCTATATTTTATACACACCATCTAGACCTCCAATAAATTCAATTTCTTCATTATACACAAAACCCATGCCCCTATATGCAATATTCATAACATCCTTCTTGAAATATGTAAAAGACACAACAGTCCTGAGATATTCAATGAATCTTGGCACCCCATCGCTTACAAAACAATCCTCCACATAAGCCATCCAATTTCTAGGCCCACCAGAAGCAATGCTCCTAGATCACAAATGGGTGAGCCTGGCAAGGCTCTGGTGCAGTCATCATCTAATATTAAACATATACAAACACTGCACCTACCTGACTGATGCAAACATCCACACCTGCTGCTGCCTGCGGCGGGCATATGTGTCTTCACTTAACGGGAAGACCCCTTTAGCTAAGGTGTGGAAGCAAGTCAAAATGATTTGAGGCAAGTTCTTGCAGTACTTCCCTCCCGTTCTCCAGGAGAATGAGACCGCAATCTCGGACCCCGTGTCCGTGGCGGAATCCTTCGCGACTGCTTTCTCCGCATTCTCTAGCCGGGATGCTATTCCGCCAGCATTCATTGCGCGTCGTGATGTCGTGGAAGGCCGCCGACAGGACTTTACCTCCAGAGGCGGAGAACCCTTCAACGGCAGGTTTACAGTGAGTTGCGTTCCGCTCTCTCTTCGTGCGCGGATATTTCGATACCTGGGTGAGCGAGGAATGACCTTTCAACTGGACCTGGGTGGAGGGCATCCTCCCAGATTCCTGGCGAATCGCTACTGTGCTCGCATTTCGCAAACCGGGAAGAGATCACTCTATCCTAGCCGGTTTCCGCCTAATCTCTCTAATTTCCTGCGTGTGCAAGTTGAGAAATTGATAAATGTTAGATTAGCGTTTTTTTCTGGACACTGCGGCTTCCGCAAGTTCCACTCCATGTCGGATGCTCTGCTCCAACTAGAAAATGCCGTCTGCGAGGCTTTCCTTCGTAGACAGCATTACGCCACGGTGTTTTTCAATTTGGAGAAGACCTATGATACTGCATGTCGATACGGTATCATGGAGACTCTCCACACGATGGGGGCGAGGGGACGCCTCCCAATCTTTAAATCTGAATTTCTGCTAGATCGTCGATTCCGCGTACGGGTAGGGGAGAGCCCTCTCTGGCCCAATGGAGCAGGAAGAGGGTGTCCCGCAGGGAAATATCCTCAGTGTCACACTCTTTGCCCTGAGCATCAACGGCATAACTCGTGGACGACTTTTCGATCTCTTTTGGCGCGGCCCAGATGCCAACTCTGGAGCGTCGACTACAATAGGCATTGAACCGCGTCTCTCGCTATGCCGAAGCGCACAGGCTTCGGTTTTCCTTGGCCAAGACTAAGGTGGTGCACTTCTGCTGCCATTCACGGCTCCACCATGACCAAGACTTGTTTCTAAATGGGTACGCATAGAAGTGGTAGACTCGCACCGTTTCCTTGGTGTTGTATTTCACCGACGCCTCACCTGAGAGGCTCATATTCGCAGCCTTAGGGTCTCTTGTACCTGCGCCATGGATATTCTTCGCTGAGTGAAGTTCAGCGCTGATAGAGCTACTGCCTTACTTTTTTATCGATCCTTTGTCGTTCGAAGCTCTACTACGGATGCGAGTTTTATGCATCCGCAGCCGAGAGTGTATTACGGAAGATGGACTCGATCCACCACACCGGCCTTCAGCACTTCCCCCATTGAGAGCCTACTTGTCGATGCTGGGTAGATGCCACTCTCTGCGCCGTGCACAGTGCATTATTCGCCTGTAGGCGCGAGCCCGGCGGCTCCTTCATTCGCCAACAGCTCTCACTGCATTCGCAGCTGATTCGACGGTGGCTATGTCGCTGAGACACTCCAGTCATACCCTAAGCTCTTCGGGTTTATGGCCAAGTAACTCCTTCGAGAGCTAGGTATAGCTCTCTCGGGCCGCTGGTTCTGCCCACGACGCCACCCTGAAAAGTAGCACCTTTGACCATTTGTTGCCACTCCTCTGCTCACAAAGCTTCTACAGCGCCGGGAGTAATGCGTTCGGCCTTTTTGGAACACACCTCGTGTCACGCTGGAACCGTGCCAGTGGATACGGATGGCTCCAAGTCCCAAGATGGGGTCTGTTTCCACGCTGTATCCCCTCTGTTTGAAGTCAGCGAAGCTCTGCCAGTCGCTGCGCCTCTCTTGACAGCTGAGCCGGTTGTAATACATCGCTCGGTACAGGAGATTACGTGACGGGCCCGGTTCGTAGACCGTATTGTGATTTCTAGGAAATCACAAAGCGCCCTGAGTGCTCTCGGGGCATTGGAATCTCCGCATCCCCTGATTCGCGATATCCGTTACGCCACGGTTTTAGCGAGCCCGGCAGATGTCGAGATTATCTTCTGCTGGGTTCCTAGACAGGTAGGAATTGTGGGAAATGAGGGCGCCAAAGAGTCCGCGAGGACCGGTGGGACCAGACTAGCGTTTCGCTCTTCCTCACACCGATTACATGGCAGGAATACGTACTGCTTGGCAAAGAAGATGGAAGACGGTTTAGGGGAACCTAAAGTTGCGTGCCATTGCGCCGCGACTGTTCCCATGGACCTACCCCTCAATGCCACGACGGCTTTAGGTTGCTTTCTGTCGTCTCCGAATTGGACACACACCCGGGTCGCACCACCATTTGATCGAGCGCTCGCCTGCGCCTTACTGCGATGACTGCGTTGACCCCCAGACTGTTCGGCACAATCTTGTTGAATGTCCCAGTCTGGATGATCTTCGCGCACGCTACCTGTCCCGGTACCGGGATGTGTGGGGTCGCTACCTCTTGTCCCTTGTACTCGGGATGGGTTCGTTCACACTGACTTGTGGACTTTGATTTTTGAGAGGAGGC
Organism: Ceratothoa steindachneri; assembly: GCA_963969495.1. Classification (NCBI taxonomy): domain Eukaryota; kingdom Metazoa; phylum Arthropoda; class Malacostraca; order Isopoda; family Cymothoidae; genus Ceratothoa; species Ceratothoa steindachneri. The sequence goes on from OZ018320.1 coordinate 153,071,164, forward strand.
TGTCCTCCTTCCCTTTATTTAACTAGTTTTTTTTGTTGTTTTCTTTGTAGGTCGTACGTTCCCGCTCCGGGGTGAGGCGAGCCTCCTCTCGACGCTGGAACCTGCTCTCTGCCCTTTTCCTTTTTTTCATTGTTATTGTTCTTTTTTGTTTTCTTATATTACTTTTTTTGTAGCCTAGTACTAGGCAAACAAGAGTTTGAATCTATTGGTGCACCATTTGTTACTCAGCTAAGATAATAATGATATTTTTATGTATATGGCACTCTTCACTTCTACAGCCACTGTTGTCTTTAAAACTTGTATTTATAAATATCTTCCCTGCGGGGGCCTACCCTGTGTGTCCCCCCTCCCTCAGCGCTACTTTATCTTTATTTATTTATTTATTATTAAAATAATGACAAATCACCTCAAGCTTTTGCCTACCTGCAATTTGTACCAGGAGGAACTGTTCTCACCTGGATCGAGTTCGGTTCGCTCACCATCCTGGCATCACCTAGCACCAAGGACTGATAATAATAGTTGATCACCCACCCTACTCGTTAGTGGACCCGCCTCTCTCTACTTCTCTTAATTACATGCCCTCCTGCCCCTTTCCACACTTGCTATCTTATCCACAGAGGTTGTGGCTACTCGGCGCACATTCCTCTTCTTATGGGTCGGTCCCCGTCGAGTGGCACAGTGAGGTCCATCCATTTCTGCTGCGAGGCACGAAAGCCCGCCGGCTGAGGCAATTATTAGGCACAGGGTGTGCTGTGTCCTCGACTCTGCTCACCTTCTTCCAGTACATATATAAGGGGGTTACGTTGCCACTATCTTTTATGGTCAAAGATCGAGTACAAAGTCCCCTAAATGGCGGGCCAGGTTGGCAAGGTCGATCTTAGCTCAAACCTGTAAGGCCTAGTATGTGTAAATGATCACATCCTGGAAATTCCTGGTCCTATCGAGAGTTTTATCTTAACCCATCGAAGCATTGGGAGGTCATAGTATCTACTCTTCAAGCACTTTTCTATTTATAAACTGCTACCATAGCTACAAGTGAAGGAGATAGTGGGCATGGAGATCCACCTCCAAGCCCGGCCTCGTTCTCCCTAGGTGTCTGGTAGGACGAGGTAAAAATGGCACAACTGGGACCGGTGGAAGGGATCCCCTCTCACCATCCCCATGGGACAAAGTGGGAGCCCCATTGCTATATGTGGAGCCTCCAAGGGAGGTGCTCTCCCCTGTGCTTTCTCTGGGGTCTTTTCAAACTTCTTGCAGCTAAAAGGGCGTTTCTCCCTCTTTTCTCGAAGGGTTCGAGGGATTTCCCCTTACCCCCTTCTTTAGAACCGCCCTTGAGCAACTCCATCTTAGTACCATCGGCAGTCTCCCTTTTCCACTGCCACGGATGTCTCCAAGTCTCAAGAAGGGGTCAGCTTCCACGCATTCTCCCCTCTGTTTGCAGTCAGCGGGGCTCTACCAGAAGCTGTGTCTGTCCTCACGGCTGAGGTGGTTGCAATGCACGGTTTGGTACAGGAAATAAGGCGTCGTGCCCTGTTTGGAGACTGGATTGTGATCTTTAGCAACTCACAAAGCGCTCTGAGTGCTCTCGGGCCATTGGAATCTATACACCTCTTGGTTACAAGGAGCTACAAGGAAAATAAGTACCCTAGAAGACCTTACGGTCCATACAAGGAGGATACTTTTTGCGCAATCTTCGAAGGTGTCCGTTGGCAACCTCGAAGATTACTCGCGAGGATCTTAACGGCGATCTTGCAAGACTTTATCTAGTCTTAACTTGAGCTGGCCAACAGATTCACTGTTGACAACTTACGTCGGAAGTGCAGTCCAACTACCACACATACTGTATGGGAAGAACTTCCCACACAGATCACGGTGGTATCGCTTCAGTTCAAAGTTTGTAGCCGTGGTTTCTTGTTCTTCCCTCGCTGAGCTGGAAAATATCCCCGTAGTCCAGTCTGTCGAAGCTTCGAAGTATTTTAAACACTTCGATAAGCTCACCACGTAGTCTCCGGGTCTCCAGCGAGAACATATCTAATTCCCTTAATCTATCTTCATAACTTTTATGTCTAATAGAAGGAATCAGTTTGGTTGCCCTGGCTTGGACGCGTTCCAATCTCGTGATGTCCTTTCTAAATGAAGGACTCAAAAATTGTACGGCATACTCCAGGTGCGGTCGGACGAGGGAGTTCTACAGACACAGTACTATCTCCTTGTTCCGATATCCAAACTGTCGCTTTATATACCCTAACATCCTTTGGGCTTTCTTCTTCACCTCAATACACTGACACCACGGTTGCCCTGAGCCGTGCGGATGTCGAGATTATCTTGTGTTGGGCTCCTGGTCATGTAGGAATTGCTAGGAATGAGGGCGCCAAAGAGTCCGCGAGGACTGGGCGTCCATACCATCATTTCACTCTTCCTTACACCGAATACATGGCACGAATCAGGCCACCTCGGAGCTACCTGACAAAGAAGATGGGAGACAGCCTAGGGGAACACAAAATTACTTGTCCCTTGCGCCGCGACTGTTCTTATGGACCTATTGCCCAATGCCGCGATGGCTTCAGGTCGCTTTCTCTTGTCTTCGAATTAGGCACACTCACTGGACGCACCGCCATTTGATGGAGCGCTCGCCTCTACCTTACCGCGACAACTGCGTTCATCCCGAGACTCTTCGGCACATTCTCGTTGAATGTCACAGTCTGGGTGATCTTCGCGCACATCACCTGTCTCGGTACCGGGACGAGCTTCTCACTACCGCTACCTGTGTCGCTACAATTTCGTTTGACTTTGCTTCTGTGTGTTGGGTGTCTGACGCCAGAGTGTGCCTTACCTTTTTTTGCTTGTTTCGTTGCCTTTTGGACTCACCAGATCGGTGTTTTAAAGAGAAAAATTGGGTGTCGTGTATTTTGCTCGATTAAATGCCCATACCAGCTTCCAGCACGTGCTTTAAAAGGGAACTAAGCCTGGATAAGGATGGCTGGCCTGGGAAACCGCCCACCCGAAACCTTTTGTTCCTGCGAGCGCGACTCCGCCCAGTCCTTTCTGTTTTGACGCAGAAGCTGATGATTTTTAGTCATAGGTATGTGGAATCAGCGAGGACATCACCACCGCAATATCTAGCAAAGCGCACAAACATTTATTTCCCCATGTATAAACAAACCAAAAAGTAGGAAAACAACAAAACCAAAAGGTAATTCCTATCACGACAAAGCCCTTTGGTACTTCAAGACATGGGAGAATAAAGATATGTTTTAGGGTGACGGGCTTTCGAAATGCCCCTACCGCAGCTCACACCTAATGTTCAGCAAGGGTACTTGCCTTAATTCAGAAGAATTGCGTGTCCACCCCTTCCTATCTACCCAAATCTTCCCCTTTGAATAGTCGGGTTATGTACACCTTCCACACATTTCATCCGATTTCACCTCTCTTTTGATGAACACCTTTTAGTGGAATGCCCCCTTTGGTGCTTTTTACTAAAATAAAAATCAATTTGCTTAATTCCTGATTGACAGGTTTAGTGTTGTAGTCGCTGTATACCTTCCATACATTTTCACTTACCCTTACTTCAATCTTTTACAAACCTCCACAAACTCGTGGCAATGAGCCTTCGCCGGTTTTTCTTTGTTTATAACAATCAGGTTTTTCTTTGTTTATAGCAATCAGGTTTTTCTTTGTTTATAACAATCAGGTTTTTCTTTGTTTATAACAATCAGGTTTTTCTTTGTTTATAACATCAGATTTTTCTTTGTTTGTAACAATCAGGTTTTATTTGTTTGTAACAATCAGGTTTTTCTTTGTTTATAACAATCAGATGGTGGCTGGATTTAGAAGTTTCAGAATAGATGAAATAATGGGCGATTTGTTGCGAGTGTTTCATCATTCTTTTAATTAATCTTCAGAATGAGGTGATATCCAACTAGGGATGTTAATAGTAATGGTATTCTGGACGACGCAATCTCATGTGTGCTGTTTATTAAAATGGTGTTGGGGCTGGGTTATGGGATATCTGTATCTTGGTGTCTGGTTGAGGGACTCAAATGATCTCTGCTTGGTCAAGGCAACTTTTGTCATCTGTGAAATTGTTAATAAAGTTTCTCATTCAGTCTTTGTTTTGTTTTTCAGATGGTGCTTCTTTGACCAGGTAAGTAAATTATGTTTGTGTTGTGGATTCTCTTCGTGTTTTTAATCGATTGTTGTTGGATTTTTTTGGGGGGTGGGAACATATATCAATTATTTTCTCAAAGGAATTCATAGCATGTGCTTGCCCAACCCCATTTACTTTGCACTGAGTCAAAATCATGAGTATTTCTCCTTTTTTTTTTTTTGCCCTACCCTCTGTCGCGCGCTAGACGAAGCAAGATTTGAGTGACGAGATAGAAAGGAAGATTGGTCAGTCCAAGGATGAGCTCTCACGTTGCGCCCTCCCCCCGCCTCCTAAGTTTTGATTGTCGGCTGGTGCGGTTGAATGTTTGTTATTGATTTTGGCAATGACAACTTTTCGTCTCTTATTACCCGAGGTAAAGTTAATTGGCTCGTCCTGTTGGTGGGGTTGTATAGGGCGGATTGTTGTAACTAATGCTGTTCGTGTATTGTATGGATTCATATGGTTGGTTTCGAGTGAGGACCTAGTCCCTGTCATTTTTATACACTATATGTTGCAGTGTTGGGGTTAAAGTCACGTCTTCTTTACGCTCTAAGATTTGGTGCTTGTCTCCACTTTGATATTCGGAGGGAAGTGAGTAAACTTCGGTTCTGCTATTAATTCCTCGTCACTAATGTTGCTTATGAACTTATAATAAGAAACTACAGTGTCTTGGGAATATAGTTGGAGAAAACCTATTCCCGAGCCATTTCCGTTAGTAACTGTGAAATCAAACGGTGACTAAAAATGTTCAGCCAGTTTTTTTTTTTTTTAAATTAGCCTGGATGGAATGAAACAAGGTCTGCTGTCCAAAAAGTCGCGTGCTCTCATTTATTCTGATTTATGATCTTACGACCTCTAAAACTTTCAATAGGAGGACCCTGGAAGTTATATCATTCAAATGTCGGAAACTTACCAATTCTTCCTCTTATCTTCACTTTTACTCCTCTCAAAGGATCATTTTCTCATCATCTTCACTAACTCTCCATTTTAAGAACGGGATTTTTTTTTTTAAAATAGTAAATACTTTTTTTTTCTTAGTTTGGAAATGACTTGGTGTGTTTTGTGGATTTTTAAAAATTGAGATAACAAGAGGAGGGCTTCGCCACTCCCTCCTTACAGGAAGTGAAGTTCAGAAAATTTATTTTTATATATCTTCTATAACTATATTTTAGCAACCTAATATTTTGAAAGGGGAGAAATTTAGTTTAGAGTTCTTTTTTAAAATTATTATAATTGGCGAAGTTGAGAAAATTTATAACAATTTAACCATGGCTGCTTTTTTTAGATTTTAAATTTTAATCTTAGTAGCGACACGAAAGCTCCCACCCGTATGGGGGAGTGGTGGCGAAGCCATTGCCTGGCTATCTCAATGTTTCTTCGCGCTCTTCGTGCGGTTAGTCGTGAATTCTTTGATTCCGAACTTTTCAAAACATTTGACATCGGCCATAATCTGTCTTCAGTTAGCTAAAAAGTCGTTTTACCGTCTCGCACTTCATTCTCCTTTTAATAATAGGAATACTCTCGTACTTCCTTTTAATTCATCCTTTGCTTCTCTCCCTCATATTTTAAAATCATTAGGCATTTCTATTGTATTAAATTATAATAATACTATCTCTAAACTTTTAGTCCAGAACACCCCTTCCAATACTGCGAATGTATATTGCGTAGAATGTATCGATTGCTCTAAATGTTACTTTGGCCGATCAGGTAAATGTTTAAAGAAACGAATATCTCAACATAAATATAATGTCCGTCGTGGAGAAAAAAGCAGCTCATTTTATTTATATATGTTACATCTTAATCATAATATTAATTGGAATTCAGCCAAAATCATTTGCCAATACAAAGATACTATTGCACGTAATATCATAGAATCGACATTTATTAGTAAGTTCCCAAATTTCAATTTAAGTTCTGGCTTGTTTAGACTCTATAGTTATATTTTAAATTGCATTCACACTTTAATATCGAAACTTTTAACTTGAAATTGATTATATATATTTACCTTAAGAAATTAATTGTATTTTTTGCATCTATTTATGTACCTGTACGTTTCTTTTGTCAATTTTTAGTACAAATGTACTTATTTACCTTGGCTTTTAGTCCTGACCGCCGATATTAATCTCTCCCTCTGATTTTCTCTTACTCCAGATTTGCTTAGGTGATATCTTAATCCTCTGAACCCTTTCAGTCTTTTGAGTTGACCTGTCTTAATGATCTTATTTTGTATGATTCGTTTATTGTCTAATCTGGGCGTTCCATCTCCTCTGTGTCTGGCTTATATATATATATATATATATATATATATATATATATTTATATATATTGCATTTCTCTGTGCTTTTGTTATTCCTTGATAAAAAAGTCGAAATAAAGTTCGAAAGTACTCGAAATCTTCGCATTATTTTCCTTGTGGGCTTTGTTGCATTTTTACTTACTCACGCGATACTTTGTGAGTTATCCATATATATATATATATATATATATATATATATATATATATATATATATATATATATATATATATATATATAATATCTCTCAAAGTAGCGCGAGAGAATGATGAAGATGAATGCAATAAACCACATTGAAAGAGAAAACGGAATAAATTTTCTTACAATAATATTTATTACCTTTTTCGAAAAATTCCGTGCAGGGAAGCGATTCGAACCATGGACACTGAGGCAGCGAGCACCGCTTTGATCACAGCTAAAAGTATGCCGTTAGTTCCGTTTTCTATTTTAATGTGGTTTATTGCATTCATATATATATGTATGTATGTATATATATATATATATATATATATATATATATATATATATATATATATATATATATATATATATATATATTTTTTTTTTTTGGCACAAAAATATCTTTACTCGTTGATTATTATTAATATTTATAGGTTGAAGACATTCAGGAGAGGTGCGCACTCTCCCTATCATATAATGTACTTAAAATGAGTAAACGTTTCACCGCCCGTGCTCGTCAGTATCCACTGACTTGTAAATTTGTCGATTTCCTGAGAGAGCAAGTAGTCAACTCTGTTGATTGCTTCCAACTCTAAAGCAATCAACATAGAGTTGACCATAAGAAAAAGAGGATTCCTCTAATTTCAACTATGCCACTAATAGAGTCTCACCTTACGATTATTTTAATTCACATTTCAAAACTTACACTGATTGGGAAATAGAATCTTCTGAATGTAAATGGCAATTCTGATCCTGATTCATTTAGGACTATTCTGTGAATGAAGACATCCTCTCCTTTTCCACTTCCAGTAGGAATGGTTGCCTCTATAACATGGGGAATCAAATTCTTTACCACCAGCCTAGGGACATTACAGAGTTTGGTTGGATAAAAATTGCGCAACAACATTATTTAGATTTACTACCTTCAGTTCAAGTTGATGAGGAGTTATGTCAGAAGGTCCTAGAGAGTTTAGGAACTCTGTGGAATAATCGACTATTTAAGCATGATCCAAAATTGTATCAAGTGATTTGTAAATTTGTGGACTTCGTAAGAGGGAAAGTAGTAGATGTTTATTGATTCTGCAGACTGTTGTTCTTCGGAGCCAATATAGCTCTTTTACACAGCCAATTGTAGTTTTTCTAGTTTTGCTGAAGATTGGGTAATTAATACCTTTGCCTTGAGATTATCAATAGTATTAATAACTATGCAGACAGGAGATATTTCTATTCCACGATCAGCATCAAGAGGTACGAGGGGCAGTCAATAAGTTTTGCAATTCGGATATAAGGAAACGAGATATGAGGAAAAGTGTTTTATTATTTTTCAATATAACTACCCTCGACTTCAATGCACTTGCGCCACTTGTCCCTGAGGCTTCGAAGTCCCGACAACCAGAAATCTCCCGACTGCTGTTCAATCCACTCTTGGACGGCGAGCTGGACATCTTCATCGTCCTCAAACCGGCGTCCACGCAGTGCAGCCTTGAGCTGGCGGAATAAAAAGTAGTCGTTAGGGGCCAGATCTGGACTGTAGGGGGGGTGGTTGAGCTCCTCGAATCCTTACTCGCGCAGGGCACCTTGTGCAACTCTGGCTTTGTGGACTTTGACGACGTTGAAGTCGATCATGGGGCGTGAGGTTTCTAGGGACCCAACGGGCAGAGACCTTGGTCATGGCCAAATTGTCGTGGATGATGTTGATAACACTTCCATGTGATATTCCAAGTTCTGGCTCGATTTCTTCGACCTTCACCTGTCGATTTTCGAGGATCATCCTCTCCACACGGGCCACATTGTCCTCGTTGGTCACGTCTGACGGGCGTCCTGGACGGGGGTCATCTTCAAGAGACTCGCATCCATGGCGGAACTCCCTATTCCAGCGAGCAATGGTTGCATAGGAAGGGGCGGTGTCGGTGTACACTGCAACCATGCGTTCATGGATCTCTTTTGCATTCTTGCTTTCCTTGGTCAAATATTTGATCACTGCTCGGTGCTCAACCTTATCCATTGTTGAAAAGTTTGTGACTGACGATCTGTGATCAGCTACTGCTTCTTAAATAGACGAGGCAGGAGCGTGCGGCTGCAGGTCCTGACTTGTCATAACTTGTCCTAACACCCCCACAAACAGCCATCCCCCTTCCTCTGTTTTGCCCTACCGATTTGCAAAACTTATTGCCTGCCCCTCGTACTTTGCCATTTCTCATTGTCAGATTGTTTTGGGCAAATTGTGCTGACCGTTGATCACCAAAGAGCTCTGCTCTCATATTTGTGTTTAGAGACAGTGTTTCAATAGTCCTACACAAAAAAAAGATTATTTTAGGCAAGCCCAGACCTCATCTGGCCTGGTTCCTTTAGGGATCATTGGAAGTGCCTGCCTGTAATCACCTTACAACAAAAGAGTGACGCTTCCCATAGGAGCCTCACAATCCCTGATATCTGACATTGTCCTGCCTAGTGCTTCTAAGACTCACTTATGAGCCACTGAATGAGGTACCCCGCGTTGCCCAGGTCAAAAAAAATCCTAAGCAAGATACAGGTTGAAATTCTTATATTTATCACAAATTATTCTTTAACCAATACATCATAACACTTCTTGGTAGACAATATTCTTCGCATTTTCTTGTGGTGCACCCCGTAAGGGTCGCGGCGATTTGCCATCCTGGCCGCCGTGCTGACGGACTCAGCACCCCGTCCGGCCCCAGCTTAACCTCTCTACCTTCCTTCAAAACACTTGTTTCCTCTCTTTTCACACAACCTCTCCCACAACTTTCTCTGGTCAGCCTCTAATTCCACAGGGTAGATGCTGACCTTCTTCTCAAGCCAACCGTCCCGGATCGGGGCTGAGGGGGGAGGGAACAATGTTCCCTAACCCCTGAGCTCTGGTTTGGGATGTTTTTTTTTTAACAACCTGCTTCATCCCCACCCATACCTTCCTCACATCCCTTTTCCTCTCCTCTTCACATTCTATCCATTTTTACGCCGTGTCTAAGGTGGAGCCGCCATGCCGATGGACTGCCAGGCCACCAGGCGGGAGAGGTGGTCCGAAATGGCGGCGCCTGGCTCTGCCAGGCCTGTAAGCACCTCTTGCAGTGCGGGCAACTGCAAGAGGTGATGAGCTATTGCGTCCCGTAGCACAAATAGGGTCACCATGCCCAATGATGAAAATAAAAAAAAAACCCAACCCCCAACTTCCCCAAGAACATCAATGGAGCCACCCTCGGGCAGCTCCACCGAGAAAATGGAGGTCCTCCCCCCTTGTGCTTGCGCAGGGGACCCTCCATACTTCTTTAACCGGAGAGGAGGCTTACTCCTCTTCTACGCCTACGGGTGTAGGGGACTCCCCCTCACCCCCTTCTCTGGAGGTGCTTTCGGGCACCTCCCTTTTCCCAGCGGCAGTCCCCTCTTTTCTTTCCAAGGGGACTGCCAAGAAAGCCAGCAGGCAGCCCTTAGCCAGCCGCTCCCCATCAAAGCGGCTCGGTAGGGCAAACCCCCTTAGGGGGGAGAGGGAAGCCAGGCCCCTTCGGTCGCTTCCCTCAAAAGACCTGCTGGCAAGAATATTAAACCTTGCCGGGGTCAAGGCCTGTGCCTCCCCACTAAAGACTCATGACGCTGCCAAGGGGACCTGCGATGTCCTGGGAGGGGATGGCCAACTGGAGGCCCCTCCTGTGATAGACATGGTCCTTGAGGAAAACCAGCCTCATACGTTAGGGCCTTCCATGGGGGGGAATCCGGGCTCGGCGCCAAGCCCCGAACCCGAATCCGCCCCTATGCAAGGTCCTCCTCAAACGGCTGGGGATTTTCAGGCAGTACAAGGAGGGCAGGGATCTCCTCCGGATGATGCCCCTGCGACCACCAGGACCTTCTCCATTTCCGAGAAGGACCTGGCTGAGGCCGGTACATCTGGTTTAGGGGCTTCTACCGGTGGGGGTGAGAAGCGGGTTCATTCCCCGCCCTCCTCTCCAAAAAAGAGAAAGACCAAGACCAGTAAGACGAAGACTCGGGGCTCCTCTCCATCCGTGGGGGCTGCGGGGACGGATGGGTCTGCTGCCACTCTGGCAAGCGACCAAGCCAAGATCGGCACATCCGGCCCCTCTGCCACCCTGGTTGCGGAGCCCCTGACTAAGACCAAAAGTGCACATGGCGGAGCCTCGATGACATCGGGGCCCCTCATTCAGAGGTTACCTGGCGTTTTCGAGCCCGCTGGCTTCAAACGCTTCCTCGTTATTCGCTCCACTGATGGCACCATGTTATCCAAGGGCAACATGATCCATCAGAGGAGAGGATTAGCTAGTGCAATTGGTAGAGAGCCGAAGGTGACCCGTTTCTCGGACGGGAGCCTTCTGGCGAATGCGGCGAATCCCGCCGAGGCGGCCAAGATAAGTGCTCTTCGGACACTTCATGGCACCCCGGTGAGTGTGACGCCGCACTCTACCATGAACTTTGTGAAAGGAGTAGTTTATGCGAGGGAACTCGTTGACTACTCCATTGAGGACATCACCCTAGAGCTGGCTGACCATGGGGCGGTCAAGGTCGAACGTGTGATGAGAAAACAGGGAGGGTCTTCGAGACCCACCCCTACACTCTTCGTCACGTTCGACTGTGACAAGTTCCCTGAGTCGGTGCTTGCCGGTTGGTACCGCTACCGCGCGAAGGCATTCGTGCCACTGCCGCGGCGGTGCTATTACTGTCACCGCTTCGGCCATACGAATCGCTCATGTAGACATGCAAAGTCGGGGTCACCCGAAGTCTGTGTAAATTGCTCCAAGGTCGCACACGATAAGTCCAAACCGTGTGTGGCCAAGTGTGTCAATTACGGAGAGCCGCACCCTGCTTCTTCGAAGCAATGTGGTGCATATCTCCTTGAGAAAGAAATCCTGGCTGTTCAGGCCCAGGATCGACTCTCATTCCGCGAGGCTAAGGACTTGGTCCTGTCGCGCCCGGCTCTGCCTGGGACGTCATATGCCTGAATAGTTAGAAAGGCACCTTCTGCTTCTGGCCCATCCAGGCCAACGAGCACGGTTGTTTCCGCGCCCATTCGGAGCCCTTCTGCGGGCTCTACCCAACCCGGGCGCTCACCTGGTAAAGCTGGCGGCAAAAAGGGTTCATACCCAGCTCCGGCTAAAACCAGGGCTCCCCCCTCTCCCCCCAGCGTGACCGTTTCCCGTAAGGAGGCAACACCCCTGAAGATGGTCGCTAGGCCATCTTCCGGCGTTCCTAAAGCTGTTCCCCGAAAGGAGGACAGCAACAAAGGATCTTCGGCTCCTTCGCCCACGCCCCGAGGTGGAGCGAGTGGCCCGGAGACGGTGGTTCCTCGAAAAGAGGGCCCCCCGCCTCCGAAGCCGCAACGCCTGCCTAAGGTTTCGAGGCGGAGGGAGGAAAAGACTCGCATGGCGAGCCCAACCTCCCCCAATAAGTCATTGAAAGCGACAGCGCCTTCAGCGCTTTGTCCAGTTAACAGCGCCCGGGGTTCTGCTCCCGGGAAGCGTACGGCCATTCCCGTGAGGGTCTTCAGTTCGAGGAGGGCCCCTGCGTCTCCTCCGAGCTAGGCCTGGAGGACATATTCCTTCAATGGAATTGCCGTGGACTCCGGGCTAACTGGGAGGAGCTGCGGATGCTCGTCTCGTCCCGTTCCCCATTAGCTATCGTTTTGCAGGAGACCATGCTAGGCGCGTGCCCCCTGCCCGCCCTTCCGGGGTATAAGGGTTTTGCGACCCTACCACCGCGGGAGGGCCGGGCTGGGGGATGCGCGGTTTACACCCGGCATGATGTCTCCGTTCTTCCTTTCTCTTTAGATACCTCCTTTCAGGCAGTGACTGTGCAGCTGTACCTGGATAGGAAGTATACTATCATTTCTGCGTACATTCCACCGTCAGCTGACTTCGACGCGGGGGACTTCCGCCGCGTCGTGGCACGGTTGCCGAGGCCCTATCTCTTGCTTGGAGATCTGAACGGCAGGCATCCTCTATGGGGAGATTACTCAATAAATCCCAGCGGACAAGTCCTTGCCGATCGGATCGAAGAGCTTGAGATGGGTGTCCTAAACATAGATGAGTTTACGCATCACTGTCCGAGAACCGCTTCATTTTCTTGCCTTGACCTATCTTTGTGCTCTTCGGATGCACAGCCTGATTTTGATTGGGGGGTTGTCGATGACCTCCATGGTAGTGATCACTTTCCCATTCAAATATAATTTTCAGGGCAACTGCCGCCTGAGAGACCACCTCGGTGGTGCTTGGCGCGGGCGCGGTGGCCTGCATTTCAGGAAAGGACTGAATTCTCTATCTCAGTCGAGGAGTTTAGGTCGGTATATGAGGCCGTTGAGTTCTTCCCTGGCAACCTCATCGCCGTGGGCCTGACTACTATTCCTAGGACGTCTGGCCGTTTTGCACGCCGACCACTCCCATGGTGGTCGGCCGAGTGTGAGACGGCCCTCAAACAGAAGCGTTATGCCTTCATGCGCCATAAGCGCCGCCCGAACGATTCCACTGTGGCTGAATTTCGTCGGGCTAGGGCTAGGTTCCGGTATATTTCGAAGCACGCCCGCCGCTCTTCTTGGCGGGCATACGTGTCTTGACTTAACGGGAAGACCCCTTTAGCTGAGGTGTGGAAGCGAGTCAAAAGGATTCGGGGCAAGTTCTCGCAGGACCCCCCCCTCCCGTTCTCCAGGAGAATGGGACCGCAATCTCGGACCCCGCGTCCGTGGCGGAATCCGTAGCGACCGCTTTTTCCGCATTCTCTAGCCGTGATGCTGCTCCCCCAGCATTCAATGTACGTCGTGATGTCGTGGAAGGCCGCCGGCTGGACTTTACCTCCAGAGGCGGAGAACCTTTCAACGACAAGTTTACTGTGAGTAAGTTGCGTTCCGCTCTCGCTTCGTGCGCGGACACCGCCCATGGTCCGGGCGATGGCCCGTACGCCATGCTTCGACACCTGGGTGAGTGAGGCATGGCCTTTCTGTTAGATTTGTTCAACAGGATCTGGGTGGAGGTCTTCTCCCAGACTCCTGGCGAATCGCTACTGTGCTCGCCTTTCGCAAACCGGGGAGAGATCACTCTACTCCGACCGGTTTCCGCCCAATCTCTCCAACCTCTTGCGTGTGCAAGTAGATGGTGAAATTGGTAAATGTTAGATTAGCCTTTTTCCTGGACAGCGGAGGCCATCTGTCTTCCGCACAGTGCGGCTTCCGCAAGTTCCACTCCACGTCGGATGCTCTGCTCCGACTGGAAAATGCCGTCTGCGAGACTTTCCTTCGTAGACAGCACTACGCTACGGTGTTTTTCGATCCGGAGAAGGCCTATGATTCCGCGTACGGGTGGGGGGGGGAGTCCTCTCCGGCCCAAAGGAGCAGGAAGAGGGTGTCCCGCAGGGAAGTGTCCTCAGTGTCACACTCTTTGCCCTGAGCATCAACGGCATCACCTCGGTGCTGCCGGAAGATGTTCTCGCTACGCTCTACGTGGACGACCTTTCGATCTCTTTTGGCGCGGCCCAGATGCCAACTCTGGAGCGTCGACTCCAACACGCATTGAACCGCCTCTCTCGCTATGCCGAAGCGCACAGGTTTCGGTTTTCTTGTGCCAAGACTAAGGTTGTGCACTTCTGCCGCCATCCACGGCTTCACCCCGACCCAGATTTGTTTCTTAATGTGGTGCGCCTGGATGTGGTTGAGTCGCACCGTTTCCTTGGTCTTGTATTCGACCGACGCCTCACCTGGGAGTCTCATACTCGCAGCCTTAGGGTCTCCTGTACCCGCGACATGGACATTCTCCGTTCCGTGACGTTCAGCGCTTGGGGCGCTGATAGGATTACTGCCCTACTTTTTTATCGATCCTTTGTTCGTTCGAAGCTCGACTACGGATGCGAGTTTTATGCATCCGCAGCCGAGCGCTTATTGCGGAAGGTGGATTCAATCCACCACACCGGCCTTCGCTTTGCGACCGGTGCCTTCCGTACTTCCCCCATTGAGAGCCTGTTGGTCGATGCTGGGGAGATGCCACTCGCTCTGCACCGCGTGCAGTGCATCACTCGCTGGTACGCGCGAGCCCGGCGCCTTCCTCAGTCATTAACAGCTCTCACTGCTTCCGCAGCTGATCTCGATGGTGCCTATGCCGCCGAGAGACGCCAGTCATACCCTAAGCCCTTTGGGTTTAGGGCCAGGAAACTCCTTCGAGAGGTAGATATAGCTCTCGGGCCGGTGGCGCCCCTGGTTCTGCCCAGGACGCCACCCTGGAGGGTACCACATTTGGTTATTTGTCGCCACGCCTCTGCTCCCAAAGCTTGTACGGCGCCGGGAGTATTGCGTTCGACCTTTTTGGAGCATACATCGTGTCATGCTGGAACCGTGCCAGCGTATACGGATGGCTCCAAGTCCCAAGAGGGGGTCGGCTTCCACGCTGTATCCCCTCTGTTTGAAGTCAGCGGGGCTCTACCAGGCGCTGCGTCTGTCTTCACGGCCGAGCTGGTGGCAATACACCACTCGGTACGAGAGATTACGCGACGTGCCCGGTTCGGAGACCGGATTGTGATTTTTAGCAACTCACAAAGCGCCCTGAGTGCTCTCGGGGCATTGGAATCTCCGCATCCCCTGGTTCGCGATATCCGTGACGCCACGGTTTTGGCGAGCCGGGTGGATGTCGAGATTATCTTCTGCTGGGTTCCTGGACATGTAGGAATTGCGGGGAATGAGCGCGCCGATGAGGGCGCCAAAGAGTCCGCGAGGACTCTGCGACCGGCCTAGCGTTTCGCCCTTCCTCACACCGACTACATGGCAGGAATACGGGCAGCTCTTCGGACTGCTTGGCAAAGAAGATGGGAGACGGTGGAATGCAACTTAAAGTTGCGTGCCATTGCGCCGCGACTGTTCCCATGGACCTATCCCCCAATGCCGCGGCGGCTTCAGGTTGCTTTCTGTCGTCTCCGAATCGGACACACTCGTGTGACGCATCGCTATTTGATGGAGCGCTCGCCTGCGCCCTATTGCAACGACTGCGTAGTCCCCCAGACTGTTCGGCACATTCTTGTCGAATTTCCCAGTCTGGGTGATCTTCGCGCACGATACCTGTCCCGGTACCGGGATGGGCGGGGTCGCTACCGCCTGTCCCTTGTGCTCGGGACGAGTGCGTGCACTTTGACTGGTGGACTTGTTGACTTTTGGGGAGAGTCCCGCCTTCTCCCTTTCATTTAACCAGGTTTAATTGTTGTTTTTGTTATTGTTTTGTTATTGTTATTTCTTTTTATTGTTGTTTCCTGTTCAATTTTTTAAAGTAGCCTAGAACTATGCTGTTTGTTTACGGCGACTTATGCCTAAGTCGGCAGTCGCCAGATAGCCCCTTAAATAAAAAAAAAATAAAAAAAATCCTTGTGGTGCATGGGCAAAAAGATTGCTTTTGCTTCCCCGCACGTGGACAACGTTGTAGGGTAAAAGTAACCCGTCTCTCGAGGGTTTAAAACACTCCCACGTTCCCTAGATTGAACAAACGGGGGCACATTTGAAAATGGGGCCTTTACCACCATTAAGGGGGCTCTTAGACACTGGGGACCACTGCCATTATCTTCCTCGGAAAACTTTACATCAAAATACACTTTTAGTTTTATGTAGATTGTCTAACCTTTCTTCCTATAAATGGACAGACAGACATATTTGATTTTTATTATATATATATATATATATATATATATATATATATATATATATATATATATATATATATATATATATATATATATATATATATATATATATATATATATATATATATATATATATATATATATATATATATATATATATATTATATATATATATATATATATATATATATATATATATATATATATATATATATATATATATATATATATATATATATATATATATATATATATATATATATATATATATATATATATATATATATATATCGCGAGAGAGAGAAAAAAAAATGACCCCTATCCCTTTAGTAGTCCCTTTCTTAGATTACGCGTCTATGTGCCTTGTACGCCTTCCCCCCCCCCCCTCACCTTTTTTTCTAGCGAAGATTCCCTTGTTGGTTTCCCAATCTTATTCCAAATTCCTATGAATCTTAATTACATCATGGGCTGCGCAATGTTAGGGGGCCTGTGCTACGGTAAGCTTTCATTGGCAGGGCTCCCGGAGTCTCGTTTACTCCCCGTAAACGCTTTTTGGTGTTCGGTCAAGTTTTTTGTTCATTTACTCCCCCCAAAAACAACATCACGCTCTCTCTCTGTCTCTATCTTTCTCTCTCTTTCTCTATCTTTCTCTATCTTTCTCAGTCGTCATTCTAGCGCTATGTCGAGAAATCGAAATTGCATTCAAATACCCCGGGATGTTTGAAACGCGCGCTAAAGGGACAAAGAATCCTTTGAATGCGCGCCCAAAATATATACAGTTTGTGGGAGTTTGGGGAGGAGCGAGGTAAGGGGTATTATTGTTTTCGTATTTTGAAACATAGAAAGTACTTTAACACCCCTTCATCACATATCCTGATTGAATAAGATGCATTTAAATTTAAGTCAATGTAAGCATTTAAAAAAATAATGTATTATTGGTGTCTTCCCTTAGACTCCCTTTCCCGTTGGTGCCCCGAAAGGAGATATGCATTTTTTTGCATAAAAGGAAAAATGGGAGAAATACCCTTTTGGCTTCTAATGCCCCTAGTAGTCTCCTCATTTGGGTACTCAGATTGTATATCTTTGATATATTTTCGCCTTAACCTCACCACTTTTACAACCCTCTACATTGTTCCCTTGCTCCCTCCCCTCTTTATTTTGCCCTCTTCGCTCTTAAGGTTGGTGTACGCACGCGACTGGGAAAAGTGGCGTCGACCCCTCCCCCCCCCTCCCATGCCCACCTCTCTCTTCTGTTACAATAGAGAACGTTTATTGTAGAAAACCTTTACGCTTGATTTTGTTCACCTGCTACCTTCCCCTCGTTCTTTCCCACGCCTGGATAGCTCCAACTTTGGGCTGGGGTTGTTAGAGCCCCATAAAAAAATATGGAGGTAACGAAGTTTAGGAAGTTGTTTACTGTGATTAAAACCTGTCGAGTGTACGTGGTTAAGAAGTGGTCTTGTCGGATCACTATTGGTTTTCCCTACCTCTTGGCTATTTCTCACATGCAGCAGATTTGATCTCGAACCTTTTCAGAGGAATCTCTCCGCTATTACGTTTATTGCCGACTTTGATAATTGATATTTGGCGTCGTCATAAAATTAGTTCATTCTGCATATTCCATCATTTTTTTCATAACAATAAACACCCCATCATCATTTTCTCCCAGACCTGTGCGTGAGACAAGGGGTAAGATTTTCAACCTCTCCGGTTAGATTCGATACTCTTAGTACTATTTAATTTATTATTCCTTTCATTCTTTTCAATTTATCATTGTTATTTCCCTTCATTTTTTTAACTTAATTGATTTGATTTTTTTTTTAAATTTTATTGTTATTCCGTTCGATATTTAATTATTGATTGTTATTCGTTTCATTTATTTTTTTTTGTTCTTTTCCCTTCTCGTTTCGTGTTTGATCTATTGAGTGCGTGTGCGTCTTCTTTGCTAAGCGTCGTTTTCTGTTTATTCGTAATCGAGGAGGCAGATGTTTGTCGTTGCGTGCACCCTTGAGGCGAGCAGGAGCGTTCTCTATTTTAGGGGCATTTGTGTTTCGCGAAATGAGCGTCGATTGAACTGCAATGGAGGAAGCAGCCATAGATAACGTGGCTGCATCGGCTACTCCTGAGCAACGCTCCCCATTCACGTATATTAGACTGCCCGATGCAGTGTCATGGTAGCTAACCATTGCTATGACAACCGTAAGCTGAGTTCATCGTTGTGAGTGTAGGACGTGGTTGGGGTTATAGGTTTGCCCAAAGGAGGGGCTCTCTTTGAAGTTTTGTTATTATGGGGTGGTCGGGGTGAGGGGGGTAGGGACTCCTTTTATCATTATTTGTCTGTTTGACTGAAAGACGTGATGGCTGCGTGAATGAAATTGCTAAATCGTGGGTTTTTTTTCTCGTTTGTTGGTCCCATTCGTCTCTCGCTCAGTTGTCTTTCCCCAATGGGGCTAATATTTGCTTTTTGTCCCCACCCCCATTTCCGCATCTTTGTGCTGTCCCCAACCCCCTTTGATGAAGAAAGTCGCTTTGCCTAGACGACGCTTTGTTGACACTGCTGACAGCCTCGGCCGTGTGGGATCCCGGCCACCTGGCCCTCGGATCGCTTCTTAAGGACCCCGCCATGGGGCCACCTCGACTCATTCCGCTCTGGGACGTCCCCGGGGCCAGGTTGACCCGGTACGCTCCGGGTGAGCCTCGACGGAATTCCGCATCGCTCCTGTTGCAAGAGGTTCTTTTTACTGGGTGACCCTCCCCCCCCCCTGCGACCTGATCTCGCCAAGGAACGGGGAGAGGGGGTACGCCCCTGGCTCATTGTCTCCTAGAATTGACAGGATTCGCCGTTTCTTGTCATTATCGGATCATTTACTTTGCCCCCCCCCCTCCTCCTCGTTCTACGGGGTTGCTCGCTCGGTGTTGGCTCCCATCTTTCTCCAGGGGTTAAGGGTCATAGGAGTGCCGCCTCGGTGACCCGTCGAGCGAGCTCTTATGACCAACATCGTGTCGGTGCGATGCCCGTTTTGCCAATTCGAAGTCGGACCAGTTTTGAGATGGTAAGTGGCGGATTTGAGCTAGGGGAGGGAGGGGGGGGGGGTCTGAGCGTTGGGGGATGAACTCTTGGTCTTCAACCACTTTATCTAGGAGGAACATGGGGGGAATCTTTAATGGTTTGAGCAACGAATACCTTTCACCCCTTGAAATTTTGAATGGTGCCCCTTTAGCCATTTTTTTGTATTCCTTTCGTGTCTGTCCTTCTCCATTGATATGTTTCTGTTCCTCCCCCTATCCGACGCTGGTATCCCATTCAGGGGGACTAGGGATGTACTTGTGTGAGTGTATGTGTTCCTTTGTGCGAACGAAGATGTGATCGTTGGTTTTCGCTTTACTTTTGCAAGTAGTACCTGCAGTCTTCAAGCTATTTGTCACTATTCCTGTTCTTGGTTTACTTTTTCACTCGTATGGTTGACTCTCTCCGTATCGTTCTTCACCTGGTAAAATGCCATCGTTGGTAAGGCCAGTTTCATTTCTTTCTTTCTAATGGAAAAGCTCTTTTAGGTAATCGAGGGGGTGGGTGGCTGCAAACAGGCAGGTCGGTCAACTAAACTTTCGGCTGCTCTGCGCTTCATGTTCGGGACATGTAACAAACTTGTCTGGAGTAAGTTTATTTTAAGCATGTTCTTTGGAAAATAACGATTTATTAAACCTGTGAGTTAAGACTCACTTTTGTGACTGGCCACGGTAAGTAGTGAGTACTATTAGCGATAATATCATCTTCATCATCATCACTTCACTAACTCTATAATTTAAGAAGGGCATTTTTTGAGTATTTGAATAATAATTTCATCTTAGTTTGGTTATGACTTATGTATTTTTATCAAAGTTATTTCTAATAATTCTTTTATAATATCAAAAAACAAAATAGTGAAGTTCAGAAATAAATATAAGTATGGAAATTTTGTGAATTTTTTTAAAACCCAAAGAATTACAATTGGTGAAGTTCAGAAAATTTATTTTTATATATCTTCTTCTATAACTATATTTTAGCAACGTGATATTTTGAAAGGGGGGGAAATTTAGTTTAGAGTTCCTTTGTAAAATTATTATAATTGGTGAAGTTCAGAAAATTTCTAAAAATTTAACCATGGCTGCTTTTTTTTTAGATTTTAAATTTTAATCTTATTAGCGAAGCGCAAGCTCCCTCCGTAGGGGGGGAGTGGCGAAGCCATTGCCTGGTATATATATAATTTAAAATCCGCAGTCTGGCATTCATGATTAAGCTTTTAGAAAACCTCCTCAAAACGTATGAAGATAATCTTGCGAGGAGTTTCTAAGAGACGTAAAAGGAGAGCTTAAATTCGTTGTCCTTAGTTTCCGCGACGTCTTTCGACCATAATCGGTCATTTTCAAGGATACACTTGAACTGGAGGGAGTTTACTCGTCCTTATCTACACCCCGAGTGTTAGGAAAGTTATATTACATTTTTATTCACTTTTTTAATATAATCGATACACACACCTTAAGAGGTCTCTGCCTAATGAGATGCGTGGAGTCCTTTTCTCCTAGTCTCCAACCTCTGTTTTTCCCTGTTACCTCCCCCCCCCCCATCACTTCCTCGGTTTCTTTCACACCTTCCTCTCAGCTGGTGTGGTACTTACTATCCACGTAGTAAACAAGCCCCACCTGGATCCAAACTACAGCCACAAATCGGTGGACATATATCTACGTGCGCTGACTTCTATGTTCGCTCGCTCGGGATCGAACCCTGTCCTTCACAATATAAAACCAACGCCGTATCCACTAGGCTAACGAGCGTTTCAATTACACTAGTCATACTCCCTTTTTCTGAGCTGAAATGTGTGGACGATGTTTATGGCGATTTCCGATTATATACTGGGGAGCTCCGCCCCCCAGACCCCCACCCCAACAAATGATTGAAATCTCAGGATCATCGTAGGTCCATCCCCCCCGACGAGCCAACCCTCATATAAGCTAGAATCGCATCATTACCCTTACTCGCAACATTAACCAAAAAAGTAACCTTTAGAAAATAAAGTTAAAATTTCATTCGTGTTAAAATAAACATTAAAAAAAGACAATATTTTCTTTAAAAACTAAAGAGATTGATTATTCTTATAATAGCTTATTAATTAAATATATCATTGATTGTCCTATCACTAAGGTCCGCCCTTAGTTTGGTGATAAATAGACCTCTAGTTCCCCCCCCCCCCCAGACTTTTAGCTTCGACTGACGTAGGAGAAATTGAATTATGAGCCTTAATTAAGAATGCGATAGTTTGAGTTCTTTTCCTGTAGCATCAAATAGGCGCAATTCCAGCTTTCAAATCTTAACAAAATATTCAGTCAAAAGGTTGATCCACTTAGCTATTTTATAAATAGATCCAGCTACTTTTTAACAATAATCGAAATTAAGGTAAATATATAGATTAGCGGCTCGGCCAAAAAAGTGGATTTTTGTGTGTTTATATTTCGATCACCCCTGCCTGAATATTCATGCGCGTTGGAGTCCTATTCGAAATATAGCCGACGCTATTTTTTTTTTTTTTGTAAAAAAATGCCCGAAACTAAATAAACGAAAAACGTTGTTTACTTACGCCATTTTTGGTTAAATCGTTCACTTCTATAAACGTTAGAACATTATTCTATAAATAATTAGGATTATATACGGGGGGGGGCTGTGCCTCCCAGATCCCCCAATTGATTGAAACTCAGGATCATCTTAGGGTGGTCCCCCATTATGTTTACCCCCACACGAGCTGTCCCCTTAAATTTACTCCAAAGACGTGAAACATTTTGGAACACGGATGAAATAGTACGTCCCATCGTTCGAGCCGCCAATTTACATAATTTTCCGAAATTAGTTTAATACATATAGCTAAGTCTAACTACTAAAACTATTTTCTATGAAATAGTATAGAAAACTCATTTCTAGCTATAATTTTCCTGATTTTTAGCCATTAAATCTAATTTTGAGTTGGCAATCCAGATTCAGTCTATTGAGCTGAGCTGGGAAAAATTGGAGGAGGAAAAAAGGTTTGTTTTTCACTCAATTGCATCAATTAGTATTTCTGATAATGATCCTGGTTTTACAGTGTTTTGGTTTCTTCATTTTTTCCCATTTGTATCATAAAAATTAGGATAATCAGAAGGTGATTTTCCTTTCCCAAAAAGTGGCAGTTTGAAACAAATATTCTTTGTTTGACACGATCCTGGGCTATCGCTATAGCTATCTTTTGATTAGGAAGTAGGATAGTTATATTATCCCCGTGCTTAAATACTGAGTTAAGCCAATCAGGAAAATATTTCTTCCCTCATTAATCCTCTTTATGAGAGAACCTTTCATCTTTATTGCAAAGCTTGACTTTTGTTGGTCTAAATCAAGGGTGGGGAGAAATATTTTTGGGGGGAGCAGCTAGAATAGTTTTCGGAGCTGCAAAATATTTTCCTTCGTTTTCTATAATTTAAAGGAGATACTATGTTTTTCTGTACAAATAGCTTTAATAAACTGAATTAGCTTTAAAACTAAATGATGTTTTTACATAAATTTACACTAAATCAGAACTAATAGTAACTTGAAAAAAATAATTTAAACGAAAGTAATTATGTATAAGATATTGTAAAATCAGTAAATTACTTCAGATTCAATGATGTGATGTTTCTTTATGATTTTACAATATGGAAGAATAATTAGCTATTTTATCAGTAGTTGTGATGCTTAATATGTTTGACATCACGCTTTTAGAGCCACAAATCGCTCTCGGAGCTACATTTGCCCACATCTGGTCTAAATCATGAATTATAAAAGAAATACCGCCACAGATGGGAGCAAAGTAGTAGAACGGTTGCATAATTTTTCCGCACCTTTCAGGGTGCAAGGAGAAGACAATTTGTTCGAGAAGACGAAACTCTCCTCAGTTGATTTTCCTTTGTCAATCATCGCTTGGGCATCTGCTAATCTTATTTGTATAAATCTTTCTAAGAATCAGCAAATTATTCTAACGAGGCTTCGAATCTAATCCGAACATCATTCCATGGCCATGATCTATTTTCACATAATTTTATAGAATTTCAGATGATTCACTTAATAATCTCACAATTTACTTACCTTTTTATAGTGTCAATAATATCAGTAATAGTTTTAACGCTTGCTTCTGTTCTTGCATTTATCTAGATTTCTTCATAAAGCTTCCTAGATTTCACCTGAGTGATTCTCATTCGTCTTTCATATAGTTTTCGTACATTTTTTTTCGTCTAAATAACATCATGTAACAGCTAGACGAATGTCATGTTTGACCAATATATTTTGCGGGGGAGGAGCAAGAATAGTTTTCGCAGCTGCAAAATGTGTTTCTTAATATTAAGAAACAACAATGTGTTTCTAAACCGGCCGTATGCTAAAACAAATGTGAAATGCACATTTGAGCAAAAAACCTTTTTTTTTATTTATTTTACATTTTAGCCTTTTGCATATAATAAATTTATAAATAATTGTGAAGCTACACTAAATCTAATAAAAGGGCATTTCACATTTTTCTTAGCATACGGCCCTAATATCAAGTCCAAATTCTTCCAGTTTTGCCTCAACAGTTTTCAGCAGAAAAAGATCCAAGAATTTTTACCATCCCTGGATTCTTAAATTTACTGTCATTGTTATAAACATTTCTGCTTAGGTACCTTCTATTTTTCAATGATGAATATTCATCAAGAAGATATGTGCTAAATATAAAGTCCATCTTTAATTTATTTATTAACTCGGGCTTAATTGCATCATGTTGCTTATACACAATGCCTACTACATCACTCGGGCATGTTGGGAGGGAGTACCTCTATCTGATATTGCTTGTATGATGGAAGTTACTTTTTGCAATCCCATTTATGCTAAATTCATGAACGGCAACAAACTTGGTGATAATTTCTCCTAAAGGTTATTTTTCTTTCAGAATATTTGCTAGTAAACTTTTACTGGTAGATGAACATACTTCACTGGTATCATCTGGTTTATGTTTACCGATATCATGGCTGCTTGATGGTTTCAATTGAGTCGGTTGTCGAAGTTGAGACAGAGTGCTTTCTGCTCTTCAAGTGACTTATTTAGTCGCTTTGTTGACTAGCCTTTGCACAATATAATTGAATCGCATTTCTTACATTTTACACGCAAGTCATTTATTCAAGTTCTTTTGAAATATTAAATACAAAAGATTTTTGATCAGCCATTGAGGGAATCAAACAGCAAATTAAATTTAATAATAAAACTTCTAATAGCTGAAAGCAAAAATAAGCTGAAAATATTTTTTTAATCAAATTGATAAATGCGAATTCCGATTGCGTACCAATTGTCTGTCTTTAAATAAGTTTAGGGATCTTTTCTCTTATTATGGCGCAATTTCGTTTCCTCAGCCAGATGGCTGAACGGCCGGTGGTTACTCGAGTGATTAGGCTGTGATATCTTTAGCATTACGATATCTTTCTTCTTCTTTTTTAATCATAAGCATTGTTTTCACCCTTAAAAAATGACCGTAAGGAACTTGCTAGAGAAAGAACAATTTTTGGAGGGTTTTACCAGGTGCAGTGGTGTTTCAGAGGGATTTGCAGGGAAACGTGCGACTGTTTTAGTATGCAGTTCCTGATAGATCGGCAGAAACATTATTATTATCTATAATTAATCCTTGCCCGAGATGCGGTATAAACATTTGGCTGTTAACCACTCGCAGAATTTTAAAGATCAAGGAACAGGTAACCACACAAACCAAATAGGGTCGCTTTGACCCAAGGCAAAAATGGGGAATAAAAAAGGCATGTGGCACGGCTCCTTCTCTGATCTACTCCTATATAATGCGAGTTTTTATGGAGGCAACGAAATAAAGGAAACCATTTGATTGCTCAAATTTACAAAGACATTGTAAAGTTTTATTCATTAAATAATGTTTTTCTTTTTTTACTTTCCTTAGCTTTTATTTTTTTTAGTTTCCTCTTATTCGCCTCCCAAACATCCCAGATACTTATAACATAGGAAAGATCCCATCCCTTTATTCCTGCGCATGAGAAAGGCGGCAGTTCAGCCTCCTCAGCCGGCTGAGGAGTCGAAATTGCGCCATAATATGAGAAGATATCCAGGTTTAGATATTAGAGAGGGAGGAAATAATAGTAGGGGAAGCCTTGAGTGCTGCTATTGTATGTCTACCATATTTCCGTGAGCTTAGGCTTGATTACGCCAAGTTTAAGTGTAATAGGCCTAGTAACTAATTTTATTATCTACTGCATTGTGTTATTGGAACAATAATCCAAACACTTTGAAGACCTGTGCCTTACAAAGCTTATTGAAGTGCATTTATGTGAATCTGTTGATTATACCTTTAGTTGTTTTTTTATAAGACGCTGATTGCCTTGAAGTTCTTCTAAGTCTTCCATGTCCCCTGTTTTGAAAAGAATTACAACGGACAGTTTGTCCATGGCAGTGGAACCCTACTTTGCCTAAAATATTGTAAAAACACAAACAGGTAAAAACACGTTCCTCATTAGCATATATAAGGTACTCTACCCTTCCCCCCTCCCCAGACACTACTGTTTTTCATGGTCTTAAATTCGTGGAAAATTTTATCTTTCTTTACTGGTGATACTTCCTAAATTGTTGAGAAGTTGATATCTTGTGTATTGTGGTCATTGCTATCGTATAGAATTCTTTAACTCTCAAAATTATCCATTATCTTTGCGATTTTATTCTTAGTGTTCTCATTTTGCTCTCTGCTAATTATAATTTTCATATTTTGTATTTGTTATTTTTAAGTTTTTTAATAAGCATATTGAGTTCTTCAATATTTATATGTAATTCTTGTATGTATAGACTATTGGTATAGGTCTTGTTATCGCACGCCTTCCAATCGTCGGATGTTTTTCCTTTATTTTGTCTACGCGTGAAGCCGGATGCGCTGGTCCCTTCGATGATTGGTGCACTCTTGTCCATCCTCTCAATTCTGAGCAGTTTCGTACTGTCTGGTTTCTCCCTCCGTTTATATTATTATTTATCTCGTTTATGTTCTTATCTGTGTATCTAGCCACGCCTTTTCGCTTCCCTATGTCTTTTCTCCATGACGTTAAAGTTTTTGCTCTACGTGCTCCTTGAAGGGTGCCAGTAAGTTCCATAAGGGTGCCATAAGATTATTTTCACTATTATCCTCTCTCTTTCTCTCTTGCTCTCCTCTTTCTTTTTGCTATATCTCTTTTACCTCCGCTCCACACCACTTTTGATCTCGACTCCTTTTTCTGGGGATTACCATTTCCCGTGAAAATTGATTAGGTTCCTTTTTTCGAGGGAGAGTTATTATGGACGGCCACAGTTGATTTAGCTGGCATATTAAATTGATTGGTTGACATACCTTTTAGCAACCTTTGAAATTTTTTTCTCTTAAGCATTGTTTTTTCCTTAAGATCCTTTGTGGCTTATTTCACTCGGTGATATCAAAATCGTTGTCCAAATAGATTGATGATAGCATTATACATCAGTCAGTTTAGAACTAATTGGGTGAATCTTTGCCTACAAATAATACTACTGATTCCCTCGTTTGGTTAGTGCCTGGTTTTTGCTCCTTTGCCCACAGTATATGAATCTAATATGGAACGCGGAGGTTGTGTCAGGGCCATTTGTTCAGTGCCATTCTGCTATTTTCCATTCCCCGTTGCTTGGCATTATTCTGAGGACGCCGAGAGTGGACGCTGTAAATCTCTACCCTCTTGCTTGAGAAACCCAAAGAGAGAGAGAGACACCCCCACAGATTTTTTTGATCACCGATCTGCTCCCATTTAAGATGCCTTTTATTTTTCATTAGGTGACTACTGATTAATGTGGGATCCGAACCATGATTATCTACTGCGTACGCCAACCGCCGTGTCCGTTTCGTGTGTGAGAATGTGTTGTTTGTGTACGCTCGTGAAAGGGTGAACGTTGAATGTGCTTTGTGCATGTGAACATGCAAGTGTTTTGTGTGTATTTTCTAAGGGAGGGTGTGCGTTTGAAGGTATCAAGTGCTTTGATTAGCTTTTCGTCACAGTTTGTGTGAAGGTGGAACTTCTTTTCTGTGCATTAAACCTACTTTATTTATGTACATAAGTGCGTTTATGTATGCGTTTGTATGTACATGTGTGTATGAAGGGGGGGGGGCATAGTGTCGACATTTTCCTTCTTTCCTCCTCGAACCCAAACCTTGAAGAGGTGGGGTAGGCGTATCTTCGCTCCCTCACCTCCCATTCGGAAGGAAAAGGGAAGGGCGGGGGCTGCTCGTGTTTATCACTCGAGGAACGTGAAATGGGAGGGGTAAAGAGGGGGTCAGTTTCCTGGGGGGCCTTTTTGCCCCCCATCTTCCTCATCGTTAAACGAAAAGGTGAAGGAACGAGTTGTAGGTACGCCCTTCCCGAGAGGGGGTTGGTGGGGGAGGCTAGGGAAGGGGAGTGGCCCTCTCGGAGATAGGTTAGTGCCTGGGTGTGGTCCGGCTGGTGGCACTAGGGTTTGGCACGTAGTGAACAGTGTGTGTCGGGCGTGTAGATAAGGTGCGGACGAGACACTGGTGCTTGGTGTTTGTGGTTTAGAGGTGGGGAAGTTGTTTGTTTATGACGCAGGAGTGTGTCATCGCTCCTTGTGCCCCGTCAGGGTCTCTTGTAGCACACTGTGTTTGACGAAGTTGCCACCGAGCAGTTCTCAGATATCGTGGGTGAGACGGTTCCTTGTGACATCGTTTCCAGATATACAACCCATTTTCCCCAGGCCTCGCGCGCCAGGGGTTGAGGAGAGTTGGGATCCCGTAGGATAGAGCTTGGTCCCACTTGCAATTGTTTGATTCCCTTATACCCTATTTTGTCGCCTTAGGTTAACGCGTTTTCCCCCCCAGCTCCGCCAAGCCCCATCGTGTGAATAAGTGTCATGGACGAAGGCGAGGTTTGTTTGTGAGTGTGACATTGTTCGCGAAGCCGGGGGATCATTGCTCCTCCCCCGGTGTGCTCTTGTTAATTACCGCGACGATGAGATCACAACATTACGAACATTTTTCCTCGCGCGATGTCATTGCAGGTGCAGAAGAGATCCCGGCCCACTTCATCGGCAGACGCCAATCAGCGGGACGTGGCCTCACTGCGTAAGTACCTCGCTCGCCCTAAGCTCCGCCGACGAACGGCGCAAACCGATCACCACAGACGCTCATATGAGAGCCTTATAGAAGAAAGATCACGACGAAATGTTTCGAGAATGGCTTCTAATAGAAGCGAATCTCGTTAGTTCTGACCACACAGACAGAGCGCTTGATTGCGGAGGTTGGACATGTTCGAGAGAGCTGTGCGCCATCTAGGTTGCCCCTATAGTCTCTTCTTTAGGCGACCCTGACTATATGACCTCCATTCATCTTCACTTATAACTTCATCACTATGGTCGTAGTGCCTGTTGTTGTTTTCGCGTCGTAGCTGTAGGTTAACAATATAAAAATAATAATAGTAATAATAATACTTGTTGAACCCTTAAGAAACGCTTTTGCATCTATAATGCCAGGGATTCCAGTGTTCGGTAGGCTTGTACCGATAGAGATGTATTCTAGTTGACTACTCTTGGTATTATTATTTTTAAAATAGGTATAATCCCACGGGGAACTGTATCATCCGATCGCGTGAACCCCATAAGGTGTATCTTGGGAACGGGCTTGGGGAGTAGTTTTTCAAATGTAGGGTGGAACAGCCAGATAAGCCTCGCTCAAATGGGGGGAGGGGCTCTTTAAAAACTGGTGTTTCATTGGTATTCCATCAAATCACTTGCTCTTTGTACACGTCATATTATCATGGTTGTAGCGGTTTATCTCCCTGGGAAGGCCGCTAGTGTGTGTAAGTTTCCGTTTTGCTGAGTGGCACAGTGCCAAAAGAATTCGTGGAATCGCGGGCGGAATATTTGTTGAGTCGAGAATCCCCCCCTCGCCCCCACCCCCACTACTTTTATCATTCGAAACCTTTTTCTTTTTTCGAATTCAACATCGGACCTTTCCTCTTTTTTGTTCGTTCCGTGACGTCCTTGGTACTTTTTTTTTTACCAGGGGGCGGCTCCATCCAATCACAGTATCAATGGGCGTTTCACCTGCTCCCAAAGGATGGTCGAGGCTGAAGAAGTCTTTAGGAGAGTGATATTTGCTTAGTGTTTGAGGGTCAACGACGTTTTCCCTCTTAAGGTCGCATGATTTCAGGGCTTCATTTGGCTGGAATTCACAGGGTTTCTTCTGTATTTTTTTTAACTTTGAATTAATAATAATATTGCTACTACTACTAATATAATATGCTAATGATGGCGATTTAATAATAATGTCTCAACGAAGTCGTCTGTTTTCACACTAAACCCCCAAATATCCACAGTAAAAAAAGAGTAGAATATTTATTTCTACTTATAGCAAACAAATATATACGTAACAATTTTTTTTATAGAATTTTTCCGTTTTTTGTATAATGGAATTTTCTTTGAATCCACAGCCGAGACATTTTGCCTAGTAATCGAACCTTTGTTATAGCGACTAATTATGTCGAAATTTAAAGAAATACAGATATTGATTGCATCAATGTCACCACTTTGCGCGGCTCCTTTTATAAAATCATCACTAACTATAATTTAAGAAGGGGATTTTTTGAGTATTTGAATAATAATTTCATCTTAGTTTGGTTATGACTTATGTTTTTTTATCAAAGTTATTTCTAATAATTCTTTTATAATATCAAAAAATAAAATGGTGAAGTTCAGAAATAAATATAAGTATCGAAATTTTGTGGATTTTTTAAAACCCAAAGAATTACAAATGATGAAGAACAGAAAATATATTTTTATATATCTTCTTCCATAACTATATTTTAGCAACGTGATATTTTGAAAGGGGGGAAATTTAGTTTAGAGTTCCTTTGTAAAATTATTAAAATTGGCGAAGTTCAGAAAATTTCTAAAAATTTAACCATGGCTGCTTTTTTTAGATTTTAAATTTTAATCTTAGTAGGGAAGCGTAAGCTCCCCCCCCGTAGGGGGGGAAGTGGCGAAACCATTGCCTGGTATTTACATAAATTATATGTTTCCTAATTTTTCGCAAATACGAAATTTGTACATTTTTGAAAATTAATAATGCTTTGCAGGATTTAGGGACATTTCTTCGAATTCTAAAACTTGGAAAGACAGTTCGACCAACAAAAAATTTAAGTTTCCCTCTTTGAAAATATTTAAAGAACGAGAGGAGCTGCTTCGCAGGCAGACTTTCAGTTTGCGGCCTACGCCATATCCAGCTTTGGCAACGGCCTTTTGGTCTAAATTTTTTTTTAGTTTTCCATTACATATCTCCTAATTTACTCTTGGTCTTTTTTTCACATTCATGCTTATTTTCTAGGCCTAAAGGCCAGATTTTTTTATTGGAAGTCTTTTTAAATACGGAAAAAGCAATTACGATTCTTTTTATGTCTCAATCTAAATTAGCTCTAATAATTTCATTTTGCTTTACTCATTTTTAGGGGCCAGTAGTTATTTCATCCTGATAAAGATTGAAAATCTATTTTAGAAATAACTACGCTAAAACATTTAAATATTAAAAAAAAAACGAAATAAAAAAAAACAGCCATGCCTAAATTTGAATAAGTTTTCTGAACTTCACCATTTGTAATTCATTTTGTTTTGAAATATTCCAAAACATTCGATAATCATTTATTTTTTCGGCCCTTCGTCATTTTTTTTTCAAACTCTAAAGCAACTCTAGAAATAACTTTGATAAAAATTTAAAATATACCTTAGTCATAACCGATCTAAGAGAGAGAGAAAAAATTATTCAAACCCTCCCAAAAAATTATTTTTAAAAACTAATGTTATGGAGAAAACCTATTATATAATTATATGATATAATACAATAGTTATAGGATTCGGTACATATTACACTGGTCTGCGTTGTTTTTAAGGTCAAATATATAATACCTGATTTTGGTTAAGTTTTTTGCACTGAATCTGAAAATCATGATCATTTTACCCAATCAGGTCAGGTTTTTGAAATATGAGCACATACCAAAAACTCCTATATTTCCAAATATTTGTTGTGAATGAAACACATAATAGCAAATATTGGACCGATTTACTTACAGAATGTTTACAGAATATTTTTAATGGATAGCATAAATAGTACAAGGCACAAAATAAGCTACTCGTGGATGAATGGTCTCTTCAGTGACCTCCGATTGTGCCGAGCAGAAACCACATCCCTCTTAAGGCACCAACAGTA
This sequence comes from Ceratothoa steindachneri, assembly GCA_963969495.1. Lineage (NCBI taxonomy): Eukaryota > Metazoa > Arthropoda > Malacostraca > Isopoda > Cymothoidae > Ceratothoa > Ceratothoa steindachneri. Next base: position 153,102,684 of record OZ018320.1, read on the forward strand.
GTCAGCCAGAAAGTTCACATCCCATTGGCCTTGATAGCGTTCCTCCATGACACGGATGTCTTGTTGAAAGCGCTCACCCTGTTCTTCACTGAAGTCTCCGCAATTTTCTGGAAAATAGTCCAGATGAAACCGAAGAAAGTGCATTTTCACTGACATACGCGCACCAAGTTTGCGGAAATTCTCCATTAAGTCATCAACCATCTTCTGGTACTGAGGACTTCTGTGGTTACCAAGGAAGTTTGCAATGACTAACTTAATGGACAGCCAATCATCAAAACTAGAGTCTTTTATAAGTTCTCTTATCTGAGGACCATCAAATATACCTGCCTTAAGCTTCTCCATGCTGATTCGTTGGAACTTGTGGTGGTAGAAGGCAAATCATCCACCTTCCCTGTCCAGTGCTTTTACAAAGTTCTTCATTAGGCCGCGTTTGATGTGTAGGGGTGGAAGTAACACCTTGATCGGTTCAACCAGAGGGTGGGACAGAACGTGTGACCCGGGTTCTAATCCTTGTCTTGATGGCCACTCTTGTCTGACATAATGCTGGTCGTCAGCCCGACTATCCCACAAGCACAAAAAGCATGGATACTTTGTGTACCCACCTTGAAGTCCTAGGATGAGTCCAACAACTTTAAGATCTCCACAAATCAACCATTTATCTTCCTGGTAATTGAGAGCAGACAACAGACGTTCCATGCTGTTGTGGGATTCTTTTATGTCAACCGAGTGTCCAACAGGGATTGATGAAACCTTATTTCCGTTATTCAGAAGAACTGCCTTGAGACTTTTGTTAGACGAGTCAATAAAAAGTCTCCATTCCATGGCAACATACTTCATACCCATTAATTTAATCAGTTCAGCAACATTGTTACAGTAGATCAGTGAAGACGCTTCATCGAACATAAAGAATTTTATGAATTCGCTCTCGCGTTCCCGATACCAATAGAACGTTGTTCCTGGGGCAAGTAGATGTTTCTCTCGAAGACGAGTACCCAGCAGCTGGGCAGACTCCTTAGATAGGTTCAGGTCTCGTGTCAATTCGAGTTTGGCTTGGGTCAATGGCACCGATCGGTCTTCCTCTTCTGGCTCGTATGCACCACACTCACTTGTATCAGTCATGTCAGTAGATTCGGAATCAGAACTAGATTCCACGATGACATTCGGCTGAGGAACAGGAACATCTGGTCCATGGGGGATTGGCTTTATGACAGAAGGAACATCAGGGTATTGAACATGGTGCTTCTTCTTGCGATTGATGCCTTTTAAATTTGGCATGCATAAGTAGCAGTCAGTAACGTGATCTTTCCCTTCCCTCCACACCATTGGGACACCAAATGGCATACTCTTTCTTTTCCTATTCCTCCAATCCCGTAAGTTCTCCACATATGTTTTGCAGCAGATATGGGGAGCAAATGCCTTATCCTGGTACCCCTAGTGTGACTCTAAAATAAGCGTAATAAGCCTTCTTCACAAAATCCGTGATTTTCGCTTGACAGTCTGGAAGAACCACGTGTCCGCAGATGAAACAAAATTTGTTAGGATGGTTCTTACACTTCCGATCCATCGTACTGCACAACTAGACCTGAAAAGAGAAAGAATAACTAGTTATTTAAGGTAACCCATGACCAGCTGTGGCAAAAACAAAGCCCATATACGCTTGGATGATAGCGCCATTTGGGAAAAATATGCTGTAATAAAAATCGAGTGTATCTTAGAAACCAAACCTGACCAAAGAAAATGAATGATATTTTGGAATTGCAGCCCCCCAAAAGGATCCTAAATCAGTTGGAAAACCCTTGACCTTTGAAAAAAAAAAAAATTGAAACGCGGGCCAGTGTTATTAGTAACGATCTTAATAAAACAAAAACTACAGCTAAAAGCTTGATTGTTGAATAACTAATTCGCTGTTATGACGAGCTTTGTCCGAGACCACACGGGTAGTATGGAAATAATAATTACCACACTCCCTTAGCGATGTTGGTGGTAAACGTAGTTTAACAAGGGCCTTTAATTAGGGGGGGGGGGGGTATGCCCTGAAAAGGTTAATACAAATTGGAAGTTCATCAATAATTTACTCTTCCTTGATTTTTACCTCTATCTGAGATTTTATTATTAAAATTCAAAAACTAGCAAGGCACGAATTTTGCCGAGAAAGCATTTAAAAAGGTTTGGAAAGAAAGTGGTCAGGTTAGGCGAAGTGAAGATGTGTACCAATTCCTAAATAAGCTCAGGAAAGATCGACCGCGGGCAGATGCCTAAGCTCACAAATACGGATCGGTGGACACAAATGGAGATTGTGCCGGAACAACCCAAGACCGCAGTGGCAAAAGCGTTTGCACACCTGAATGAGTCACTTCCACAACTTACATCTACCAAAACAGTTCGCCTAGAAGAGGCGTTCCTATTTTTTTTTTATAATTCCAGACCCTCTATTTATTGCCCAACACCTTTCTCTTGACTGCCGAAATAATCCTCACCACTCCTATTTGTTGACTGAATTCTAAAGATGTTTTTGTACAATCAAAATATGGAATCGGTATTTTCACTTTCCCTATCCTCCCACCACTTTGCGCGGCTACTTTAGCAAATATTCCTTCGCTGATTTTCACTTAAAATAAATACAAAAATATCTGCTGCCTAATTTTTCTACTAGCATGTCATTTGATACATCTAGTCGATTTTGATTTCAGATTTAATAATGCAGAGAATCGTGTTTCATAAAACCCGCACAACAAAGATTACAAACAAGGCCACACAGAAAATCAACCCCTTCAAAGCACACATTACATTTGGAGAACAGAAAGAGCCTCTTACCACTCATCAGCGCCAGGTTCAACTACACAGCACCAGCATGTCACCCAACCACAGCCAAGTCTCACGCGAACATACTTCAAGGCACTCATATCAAATCACAACACACCCACCCCAATCGAATTTGATACACCTAGACACGATTGGAACCCAACACTTTAGCAGAGCATTGGCCTATCCCCACCCCAACCACCACTTGACACACTACTTCCAATAACTCTACAATAATCCCCCTCCCCACCACCAAACCCCAACTTATCAAACAAATCCACACTACCTTCACCCAAAGATACTTGAACACATTACTACCAAGCAACATCCTAAAAGAGACCCCCCCTCCCTTAATAAACCAATCAGAGAAATCCCTACATAGAATACACCGAGTAATCTTATCTCAGCTCATCTCAGGCCACTCCACTATAGTGCAACATTACAAACAGAATAAATAAACCTTTTCCCCACGCCAACATGAATCAAATGCAACCAAAGCCCAGAAACTTCCAACACCTACTCTTAGACTGCTCAAACCTCTCACAAGTATGCACTACACACATTATCTCATCTCTTAGGGACCTGTGGACCCCCTCACCCCCAGGGTGGGGGAAGTAAAAGTAAGTTTTGAAGGTAACCAAAAGATTCATTGCCCTCATAGATAAGTTTGGGTAAGTTGCGATTTGCTCATACCAAAACTGCATGGCCTCCATTCCAGCCTTTTCTAAATCGGCTTTCTTTCTTGGGTGTTCTTGGAAATCGTTGTCATTCAATCTCGATATATCACACGAGAATGGGTTTTGAATACAAAACCCTTACATATGATTTCTAAATGATTTTCACCTTCTTGAAATATTTCTACAGGCAATGGCTTACCATCTCCAATAACAATATTGTCAAAGATTTCAAAGTTTCTGGTTTCCGCTTTCAATACGCGACTCCAAATACGTATTTTCATTGTAAATGCGCCTTTTCCCCTGCCCTGAATAATGTTCACAGCCCTTCCTTTCATTGACATGTTCATTTCGTTGAGGAGAGTAAAAATATCAGCAAAATATCTCAGGCTAACAATTAAATGTTCATCTTCAAAATGATTTGCTATAGGGGGGCGGGGAATTGTTGATGCTTAAGGAATTCGAAAATTTCATCCCATTTTCACTAGGCGTTTGAAAACACAGCCACGAATCAGTAACGTACTCCTCCAGGTTACAGTAGTATACTTCCGTTCCAATCTCTACAGAGTGATGATTTAATGACGTGCGCGAATGACGTTTTATTCTAATGACTTTGTTTCTTTGGCAATGTTTTGTATGTCAAAGTTTAGGATGTAGAACAGTGTGTGGTGTGTACATATGGAGCTTTCTCTTTGACCATAGCAACGAGTACAGATTTTTATGCCAATCCGTACAAATAGACCCAATCAAATCCCATCTTAATTCATGACGATCCAAGCGTGAATGGGTCAGCTTGAATGAAGAAACTGCTTGTTTTTTTGCTTCGAATCGTTCAGATAATAAAAACTTTCATGTTCTTATCATGTGCTTAATGTTCATATCTGTGATTTGAAACATCCGTTGATTCACCGGTCTGCATATGCTGATTTTTGCACGACTGTTAAATCTCGCTGACAACTTGGGTTATGTTTTGATTCTTGTCTTTAATTCTCTGGCGAACAGTTTCGTTAGACAACCACACCTGACTCAATTACTTCAAGGTATTTTAGCCTTCTCCACTGTACATGGCTTCACTTAAGTCTTCAATTGTGTCGAGCTTGTTTTATATGGTAATCATATACGAAACTTTGTAGGAGACTTCCAGAAAAGATTTTCCAGGGAAAACAAACCGATATGATGAAAGAGTTGCTTTATTATCGTAACGAACTCTTTTCAACTTAAAAGTATCAATCGATGTGCCAACATAATTACTCTGCTTGCTTCGAGATGTTTTCTCAGTCTTGATTGGCTTCAAATTTCCATTGTTTATTAGCACCCAGCAGGGGAGTACCCTGCGACACTTGGTATCCGGAGGAGCTGCACGTCCGCCCGGCCAGAGTGCAAATTAGGGAAGCCCGATGTCACTGGGTTGACTTGAACTCAGTGATGGGGGCCTGAGAAAGTTGTTAATGCGCTTCTCCCTAGCTCCCTCTCAGCGCTACTTTATTTATTTTTATTATTGTTAGTTATCATTGTTATTATAATTTATTTAGTATTATTATTCCGGATTGTTTTATTATTATTACGGTTATCCCTTCAACCTTTTCACCCGTACTTTGTACTAGGAAGACTGTTCCCACCTGGACAGAGTTTGGTCCGGTAGCCATAGTGCCTTGGTGGACTGCATGCCATCCTGGGATCACCTAGCACCAGAGTATGATAATAATAGGTGATCACCCACCCTACTCGTTAGTGGACCCGTCTATCTTTACTTCTCCTTATTATGTACCAGCCTACTTCCCTTTCAAACTTGCTCTTCTATCCACCGAGGTTCTAGCTTCCCGGCCCCCTTTGGTCCTCTTATGGGTCATGAGTCGAGAGGCAGAGTATATACCGTGAGCTCACTACCGCTGTCTAAGGCAAATATTCGACACGGTGTTTGTTGGGCCTTCGATTCTGCTCACCTTCTTCCAGTGCACATGTATGTAACTTGGCTACCCCGCTACCATCCTTTATGGTTAAGCTCGACGGAGAAATTCGCCTGAATGCGGGCTGGGTTGCCAAAGCCTTCTTAGCTGGACTCGTGCGCCGAGAGTGTAAATGATCACATTCTAGAATTTTCTGATCCTTTGGAGACTTCTCTTAACCTCCCAAGGCATCGGGAGGTCATAGTATATACTTTTCATGCCGTTTCTCTTTTTTTTCATAAATTTTACTATTCCTATAAAAAAGAAGGATAGTGGGAGGGCGCATGGAGATACGCCTCCAAGCGCGGCCTCGCCCTATCTAGGTATCGGGAACGATGAGGTAAAACAAGTCACAGCTTCGACCGGTGAAGGGGCTCCCCTCTCGTCATTTCCATGCCGCAAAGGGGACTTCTTTGCCATGTTTTGAGCCTCCCCCGACGCCAGAGCGGGCTTCCTTCTTTAAGCCCTTTTTGCTTTGGGGGGGGGGGCGGGGGGTTCTTTACTTTTTGTTGCCTCTTGCACGTTTTTTTTTTTTTTTTTTAATCTAGCCTAACATTAGGCTTTGGAAGAATTACGGCGACTTATGCTCAACTATGCAGTCGCCAGGTGGCCGATAAATAATTAAAAAAAACCTGCCCCAGGCTCGGCATCGCACCTCAACCTCTGCCCCGCCCCCTTCTACCGCCCTCACGCCCTGTTGTCACTCCACCCACCCCCACTCAGACACTTATTGCCACAAAGAACACAAAACTCACGCTCCCTCGTCTTCTGCCAACCCCTCACCACCACAAAAAACATGAGTGATTGTCTTCGCGGCAATCTCCACTATCTTGGTGCAATGCCAAGATATCAAGGAACGTAAAGTGGCACAGGCTAACACCGCTGCTCGCACGTTTCGCTCTAGACCACAGGTCGGCTTAGCGTGTTTCAATTAAACGTACGCACCTCCAACTGAGTACTCAAATACACAAAGAGCATTGTAATACAATAGAACATCACTCCACGCGCCTGTGTACCCCAGGGTAGCGTGTTGACTCCTACACTATACATCATCTACACAAACGACACCCCACGGCCTCCAGAAAGCTGCTGGCACAGAGACACACTGCCCTACGTTGACACCGAGACCATTCTCATCTTCATTCAGGGCCCAGCCACAATCTCGCACCGTGCATAGATGATATTAGACGAGAAGACAGAGTACGAGAACAAGTGGCTATTAGTTACGAATCCTCTGAAGACACAGACCACACTACTACGCGCGAAATCACTACAGGCACAACATACCAAAACTAATTTACACAACCCCCCTCAAGACTAACATACAAATCTCACACGAAAATACTCGGGTCCACATTCGACAAATGCATACATTTTCACGTACACCAAAGTACAATACAACAAAAGTTAAACGCATTAACAATATGCTAGGCATGTTCTACCCTGCCAGCCTAAAAATGCGATTACACCTCTATAAAACACTCGTCAGATCACTCCTTAAACACACACACACACACACACTGATCACGCTAACAGCCGCGAACCACACATGGCAGAGGAGAACACAGAGAATACACAACTCTACGCTGAAACGCGCATGTCGATCTCCACTTTCACACACTTGTACATTACACTACAACAAAAAAATTACATCACTGAACATATGCATGCATAGCCACGCAACACAACTAGGGAAACTAGCAAGAGACCCCACATACATACATGTATACGAAAGACAACACGCATCGTGGGTGCGAAGATACCCAGCAGCCCACGACTACCCTCAACCAGCACCATGAATTTCGCATTTCCTCAAATCGCCTTCATCCTTCACATCCCCCCCTTTTGCCCTTCCAATCCAATACCACAACAAACACCTACAATACACATCGTGTCGGTGTATAGCTACCGACCGTTAACCTTATCTATCCCCTCCGTTAGTTTTTTTTTTCCGTACCATTTTCCTCTCTCACTTTTAGATCTCTGTGGCTCATTACAGCCATCCCGCTGCTTTTCTTTATATTCGAATCATAGCATTGCCGTTCCGATCACATTATTGATCGTTCATTGATCAGCTGTCTATAGCATTGTTTTTCAACTGGGCTCGATAAAGGAGTGTCCATCTTCTCCCGATTGTTTGTGTTTAAGGAAACTTCCAATCTCTCGGTCCCTATTCCCGTAATCATCTTCACGTACGGCTAATAAGAGCTTCAACACCACTGGCCACCCCTCAAGAATCCGTAAATGGAGAGATGATTTTCCCACGAAATCAAAAGGATTTCCCTCCGTACCATTAAGGGAGAACCTAACCATACAGGACTAGCGTATTAAAAACGGTCAACGGAACCCTCCCTCAATATGGCTTTGTTTAAGACTTCTGGATACTCCCTCCGGCTATATCACTAAATATGTGGAGAGCCCTCAATAATTCTTTCCCCTTCCCATCCGGTTTCTCCGAGAATGCTTCTGACGAACTCCAACAGGAATTGGAACATCATCTTTATTGGACAAAGATAACCAAGGTTGAGAAATTCGGAAAATTAAAAATATAATAAAAGTGATTTCCGCCGATATGGACATGGTTCAGAATGCCCAAACCCAGAGACTCTTGAGATTTTACCTGAAAGTAGTACCTTGCCAAATAAAAGATAATAAATCCCTTTGGATATGTGTAACAATTGCTATGTTGTCGAAAACCATCTTACCAAGGAGTGCCCAATTAGTGTATTCAAACCACGCTTTTTGCCTGTAAGATTTCAAGTCCATGAAGTGTCTGTGCTCTCTCAGTTGAACTCCTCCTTCCCCTTGACCCATGACTGCCCCGTAAGGGGCATGACGATTTGCTTTCCAGGCCACCGTCCTGACGGGACTCGGCGCCCCGTCAGGCCCCAGCTTAACCTCTTTCTGACACCATCTCTTCTTATCCTGCTTCCTCACTTTCCCCGCAACCTCTCCCACAACTTTCTCTGGTTGGCCTCTAATTTCACAGGGTAGACACCGACCAGCTTCCTCTCACCCAACCATCCTGGATCGGAGCTGGGGGTGGGGACAACGCCCTGAGCTCCGGTTTGGGGTGGTGGGTTTTTAACAGTCTGCCTCACCCCCACCCTCACCTTCCTCACATACCCTTTATCTCTCCTTTCACGGTCTATCAATTTTACGCCCAGCCCAAGGTGGAGCCTCCATGCTGATGGGCTGCATGGCCACTGGGTGGGAGGAGTGGTCTCTAATGGCGACAGCTGGCTTTACCGGCCCGTATTCACCCCTCGCAGAGCGGGCTACTGCGTGGGGTAATTAGTGTTTGCGTCCCATGAAAATAATAGGGTCACGATGCACACTGATGAGAAACTTTAACCTAATACTCCCCCTCTACCATCGTCGGAGCCCCTCTCGGCCAACTCCACAACAAAAAAGGAGGTCCCACCCCTGTGCTTCCTCAGGGGCCTCTCTAAACTTCTCTGACCTGATAGGAGGCTTACTCCTCTACTAGGCATACGGGTGCAGGGGACTCCCCCTCACCCCCTTCTATGGAGGCGCCCTTGGGCGACTCCATCTCTTCTACAGCGGCAGTCCTTCCTTTCCTTTCACAGGGGACTGCCAAGAGAGCAGGCGGGTGGCTGGTGGGAGCGGCTCGATAGGCCAAAAGTTATTTACGGGAGCGAGGGATAACAGGACCCGCCTGCCCGTGCCCCCTAATGTCTTGCTTGCATACATGAGTAGTTTACAGGGGGTCAGTGTACCTGCCCCCTTTCTTCCCCGACGATACAAAATGAATCTTGAATGGGATCCGTGATGTCTTGGAGGGGTGGGAGGCCACATGGAGCACCTCCCCCCCCTCCTGATATGGACATGGTCCCTGAGGTAGCCCAGCCTCAGACGGTAAGATCTTCCATTGGGTCGAACCCGGGCTCTGTACCAAGCACATAACCCGACTCCGCCCCCGTGCAAGCTTCTTAGACGGCTCGGGCCCCTGAGAATTCATAACCAATACCTTCTCTATTTCAGAAAAGGATCTTGCTGAGCCCGGTCCATCTGGCCTAGGAGCTTCTTCCGGCGGAGGAGAGAAGCGGGTTAATTCCCTAAATTGCTCTCCTAAAAAGAAAAGAAACAAGAACAAGACTAAAAAGACTCCGGGCTCCTCTTCCCCCGCGGGAGCCCCGGTGATTGACGGGTCTGCCACCATTTCGGGAAGTGACCAAGCCGAGATCGGCACGTCCGGCCCCGATGCTCCCCCGGGTGTGGACTCCCAGACAAAGACCAAAGTCGCAAGTGCACAGAGCGGAGCCTCGATTTCGTCGTGGCCCCTCATTTAGAGACTACCTGGTGTTTTCGAGTCCTCTAGCTTTAAACGCTTTCTGGAACCGCCATCCACTGCTCCACCCCGATCTGGACTTGTTCTTAAAGGGGTTCGTCTGGAAGTGGTGGATTCGCACCGTTTCCTCGGTCTTGTTTTCGACCTTTACGCTTTAGACGGGAGGCTCATCTAATAATAGGCATCTTACCATTTATTGTACTGGCGCAATGGCCATTATTCGCCCCTTGAGTTCTGCACCTGGGATGCTGTTAGGAGTTCTACTGTCTTGCTTTTCTATCGATTCTTTGTTTGTTCGAAGCTTAACTACGGATACGACTTTTATGTACCCGCAGCCAAGCGTGTATTGCGTATGGTAGCTTCAATCTGCCACACCGGTCTCCGTCTGGCGATCGGTGCCGTTCGCACGTCCCCCATTGACAGCCAACTTGTCGATGCTGGGGAGCTGCCACTCGCTCTGCGCCGTGTATAGTGCATTATTATGCGCCTCTACGCGCGAGCCTATCAAAGCGCCTTGAGTTCTCTCGGGGCATTGTAATATCCACACACCCTTCCTCGCGATATCCGTGACGCCATGAATGCCGCGAGCCGGCTGGATTTCGAGTTTATCTTTTGCTGGGTTCCTCGACATGTGAGAATTGCGGGGAATGAGCCCTTTGATGAGTGCGCCAAAGAGGTCGCTAAGACTGGGCGACCAGACCAGCGTTTGGCTCTTCCTAACACCGGCTTCATGGCAGGAATCATGGTCGCCCTCCAGGCAGCTTGGCAAAAGAGATTGGAGACAGTTGAGGGAAACTTAAAGTTGCGTGCCATTGCGCCGCGGCTGTTCCCATGGACCTACCCTTTCCAATGCCGCACGGCTTCATGTCGCTTTCTGTCTTCGAATTACGCACACTCGCGGGACGCAATGCCATTCGATGTAGCGCTTGCCCGCATTATATTTAGACGACTGCGTTGTACCCCAAACTGTTCAGTACATTCTTATTCAATATCCCACTCTGGCGCACGTTACCTATCCTGGTATCGGGATGAGCGGGGTTGCTCCAGCTTTTCCTTTATACTCTGGACGAGTTCGTGTACATAGACTTGTGTACTATCTGACTTGGGGGGGGGGGGAACTTGCTTTGTTATTTGTTTCTTCTTTTTGCGAATTTCGGAATAACCTAGTACTAGGCTAGAATTTTCTTTTCCTTGAAGGCAGTTTGCCCGATGGGCGAATTAAAAAAAATAAAAACATACACCGTGGCACTAAGTTGCCAAAGTTGGCCTCTTGTACGTCTGCCTAACTGCTGTAGAACTTGATTTTCATATTCTTGGTCGAAGTGTTGATTTTCTTCGTGTAAGATGCAGAATATTTTTCCACAGTCTCTCCTCAAGTGTTTCAATTTCTTGATTTCTGCTTATTTTATCTGTATGGCCACGTTTTCTTTAGGCTGGTACCCTTTAAGCTTCCTATATTAGTTCCAGAACTATTTTCTGGTCCTTCTTTGTTTCTAGATTCGTTATTAGTTCAGCCCAAACCAGATTTTTACCTCACTCCTTTTTAGCTTTCTAATTTTTTTTTCTCTCTCTTTCTCTCTCTTCCCCTACATTTTTGGTTTATTTCATCCTCCGACTGCGTGCTGGTAGGACTCTAAATCCTATTACCAGAGTATTTAGGTTGTCACCTTCTGTTATTAGTTATGTTAACGGTCTAATATGGCCTCGATCTCCTTTTGATGTTTAAGTTCTAGTACGTAGCTGCTTAGTTCTTCTCTTTTATATAGACTCCGGTTGGTTCTGCTCAGGGCTTTCTAAATAAAGTAAAACCTCAATGGTAACACATCAAACTAAAAAAAGTCTTGGGAAAAATCCCCCAAGTTATTTTATAAGGTAATGCTTGAGCCAATAATAATTATAATATATGGGTCTCTTCCTGTAAAATCTCCTCAAATTTGCTACTCCTCTACTCGGCCAATCACAAAAGAAAGTATAGCAGCTTTAAATCTAAATAACATTTTCATAAATTGAGAGATTTTGAATATGTTTGATTTGTGCAACGTCGAAAATATTTTTACTTTACTCTAAATGGGTTTGCAGGTAAAACATCAGAGTATTTAAGCAGCGTGTATTTTAATTAAATTTTACAAGAGTTTATTTGCGCATAATTTGATCATTGAGACAATGTATGATATTAATTTAATAATAAAAAAACAATCTCAAAATAATCAATCTTTATTAACAGTTTACATTTTCTTTATTGTTTATTGCAAACCTATGTATATCCTTATTCAACATGATGGCTTTTCTGTTTATACAGACGTGGGTTCTATCTGTCATCACTCTTTTGATAACTTCTGGTCTGTCCTTTAAGATGTTTATTTCTTTTGTGATGCGATTCCCAAAGTCATCAAAATTGCACTCTTCAAAAGGTCCACATAAAATATCACATGGGATCAAATCAGGGCTTGTGTGAGGCCATTCGGTCCTATGGCCCACCGTAATTAATAGTTTTTGGAATACTAAATGCAAGCGATTCTTAATAATTATGTAAGTAGGAGCACCGTATTGAATCCACCAAACGCGAATAAATTTGGGTCCATAAGCATTACCTATAATTGTAGAATGATATCTTGATTTAAAATTTCTACGTAAGTTTCACCATTTAAGTTCTCATTAAAAAAAATGGACCAATTAACGATCCATTGCCACACAGTCCTATCCACGAAAACAACTTTTCTCTCAGGCAACCTAGTTTGGACCGCAAGGTCTGTTGTGACCTGTTCATCTATGTAACTCTATATGTAACTCTACGGATACTCTTTTCGTACATATGATCATATGATATTCGGGCCGTTGGTTTCTTGGTGCACAGTGTCGTGAGTTTTGTCTGTTTACTTGACCATTCATATGGAATGCAGCCTCATCTCCAACCATTAACTGAATCTTCATGGACGTCCGAGAAACTATTGAACAAATCTGAGACAGGGAGAAAAATAATTTCCGGGTTTAAATGGATATAAATGCAAGTCTTTACGAATAATTCGCCGAAATGGCATTTGTGGAAGTCCTGTACTATTTTTTTTGTGGAGGATAATTTATAGTTTTCTACTAATTACTGACAAACACGCTCCATGTTGTCTTCGTTCCTTACAGTTTTCAGTCATCCTGAATGTCTTTTCTTTATATTAAGAATAGTTCCTTTTCCTATAAACTTTTCGACATTTTTCCAAATTGGAGATTTTCTCTGTGGAAATTCCTGTTCGAAATAGTTCTCCAATTGCATTAAGCTTTTAGTTTCTATATAAATTATTGACGATGTAGAGGCGATGATCTTTTGTCAGCTGCATATTAAAGGCCTAAAACAATTCATAAATCTAAAAATTTAGGCATTTTCCAGACGCGATTCATTAGGCGGTAATTTCCGAGAAATATATTTTTTTAAATCACAAAGAAAATATGTTTAATAAAAAGGTTAGCTTCACATAATCCAAAAAATTGGATGCTAGCGAAGCAGTGTTCTTCTACTGGCTGAAAAATGTCTCATTGAGGAAATTATGTACAAATAGATGCTGCTTAAATACTATGATGTTTGCCGGCAAACACATTTACAGTGTAAAGTAGAATTATTTTCTACATTACACAAAACAAACATTCAAAATATCTCAATTTATGAAAAGGTTATTTAGATTTAAAGCTGCTATACTTTTGTGATTCACCATATAAAGGGTTGACCGAAAGTCGAGATACATAGGAAAAATTAATGTTATATAATATGTTTAGCCACGGTGTTGTGTGTATGTTTGTTCCATGTTTTCTGTTAAATTCTGGTGCAACCATGCGATTGCTTCCTGACTCGGCCATCATTATGATCTCAATTCATTGTTCTTTTGTCAAAAGCATCTTAAGGGTATCTGAAAATAAAAAATAACACGTTAAAAATAATATGGAACTTATATTTGTTTCTATTTTTCCTATGTATCGAAACTTTTGGTCAACCCTGTATATAAATTATTGCTTTTATAATCTTACATTATTACCTAAATTCAATATTTGGCTAGGCGTTCGACCCGTCACCTTTACTCAAGACCCGAATTCAACCCATATGTCAAAAAAGGTTGTCTATACCTTATGGTGGCCAAATAAAAGAGACTCACTGATATTTTTAAGTTCCAAGATGGAGGGAGGGGGGTTGGTAAGGGTTTTACCACAGATCTGCTCTTAGTTACAGAATTACGAACCAACAGGGGCCAAATATCCAGTCTTCGAGGCTAGCTAAAAAAAAATGGAATATAGGTTTTTTTTTAGTCGCGGGCGACTCTACAGTAGTAATCAAATTATTATGGATTTCTTGAAAATTCGTAATTTTTCTGGTAAAAGGTAACTTTAATTATTTAATGAGTCAATAATGAGGTCATTTTATCACATTAGTGTGAAATAACTATTGTACATTTTCTGGCAAAATTGTTGAAATAAAAGAAGGCAATACCGATTCAATTTAGCTCGCTGCGGCAACTGTTAGTTTCGGTCCTCAGTTTTAATTCAGAATTCGCGAGATGTTTTGGATGCCAAAGTGAGCCATGTGACCATGCACAAATTGGTGAAAGATGATCTAAACTTCATCCATTCAAGATAGCTAAAGGATATTTGCTTTCCAACATCATCAAAAAGAAGGGAGTGTCAGCCTCCAGTTTGGTGGACGGATGAGAAGTTCTTCACTGTCCAGGAAATCTACGAAACCGAAAGATCGTGTTTGGGCACACAAATGAGATCCCGGTTGAACAACGGACATCTTTCAAGAGACAAAACCAGCTTTGGTGATAGTAGTGTGGGAGGACGTTCTTTGAAGAGGTTTAAATACTAATGGACATGCTGAAGGAGAAAATGCAAACAAGATGCAGCAACCTCAAGCACAACTAAAAAAAAAAAATTCAAGACTGTCGCCACGGAAATTTTAAGGATTTTGATCATAGAAACTTTGCCCCCCCCCCCCGGTCGCCAGATTTGAACCACATGAACTTTGTAGTGTGATCAATGCTTTGAGCAGATGGCCTGCACCAAATCTCTTTAAAGTGTCGAAGTTCCGAAGTGAAAAGTGGCAAAATGTTGGGACGAAATAACAGTTGAAACCATGCACGCCACTTGCGCTGTCATGCCGAGACTACGTCGTCTCAGCGATGCAAAAGGCGGTCACATTAGATATTAGTTACATCATCTTTTGTAGCTTATACTTTTTCTTTCATTTTAGTCTAAGTATTATGTAATATTGCATGGTCTTTTGAAAATAATTTAATAAATATCAGTTTCCAATTCCTGTTCCCACGCTCTACTTGTAGTACTTATTGCTATCGCAAGCACGCCTCACAAGCGTTCTATTGGATTTAAGACTGGTTTCTGTGGTGGCCACTCCACAAGGGTGATCCGTATTTCTCTCAACCAATTCTTCGTCTGGTTGTGTGCATGATATGGTCATTGTCCTGCTGAAATATAACTTCATTTCTTTGTGTTGGGAGATGCAATTTGTGACATGGTCATATAAGTTGTGGAGTTCATTCTTCCCCGCCATTAAAACATCTCCCCTGCCCCTGATGAAGACATGTAATCCAATATCATGATAGAACCACCTCCATGCTTCCTAGTTTATACCACACAAGCAGGGTGAAATGCCTTTCCAACTTTTCATCTCACTAAAAAACCTTGCAAAAATTGTTAAAAAAAATTTAAATTTAAAAAAAATAGATAACTATAAATCTACGAGAGGTGCTTTATACTTTTGGACAAGGATCAGAAATTAAAGGGTTTTCATAATACTTAATTCTTTAATGATAACGTTTCAGTCTCCATTCCCATCTTCGGGTCTGTCCAAATGAATCAACAGTTAATTCAGATTCCAGAATGAAATATTAACATCAATACACTTTTTAGTGGTCATTAACAGATTGTCTTATGTGTTAAGTCTTTAAATATTTGGTTTGTCAAAGTAAATATCTTTATTTAATGATCGGCACATGATGCAGAATTTTACATTATTAACTTGCCAAGTTGAATTACGAGAGAAACACAACTGGATCAGATACATACTGGAGGCAAAAAGAAAATATGGTTGGATGGAGGGAAACAGCCTTTGTGGCATTGTTGAGGAAAAGCTTTAATATTTTAATATACGTACATTGACTCTAAAATAGGGCAGGAAATGCCATTATTGCAATGGACTACGATTTTTAAATTATCGGACCTAATATCGATTTTACATGTTAAAATATGATCCCTGATACTGATGGTTCTTTAGGATTTTGATGTTTGCCGGTTCAATTGTTGATGCCTAAATAAGAACACACGCTTGACATCCAAAGACGGAACCGTACTACCAACATATGCACCTGCCTCGATCATAGCGAAGACAAAATTATGAAAAGATATACAAGGGAGGTTCCGGGGCGGTGTGTCCTTTTGCATTGAACCTATTGAAAAATTTCACAAGGAAACAATGTTTATTTTATATGCATTTTTCATGTTATTTTCTTCCTGCTGAGTTCAAATATTACCTCAGTCTTAGCATATCATCAGTATTTTTAGAGATTTTATTAGTTTTACATTTGGTTTTTGTATATATATATATATATATATATATATATATATATATATATATATATATATATATATATATATATATATATATATATATATATATATAAGCACTTTCCTCAGGACGATATGTCTAGTTCAATCTATTCTAATTTCGTAAGGATGTTGAGATAGTTACATGTGTATTTTCACGTTTTACTACATACTTAGGAACTATAAAGAAAATAAGAGCAAAAATTTTTGAAACATATTTACATTAGAAGGGCTAGGAAGATCGTGTTTTTCTATGGTGAACGTTTCTTTCTTTTCTAACTAGAGACTATACGTAGGTGAGTCAAAAAGTTCTCAGACAAATGCCAGATTATTGAAATGTTCGATTTTGTACAAGTAAATACAGGGTCAAACACGACTTTCATGTTTTCTGAACAATTCCTACAAAATTCGTCATTCAATTTGTCGAGACTCTTTGTATTAGATGTGCTTCAAAAAGGTTACTTTTTTGAACCCATAAAATGGCAAATTTTGAGATAAGAGCGAACATTAAATTCCTGACTAAACTTGATTGGAAGCCTGTTAAGATTATTGACGCTCTACAACAGGTTTATGGTGACTCTTCGCCATGTAGAGCGGTAGTTTACGACTGGATTAAGCGCTTCAAGGGGGGCAGAGAAGAAGTTGAAGATGATCCACGTGAAGGGAGACCCTCCACCTCCATTAACCCAGAAAATGTCGAGCTTGTGAGGAATCTAGTGGATAAAGATCGCCGTATTACTATTGATGAAGTTGCCAATGCATGTGAAATCTCTCATGGCTCAGCATTTGGAATTCTAACTGAAAATCTTGGCCTGAGCAAGCTTTCAGCACGTTGGGTCCCAAAAGCGTTGCGAGAAGACCAGCTGAATCATAGGGCCAACCTTTCTTTGGCTATTTTGACCAAGATTGAAGCAAACGAGGATAGTTTTTTTGAGCGCCTCGTAACGGGAGATGAAACTTGGGTGTATCAGTTTGATCCTGAAAGTAAAAATCAATCAAAAGAGTGGCACCCAAGGGGGGCAGCAGGGCCTATCAAGTTCAAGACAGAGAGGTCCGTTAAGAAGATAATGGCTACAGTTTTTTGGGATTCGGAGGGAATTATTTTAATAGACTTCTTAGAAGGACAAAAAACTGTTACATCCAGCTATTACGAAGGAGTTTTAAGGAAGCTGAAAACTTCAATAGCCAAAAAACGACGAGGAAAGCTCCACAAGCAAATCTTGTTCCACCATGACAATGCCCCTGCACATTCGTCCAAAGCTGTGAGATCTCAGCTACGGGAATTTCGATGGGAAACTCTTGCTTATCCCCCTTATAGCCCTGATTTAGCACCCTCTGACTTTTTTCTGTTTCCAAATTTAAAGGGACACCTAAAAGGAACCCGGTTTCAATCATTAGATGAAGCAAAAAAGCAGGTCATTACTTGGTGCCAGAGACAACCCCGTGAATTCTACAAAGATGGTCTTTACCGTTGGATTCATAGATTAAGAAAGTGTATAGATGTTAATGGAGCTTATGTAGAAAAATGATTACAGTATTATTACAAATAAAAATTTTATGCCATTTATCTGAGAACTTTTTGACTCCCCCTCGTATATATGTATGGTCTCCCATCATGACTGTAACCCATGTTCCTTGGTATCTTTTCTAAATCCTGATGGAATCTATCACCAAAGTTTTCAAGGAAGAAAACTAGACGTGAATGCCAAAAAATGCACCTTCAAGGACATGTAAGCTCTCAATCAGCTTTGCTACCAGATGCTTGTAGTTTAGATCTTTGTGGTTTCCTAAGAACCCATGAACTACACCACGAAATGCACACCATGCTTCTCTTTCGACTTCGGTCATCGCTCTTTCAATTTTCTCAGGCTTCAACATTGCGTTTACTTGTGGTTCAATAAATATACCACCCTTAAAAACTTAGCCTCAGAAAGCTTTGGAAACACGAGACGGATTTCTTGAGGGATTTCTTCTCCAAAATCAAAGGCCTTCAAAAACTGTTTTATCAATCCCAATTTTATACGAAATGGAAGTAATAAAACCTTGGTAGGCTCCACAAAAGGATGTCTGACGTTTAACTTTCCCGGCTGAAATCCATGTCGCCGGGGCCATTGAACTTTCCGGTAATGATGATGATCAACTCCGTTATCCCATAAACTAACGAAACACGACTATTTTGTGTATCCACCTTGCAAGCAAAGCAAGAAGGAAAGCATTTTGAAATCCTCACAAACATCTCACTTAAATTCAGCATAGTTGATTTTGTCAAGAAGCTCTTTAACATTCTTGTACTCTTCTTTCCGCTGTATGGAATGTGCAAGAGCCAGTGTAGTAACACTGCTTTGAGCCTTCGCATTGCGCTGTCTATGAGCCGTCGCCATTCCGCAAGATCATACTTCAATCCAACAGCAGTAAACAAACCATTGACATCTTTGCAGAAACACACTAACATCAAAGTGATTTTCAAATTCATCATATCGTTTCCTGTACCCAGATGCCCTGTAGTTTTCACCCTAGTAAATTTCATTCCTTCAGTCTGGATGTAAGAAGTTCAGCTCCTGACTTAGTAAGACCTAAGTCCCCGCCGGTCAAATCATCCAAGTTCACTTTGATTTGGAAAGTGCAGATGTTTGCTCATTCTTGGTTCGGATAATTCCTCCATTTCTTTGCATAAAAGTAAAATTTATGTAGAATATTATGAGAAGTTTTCCTAACCACATTTTCTGGTGAATATGGTACTGTTAATCATCATCATGAGGGACGGGTGCTACATATGATGGTATGTCTGGATACTGATGAGCTCGTCTTCCTTTAACTTTTTTGTATTTTGCAACATCTATCATGCAGAAATAGCAGCTATCATAGTGGTTCTTCGGCTCTCTCCATACTCTCGGAATAGCAAAGGGTAGGGCCCGTCTTACACTTCTCAACCATCCTCCTAGAGTAGATCGACATTTCCATATATTATATGAGGGGCCTATAGTTTTTCTTGGTCACCCATGGGCATTCCAAAAATAGTCTGTACACAATCCAAAATTTGGCACCTTTCACGATTTCATGTGATATATGCTTCGTCCCAACATAATTCTAAACACGTAACAAAAGGTATCGTGATAATTTTTGCATTCTCTTGTAGCCATACCTCAAGAAAGCTAAAATTATATTCTCAGAAACAATCTGAAAGAGATAAAAATAGATTAAATTATATAACATATGAATCGTCTCTAAAGGGCCGTTTTTAATAAAAAATAATGTAACGGTTGAAAATACAGAAAAATAATAATAAAAGAATTTGGAATGAACACAAAAAATATTAATAAACAGTAGAGAAATGATAATAAACAAAACATTTGCAAAAAATTGTTACTTAGTGTTTTTAGTGAAAATTATTTTAAATTGAAGATGGGTAAAGTATTGCCGGTCATGATACGGTAAATGAATCTTTGCTGACAGTCTGTACAGGTAACTCGGGGTCGTATAGCGTTGGTTAACAAAATTCTTGAGTAAGAGATCGTTCTGATTCGTGGGAAATTAATTATTTTGGAACAAATTGCGAAGACAGTCGAATTCGTTGTCTTCGCTGTGGTCGAGGCGCGTAGGTAGGTGCACCGTTCGGTCTTTGGATGTCAAGTGTGTTCTCATTTAGGTATCATCAATCGAACTGGCAAACTTCTGAACCTTAAAGAACCATTAACTATCAACTGGCAAACCTCTGAACCCTAACAACCATCAGCTATCGGAGATCACATCATACAGTGTAAAATCTATATTAGGTCCGATAATTTTATAATCTTAGCCCATTGAAACAATGAAATTTCCCTTCGTATTTTGGAATCAAAATAATATTCAAATGGTAAAGCTTTCCTTCACCAATTAGACCATTGCTGATCCCTAAACCATGTTTTCTGTTTCCCTCCACTCATTATCTTATCCAGTCGAGTTTGTCTCGTATTTCGATTTCTTAACACGTTATCTGCCAAGGCTTCCAAAGAGCTAAGAGTAAGTTATACAGGTATTACATGTTTGGAACAGTGCCCTTATATGTTAATGATTAAAGAGCGATATAAAAAAACAAACTGGTAAGGATAAATTATTTGAGACTACCAGTGTACCATATATGGCTCAACTTGTACTCAACGTGTTAAGTTACTCAGCTGGTATTCTTATTCGATTCCTTTTCCTTAATGATGTAAAATTTTGCATCATGTGCCGATCATTAAATAAAGATATTTATTTTGACTAACCTAGTATTTAAACAATTAATAAATAAGACAATCTGTTAATGATCACTAAAAAGTGCATTGCTTTTAACGCATTGGAATAGTTATTAACACTCGATTAATTTTGGCAGACCCGAAGATGGATATGCAGCCTGAAACGTCATCATTAAAGAATATGTTAATCAGGCAATGGCTTCGCCACTCCTCCCCGTACGGGGGAGCTTGCGCTTCGCTGCTAAGATTAGAATTTAAAATCTAAAAAAAAGCAGCCATGGTTAAATTTTTATAAATTTTCTGAACTTCGCCAATTATAATAATTTTTAAAAGGAACTCGAAACTAAATTTCCCCCCTTTCAAAATATCACGTTGCTAAAATATAGAGTTATAGAGAAGAAGATATATAAATTTTTTTCTGAATTAACTTCACCATTTGTAATTCTTTGGGTTTTAAAAAATTTAAAAAATTTCGATACTTATTTATTTCTGAACTTCACCATTTTGTTTTTTGATATTATAAAATAATTATTAGAAGTATTAAAAAAAACTTATCCACGGAATGGCGGTTCACTTTTGATTTGTTCTTTGTATAAAACTCGTCTCTGTTATCCCACCCTTTGCTCACCTACATCATCCCTCATTTAAATTATTTAATTTTATTAAATTGATTAAAATAAAAGGACTAAAAAGAGAGAATGTGATGCATTTTATTGATAACTAAACAAAATGTAGTAAAATGAAAGACTAAGACTTAATTTTTTCCAAAATTCTTAATACTCAGCAAATCTAAATTTATTCTTTGATAATCCTGTAAATGTGTCCGATTTTTTACCCTTCTTGAAAAATCCCGTTATACAATTATAGAGTTAGTGATGATGATGTGATGAATACAAATATCCCTCTATGTGGTCCTTGAGTTTATTCTGAAAATTAAATTATCCTTCGTGAGGAAAACTTCTAGTTTAACGTGGAATCCGACCACATGTATCTACAGCATATGGCAGCTGCCATTAGTTCCAAGGGGAGACAAGACAATTTTCTATTAGGTCGCAGATTGTTAAAATTATTCAGAAGGGTTCCATTGTTCAGGAACTTTTAAACAGTTCTTATCCTCAGCGAGAATACCCCCCCCCCCCCCGACATGTGAGTTACCTTTGATTGGGATAGGTCTACGGGAGCACAACCCCTAATGAAAAAGCTGTGAGTGGGGTCCCACATTGGGTGGCTTTCGACAAACAGGATGTTCGGCAGACCTCTGCAACCTCTCACAGTCGATGGTCGTCCTGATTAACTCTTGCCACCATCAATTCTGTGTGAGGCTAAGCTGTGGGGATAGGCCCAGCGCAAGCCCTTCTCCACATTAATCCGCTCACTGCGCAAGCACAACTTCACTCATCTTTGATCTTTTTCTCATCTCTCTCTCTCTCTCTCTCTCTTTCATTCAATCATCCCCTTCACACACTCATCCCTTCATTAACCCTTTATCATCATACCCATAAATTCATCTCCATTTTCATCGAGTGAAGCTTGAGTCGCCTTCGAAGAACAGCTATAACAACTATAACATGACAATTTACGTTATCTACTTCGGTTTAGCCTCCATTATTCTTCGTACGCTAACGCTCTAGCTTCTCTCTTAGGAACGATCGCTGGAGATGACTTCAATGGAAGCTGATTTTATCTCTCACCGGACGTGCTCTCTATGCCTTCATTAACTGCCGATTGGTAGAAAGGAGATAGAGTGGAAACCACTTATCCTTATCTCCAGCCCATTGATTTTACGGGCGATATTGGCATTCTTTAAAATTATTTTATTGGCCTTTCGTTATGAGTAAACATTTAACAGACCTGCAATAGACCTTTCTTTGTTTCCTTGGATGCCACATTTCTTTGTTGAAACCTTACTGGAGTTGATAACTAACATCCTCGAGGTACGTATAATTTTAAGAAGTCCCTAGGCTCTTTTCGATGTAGTCTTGCAATATGACGAAACATTGCTATGGTAATCGTATAATACAACTCTATTCATTGAATATTAACTGGTAATTGTAACACAAGCGTGTTACCACCAGTGGGTTAACTCATTTTCTACGGCCACGGTAAAAGTGAAATAGCCGATTGAAGCAGTCTGTTTCTAAGAAGATTATGCATTTGAGTTTTATCAACGACAGTCGTGTAATTAGGGTTGATGCAAGTTTCGTCGAAAGCGAGATTTCATTCTATCGGGAAGCACCACCCTTGTTCAAACCCCATGGCCGAGATATGGAAATGTGTCCATTCAGGACTTTCCTCTCCTTACCTCGGGACCATTATTCGGCTGTTTGTGGCAGAATCGTTCGCAACTGCCTTAACCGCAGTCTCAAATCGTGAAGCTGCAATGAGGATTTAAGTCTGGTCTTAATACCGCTGAAGCTCGCTATCGGAGTTTACCTTCAAAGTGGAATAGTTCCTTGACCGACAGATTTTTTATGCTTAGCCAGTTGCGCTCCTCTCTTGCCTGTATACTAATATTTTATTAGTTTAGTTCCTCGAAGGTGGAGATCTGTGTACCTCCCGTCATCTCCACTTCGCCGGCTGCAGCATTTCACCAGGGTATTTTTCGATTTAGAGAAATCTTATTAATCGCGTGGCGATACGGTGGTATAGAACATGTCGAGAGGACACTTTCCTATCTGAGTTCCTGCGAGATCATAGTTTGCAGGTATCACCATCCTGCTCCCGCAAGATGTCCCCGCAAAGGTGTGCCATTTGCAGACTTACACCAGGTACCTCACGGAGCGGCACGCCCTCCCGACCCAACTGCCTCCCACAGTCTCAAACTTATTTGGGTCTACGTGGGATTTTTTTTTTTTTAGCCATTTTTTTACCAGTCTCTTCTCGCCTATTTTCTTGGTCGACGGCTAATTTCGCAGGCTAGTCGCCGACCAGCATTTGTTCATTTATTCGGGTCAGGGGTGGGTGGGGGTGTTCACCCCTCCCTCTGAGATCGGGTTAGGGTGGTGGTTTTCATCATGCTTCCATTCTTCCCATCCTATTCCATTCCTACTGTTTCCCATCTTTCTTTTCCTTATCTCTCCTTATACGTAAGGGGTTGTCAGATGTAGCCCGGGCAACATTGCTGCGGCTAACATCTGGAAGATTGTGTTCTCTCCACCTCAACATACACAGTTGATTGCCCTTCTCGGACCTAAACCTACTCCTGCGGTCATACGAGGGGTCTTGAAAAAGTTCGTAGAAAACGAATATTACATGAAAATGGGATACCCACTTAAAATTTTAATTACATTCATTTGAACTTCTACCTATGTGCTTTCAGTTACACACACACACACACACACATAAACTACTTCATTTTGAATGAGATGGCAGCAGTTTAAATTTGAACCCCGCAGTGAAACATTGGATTCTATTAAAGTTGAAGCAAAGACAAATATAAAATTTATGGTCAAGCTTGGTTTGCGGAAAAGGGAGATTATTGATGCATTAATAGAGACATTGCCCCCCCCCCTCCCTCCTGCCCCGAAAGCCTACTGTTTATTAATGGATAAATCGTTTTGCGGATGGAAGAGAGGAGGTTGAAGACGAGATTCTCAATGGCAAACTGTCAGTATCAGTAAGGGAAGAAACTATCAATCGTGTAGGGACACTAATTGAAGAGGACCGTCGATTAACAGTGGAAATGAATAGCATCCACATTGAACATATTGACAGGTTCAGTTTATTCCACCTTGACCGACGTACTGAAACTCTGCAACCTTTCTACTCGACCTTTCTACTCGATGGGGGCCACACGTCGCTTTCTCGGCCTTTTTGACCGCGTCACCTTGGAGGCGCATATTCGCATCTTTAGGACCCCGGGATATTTTCCGTTCGTTGTGCACAGCACCTGCGGCACTGACACGGCTACGCTTCCTACCTCAGCAACGGTATGTCTGGTGTACCATGGACATCCATCCTGTTGCTATCATTTAGTCGCAGATGAATTTGTCCTAATTATAGAGATGAGGCAGATTCTGGGGTGTTGTTTGTCCTCTCGGTTCGAACGGCCCAATATTCTCTTTTATAGACTATTCGTGTTTTCTACGTTCCACATTTTCACTTTATTTAGACTACTCGAGATATCTGTGTACTGTTCACAGATTTAAACTTTATCTTCACTTTCTCTACGAACATCTCCCCCCTTTCTCGTAAATATGCCATCGTTTTTTTTCTTTGTTTTAAGTAGTACTTTTAGTCTTCCTTACAGCTGTGGGATACTCAAGTTCTGTTTGGCGACTGATGCATTACCATATTCTTTTTCAAGAGCTTTTGGTCGACATTGGGAGATGCCTTTGACTGTGTGTCGCTTGCAGTGTACTGCGCTTCTTTTACACCTGAATCGAGTATCTTCCTGGGACCTTGACCGCCTTCATTCTCGCGATTTGTCTCCGTCTTTGTCGTTGAGAAATGTCGTTCATGCCCTAAACCTTTTGACTTTTTGACGAAGGACCTCATTCGAGTGTTTGCGGTATTTTTCGAGTCCATTGGCACCCATGGTTTAGATCAGAACTGTCCTGTAGGTTCCGCAATTAGGTGCATGTCGTGTCCTTAAAGGTTAAAACCGTGTCGGTGTAAAGCGAGGGGTCCTCGTTAGAGGGTTTACTGGGCTTTACGAGCTGCTGGCTATCCTTACTCGTTTCGAGCGATTGCAGACGCCGCCCCATATTGAGATAGTTTCGCCATTTCACTTGACTCGCTGAGGGTCCCCTGTGCCCTTGAGACTATTACCACACCCTATCATCTCTCGCCTACTGCGCTGAACCCGCCAGGGGATGTCGGGTGACATCTGGGTGCTACTGTGTCCTCCCAACCCAACTCGCTGTTTTGCCCCTCTAACCCCAATGCCTGCAGGAGGCTATGCGGCCATATATTTTACACACACACTTTCACTTTCTTTACACATCTCACACACTTTCTGCTCAACACATTCTCGTTGCCAATATGCTTTAAAATCGAAAGAGAAAATACAGGTACCACTGGATCCGGCACGCAACGCACCATGATCAGATTGAACTCTTTACACCGGTTGTCTCCTCCACCAGAATATACGCCATTTCTCGGTGTTCTTGCGTCTGTTGGCGCCTCTCCCGCTGCCGCTGTCTCTCTCTGTTGTTGGGAATCGAGTTTGTTTTTCTGATACATAATTTGTGTGCACGATTGCTTGGATAGTTATGGAGGAGGATTCTCTTCCGTTTTTGTTTTTTTAAATGTGTGCTGACTGTCCTTGTTGGCATAGGCAGATTGACCTTTTTCTTTCTACGCTCTAAAGCCTCAATAATAGATGACCTCGTTTATTAGCGTAATTAATGGTTTGATCCTGGGGTGCTACCGTAAATGTGCCCAAATTTCGTCGGTGTAATTAGAACAGCCAACTACTGCCTTGCTCTGTGGCTTATTAATTATTTACCGCGCACTCGGACGCTCGTGCCCGCTAAGCTCTCATCTCTTGTACTTCCTTAGATTAGAAAGTAGTGGCCATAAGATGTGGATAGTTCAAATTTAAAGAGTAATTATCAGGGAACTATTAGCTGAACGTATGCTCGAGGGGGTTTGGTATACGACGTTTTACAGCGTTGTTTATGGAGACACTAAAGTCCCTCTCCTCATTGGAATTATGGCATAGATGACCTTTAGAGGTCGTTCCATGGTGTGATTACTGTGACGCGGCGGCTCACTATTCGCATGCATATGTGACCTTGAGACACAACGCGCGACCTAGTGGAAAACAACGAAATTACAAACACTGTTGTGATGAAACCTTGGCTTCCGTTTGTTTGTTGATGGTGGGGTGGGTGGGCATGAGTGAAGATTTCTGTGTTATTTTTTGAATGCTTTGCAAACGCTTATTGATAGCTCATTGTTTTGTCCACCTTGCTGACTGTCACTGTCGTGCCAGATTTCTCGAAGAAGAATGGTTCGATGATGCCTCTGGCTGAGATTGCAGTCCATACCGTGCACTTAGGGGAGTGTATGGGCTTGGTGGCTACCTCATTTGGTCTGGAGGTCCCCCAGAAGACATTTGTCTTCGAGTTTATCTTTCCTTCAAGATGGAAGTGAGCTTTATCTGAGGTCCAAAGGAGGTTAAGGAAAGTTGGGGTCTCCTGAATCTTCTCCAGTATCTTGAGTGCCATAGCTTTCTCTGCTCATTGTCCGAGGCTGTAAGGGTCTGCTTCGTCTGTATTCTGTATGAGTAGGCCTTTACATCCATTACTAGCAGTTTCATGCAAGTTTCACGGGATATACCGAGGGACTTACTTCGCTTGCGCATATAGCGTTTTAGACCCTGCTGAACTGACTCTTTCACGCTCTCAACCAGCTCAGGTGTACGCTTCTTGGGGCGTCCTGAATGGCTTAGACGGTTGTCACTTGCTGCATTGAGGTTCTCCACTGCCCCATAGTTCTCAAAGTGGTTCACTTAGTCCTGAATTCTGCTCTTGGAGGCGTCTTTTTCACATTCGAACTGATGCACGAAAGTGTCCTGCACTTTCTTGAACGAGCCTGTCTTGTAATAATGTTTGACGCAGTATATTCTTTGCTGGAACTCCCATTCAGATCTAGTTGTGTTCACAGGCGTTTCTTCTGTCATGTCCTTCAAAGTAAGGGTGATTAGTGAATGAATGAAGGATATATCACAAAAAGTGTGTGCAGGCCCGTTTGGGAAGGGGGGGGGGACCTTGTATATATTATATAAATAATCGAGGCATAAGTCTAATTCGGCTAAAAATTTAGCCGGTATTTGCAGAGAGATCCATCGAAAAGAATGGCCTCCATTTCCTCGATGAGTTATGTTTCAGAGTTCCTATGAATGGTTTTGAATGTGCAAGTGCCTGAGGGTAACTTTTCTAAATTTGCACTGATTCAGATATTTAAGATCTTTTAGATGCAAAATCATTGGAATATTACAGCTAAAGCTGAGTGAATAAGTAAAGGCAACACATACGAGGGGTGGTCAATAAGTTTTGCGAATCGGTAAAGCAAAACAGAGGAAGGGGGATGGCTGTTTGTGGGGGTGTTAGGACAAGTTATGACAAGTCAGGACCTGCAGTCGCACGCTCCTGCCTCGTCTATTTAAGAAGCAGTAGCCGATCGCAGATCGTGAGTCACAAATTTTTCAACAATGGAGAAGGTTGAACACCGCCCAGTGATCAAATTTTTGATCATAAATTAATTTCTGGTATGACCCCCTTTAGGCCCAGTAACTGCCGTAAGACTTTTCTTATAAGAATGTACAAAATTCGTGCACGTTTCTGGATAGATTTTATTCCCGTATTCTTCAGCTGTTTTCCATTTCAACAAGGTCTTCTGCTGCACACACTTCTTCAGCTCCTTCGAAAGATGTTCGATGGAGTTCAAATCTGAGCTTTGAGAAGGCCACTTGAATGCAGTATTGTGGTTTTGTGTAAGGTATTTCTGAGTAGATTTGCTGGTATATTTGAGATCATTGTCTTGGTGAAAGGTGAAATGCGTTCTAGAGTCCAGTTTCCTTGCCGGTTATTCACGTTTTCATCAAGTATGCGCTGATAGTTTTCAGAATTCTTGGTACCATCTATCCCTTTTAATGTGTCCATGCCAGCACCATCGAAATACCCCCATAACACAATCGAACCTCATCCATGTTTAAGAATAGGGACGGTGTTCTTTACTATGAGGGCTTCGTCAGATCTCCGCCAAACGCACCGTTCGTTGTTTCTACCAAAAAGCTTGATTTTTCTCTAATCTGACCATAGTATTTGATCTAATTTAGCTTGGATATTTCCTAGATGCTCTTTAGCGAACACTAAACGGGCCTCTTTATGAGCTCCCTTCAACAGAGGCTTCCTTCGAGGGACAGGTCCATTAAATCCTTCTCGGTGTAAATAAAGTTGCAGTGTTGAAGAATGTATATCGATGCAATGCTGCAAGATTTGCTTGTAACTCATTGGACGAGCTCTTAGGATTGTTTGTCTTCACCATGACCGAACATCTCTAGGACCGTTTCTTTGGCCGACTTCCACGCTGACGATTTACTGTCATGCCATTAGATTTATACTTCACACTAATGTTCCTTATATAAGAAATTGGAATGTTCACAATGGATGAATTTTTCTATATCCATGATTGGCAATGTGCTCTTTAACAACATGGTTTATTGCAGATTAATCAATGCTCAGCGGTCTTCACCATTGCGCTTCAGCAAATGTTTCCTCAACGAAGTCGTGACAACGATTGACAAATTTTGCATGTAAATTAATAGCTAACCTATCCTTCTAGAACGATCTAGTTTACTCTAGATTCGACTCGAAACGTTTGAAAAACTTTCGGTGTCGGTTTATATTAAAAATGCCCATGTAATCATTTAAACAAATGTTGTCCACGTTGCCTGTACTTTTTTTTCACTCTCATATTGACTCGTATAAGAAATCGGCATTTATTTACTAAAATCTCCCGTATACCATCCAAGGAAGAGAATGTTCTGGCTACAATATAAACACGAAACAAGGTTTGCTGACCAAAAGTCGCGTGCTCTCATTTATTCTGATTTATGACCTCGCGACCTTCAAAACTTTCAATAATTCCCTGACTAACCTTGGGAGGACCTTGGCAATTACATCATTCGAAAGAGAATGTAACGCAACATAAGGGTTTCAAATTTTGTTAGAATTTGTCGAATAGTTATGATGTTATTGCCAAATTACATTAGATTTCGTGTCTAACGTTGCCTATATTTATGCACGTAGCTGTACACTCAGAACCAAGGTCTACTACAGTCTAAGTTAATTTAGGGAGTAAAAAAATGTCTGTAGCGGTATAATAGAGATATTAATCCTTCAACAGATTAAGACACCGACACCAACGTCACCATCTGCCCCTCACTTAGTCATAAGATTTCATCATCTTTGATTGAAGTAGGAAAGAGGGTTGAAATGTGGGCCTAAGTATTACCAAGTTTACACTGGTGGGGCAGAGGAAAAAGCGTTCTGAATGATAAGAAGGCGGGATGAAGCGAACAGCCTCAGAGGTGGCGAATGTTTAATTCAGAGCACCGTACTCCTTGAGAGGTGCTGTTATAATTTGAACAATTGACCTTGGAATGGCGTGCATTACACAATTTGAAATTTGCACTGGGGGTGGGTATCCCTTTGTAAGGCCATTAAACTTTGTAAATTTGAACTTAACAAACCTTTAAGTAGACCTTTAAAACCTCTATCAGCGATTTCGACTGCGTCGTTTGAGAGTTTGAATCATCCTTTGCATTAGAAGTCTCCTTGCCGGTGATTTGAATTATTCGTTTTGAAGTTTGAATGAAAAAGAGAAGGCTTAGAAAGGAGTTTATTTGAATTAGACGGTGTGCTTGAAAAGCCTACCCTGGTTAAATTGTTTAGTAGGCCGCTATTTTTTCCAACCAACAGATAATAGTAGCCTCATTATTGAAGGCCCTAAGTGTCGAATAATCCGTTTTAATCGTGAACCATAATTCCCTTTTGAATATAGTAGGTAATTTACTGTAAATAATATTGGCCGACAATATATATTGCGGACACTTAGTCTCAAAGAAGTTTACATTAGAACTTTTAAGTTCGTACAAAATGGAGCTAACTTCGTTTAACGATGGGGCTAATTTTTTTCCGGCTGGAACCCTGAAGCGATGATGCCGTTAAAATTTTATAGAAAAAGATCCATCAATTATAACATTGCGATCCAAGTTTAATCTTGTAAGACTAACTTTTCTGAAAACAAACTTGACAGACACTTTACTAGACTGTGTAGATAGATCAATAATGATCTATCGCATCATTTAGGAACTTTAACAGGTGAATCTTTGGATCGAAATTTGACTGGGAGCTTTTCATTGCTTTCAAAATCAACAGCTTTACCAATAGACCCAGAGTACTTCTTTGGTTCATTGGCCTCTCCATCAATATTGAGAATGGCAAATACGTATTCCGACAAATAACTTTAAATAAGCGAGTTTAGCCGAGTTCGAAATAGTTTTTGGTCCAACGAGATTCTCAAATTGCGAAAGGAAGATGTGAAAATTGAGCTTGTCGAACGAACCATACGCGGCAGAGGGGGATGAGTAAGCTCCAAGGAGTTAATCCGACCAAAGCTACTTAAAAAATCCCTTAGGTCCGAATGAGAGGCGCCGTTGGAATTGGTATAGTTAGGAAAAGTAATTTTTTTCCCCCTTCCTCAAAAGAGTTTATTTTAGATTTGACTTTGAAATCGTACACCCTTGGCTAAAAGTATAAAACATCCATCATAGATATATTTAATCAAACTTTTTAGAATTTATCCTATTCATAAATATTTATGATAATGTGTATTTTGCTAATATGTTTTGATATTTTGTTAATATGTTTGTATTAATTATTATTTTACCAAATAGTGTGTAATTAATAAAATGGTATGTTTTCTAAAAGCAGAATTTAACCAATATTTCTTGTGTTTCACTTTAAATTCATAACTAATATGAATTGAATATCGTTCTTAATAATATAACTAAAGGTAAAGAACTTCAATAGCCAAAGATTAGCACAAGTAGAAATTGCTAAAAAAGTAAAATGTTCAAGATACCCTGCTCTCCCTTGGTGTTCAGGGGAGAGCAATGGTATAAAACGTCTTACAAAACCTAGATAAGACATCTATCATTCGTGCTTAACTACACAATCGCAGAAAAACATCTTCTGAACTTGCTGGGAAGTTCAATGAGGCTTCAACTTAAAAAAAAAAAATCTCCCAGAACAATTAGAGGGACACTTAAAGCTAAAGGATTTAAGGCGAGAAGGAACTACGGATATCTGAGGAGAACAGAAAACAAGGTCTGCTGATCAAACTCGCTTGTTCTCACTTATTCTGATTTATGACCTTACGACCTTCAAAACTTTCAATAATTTCCGGACTAACCTTGGGAGGACCCTGGCAAGTATATACCCCGTAAGGGGCGCGGTGATTTGCCATCCTGGCCGCCGTGCTGACGGGATTCAGCGCCCCATCCGGCCCCAGCTTAGCCGCTTCTTCTTTCAGAAAGCCTGTATTTCTCCCCTACTTCCTCACTTAACCTACAACCTCTCCCACAACTTTCTCTGGTCGGCCTCTATTTTCACAGGGTCAATGCCGAACTTCTTCACAGACAACTATCCCGGATCGGGGCTGAGGAGGGAGGGGACAATATTGCCTAACCCCTGAGCTCCGGTTTGGGATGGTGGATTTTTAACAACCTGCTTCACCCCCCACCCATACCTTCCTCACATCCCTTTTCCTTCTCTCTTCACACTCTATCAACTTTACGCCGTGTGCAAGGTGGAGCCGCCATGCTGAGGGACTGCCAGGCCACCAGGCGGGACGGGTTGTCTTAAATGGCGGCACCTGGCTCTGCCAGGCCTATATGCACCCCTTGCAGGGCGGGCTACTACGAGGGGTGATGAGCGTGTGCATCCCGTGAGAAAATTCGGGTCCCCATGCCCAATGATGGAAATTTAAAAAAAAAACCCTTTTCACCTCACAATTCACGGAGCCGCTTTCTGGCAGCTTCACATCAAAAAATGGAGTTCCTCCTCCCCCTGTGCCTGCGCAGGGGACCCTCCAAATTTCTATAACCGGAGAAGTGGCTTACTCTTCTCCTTCGCCTACGGGTGTAGGGGACTCTCCCTCACCTCTTTGTCTGGTGGTGCCTTCGGGCACCTTCCTCTTTACAGTGGCAGTCCCCCCCTTTACTTTCCAAGTGGACTGCCAAGAAATCCAGCAGGCAGCCCATAGCCGATCGCTCCCCATTGAAACGGCTCGGTAGGGCAAACCCCCTTAGGGGGGAGAGGGAAGCCAGGCCCCTTCGGTCGCTTCCCTCAAAAGACCTGCTGGTTTGAATCTTAAACCTTGCTGGGGTCAAGGCCTGTGCCTCCCAAAACGAGACTAAAGACACTGCTGCCAATAGGACCTGTGATGTCCTGTGGGAGGGGAGGGGCAAATGGAGGCCCCACCCGAGATTAACATGAGCTTTTAGGCAACCCAGCCTCAGACGGTAGCGCCTTCCATGGGAGCGAATCCAGGCTCGGCGCCAATCACCGAACTCGATTCCGCTCCTATGCAAGGTCCTCCTCAAATGGCTAGGGCTTCCAGGGCAGTACAAGGAGGGGAGGGATCTCCTCCTCCGACCGGTGCCCTTACGACTGCCAGTACCTTCTCCATCTCGGAGAAGGACGTTGCTGAGGCCGGTCCATCCGGCCTGGGGGCTCCTGCCGGCGGAGGGGAGAAGAGAGTTCATTCCCCGCCATCCTCTCGTAAAGAGAAAAAAAACAACTAAAAAGACTCCTTGCTCCTCTCCATCCGCGGGGGCTGCGGGAACAGATGGGTTTGCTGCCATTTCGGTAAGCGACCAATCCAAGATTGGCACATCCGGCCACTCTTATCCCCCGGGTGTAGAGCCCCTGACTATAACCAAAAGTGCGCAGGGCGGAACCTGGATAAAATCGGGGCCTCTCATTCAGAGATTACCCGGCGTTTTCCAGCCTGCTGGCTTCAAACGCTTCCTCGTTATTCGCTCCACTGATGGCACCATGTTGGCTAAGGGCAACATGATCCATCAGAGGAGAGCTTTCGCAAGTGTGCTTGGTAGAGAGCCGAAGGTAACCCGTTTCTCGGACGGGAGCCTTTTGGCGAATGCGTCGAATCGCTCTGAGGCGGCCATGATTAGTGCCCTTCGGACACTTGATGGCACGCCTGTGAGTGTGACGCCGCACTCTACCAGGAACTTTGTGAAAGGAGAGTTTATGCGAAGGAACTCGTTGACTACTCCATAGAGGACATCACCTTAGAGCTGGCCGACCATGGGGCGGTCAAGGTCGAACGTGTGATGAGAAAACAGGGAGGGGCCTAGAGACCCACCCCTACACTCTTCGTCACGTTCGACTGTGACAAGCTCCCTCAGTCGGCGCATGCCGGTTGGACCGTTACCGCGTGAAGGCATTCGTGCCACTGCCGCGGAGGTGCTATTACTGTCACCGCTTCGGCCATACGAATCGCTCATGTAGACGTGCAAAGTTGGGGTCACCCGAAGTCTGTGTAAATTGCTCCCAAGCCGCACACGATAATTCCAAATCGTGTGTGGCCAAGTGTGTCAATTGCGGAGAGCCGCACCCAGGTTCTTCGAAGCAATGTGGTGCATATCTCCTTGAGAAGGAAATCCTGGCTGTTCAGGCCCAGGATCGACTCTCATTCCGCGAAGCTAAGGACTTTGTCTGGCGCGCCTGGCTCTGCCTCGGACGTCTTACGCCTCAATGCTTAGAAAGACACCCTCTGCTCGTGGCTCTTACTGGCCAACGAGCACGGTTGTTTCCGCGCTCATTCGGAGCCCTTCTGCGGGCTCTACTCAACCCGGGCGCTTCCCTGGTAAAGCTGGCGGCACAAAGGGTTCACACCCAGCCCCGGCTAAAACCAGGGCTACCCCTGGCTGTTCAGGCCCAGGATCGACTCTCATTCCGCGAAGCTAAGGACTTGGTCCTGGCGCGCCCGGCTCTGCCTCGGACGTCTTACGCCTCAATGCTTAGAAAGACACTCTCTGCTCGTGGCCCTTACTGGCCAACGAGCACGGTTGTTTCCGCGCCCATTCAGAGCCCTTCTGCTGGCTCTACTCAACCCGGGCGCTTCCCTGGTAAAGCTGGCGGCACAAAGGGTTCACACCCAGCCCTGGCTAAAACCAGGGCTACCCCTCTTGCCCCAGCGTGACCGTTTCCCGTAAGGCGAAACGGCCACGCGCCTCCACCGAGTCGTTAGACTCACAGGAGGCAACACCCCTGAAGTTGGTAGTCGCCAAGCCATCTTCCTGGATTACTAAAGCTTCCCTCCGAAAGGAGCACGGCAAGAAAGGAGCTTCGGCTCCTTCGCCCATGCCTAGTGGTGGGCTGGGTGGCTCGGAGACGGTGGATCCTCGAAAATAAGGCCCCCCGCCTCCGAAGCGCTGCCCGAACGATTTCACTGTTTGTGATTTTCGTCGGGCTAGGGATAGGTTCCGGTATATTTCGAAGCACGCCCGCCGCTCTTCTTGGCCGGCATACGTGTCTTCACTTAACGGGAAGACCCCTCTAGCAGAGGTGTGAAAGCGAGTCAAAAGGATTCGGGGCAAGTTCTTGCAGGACCATCCTCCCGTTCTCCAGGAGAATAGGACCGCAATCCCAGACCGCGCGTCCGTGGCGGTATCCTTCGCGACCGTTTATTTCGCATTCTTTAGCCGTGATGCTGCTCCGCCAGCATTCAATGCACGTCGTGATGTCGCGGAAGGCCGCTGACTGAAATTTACCTCCAGAGGCGGTGAACCCTTCAACGACATGTGAGTTGTGTTCCGCTCTTGCTTCGTGCGCGGACACCGCCCATGGTCCGGACGATGTCCCGTACGCTATGATTCGACACCTGGGTTAGTGAGGCATGGCCTTTCTGTTAGATTTGTTCAACAAGATCTGGGTGGTGGGTCTCCCCGGATTCCTGGCGAATCGCTACTGTGCTCGCCTTTCGCAAACCGGGGAGAGATCACTTTACTCCGGCCGGTTTCCGCCCAATCTCTCTTAACATCTTGCGTGTGCAAGTTGATGGAGAAATTGGCAAATGTTAGATCAGCCTTTTTTTTCTTGAAAGCGGAAGCAATCTGTTTTCTGCCCAGTGCGGCTTCCGCAAGTTCCACTCCACGTCGGATGCTCTGCTCCGACTGGAAAATGTCTTCTGCGAGGCCTTCCTCCATAGACAGCACTACCCCACGGTGTTTTTCGATCTGGAGAAGGCCTATGATAACGCATGGCGATACGGTATCATGGAGACTCTCCACACGATGGGGCAAGGGAACGCCTCCCAATGTTTATGTCTGAATTTTTGCGAGATCGTCGATTCCGTGTACGGGTGTGGGGAGCCCTCTCCGGCCCAATGGAGCAAGGAGAGGGTGTCCCGCAAGGAAGTGTCCTCAGTGTTACACTCCTTGCCCTGAGTATCAACGACATCACCTCGGTGCTTCCGGAAGATGTTCTCGCTACGCTCTACGTAGTCGACCTTTCGATCTCTTTTGGCGCGGCCCCGTTGCCAACTCTGGAGTGTCGACTCCAACAGGCATTGGACCGCCTTTCTCACTATGCCGAATCGCACAGGTTTCGGTTTTCCTTGGCCAAGACTAAGGTGGTGCACTTCTGCCGCTATCCACGGCTCCACCCTGACCCAGACTCGTTTCTTAATGGGGTACGCCTGTAAGTGGTTGAATCGCACCGTTTCCTTGGTCTTGTATTTGACCGACGCCTCACCTGGGAGGCTCATATTTGCAGCCTTAAGGTCTTTTGTACCCGCGTCATGGATATTCTTCGTTACGTCACGTTTAGCGTTTGTGGCGCTGATACGGCGCCTGCCTTTTTTATCGATCCTTTGTTCGTCCACACTTCCTCCATTGAGAGCCTACTAGTAAATGCTGGGGAGATGCCACTCGCTCTACGCCGTGTACAGTGCATTATTCGCCTGTACGCGCGAGCCCGGCGCCTTCCTCAGTCGCCAACAGTTCTCACTGCATCCGAGGCTGATTTCGATGGTGCCTATGCCGCCGAGAGACGCCAGTCATACCCTAAGCCCTTTGGGTTTAGGGCCAGGAAACTCCTTCGATAGCTAGGTATAACTCTCCGGCCGGTAGCGCCCCTGGTTCTGCCCAGGACGCCACCCTGGAGGGTACCATATTTGGCTATTTGTCTCTACGCCTCTGCTCCCAAAGTTTGTACAGCTCCGGGAGTATTGCGTTCGAACTTTTTGGAGCACACCTCGTGTCACGCTGGAAACGTGCCAGTGTATACGGATGGCTCCAAGTCCCAAGAGGGGGTCGGCTTCCACGATGTATCCCCTCTGTTTGAAGTCAGCGGGTCTATGCCAGGCGCTCCGTCTGTCTTCACGGCCTAGCCTGTGGCAATACACTTCTCGGTACGGGATATTTTGCGACGTGCCCGGTTCGGAGACCGGATTGTGATCTATAGCGACTCACAAAGCGCCCTGAGTTCTCTCGGGGCATTGGAATCTCCGCATACTTTGGTTCGCGATATCCGTGACGCCACGGTTTAGTCGAGCCGGATGGATGTCTTGATTACCTCCTGCTGGGTTCTTGGACATTTAGGGATTGCGGGGAATGAGCTCGCCGATGAGGGCGCCAAAGAGTCCCCGAAGACTCTGTGACCGGACCAACGTTTCGCTATTCATCACCCCGTCTACATGGCAGGAATACGGACAGCTCTTCGGGATGCTTGTCAAAGAAGATGGGAGACGGTCGAAGGAAACTTAAAGTTGCGTGCCATTGCGCCGTGACTATTCCCATGGACCTACCCCCCAATGCCGCGAAGGTTTCAGGTTGTTTTCTGTTGTCTCCGAATTCGACACACTCGCAGGACGCACCACCATTTGATGGAGCGCTCGCCAGCGCCCTACTGTGAAGACTGCATTGGCCCCCAGACTGTTCGGCACATTCTTGTTGAATGTCCCAGTCTGGGCGATCTCCGCGCGCACGTTACCCGTCCCGGTCCCGGATGGGTGGGGTCGCTACCGCCTCTCCCTTGTACTCGGGATGACTTCGTGCACATTGACCGGTGGACTTATAGACTTTGGGGGGGAAACCGGCCTTCTTCCCTTCATTTAACTAGGTTTTGTTTTTTGTTATTGTTGTTTTCTTTGTCGGTCTCACGCTCCTGCGCCGGGGGGAGGTCCACCTCCCCCCGGCGCAGGAGCTCCCTTCTGATTGTTGCCATCTTCCCTTTTTATCGTTGTTGTGTTTCATATTCATATTTTAAAGCAGCCTAGTGCTAGGCTGTCTTGATTCCGGTGACTTATGCCCAAGTGGGCAGTCGACAGATAGGCTCCTAAAATTAAAAAAAAATATCACCTAATCCTCTCACACACCCTGCCACCAATGCTTATCATCGTCGGCTATCTTCAGTTAATGAAAAAGAAGACTAGTGATATTGCCTTACTCCTTCCCCCGTTATGCTCTACCATTACCGACATTAACGTGGCCCTCCGTTCCTTTAACCTATATCCTCTCTTCCTGCCTCAATGTATATGCCCCTTTACCCCACTTCCACTCGCTGACCGCTTCCCCGTGGGTTTCGACCACTATTGTCAATGGCAAGAAGCAGACGACCATTCGTGATGCGACGTCGGGCTGCATGCGCTGGTGGTACATACAGTAACAGCCTCCATATCCTACCCTCTTTTCGTCTGGTATAATACCGTGTGATTTCAAACATGCTACTGTTTCCTTATCATGAAGAATTTTAACTTGAGCCCAAACGTCTCTCTAAGTTACCGACCAATCTCTCGACTTCGATTCCTCAAAAGCCCTTGAACGGCTCGTCTCAGACTGGATTTGAGATCACCTGTTCTTCCCTAATATCTAACGTCGATGAAATTTTTCAGTCTAGTTTCATGGCAGATCACAGCAATGAATCAGCTTACATACGTGTAACGGACCGCCTTTTTCGTGCTTCCGACGCCGGTCAGCTTTCCATTCTAGTACTTCTGGACTTCTCCTCAGCATATGGTACTGTTGACCACACTGTTCTTCGCCGTCTCTGTGAGTTCCTGGGTGTCTCTGCAACTACCTTTAATTGGTTCGGCTGGTACCTTTCATATCCTACTTGATCTATTCACGCTGGTAATGAATGATGTATCTCGGCCGGCGGAATGTGTGTTTTTGGCGTTCCGCAAGGGTCGGTTCTTGGTCCGCTTCTTTTTTGCCGCTATTTTCTTCCCCGTGGTGTTTTTATGTCTCGTCCTGGTCTATTATTTTCCTGTCTGATGATTGCGCAAATCTCCCCTTTTTCCCGTCCTCGACTGCCGAGATTCTTAGAAACTACTCTCTTATAACATCATCACTGAACGGCTCTCGGACAATTTTCGGAAACTGAACCATGCCAAAACATAAGTAATCCTGGTGGCAACTCCTGCGGTGCTATTTGTCCCCTCTTACTCGTGGCTCCTTCCTAGCCCCATTTTCTGAAGTTAATAATCTGGGCATCACCTTCGGTAGTCCGTAAATCCTCTCTGTGCTTTCTCTGTAATTTCAGCCTTATACTTTCCCACTTTGACCATAACAGCTGTCATATTTTCATTCATTCCTTCGTCACTTCCTGCTTCGAACACTGCAACTTCCTTCTTGCAGAATCACAGGCTTCCACTTTTCGACCTCTACCTGATCCCAAACTTCGCAGCCCCTTCCTTTTGTTCTTCCCCGATGCCAGGTGCAGCATAGAGAGCCTTACTGCGGCTGACACCTGGAGGATTGTGTGCTCCCCCGGGCTCCAAAACACCCTCAGTTTACCCTCTCAGCTCCAATTTCTGCAGTAGGATCTGATGATATTTAGCTTCCACACATGTTCAACCTTGTGTCTAGCTTCGTCACTTTCTTTACATATCTCTCCTTACAAACGTTTTGCGTGAGAAGCACCCGTTGGTATTGTACTTTAAATTCGAGGAGAGAAACACGACGCCGCCTGTGATGGTTTACTCTCGTGCAACACCGCAACTCCCTCCTACCTGTCTTCCTCACCGACACTACCCCACTCTTTGAAACCCTTACGCTCTGGCTCCTCGCAGCACCGTGCTGCATGGGCAAACCTACTTTCTCTATAATTGCCTCGAGAATGTGGAATGATTTGCCTGCTGTAATACTCTCTCCCCATCTTCTCTCGGTGCCTTCAAACGTGCCTTGAAGACCCACGTCTTGTCTCGTGGTCTTTTCCTCAGTTTATAGACAGGCGCGCTGTGAAGGCTGAGATTTTGAAAAGCGGCATACAAAAATTCCTTATTATAACGCACCTCACCCAGTCCTATTATTATTATTACTGAGCTCATTGTAAATTTTCATCCAACGAGGACTTTTCCCCGCTGACCACTGGCTTGCCTGAGATTTTCCTTCTGATCGTTATGTGAATTTGGTTATCCAGCCGGAAGTCCTCGTCCACGGTTGAAAAAGTATTGGTGGCCCAATCAACTAAATTAGCATGGTCCTTAGTGTTTTGCTATATTTCTTTAGCACACAATCGAGTGGCATTAAGAATCCCGATGGCATTTAGTGGGATTGGTAGAAGGGCGTGTTGGTGCATGGCAGAGTACTGCTTGGCCCGGTTTGGCAATGCCGCGACACGATCATCACCTGCGTCAACTCCCTCTTCGCCGCGTGACTTGGCCTTTTAATGAATCCGCCGAGCTCCATCGAATGTCAGTGACACCGCCACTTTGATGTGTCTCTTTCGTTTTGGGGGGTTTGCTTTGACTCTATAGTTGGAATTCAATGCATGTTGTTTCTTTTTCGAAATGTTAGTATGTGCCCCCCCCCCTTCCCCATTTCTCCTCCAGCAATAGCTTTCATGGTCTCATTCAGACAGTCTAAATTGAAATACTGCTCCCTACCCCTCTGCCCCCTAGTCTCGCCGTTTTGGAGCCCTTTTGGAGTGTCAGGCGTCGGAAATTTCGAAGGCAGTTATTTTAGGGGGTCATCTTATTGTTTCAGATGCTTATTGGTTGATTGAATGGTTCAGATTGGCGACATGGTTGTCGGGCTTTGGTTGGTTTGGGTCTGGGATGGAAAATTGGTTGAAGGGTTATGTGTTTGAGATATGGTTTGTTGGCTTAAAAGTAAAGTGGTCGGCACCACAATGGGTCATTATGTATGTGGGTTTGCCCTTTAATATGGTGATGTGGTTGCCAGCCCATTGAGAGCAAACGTGAAGTAGTTAGTGGTAATCATTAAATTAGAATAGCGGCGCCTAGTGAGATGCGACACGGAGAAGGCAATAAATTGTCGCCACAAGTCTGGAACGGAGGGTGTATGGGAGAGGAAGTAGGGGGGGTTGGAGAACAAGATTGGCCCAATTGAGCGAGAGACGGGAGCAGCGCCGCAAGAGAGGGCGAGTGCAACGTGGCTGTAACTCTCATTCAGTGAGAGCAAGTGAGGGAAAGAAGAGAGATTTGCGAGAGGAGGAAGAGGTGGCGGTGAGCGAGCATCCTAAATAATAACGAACACGAGGAACAGCAACCTGTAGATCCGCTGGAGCACGGCCGCCTGCCGGTATCCATGTCCGGCTTCGGGACAAGGGTGCTGACTAAGGGCCCCCTTTCCCCGGCCACTCTCCCCCTTTCACCAACGGAAGCTGGGGTTCGACCCTGTGGCGTTTATATTTTATGACACCGTCCTCCTCTATACCAAGTACGCTACCCTCCCTCCCAACGTTAGAAACAGTTAAAAGTCTGTAAAACCGTTAAAAAAACGGTGCGTTGTTCCGTCCAAGATTTGAGAGTTTGCCGCAAATTAAAAGATTGGCTAGAGCTGGCTAGCTGTTGTTAGCTGGCTGCCAATTCCTCGCTTCCAAGTAAGTTCTTCGAGTTTTGGGGGTTCGAATATGATGTACAGTTAAGGAAGGGGATATATATGAGTGAGAAAGGGCCAGGAGAAAGTGTCAGATCTCGGGATATTTACGGCAACCATTTGCCCTTCCCCTTGTCGAAAAAAATTGGCTAAATTTTGAAAAGATAAGGGGTGGGGGGCGCTCGTTTCATCTTAAATTGTTGGTCTCTTTTCAAATTGCTCGCTGCTAGAGCTCTCCTATTTCCGTCCATAACTTTTCCAATTATATTTCACTTTCTTTCATCCATCACTACACGCGAGCCTTACAGCACTTCTATATCTATAGTACATCGAAAAAATAAAAAACTAACCGAGAGAGAGAGATAGAGATAGAGAGAGAGAGTACGAATTAATGAAGGGGTGGACCGACCTACAAAGAGTGTTCGAAAGGGGAATAATGATAGATACTGGCCCTGGAAGGGCGCAATTTAAAGTTTTTAAGGTGAAAATTGTACAAAGGGCACAATTGATGTGAACACACTTGTGGAGATAATGATAAATAGGTCTTCTATCAAGCTGCTTGGCGTGTCCATATGGTCTGATCTACTTTGAGTAGCCTTTTTTTTCTAAGTGGGTCTGATATTTCTGTACCGCAAAAGGAAGCTATTATCACATCGCAGAGGATGTTTACCCTCCCAAGCTCTTCTCCATTTCCACTTGGTCCAATATGTACGCGTCATGTTCTTTTTATCTTTTTACAAGGTGCAACTTACCCTGTTCTTTGTGTTTGGAAGTATTTTTTTCTTATTAAATATACCTAACTTATGGCATAAATGTAGCCTGGTGTGAAAAAGTTTACGTCAGGTAGAAGAAATAAGAAGACAGTCGAAGATATAAGGTAGCAACCCCCCTCCCCCTCCCCTTATTTTGGAGACTGGGTACCTAGGTGTAGTATTGTAAGAACGAAGAGTTACAAATAATCTCTATAAAAAAAAATCCCTTCCCATCCCCTTTGTTTGTCTCTTCGAATCACTGTAATTTGTGATAGTTTTAGGTGTTTTTTACTTTTCAATAAGTTTAATGCTTTTTAACGTTTTTTATCGAAGAGCATTCAGTAATTTTTTTATTTTGCTGGCTGTTTTTTTTTTTTTAAAGTCATTCATAAGAATGGGAAACGTCCAAACCACGATTTCTCTGTAGATGTTAAATGATTCTCATTGTTTGTAAATCATGGAAGAGAGCCAAGTTATTTTTTATTCCATGCCGAGAATTTGTCTACTTTCGTACTAGTATAGCTTGGGAATTTTGAAGATTACAATTTTTTTGGTTAGTTTTTATTGATACCAAAAGCCCATATCATTAAAAACAATCCCTTGAAAAATTATTTTCATAAGACTCCCCCCTCCCCCCCCACACTCGTCCCGTTCTATCTGGTAGTCGTGTCTCCCGACGCCTGCTCCGTTTGAGCCTAGAAGGCTAGGACCTCGACTGCAGGCTAGGCTGACGGGCCTTGGCGCCACCTTCAACGATTTTGAATCGGGTCGTCTGGACGAAGGCGCCATGTTTGTTTTAACTGTTTCACCCACCCCCACCCCCTGCCCCAGCCGGAGGAAACCCTTTCAGGCTCGACATTTCTCCCTTCTTTTGTCGGATTTTTATTAGCTCTAATTTTGCTTCTCTTGTTTGGACTACTTTTTTTCAACAAAACCAGCCCCATCTCCCTCGTTATAAGTAAATGTTATCTGAAGATGAAATAACCACTCGTTGCGCGCGCACAAACACACGTACAAACACTAACCACTAGGAGATATGCGTTTATATATTTATTCAAGAGGATAATTTTAAAATACAGTTGTTGTACCGCTGGCTATTATTTTTTTTAACCTATGTGTATTTAGACCTTTAAGTTAATTGTACTTTATATTAATCTTCTCTTTGAAAATTTTTGGGGGTGATATTTACATCCCTAGTTTAACGACTGTTTACCTCTGTAAACATCCTCTTGGTAAGAATGCATTCCTTCGTTTTTTTTTAACAAATTGATTAAAACCTAATAATAGGTCGACGCGATGGCTTAAAGAGATTTATTTTTGATAAGATTTGTAGGAATCTTTCCGTTGAATGCGGTCGAAGG
Source organism: Ceratothoa steindachneri (assembly GCA_963969495.1). Taxonomy (NCBI): domain Eukaryota; kingdom Metazoa; phylum Arthropoda; class Malacostraca; order Isopoda; family Cymothoidae; genus Ceratothoa; species Ceratothoa steindachneri. The sequence goes on from OZ018320.1 coordinate 153,145,725, forward strand.
CAGTCAACCTCTAATACTGATGCTACTTGTTGATGTATTTATGGAAACCTCTTCCGATTTGCCAAGGACTCCCCTCAAGGGTCCATATTTAGGAGAGCTGCCTGCCCCCCTCGCCACAGTTCTTCGTGCACCAAATAATCACTTAGCAGAACTTTGCCACTTTGTGCATTCCATTTAAAAGTTCCGGGATGCCCTCATTTATTGCTGTTTTTAATGATAATTGTTTTTGTTAGATGATTTATAAAGAGGTGAGGGGTGATACGTTCAGTGCATTCTTTTGTCCGTCTTCACCCCACATCAATTGTGGCTGCCAAGGATGTCCATTACATATCTCCATTCTGTATGTTCTGTGTTAAGAATTTCGCGGGATTTTCTTGATTTAATAGGAATTATTACCGGTTGACTCCTCGCCTTGTTCTTTTTAATACCTGTGTTCTTTACTTGTTCCTGATGCCCCGAGTGTGTTCTTCCGTCCCCATGATATCGGATTGAGTTTTGCCCTATTTTTTTCCTCTTTTCTTTTAGTCATTTTCTCCTTTTTTTTATCATTCCGCCTTTCTGACGCCGGGATTGGTCCGAGAAAGTATGTTGAACGCCTTATAAAGAGGTGGAAACGTAAGTGAAACTCGGTACTTGTGCCTACGTTGAGGTAATTTATTCGTACATAATTTAGCCAAGGATTTCCTTGACACGTTCCTCTTTGCTCGGGGATACTTAGCGTGACGCGATTAATTCAAAACTTGAATCGGGACAGGTCTCGTTTAACGCGAGACGGTTCCTCTCCGCATGTGGGCAACACCCGAACTGTAGATAACAGCGTCGAAGGCTACTTGATACCTTTCAACTGGAGATTGCCACAATATACTATACTTCCGGGTTCGATATACATAGGTGAAAAGCATTGTTGTTGTTGATTGTGATGATCTTCAGACTGCCTGGTCGATTAGCACCGAGATCGCTAGGAAGGATATGGCATTTACCGCGTTTTGTCGCAGATCCCTCAAGGGGTGTATATTGTGTTGTTGGCGTGTGATTGTGTGTAGTGTACATAGTCTTCCATATGTGTTTGCTTGTGTGGGATACAGTGCTGCATTCTAGACAGACGTCCGCGATGGTCACTTCCAGCATTTTATGTTAGCTTAGGAGTGCTGTGTGATGTCCACTCCGCAGCTTGGCCATGGTGGACTCTGTCTTCACGAGGAAGGGTGGATGTCAGGGGCTATGCGATGTGCATGTAACTGGGTGTTCTGTGAGAGTGACTGAATATAACGTTGAGTAAATTGGATATATTTCTAGAAGCTGGTTTGGGGTTGGACAGTTCTCTAATGTAGTATGAATTGGGGTATTCTGATGTTTCTTTGTGGGAGTGGGTGCTCTGGGCTTGCGGGGGCTGCGGCTAGTAAAGATGTGCCGTATGCTAAAGTGATTCTTGACTTTTGAGGACTTTGGTTTCAGTTAGGTTGTATGTGGGTGTAGTAGCAGTGCAACCTGTGATTGTTTTAGGGCTTTGTTTTATATGGTCTAGAAAGTGTTGAGGAATCATTGAGATAGGCTAGAAACCCATGCCGGCCTTGCACTATGAAAGGCGTTGATCCAAGATTTCGTGCAGGTACCTATGAAGACATAAACTATACTTATGGTTCATTTTAACACCGGTTTGCTTTCGATTTGGAATATTTTCTTATCGGGGAGCTAAATTTTAACGGCTGTTCCGAACCCTGACGGAGGGGGGTGGGGCAGATGGCAGTTCCCTCGTAAAAGAAATGATAGATAGGTAAGCAAGAAGAGTGCATTCAATTGGTACACATCGAAGAGGAATGTTCATTGACTGATTCATTCAGTAGAATTGTGCCAGATATTTGACACTTAAAACTGTGTGTATATTTGGGGGAGGGGCGTTTTGAAGTGTAAATTTCCTTGTGTTGTTTGTGATTCGGACACAAACAGGAATGTAGGGATATTTGAGTGTACCTTTTGGAAACCTGAAGAGATAATTGTGTTCTGACCGTTGAGGAAGAGGGTCTTTAATTCAACTTGCAGTCGCCTCCAAGTCATTCTTCTGGGTGCTATTCGCTGGTATTCAGCCCAATCGCGAAGAACAGGATGGGGTAGAAGGGGTTCCTAGATAAAGGAAAGACCATCGTTTTTGCCTGAGTGACCTTGAGGTCAGATATTGAGTTTGAAGACCTTCGTAACCTCCCTCTTGCACAGTGCCAACGTTTGTCATGGATTCTTTCCCGATGTCCCCGAGTTGGGAGTTGCCATCGTTGCGCAATGCGCTGGGAGAGTACCGCGCCCTACGGATCCCGAGGGCTCTAATTTGTTTACTTAAGGACTGTGTCCTTTCCACATATTTTCACTTTCTTCAACTTCACTAGTTTCTTTATGAACACCACTTTTAAAGCTTTACCCCACTTTTTTTTTTACTTACGGATCTTTCTTAGGACTGGGGTGGGGGAGCAGAAACTTTATGAAAAGAGGTTCGTAAAGAAAGTGGTCAAGTTGGGAGAAGTGAAGATGCTACACGGGTCCAGTAGACTACTTGACGCGCAAGTGACCCTAAAGGGGGGGGGGCACAACTTTGCCAATATATGTTATTAAAATACCAATTCCAATTATTCATATGATGAAAGTGATTATTCTTTCTACCCGTGCTCTTACCGCAGGGGGGAGGGTCTGCGCGCGTCCCTTTAAAAACCCGTCAAGGACTTAGCACAAACACGGGTAACGTTATGAGTCAAATGGGTTGTCGGGATTAATACATTAAGCAGTGGTTTTCAACCGGGGGGCCGCGGGATCGCCCCCCAAAATCATTTTTAAAATGCTTAAAATGCAAAATATCTTTCAAAGATTTCCCTAAAAAAAAAAAAATCGGTATTTTGAAGTTTCTCTGCCTTTTGTGCAACATCAAAACAACGAAAAGAGAAAGATTGCAGACGGTGAATGAAGAAATAAGGGTTGCCTTGTCATCTATACGTCCCAATATTAAAAAAATATGTTATAATCATAAAGCTTAAATTTCCCATTAAACTTTTAACGGTAAAATTTATTTCTTTTCAAATTTTTATGTTTAATTTCGATTAAATTAGGTTAAATGTCAATAGTGGATAATTTTGAAGTGCTTTCCACGAAATTATGTATACGTAAATTATTGCTTCTAGATTGCTTCTAGATAGCAATTAGGGTGCCACTACCATAAAAAGGTTGAAAACCACAGCATTATGGCGTTCGAAAGGTATTCACGAACTCTCAAAAGGAGACAAGAATCGTTCGACATGGTGTAAGAGTATATGTCGGTGAGGGGATAGAAAGGGTGTGTGGATAGACAGCGGAAAGTAGACCAGTGGTGAAAAGAGAAAGAAGTGTGGTAGGGTGCAAATAATCGTTAGTTTAATTAATATATTTTCAATAATATAATCACCATCATTATCAATGACTCCAGCGTCTGGGAAGGCAAACTTTCGATCCTTTGTTAAAAATTTTAGATATTTTTTCTGCGAGGAGGGGGGGGGCATTTGAGAAACCTCGACGCTTTGTTTCTAAGGGTATCACTTAAAGAAATGTTCTAGTAATCGAAATAATTGGTAATCCATGGGTGCTAAATCCGACGTGTGTGTTCAAGATAAAAGATAAGTTCAGTGGTGAACTTCACAATCACTGAAGAAAAGACGCTTTATTTCTGAAATCTTTATTAGGCGAGACTGATTTCGGAAGTATCATGTTTCCATATTTAAGGCTGAGCTTGGAAGTAGGATCCTTCAGAAACTGGTTTTGTCCAATTAAGGTTTCCGAAAAAAAACTTATTTGTCTTTCCGAATGGCTCTTTGCATTGTCATGCTGGGCTGGAGAACACCGTTTCTGTTAACCAAAGCTGGCCACCCTTGATCTGATGCTTCGTTTATAGGATCAAGTCGTTGGTAGTACTCTTTCCCTGTTCCAATACCCCATAATGGATAACTCCCCCTTTACGTTGCAGAAAAACGCATAGCAAGAACTTCTTACTCTTAACTTGTACAGTTTTCAGTTTATTAGCGAAGGAAGAGTTCCTAAAGAGTTCAAAGCAGCAAAGTTTTACACCAATTGTAAAAAAAGAGTGCTCTTGGAAATTACCGCCCCATGTCTCTCATTACTTTGGTCGTTGATGATTCTTGGACTCCATTATTAGAGATATAGTAGAGTGGAGCATCTGAATATAAATAACCCACAACACGGCTTGTGGCGCGGACGCTCGTGTTTAACTAATTTGTTCACGAAATGCTCACGTTTGACCAAGATAAATCAGTATCTGTAGTTCAACTCTATTTTAAAATGTCTTGTGGCACCGTTTCACATAAAAGAATCTTGATAAAGCTAAAATCGCACGGAATAAGGGGGCAACCTACAAAATGGGTTAAATACTGGCTGGAAACTGTCGGCAGAGTTATTGTCAATAGAAATATTTCATCATTGGCATTAATCACTAGAGGGATTACTCACGGATATGTTATCGGTCTCTTGCTTTCCAAAAAAATATATAAACACTCTTGACACGAATTTATTGTGCAAAATTTCAAACTTTGTTGATGACACGAAATGATATTATGGCAAAACTTGTAAAATGACTTTGATAGAGTTATTAAATAGTCGGAAGGAGGGCAGATGGTAATATCAGAGAGGGCAAATTTTAAACAATACACTGAAACTTACGTCACAAAAGGCGAATAACCTTCTAGGATACATAGCTAGAGATTTAGTATTTGAATCGAAAGATATTATTCTTATCTTGTCTCAAGCGCTTGTAAGACCTCATCTGGAGTATGCAGTACAATTCTCGTCTCCATATATGCAATATTGGAACGCGTCCAGCGTTTAGTAACGAAATTAATTCCTGAACTAGAAATAGATCGTACGAAGAAAGGCTGAGGCATCTCAATTTACCTTCACTGAAAGCTCGGTATCTGCGCAACCAACTTATTTTATTACTAAACTGGTTTTATAATATAAATTATGACTCGATAGATAGTCAAATGGCTAGTAATAACTGTTTCACACTCGTGAACATAAGATTTACCTTGTGATAGCACTAAATTTCTTATAAAATAACACAACCTTGCGATGGCTTACCTAGGAATGTCGAAAGCACTACAGTAAATAGCTTTGAGAATAGAATCGATAAATATTAATTTAAAATACGTGTAAATAACCTAAAGAAAAGTAAAGTTAATCAAATTTTCAGAATTAACGTGAATATTATACCAAACGAAAACAAAACCCGTAATACGCTACTTGTACACCTGAGTCCATATAGAACCGATCCTTGCAGTAGTGTTTGAAAGTGTTTTAAGTTTCTGATTTATTAATAGAACGAAAGTTTATGAGACTACTTTACCACGCGGTCGGGAGTACAGGAACATAGGGATTGTATAACAGATTTGATCCGATAAATAACATTCGAGAAAACCAAGATGATTAATTCGAAGTGGTAGAAAGATGCTCTCAGTAAACGCCTTGATTTGCGAGAAAAAATTCTTATTGGTAATTTCTTGGTTCCATAAAGAATCTCAGTGGTTTAGGGGTAATCCAGGCATCTACAACAACGTGAATTTCCTTCTTACATGAGAGCTTCCTACCACGAACCAAATGATTTAAGTGAGAAGAAAATATAAACATTAGACTAATAGGTCTAGTGAATATGGGGCTATGTGTCAATACCATAAAATCATTCAACCGAATTTCTGTTGTCATAGAGACATCATAATTACAAGAATATCTGCGTTTATTCACCGGACAGGACTTTCTATACAATCATGTATATATGGGAATAAATGGAATTATTGATGTAGAGAAAACAACGTAACAATACATTACCGCCATTTAGGACCACGCCTCCAGCTCAGTGGCCAAATGAGGCATTTTGGGGGGAGCTCGCAAGGAAGAGATCTGGTTCGAATAATGACGTCACTCATTAATCTTAAAAACCACACTGATAGCGAACTTCCAACTGACCTTACAAATAATGTATTCTACGACAACAATAATTTCTCCTGCTACAAAGTACCGTCTTACGTCTTGAAAAAAAGTTAGAAGAAAAAGTATATAGTAAAACTAGAGTGGATCACTAGTGGTTATTAGATAGAGCGTTGAAAAGAAATGAGTTGAGTTTCGGTTGTGGTTGCTGGGTGACCAGCCATCTCTTGAGTGCTTTTTCTTCAATTTGTATTTATTTATTCATTTATTTTTTTATGTGGAGGCTCTCGCGCTTCTTTTATTATTTGGTTTTACTCCAAAGTACCACTAAAGGTGATGGGAAAGCTGATTATTTATTACACGCTTTGGTTTTCCGGTGATCAGGCCTCATATGTTTTGGTGCGCAACTCTCCTTACTACCGGATCGAGATCCGAATTCGACTTCTTTTTTTTCAACTAAGTAACCTTTGGGAGAAGCCTTTGGCTGACTTTCATCTCGGGGCGAAGAATTCCCTTGGAGCCTGATCATTCCGACCTTCCACGTGTTTTTATTCTCGGAAAGAAAACATGAAAAATCCAACGATTGAAATCTATCGTAAAAGAAATGATAAAACCACTCTTATTAGCGGGACCCGGATGATTTTCGAATCATTCGGATTTACCCATGATGAGACTTTATGGCGACAAAGGGTTGTTTTGTTTTTTTAACACCCCACCCTTGAGTTAAAAGTCGCCCACTTTTGTGGGTAAAAAAACACTGCCTTTTTTGTTTGATACTCTTATCGTCTCGGTATTCGAGGGAGGGGGGAGGAATAGTTAGGGCCGATGTCAATTCGACGCTTTTCTTAGAAACGAATTATGTTAATGGGAATTTTTAAGTGTAGTTATACAGGATACCAAGTGTAACACTACACATGGCATCCATCCCCCTCCTTTGTTCGATTTTAATTATGACCTGCGAATGCAAAATACTCATGGGTTTATATCTTTACCCTAATTCCACCACTTTCACTCACCACAAGGGACGTCACGTCGTACTTATGCAGCTAGTTGCTCTTTGTAGGTTTGCTATTTCCAAATTCGTTAGCCATAATGTTTTTGTTTTCAATCATTCCTGTCATTTTTTCGTTCCATCTCTCTATCCTTTCATTATTTTTTTCACTTAGTGGAATTGCCCTTGTTGGGTTGCCCCAACACTCGTTCTCTTCCTAGATAAAAAAAATCCCCCTCGTCGGGTGATTTACTCGTTAATCTAAATTATAGATTATGGTATTGTATTAACTGATGTTACTTTTTTAAAGGAAAGTAACATCTTTGTTAATTTATCCAAGGACAAAAAAAAACGACATTCATCACTTTCCATCATTACTGACGATGCTTTTCCATCGTTTAATATCTTTGTTAATATACAAAAGAAAAACGACATTCATCAAAGTAGTTTGCATCATTATTGACAATGAATGCTCTTCCATCGTTTAGCTAAGCAGTCGATTAATTCCTTTCTTCAAGATTTTATTCGGTTTTGATGAAATATATGATTTGATATCATTGTCCTCACCTCATTTATATCAAAGTAAACGATGCCATTTAGCTGTTGTTGTAATGATTTGAATAAATGGTATCTATGGTGCAAGGTCCGGTGTATGTGGAGAATGAGGAAGAAGTTTCTAACCAAACGCAATGATGCTCTTGCCTACTCTATCACTGACCTCCTGGCTGCCAACTCCTCCATTCCTGACTGGCTCTCTACCAACTTCCTCAGTCTTAATCACTCCAAAACTGAGGTCCTCCTCGTCGGCACCCCTGCTCTTGTCAAAAACCTAAATCTCTCTTTCCCTAGCTTACTCTGGGCGGTAATACTATCATTTTCTCTGACTGCGTTAGGAATCTGGATGTTGTTTTTGATGAGCATCTCTCCTTTAAGCCTCATATCCGCAATGTCAGCAAATCCTCTCTATGTTTCCTTCGTAACTTCTCTCGCATTCGCTCTCACTTTGATCGCCAAAGTCTTGAGACTGCTGTTCATGCCTTCATCACCTCACGCCTTGACTACTGTAACTCACTGCTTGTGAATCTGCCATCCTCCTCTCTCCGCCCCCTTCAACTTGTACAGAACTATGCCGCCCGGCTTCTCCTCCGTCGCCCTCGCTTCTCTCCCTCGAAACCCTTGCTGCATGAACTGCACTGGCTCCCTGTCAGATCCCGTACTCACTTCAAGATACTTCTCTTCACATTTAGGGCCCTAAACAACAAGGCCCCGTCTTACGTCTCTTCTGCCCTCTCGCCACGCCATGTCCCTCGGGCCCTTCGGTCATCACATGCACCTCTTTTGAATATTCCTCGTTCATCCCTCTGCTCAATGGGGGACTGCTCCTTCTCAATCTGCGCCCCTAAGTTGTGGAATGTTCTTCCTGCTGAAATCAGGTCTTCTCCCTCTCTTACCACATTTAAGCGTCTCCTGAAAACGCATCTTTTCAGTATTGCCTTCTCCCCCCTCTTGAATTTCCATTGAATTTCCATTCTCATCTCAGCACAACGTGCGCTCTGGGAAGGCCTCAGGCCTTGAAGAGCGCATTACAAAAGACTTATTATTTATTTAAACGTGCGACGTGTGGGCGTCCTTTTGCATGGAAGGGGAGGTCGTCACACTTTCTGTTGAGCTGTGAAGGACGTTTTTGTCCAAGAGCTTCACTTAAATGATGCTATTGTTGGGCATGGATGTTTGTAGTAACCGATTGCTTATTATTGAGGAGCAAAGCCTTCTGCTGTTGTAGACCGCGTTTACGAGTAAGGATGGGTTTTTGTTCACGATCAAGCCATTGTTTTTTGCGTTAAATATTGTAGTAAATAACCCACTTGTTAATTTCTCGTAACAATTCTGTCCCCCCCCAAATTTGTATTGTTAATCCAGCACTTCTTTTTTTTATTCATAAAGGATGATATGCTAGTTTTCCTTGTCGCCACAACTTAGGACGGGGTCTAACAAACTCTAGCTTTAAAAAGGCCTAGGCATTACCACAGTTATAAACAGCTTTTTTTTTCTTAAAAGGACATTAATTCATTCACACCTTAATTATAATAACCGTTTCAAAACATTCTTTATCTTTTGTAGAGATATTTTTCTAACATTTGTTTGGTGATTCTGTAGTTGGGTTAACTTTCTTATGAAATAACGTTAAAACTTAATTCTATTTTTTCTATAGTGGGGCATGTATGTATTTCATTGGTCCTTTGCAGTGCAGCACATGCGCTCTAAAATCCCTAAAGTCTGAAGACTTGTCGGGACATATATTACCCGCGGGAGCGAGAGGGTAATTAGACTTGACCAAGCATGGTTCTTTCGGTTGGAACTTACCTAATCCGAAAATTGGTTGTATCCCTAACCAGGTGTTGCAATAGTGTTAAGCGTTTCCCGGCCGGACGAGTACCAAAACGAGGACCTTAACGACATCGTGGAGTCACATCCAGAAATGATGTCTCTGAACTAACCGAATTTGAAACATTTTAAAAAGGATATTCTGAGATGGTCAGTTAAACTGCGATGAGAGAGCAGCCGTGGTATGCGACGTCAAGAGTGAAGATTAAAATAACTAATTGAAGCACTTCTTTTTAGGACGATCAGGTATTTTCGTAGGATGCAAACACTGGTTTGGATGAGGATCTACCACGTATACATGAAGTGTGTGTGTAAGGGGGGGGGGGGGGGCTATTGCTATAGCAACGTTTATTCTGAGATTCGACTCTAGTTAACGAAGAGGGTTTCTATTCTCCAGTTTTCTGTGCTCTTTCGCGCCCGCTGATGTTCAGTCCTATTTAGCAAGGCTTTTCCTTCACTTTTATTCTCTCACTTCCATTACTTCACCTCTATTCCTTGTTACTCCTTGACCTGAGGTTCCACCCGCGCTCTTCCACAACCCTCAGCCGTTGTAAAGCCCATTATTAGTAGCTGTTATTAATAGTACTATACGCTTCGAAAATAGTACTTTCGAGGATAGTTCGTTGCTCTATATTCCAGTTGCTCGTCCCAAATGGCGTTCGTAGTTTTACTTTGGGGTTACTGTGCTTTCTTGTCCGAACTTTTGATTTGTCATCATCTCTCAATTCGTCCTTGTCCCCGGCGTTTAGGGTGAACGAGGCTCGTTGTTGTCACAGTCTTTGTCATCGTTGTCTCTCCTGAATCTTGATGGTTTCCTCTCCCAACCCATCGTTAGATTTTACAATTTTACTTTGTCTCCTCTACCATCAGCCTCCCGGCTGAAACAAGCGGACTTTTAACATAAAAAAAAGACCTGTCTTGGTCTCTTACTTTTTTTTTTTACTTAGCTTCGTATGAGCGTTTAAGATCGTAGTTTTGGGCAGGGAGGGGGGATTCAAATTCTCAGGCTCATTTAATGTCGTTTTTTGCCATCATTTTGTTTAGTACGCAACCCTTGCCTTTTCCTCGGGCGGATCACGAGGGATGGAAGAGTGATGCGTTGTATGCGCGTGAAGGGAAAAGATAAAAAAAAGAAGTATTGTAAATGGTCGCGATGACGTATAATGATGGCACTGCCTGTACGTACGCGCGAGATTCGGCACCCCGTCATGATTGGCAATAATTCCCTACAACACCGAAATTCCTTGTGCCCATTCTTTTTGAACCCTTGCCCGAGTCTCCAGACGTGGAATCCAGCGCCTTCTACACCGAAAGGGATCGAGTTTGTCGTTCTAAACGGTTTTCGCTATTCCTGTTTCTTTATCGCCATTCTCTTTCTTCTGTCTTTCAATCGTCCTCCAGCCCAAATGCCTTCGTCGATTTCCTTGGTTTTAATGACAAAAAAAGAAGCATTTTCCCTGAGTCATGTGTCGCGTCGTTGCCTATTCGGACTGCTTCCACGATTTCCCATTGACTTTTGTACACGATTTTGATATTTTTCTTCTTCTGACTGTTCTTTGTCTCTCACCATCCTCTTCACCCTTCTATCCCCATTAACCCACCTACCCTCTTCTGTTACGGTCCGTTTCGCCAACTTTTTCCGTTCAATAATTCCGCTCCTTCTCTGGCGCCAAACTCCAGACGGGGCCTGATTTTAGCATCAAGTCTTCATCAGCACCCCCCATCCCCACCCCCTCGCATCTCTCTCTGTGCTCCCCCTTCTCTTGGTGACGAATGACGGGCGTTGGAAGACTAGGAATCCCGATAATCAGTGGAAAAAGAAGAAAAAAAATAGCCTTTGAATCGGCTTTGTTCATCCATTCGGTAATTATTTATTAAAAGAGAGTCCGGGTATATTTACAGGGTGAACCCCCCCTACTATAAAACAACTAGGGGGGGGGCGTGGTTTATACTTGTTGGTTCATCACACCATTAACTTTGCAGTATAGGCCCTCCCCCCTACCTTTTGTTTATTTTTCGGTTAGGGGAGTACACCCCCATCGAGCTGACACAGCGTATGCGATACGACCGAGCTGAGTGGAAACACGTTAAGTTAACCCACATTGGGTATGGTTAGTCGCTGGATGGAGTCCCAATTTCTGTCGGACCCCAGGTTAGAATGTAGGTCCTCAAGTATCTTCCACACTCTTTCGGTTTTACTAACTTCACCCCTTGCTTTAAAAATCTCAATCTACTTTTTGAAGAAGATGCCATCGTTAGTTTTCACCCGTTTAAAAAAGAGAAAGGTTATTGGGAACTTTGCTAATGCGATGATTTTCACGATATAAAAGTATATTGTAAGCCCACAAGGTTAGGCGGGCTTATCGATGGGCTTCTCGCCCATAAACCCAGTCTCAACTGTGGGGAGGGGGGGGGGCTTTATCTCACAGTGCTCCCGTAAAGAAAGACTAACTTCGTATCGGAACGGGGCAACGCCCTAAATAGTCTCCTCTTATGGTTACTCTGTCTCTGCCCCGCCCCTACATTTCCCCTAACTTCCTCTGCTTTGCACGATGTATAAAAAACTTCATGGTGAAGATGCCTTCGTTGTTTTTCTTGTTTTTTTTTCCTTCACGTGAGCATCACGATGTTTGAAGGGTAACATTTTTAAAAAGCAACTTTAACGATGTGATTTAGCAGCAATTCAACCCCCTAGGAAGGAGGGGTATTATTTTAGTTGCGTCGATGTGCGTCGACCTATTTTTTATGTGGGGATATGGGTGTAGTTAATTTGCCTTTGCGTTGGCACTCCTTTATTTTTCCTCATAAAAAATAATGTTTTAATAAAAAAAATAATATGTTCCATCGTTTGCTATTAAACACAATCAACATGGATTCAGCCCTTTGCACTCGGCAAGCACTACTGGCTATCATCCCCAAACCTATACAAGAAGGCTTCTTATACCCATTACATTAATGACAACAGCAGAACTAATAAAAACCCTCGATAGCTATCATGAACACCTCACATACACTCCGTACTATCGCCCGAAGTACGCTCGCCGTTCTGGTATACGTGTCTTCACTCAATGGGACGACCCCTCTTGCAGAGGATTCATGATAACTCTCACAGGACACCCCTCCCCCTTCCAGACCAACATCTCAAAATCCGCGTCCGTGGCGGAATGTTTCGTGATCACTATCTCCAAATTCTCCAGCACATGTATCAGTCACGAAGGCCTTCGACTGGCATTCACCAACAAAGGCGGGAATCCTTCAATGACCTGTTTTCGTTGAGCATCCCGCTCTCGCTTCTTGAGTGGATACCGCTCCCGGTTCAGACAATGTCCCGTACTTCAAACTTCGACACATAGGTGAGCGAGGTCACTGGCAGTCGCCAGAAGAGAGCTTACTTTTTGAACAATAGGTGATTGAGGTTTGTCCTTTCTCTGAGCTTTGTTCAACTGGATCTAGAAAAAAAGTATTCTCCCCGATTCCTAGGGAATGCTACCTTGCTTGCTTTTCTCAAGCCCGGAAGAGATCACTCTACTTCTGTTGGGTTTAGCCCTATTTCTCCTCAAACCTCTAGCGTAATTTGATGGAGAAAATTGGAAATGTTAGATTAGATTATTTGCTGGATATCGGAAGTCATCTGTCTTCCTCACAGTGTGGCTTCCGTAAGTTACACTCAAACTCGGATACTCTGCACCATTAGTAAAGTGTTATCTGCCAGGTTTTCCTTCGCAGCCAGCATTTTGCCACGTGATTTTTCGATTTGGATTAGGTTTATCATGGACACATTTCATTCTTTCGGAGCGAAGAAACGCCTCCCATTTTTGTGGTCAGAGTTCTTACGATAGTGTTCGATTTCGTGTAAGCATGAGGTGGCCCTCTCCCAGCTCATTGGTCAAGGGAAGGGTGTTCTGCAAGAAACTGCCTTCAGTGTCGCTCTCTTTGCTGATCATCAACTGTATCGCCTCGATGCTGCTGGTAGATGTTATAGCCACGCTCTACGTCGACGACTTTTCTCTCTCTTTTTGGCGAGGTTCAGACTCCTACCTTAGATCGCCACTTCTACCAGGCTTTGACTCACGTCTCTCGTAATGATGAAACGCACCGATTTCGGGTTTCTTTGTTCTAAATCAAGGTGGTGCACGTTTCATCACTTTGACCCATGGCTGGAACTAAATGGAGCTCACGTAAACGTGGTGGACACGCAAATTCCTTGGTTTTGTATTTAACCGACGCCTCACTTTGGAGGCGCATATCAAGAGTCCCGTATCTTGTACCCTTGTTATGGACTTTCCTCGCGCTAGGCCATTCAGCACCTTGTGTGTTAATAGGGTTACACAGGTACCGTTCCTTTGTTTGTTCAAAGCTCGACTACGCCCGTGTTATATTTACTCTTCCGCATTCGAAGGCGTCGCGACTGTTCTTTCCCCACCTTCTATATAATGAGTCTCCTTGTCAACGGGTAGAGGGGGAGGGATGTCACTCGTTTTACTATGTCGTGCGCGCGGGTTCTTCGTCTTCCACCGTCACCATTCACCAACGGCTAACATTTCGTCCGCAGGCAATCGCAATCTTGCCTACGCCGACCAGAAACGCCAATCAGGCTATAAGCCTTTCGGATTTAGGGCTAAGAAACTCCCCGAGAGTTTGGTATGACCCCGGACCGGTTGCGCCGATCGTTCTCCTTAAGACATCATCTAAGCGTTTTTCGCCACGCCTCTGCTCGCAAACCTTCTACAGCACGGGAAACATTGCGTTCGTATTTCTTGGAACATATCGTGTCAAACTGGAACCGTGCCGGTGTGCACGGATGGTTCCAAGCCTGGAGCGAGTGTTGAATTTCATGCAATCTCCACCCCCCCACACACAAAAAAGCTGTTTGAAGTCGGCCGTGCTCCTTTCCCGCGCGCGGCGTCTGTCTTATTTAAATTGTTTTCCCATTTCCATCCCACTCGCTGGCGACCGCCAGAAGAGATTATAAAATTTAACAGACAAACCCCGTACCCGCCCCCTCCCCTTCTCACTTTTTCTCTACTGCATCCCTCACAGAAATCTCAACATTACACTCTACATCTATGCCAACGACATCACCACCCTCGCCCAACATTCAAGACACACTCAAACAGCTCGCGATCTACCACGATACATCACAAAATGGACTACAACCCTCCACCAATACCAGACACCACTCCCTTTAAATAGAACATTTACAGTGCTCGGCGTAACACTGGATACATGACTAACTTTCGACGGCAAACCAAGGTAACGCTAAAATTATTATACTCTGGGCACATCCTAGAGTTAGACCACATTCGGCCAATCCAAGGACTTTTTACTATATCATGATGTAAAGTTCCCCTTGGTATGCAAGTGCCTTAGGTCCATAAAAATAAATTTATCCAAAGACAGGTGATATCATACTTTGTGTCTGAAATACACGAGGTTTTTCTTTTTCAAAATGGCCGTCGAAAATACACTAGAGCTCATATATTTGCTTCTGTAATAGCTCTAATGACAAACTTACTGTCAAAGTGTACACTTAGGGGGTGGGGGTCATAGAATCCAACTAAATAACTTTCAATGCAAAAGAACAAACAAACGCCAACTAATTTACTTTTTACCATGACAATTGGGGTTAAATATGTAAATTTTATTGACCCCCCCCCCCCCCCGCCTCATGATTTCAAAAACTTAAAACGTTCTATATGTGTATTATGGATGCAAAGAAAATGTATAACTGTTCACAATTCCATTCCATTTAGATATGGGAACCATTGTGGAGACATGAACCATGATACCCACAGAAAGAGATGCAGGACAGCTTCTGTATGCAGCATTTACAAGGTGCCTTACAATCGGTTTTATGCAAATGCAAAGTTTTAGCAAATCACTTAAAATATTGGGAGTTGTAGTGTAAACAGGAGTTGGTGTAAAGTCTGGGGAATCTTGCTGCCATTCCCATAGATAGGCTAGAACAGTCGCATAGTCTTTGAAAGGCGTATTACCCCACAAACGTCCATTCTAAAGAGAAACACATGATTAGTGTATACACAGGTTCGATATTATTATCAACCATTTATAAATCATGCTCGATAAGCTACTTGAAGTATGTGCTGAAGGAGTGCATCACTACTTGGCGGCATGTGGTCAAAGTCTCTTCCTTTTTTAAAGAAGGAGGGAGGGTCGTGCACCATCCATAGTTGTGTTGTCCTCGGATATACCATAGAGCCTAGGTGTGTGGCTGTGTCGGTTCTGATCATTTCAATGGTTGGAATCAAGCCTGGAGGTAGCTGAAGAGGTAAAGTGAGCTCAGGTAAGGACTATCACACGAACCAGGCTGTCTTATTGCCTTTGCCTAAGAATGGGGAGGGAGTATCGCACCCTGTTAGTGCATGGAATGCTGGCAGCGCCATTGCTTTAGATGGTCCAAGACTGTGAGTAATTCCATGTACTGGGGTATACCAGGTAAAGGAAAGAGAAAGGGAGTTATTCATTGGCCAACTGAAATAAGAGCTAAATAAAAGCTAATAGCACAAACGCATCTTACTGAAATTACCGTACTTGAAAATGGCGCCGTACTCCAAAGGCAAACCAGAGTTCCTCTATCCTCAGCCCGACCGCCACAAAGTTGGCAATGGTCAGCACTACAATATCACTATCACTACTGCGAACAATCACTAGACGATATCCATTAAGGGAAGCTGCAGTTGCATGCAGAACTACCCATGTATCGGCTTCATGCGTTCAAAGGGCCAGTGCATCAACGTCAATGCCAGCTAGTGAACTTACACAATCTCTAAGCATAGTGGTGAAGAGCTCCTTGCCTTGAAATGAGAGACATAATTGAGGATATGACAATGAAGTTAGATGTATTGACTACAGCATGCAATATAAAAATTAAAGAGATACACTATTACATTATTAATTTCCAGTATAAGCCTACAATACATGTGGAAGCATCATGAAAACTTGCTTGTTCAGATCCCCTCATGAAAAGGAAGACCAGTTGCCAGAAACTTTGGCCAAGAGTGTAACCCTACTTCTTGCACTGGTCTATGCCCCCGAGCTCCCGACCTTCGAATTGTCTTGGAGTACACATCCAAAACAATGCCAAGGCGGTTACTTGTTTAAAGCCAGGAAAAGAGCATGATGTAAATACATCTATCAAATAGTGTCCAATGATCATGGCATTTCCAGGACGAAACACTTGAATAGGTGCAGCTCACCATCCAGCACAGCTGCAATTATCACCGAATGGTCTGCAGTTGTCGAGATTTGGGAGAAATGTAATTTAGAATCTCACTCTTGGTTTCATGATGCATTTTCCCTTTCCGAGTGAGTGGAGGTTGTTGGGGAGAACTTTCCTGCGATAACACTCAGCTATTTTGCGACCTGAGTCAACAGCTAGCAAAAGTTGGGTCACTTTTTCTTGTTGGTTCTTGACAACAGCTATCTCTAATTTGTTGCGTGATTGGGAAATGGAATAACTTCATTCTGGTGAGTGGTATTAAAGCTATGGATGCTTCTTCCTGTGACCTGACTCGTTTGTCAACAAATGCTGTTTAACTTTTCACTCCAATGTCATTTAGCCTTCTTACACTGTCTACCGCATCTATGGGCATGTCGATTGATTCATCTAAGTCCAATAGATCCCCACTAACCTCCATGAAGGGACTTCACAGACCCTCAAAGAATTCATAAAACTAAATTTAATTTGCAATATAACCGAAAATTACTTTATTGCCATCGTGAAATTTTGTGCCTCTGTTCATCTGGCTCATTTGTGCCTTCAAACTCCTGGACTAAGCCAGCCAGCACAGCGCGAACAACCTGCTATTGGCGAACTATTTGGGTTATCCAGGTTCACTATGACACCATGATTCTTGAACCAATCATTGAGTTTCTTATCCATTTGGTCATGTGGGATCTTGTAGAACGCTCGTCTTGACTTCTGTGCCATAGTGATCACTCTGGAATCCACAAATCGCAGGATGTTGTTCCTCTCGTGTTGCCATATCAGGGAAAAGGAGACCAGGTTCCTGGCATAGTGGATATGATCCAGAGCAAATACGCATTGCCTCAGAGAATCGAGTGTCTCCATGTAGAGGAAAAAGTCGACTGAGCAACAGGAGTTGACAAACGAAAACCAAAACAAATAAACTCTTTGTATGAAACACCCTCTGCTTTTACCGGCCTCTGCTGCGAGCGTGGGTTTGGTAGTAACTTTTTTTATCCTTTTCCAGCTTGTGTATGTCATCAATAAGGATTTCGATATTAAGTCGCTGTTGATGTTTCCTGTGCTTACCAATGTAATGGCAATTAATCCCAATATTTAAGAGTTCTTGTTCTTGGGTTAAGAGGTACTCTGATAGTTTGATGTATCCCTTAGTGTTGCCGGGAAGCTTATGGGGGCTTCCATGTATTTCCGATTGTTCGGCGCGTGCGACTCTACATATATCCCATTATGTCGGTCGGTCCCCGTTTTGCTTTTCCTTGTAATGACATTGTAACTATTGGGCCGATTCTAACGAAATTTGAAACCCTTATGTTGTTTTACATTCTCTTTCGAATGATATTATTTCCAAGCTCCTCCCAATGTTAGTCCGGGAATTATTGAAAGTTTTGAAGGAGGTAAGATCATAAATCAGAATAAGTGAGAACACGCGACTTTTTGGTCAGCAGACCTTGTTTTTTAAGGTTCCTGCTTTTTGGGGGTAGCTTCGTATTGACCATCTATTCTCACAAATCCTGCGCCAACACGAAGTTACCTCTAAAACCAGGACCTTTAAAAACCAAGCCGAAATAAATGGAAGCCCCCTTAAGCTTCCTGAAACCATTAAGGGACACAACCTCTGGAGTACCGCTTAATCTAGCACGCTAACCACTAAGCTATTGAACCCCCATATACAGGGTGTTCGTGCACAGGTGTTTCCAGGAACAGGTTAACGTATCTGTGAACAGCCAACGGCCTGGAGAGCATATAGAGTAAAGTTCTAGTTGATATAAAGTTAGCTGACATTGAGACTCGAAGCTATTTATAGAGGCTGTAGGACATGGCATGGAGAGCTGTAACGGAGACTACGAAGCCGTGGCCAGCAGAAATGGACACAACAAACGTTGTGACTGCGTCCGCACGCCGAAATTCATCTATCGCATACATGAGATAATGATGGAAGACTCTAGCAAGGAAATCCTGGGTTTGGCGAGATAGATGGCTGTTGTAGTCCTCAGTATGAAGCTGGCCCTGAATGAACCTTCGCTACCACTCATACATAAGATGCAATGGACTAATTCTGACAACCAAGGCCAATGAGAACTGGTTGAGGAAGTCAAAGAAGCAGCTAAACATGCTGAAGCATCCTGTTAATCGGGGCTCTATGTGGTTCTTCTCATTCAAACCTTGGGCTCATGAAGTAATTTGTTAGAGCTCTTAACAAAGAATCTGTATCTTTCAAGTATCTTAAAAATTTCTTTCCCAAACTTTCTGAGGCAAAGTTAAAAGATGCTGTCTTTTTTGGAGCACAAATCAGGAAAATGAGTGTGTTCACAATTCCCAGAAAGGCTTACTTAAAAGGAAGAAAAGAACCCCGGAAAAGGTTTGTTTCGGTGTGTCAGGGATTTGGGGGCAACTACAAAGGTGACGATTATGTGGAACTGGTTGAGAACTTAGTGAAAAGTTATGGCTAAATGAGATGCAGGATATCCCTGAAGGGGCACATCCTTGATGCCCATCTTGCTAAGTTTACGAAGAATATCGGGGCCTACTGAGAGGAGCAAGGGGAGTGCTCCCATGAAGATATACTGAACTTTGAACATAGATATCATGGAGTATGCAATGAAAACAGGATGAGAGAGTACATTTGGGGGCTTGTTCGAGAAAGTGATTTACATTACAAACGGAAATCGAGGAAAACTGTTCACTGCTTACTTTTTTTTTTTACTTGTTTTTTCTATGTTTCAATAAAGTTGTATACATTTGATTGTTTTTGTTTTTTGACATACAATGGGATGAACCCCCCCTCCCCCCCAAAAAGTGCCTATTTTTAGTAAATATTTCATCATAAAAGCAAAGTTTAAAACAAATAATGGCTATTTTCTTTTGTTTGGCACTAAAATGATTTAGAAAATAACAATTACTGATCAGGAACAAAAAAATTGTTACATAATCACAATCAAACTGGCGGTTGATAAACTGAAGCCATCCAATTATGACCAGTTGCGGGTATTATTGAACAAGAATGGGGCACTAACAGTCAAGATATCACAAATTTGGTCTCCATCTTGCCAAAGCGAATTGAATCAACCCTCAAGGAAAATGGACATCATTGTAAACATTAACTGCATTTATTAATAAAATCGGTTTGGGCTCTAAATTTTTGTATATTTCGTCTTCAAATTATAATACAAACCTACTAAAACAAAATGCAACGTTCGATTAATTCTATTAATTTTCTTATAGGAAAAAATATAGTCGTCTCAAAACTGTTAGTCATGACTGTAAATGATATTTACTAATTTGTAAGCCTTTTGAACATTACATTTTTTTAGTTTTTTAAACACTATATTTTTCTATCTATTGTTCATTATTCCTAAATATTCATTCTTGTTATGATTCTTTCCATCCCTACATTTATGTATGTAAATCTTCAAGAATAATAATTGCCTATCTTTTGAATCTTAGTTTTGCTTCTATTGTCTTTAGCTTGGCTTATTTAGTAATTTGATTTCCTTTTTCATTTCTACTGAGAAATATACTAGGATTAGTTTAATTTTCTTCTCATAGACCTTAATATCTACTCACAACATATCATTAGATCTATTGAGCTTGTCCACTCCAATTAACTTCATCTATCATATGATATTAAATCTACTTGGTTCAACTAGGGCCGCCTACTCGTTTTGTTTCTATTAAGCAAAAGATTACAAGTTTATCTAATTGATTCTCTAATTTCATAAACTTTGTTGACCCTTCTATTATCAATTCTTTCTCGTAACCTTTTATTATTTATTTTATTTATTTTTTATAATTATTTTTGGAGTCATGTACTCCTCCCAAAGTGTCCCCTGATTTGCTATATTTTTTCTATAAGCTAGTTTATTCCCAATTTTATTTAAATGCCCTTATCTTCTGGGAATACATGGTATTGGCCATCAAAATAGTGCCAGGTTTTTTCTATAAAGGGAATTTCCATTTTTTTACCCGTAAATTTTAGGTCTAGATTTACGCAATAGATGTAGTCGTACCGTTACTGTGTGGATTTTTAATAGTTCTCTATCATTTTGCAAGACTTTATCAAAGCTTTGCTCCGTACAATCCTCCCACATTTACGTGCCCAGATGCCCAAATGCCAATAGTTTGCTTAGGGTCTTCCCTCCCTCACCCCCTCTCGCTCGCAAGTTGGTACTTAGTGTTAGTGCTGAATGAGGCTTGAAGCCGTGTGGTTGTGCACTTAGTTGGTCCGAAAATGTTCGTGCCCGGATGCCCGCTTGTAATCGCTGCCTTCTAGTTAATGCCTCGGCGAGACTCCTGAATTTAATAGATAATCTTTCGAAATTTAATCGTAGATTTTTGTCCGTCGCCTCTAATTTGATCGGGAGTGGGTACGATAGTGGTGAAATTTGTTCTCTTTCCGTTGAGTGGCATTTTTAGTTGGATTTTTTTGTTGGACGGATTCGCCCGTTGGCACCTGGCACCCACCTGCAAAGCATTGAGGTAAGGAAGCCTAATTTGTTGCAGGTAGCTTGCATATCTGGCGGATCGAACTAAATGTCTTGGGCCATTACCGCTTATGTCTGACCTTGCTAGGGTATTTTTACGAACTTAGGCGGATCTGTCGATTTCCTGATTTCATCCACAGTGCCATTGTCGATTGCTGATATTGTCAAAGATAAAGATATAGGGGATCGCTTTTGTTGTTGTTTTTTACTGGTCGGTTTTAATTGGTTAAAAACGAAGTGTCGTATGAATGGATTTTGTCAAGGACTGGTTTCCTTAGATCACACCATTCGCCGTTTGTACAATCGTTTCTACATTGGGTTGAACACTATTGCGGGCACGCATGTGGGTGATCGCGGGCTGAAATTGTCACTTGCGAGGGTTGAGATTTGTTAAGACGAGAAATGATCGTACGTCTTTTTAAAATGAAGATCACTGGACGTCCTTTGATTAATTCTTCGATTACACGAAAATGATGCAAGGTTCGTTATTCTTGCACACCTTCGGAAGTCAACCTACGAGAAAATTGGTTGTTATTATTCGTGAAGGAAGGACCGAAAGACATTGACAAAAAAAAAACAAACGGGAAGAGGCTATCATTGTGTGGTTGCCATAGCTATTATCAGTTAAATTGGAAGTTGAGTCGCCGTGGGGGGCGGTTTTTAGTGATTAAAAGCTCGAAAGGTGTCTCTAATAAACCATTGCAGCAACTTGCATGTTAGATTGAAAGATGATGTTGGGTTGGCCAGTCGTGACAGGCCGTACTTGGCTAGTTGTGTCCTCGGCTCGCCACTATTGGATTTTTGGTCCCTTGAAGTGATTTTGTGTTAGTCGGAGTGTAAACACTTTCGGGCCTTCACTCAAAGCTCTACATAGTCTTCAAGGCCGTTACTTTCGTTATGTTCTCTGTACCAACTTGTTCCTATTTACCCTTTCCTGTTTGTCCCCCACCCCCACCCCCTCTTATTTATTTTTTCCCTGTTATGCATAGATGAGGATATAGTGTATTTTTCCCCCACCGTAAATTCTGATGGCGAATTATCGCTATTTTCATTATCTCGGACGGAAGATGACGGCTCGAAATCAGGAAATTTGTTCGCCCTCTTTACTGAATTCATTATGCATGCTCCTCTTTCGGCCACTCGATCTATTTTTCGCACATTTGTATTCACTACTTTACGAATCTCTCTGTAAAAAACTTTGACGAAGATGATCATGTTGGTTTTCAGTAAATAGTATGTTAATGTGAATATTATGTGGCAACAAGAAAGGTAGAGATGATGAAGGGAGCCACAAAGATGACCGTTCTTCCGGCATACCGTATACCCCATTCATTTAGTGACGAGCGAGGTCGACAGCACGGAAGAAAGCTAGGTTCCTTGATGAACACCACCCCAGGTTGTTCAATTTTGCACGAACACTAGATTGTTGCTTCTCGCATTCACGAGCTTGGTTTTTTTTTTAATACTTTATATTAGCTCATTTTTTTCCTATTTTTATCCCTTCCATTTTTATCTAATAGGTATTTGCTCTCCACCCTATTTTCCTTCTTTCTGTTTTATTGCCATACCTCCTTTCGGGAGGGATTATTTAGGGCCACTCGATGCTTATATGACAAACCAAGCAAAACCACGTTAGGTTAAGGGTTCTCAGAGATTTGGTGTCCTTAAAAACTAAACGGCTTCCTATCTTTAGAGTTTGAGGGCCTCTTTTATGCTTGGTTTCCATGCATCTTTCACGCTTGGAGTTTCGAGAGATATCTATTTACGCTTTTTTCCTTACAATTTGTGCTAGTTATGTCTAGAGTGAGCGTATGTCACTTGTTTCATGGGATCATTTTCTTTCGATTCTCCGAAATTTACTCTTCGGTTCACGTCTCACGGTACCTTAGAAACAGTTGCGTCCAAGAAGAGGCAGCACCATCGGATAGAATAAAGTACATGTGGGTTTCGTGAGGTAAGTAGAGGTAAAGCGATCGTGTGGCCAGGGGAAGAGTTCTTCTATTGGAGGAATGTGTTTTTGTGGCTATGATCGTCCGTATGCATGCGCGTGTCTCGTTGTTTCCCTTATAAGGACCCATGGAAATCGCGTCGGCTCAATTCGTTGGTCAGGGCGCTGCTGCCTGGCATTTTTAAGTAGGTGTCAGATCCAGTTTTGTGTGCGTCTGTGTGTGTGTGTGTGTGTGTATTAGGTACTCCAGTAGGCAGTATAACACCATGGTAGGCGGTGGTATTTAGCCTTAGATTAAAGTAGGATGTGTGCGCGGGTCGTACTCCCCCTGTTTCCTAAATTCTGTCCATCTCTTGGTACTGGTGAGGGTAGGGGTTTTAGGCAACCTTCCCAAGCAATTTCTCGGGCAAGGGAACGAGGGGGGTTCTATGGGGTCTTGAGGATGGAGCACAGCGGGGATTCGAAGGTAAATGCAGGTGCGTAGGGGGGAGGGGGGCGTAGTTTGCGTGTATACCCACATGTGTGTTTGGGGCCGCTTGGTTAATTTTGCCTCCCCGCTTGCATCAAAAGATACTAGATTGGCTCGACGGTACTCCCCCCCTCCCCCTTGAGCCATCGTGCATGCGAAAATCCCCCCCCTCCCCTCACGCACTTGTTTCTGTTTTATGTCCATCAGCCCGGTTTCAAGGCGGGGGCGCTTTTGCAAAGGTTTCTAATGCGGTTTCTTCTCCCGCCAAACATCCACGTTGGCCGAGTATTCTCTTTAATCGGGCTTGTATACCTTCCATACATTTTTACTTTTGCCTAACTTCACTGCTTTCATCACGAACCTCTTTTAAAAACCTGTAGGATGAAATGCGATACTTTGTTTTCACATATTTTAATAATAATAATAGGCCTATTTGACCTTGGGCTTTTCAAGGCACCCAGCTTGCACAACTCTTAGTGGGAGTATTCTCTCGATCGTGACCCACCTTAAGGGGTTCTAGTTAGATTTGTCTCCTAACTAGTGGTGTCTTTAATACCATCCCCTTCCTCACAATTCGACTCGTTGTGTCACCTTTGACCAGACCCCTGCGCCCTCGCCACGCACGCTGCTTTCGTCCCTATCCCTGCCCCTGTGCTCTGGCATTCGCTGCCCTCCTTTCTCAGGGCGTGTCCTCTTTTCCCCGCTATTGGGATGGCTGTTCGTACACCCAAGTCCAGTCTCGTAGGTTTGGGATTGTTTGCGGATGCTTCTTACGCTGCCCTTTTAACCCTATTACTGAAAATTGAGAAATGTTGGTAGGGTAAAACGAGTCTATTTTTCTCTCGCTTGTCTCCTCTCCTATCTGCCCACACATATTATTATTGTTATTGTTGCAGGTCTTCTAGCATTCCATCATTTCGTACCATTCAGTGGTCTAACTTATCGAATGTCCACGCCGACTTTGGCCCTGGAAACCCTTTACAAACCAGGTCATAAACCACAAACATTAAGGGACCTTTCGTTCTATTTTTAACCGTTGTTGTTTCGCATTATCGCCGCGGTTCAGAGTAGTCCTGTATCCGAAGCAACCCTTGGTTCTTAGGGGTTCGAAAACAGCTGCCAAAGGAGGAAGAGAGCGCGCGCGCTCAGGCGTGCGGAGACACACACGGCCCTGCCCATCTCCCTGGCGAAATGTGGGATTCGATTGTTACTAGTTACAAGGACAAGAGGTGCCGCAGAGGATCTTGCGAGCCACACCGAAGAGGCACCGAAGCGGAAAGTGACAACTTTTGTTGATACTTGTCAAGGTC
This sequence comes from Ceratothoa steindachneri, assembly GCA_963969495.1. Taxonomy (NCBI): domain Eukaryota; kingdom Metazoa; phylum Arthropoda; class Malacostraca; order Isopoda; family Cymothoidae; genus Ceratothoa; species Ceratothoa steindachneri. The sequence continues at coordinate 153,170,483 of OZ018320.1, forward strand.
GGGCTAGGGAGAGTTGCGTTCTCTCGTTGTCCCTAGCGATTCGAATTATCCCTCTATTTTGTTATCTTTGGTCAATCGATTATTATTCTTTCCTGTGATATTCTATTTTTTTTCTAATTTCTCCCCCTCACCCCTTTCGTGATTGATCACCCCCTCGGGCCTTTATGCCCCCCCCCTCCTAAAGGTCGCGAGGTGATGGCTCCAGAAATAGATATAAATTGTCTTCTATTGGATGCCATTGTGTGTCGTTTGTCGGCTCAGTGGATTCGGCATTGAGTCGATAATTGTACCCTAGATGGTTGGATGGAGTTGTTGTCTTCCCAGGGTGGGGTGGGGGATGGGAGGGGGGATGAACCCGCATCGGGTATCGGGTTCCGCGTCCACTTTGTCAACTGGTGTGTCCCCTGCTCCAAAGTCGGACCGATGGGTTCTTCTCCTCGTGCTGCTTCCGTATACACGGGACGGCGTTTCGTCCCGCTTTGGCACAATTTTATGGGCGAGGGTTTTTAGTCTTCGCTTCCATCCCCCTCTTTATCTTTCTGTTATCACTTTTTAGGGTCTTTTTTCTCTCTCTCTCTCTCTCTTTCTTTTCTCCATGGATCGATGCCATCGTTTGATTAGTTCAACTCCTCTTTCAATCTCCCTACCCGGCTATGGGTAGAGGAGGGCTTCCTATTAAACACCAGTTCTTACATTCAGGCTCTTTGCTTCTCCTCACAAACTTTCTAAACATCTTCCGGGTGCAGATAATAATAATATCAAAATAATCCCCCATGACGCAGTCGTCAAATCGGGCCGCTTGGCCAAAATGTCCTTACAAAGTACACCTATTGGGAGCCGATAGTAGCCCCACCCCCCCGCCCCTGGGATCATGTGGGCGTCCCCTGACCTCAAACGGTGTTAGCCCAAGACAAGGCAAGAGTAATATAGAAAGAAAAGGCGGGGGATTCCTTGGTATATCCAGGAGGTCGTTTCAGTCGAAGACCTCGTGGGTATACCAAGGAATCCCTCGTCATAGCCGGGTTTGGAGAATGAAAGAGGAGATGAACTAATCAAACGAGGGCATCGCGTCTCGAGGTGCCCTTTTAAGGAGGCACTGATCCGACCCTGGCACTGACGCCCACCGAAAGCCATCCGTCCCGGAAAATGCACGCCCTCCAGTCCTACGCAAGTACAGCGGCGTATGTGTACATGTATATACGTGTGTCTGTATGAACATGTATATATGCATGTATGATGTTTCGTATTTTTGCCACTAATTCGCACTGTCTATTGTCAATATCAGTGGGGCCTACAATTTAAAATAGGATCCGAACCGCGGTGCATATGTGAATGTATGTCCTTCGTTTGCACTCGAGTTTGCGAGTGGGTTAAGGATATGGGCGTAGGGGTTGGGATGCCCCTCCCCCATGAAGGCGATTTAGGGAGCGTTGTGTTCACTGTTATTTGTCTGGGGTTGTCTATACCTTTGCTGATGTTTGCCACGGATTATTGATAGAGGGAGGTGGGGTGTTTAGATACGAGCGCTACTGTGAAAGGTCATAGTTCCGAGTCCGTGTGTTTATTTGTACAATTATAACGTAAGGAGACGGACAGTCTGACTCGGAGCAGGTAAAGAAAAACGTCCCCGACGACTTAGGGGACGCGTATCTTAACCTGGGATTTTATGGGGATGCTTTTCTTAACATTGGAGGCTTTGGGGGAGCTTTTCTTTACCTGCTCCCGACTCTGTAGGATATTCGTTTTTTTAGGTTCCCTCTATTATTAGTTATGTTCCACCTTTCGTCTCTTCCATCGGGGTATAGCCGTCGTCCGCGCCCATTTCATGTTTATTAAATCCTAACTGCTTGCTGGTTCATCCCCCTCCCCTCTCAGGACAACCCAAACACCCCCTCCTTGGACAACCGAAGCCACCATTCTCTCCCAGGGCAACTGTAAGCTTTTCCTCTCCCAGGACAGCCGAGCTCCTAGCTCGGATTCAAATTGCAAAACTGCTTCAGGTTAAGAAGAGTTGGCCCTCTCGCGACGATGCCCAGTGCGATTGATTGTGGCCTGTCCTGATTTTGGATACGTGGCTGGACACTCGTTTACAGATGTTCCTGATGGCTGGATCAACCCTTAAAAGGAGATTTTGCACGTTTCTGCAATGGCGCTGTCCACGGGTAATGGGTATTACGTTACGGTTAAATGCGCGAAATGGAGCTATTACAAAATGGGTCTATTGAGACTAACAAAATTCAGAAGGAACGTTATAAAAATATAACAGTTTTCCTTCCATCCCCCTAGACCCTCGAGAGAATACAATGTTGTGCTCAAATTCCCTCCCGAATATTCCACCTCGCGAGAATGCGATTGAAGTGGTGAATCTGTAGTAATGTTTTGTAGGATTAGGACACTCTGAAGATTGAATAAGACGGATCGTCAACGCCAGGAAATATGTGCGTCAGGAGGGGCATTTATTGAAAACCTCCAGGAAGTAGTAGAGATGATGCCTTGTTGCTTAGCACTACTTAGTTTTAAGCAACAAGGCCAGGGGAACAAATTCGTTCAAAATGTAGTCAAAATTTAGTTGAGGCCCTCTTTGGGAGAGAGAGAGAGTTGTATTCTTGCGTGGCAGTACTATTGATTCGATCTAATTTTTCCCTGGAGATTCTCAGAACAAAAGTTAGTTAAAATATCACATCATTCTATTTAAAGTAAAAAAAAAAAAAAAATGTATTAACTGACAATACATGACATTATTTATTAGTGATGCCATTACACAAATGTGAAAAGAATATTGTTTCTTTTGCAAATGGAATGAAACAAAACATTTCAGGTTATGCTTAGTTGGGTTAGGTCAGGTAAGGGTAGATTAAAGGTGGGCTAGGAAGAGGTGAGGTCAAATCCTGTGATTTTTCGTCTTCTTTATTTTATATTCACGAATCAACCCCTGATTCGCGTTGAATGATAGCCAGACTCGACTCGAATTTTTGTCTTGCAAAAGGTACCAAGCGGCAATTGGTCAATTATTGGTAATTCGGTCGACTTTCCGATGGTCGGTTAATGGCATCAGCGATCTATTCGCGGGTGTGGGTTGCTGGGGCTGGCCGTTGGTTTTTGGCCGCCCGGCAAAATTAGAGAAATGATAATGGCGTGATCGCTGGATTGAGTTGGCCATATTTTCATACGTAATTGGCGACTCGCTTCTTTCCGACCATCACACGCTGACATGGCCCCGTTGCGACACATTTTGGCGTATAATACCTACCCCTTCCTCTCTCGATCCATTCTCGTCCACCACTACCCTCCGTCAATTCCCTTTGACAACCACCTTCATTCGCGTCAGAGGGTAGCAACCCATTTCGCCTCTCCGATAGTCATTTAATTGTTACCCGATAGATAATCCACGATACTATCTCGAGCCCTGGGACCGTTATTGGGACGAGACTGTGAATAGGCGCCTTGTTTCTGCGTTCCTTGGGCGGTGTTTATCTGGCCGCTTATCGGAGGCGAGGAACTGGCGCGGAATTAAAAGCTTCGAAAACATGTTTCCTACTCGCTTCCGGCGAGGTTAGCGCGCCCCCACTAGGCTTCGGACTTGCCCACCGGAACTGCACCATTATCCTTAACTGTTGGAGCCATTTTCTGTCTCACATTAATTATTCGGGACATGTTAAGAGCCGGAATATCTCCCCTCCCCCCATACACACACACATTGCGTTGTGGTGTAATGAGCCTCAATATTGCGGTGGTGGAAGTTGGAAAAGACATTTGTAGGAGTTGTCTGGTTATTTTCATTTAAAACTAATGCACCCAAGTTTAATGAAGGGGGAAGGGGCTATTTTCCGCTGACGCAGAATGATGGGGAGGGGGCTTTGGGGGGAGATGCTCATGCCCTTTTGTTCAAAAATAGTCTGTGTGTGGGAGGCGGGGGTTTCATTCTCCCATTTTGCTTTCCCGGAAATGCCCTGAGAGAAAGCTAGGAAGTACATGTTGTGTTCCCAGTTTCTCATCCGTCTGCTGGTCGTCGTACCCTTTAATTATGTGCAGCTCTGGCCCCTGCACCCATTAGTTAGTCCGAAGGCTGCTCCCCGTCTCCTTTTTCAGGTTGTATTTCCCGGAGTGAAAATTTAAGTTCAAATTTTCTATTTCATGAACTCTCGTACGAACGTTTAGAGCAGTGGTTTTCAACCTTTTTATGGTAGTAGCACCCTAATTACTATCTAAAAGAAGCCGTGGCATCCCCAATATAATATAATTTAAAATTAATCACGATTGGCATTTAACCTAATTTAATCGAAATAAGACATAAAAATTTGAAAATAAATAAATCTTAACTTTAAAAGTTTAATGGGAAATTTGAGATTAATGAGTATCATAATTTTTTAATATTGGGACGTAGAGTTGATAAGGCAACTCATTTCATCATTCACTCTGCAATCTTTCTCTTTTCGTTGTTTTTATGTTTCGCAATGCAGAGAAGCGAGTTTCAAAATATGTTTGAAATACATATTTTATTTCAATTTAGGCATTTTCAAAATTCCTTGGTCGATCCCGCGGCCCCCCGGTTGAAAACCACCGATCTGCTGTTATCCACGACATCATTCCTACTTTATATTGATCCCCCTTTTTTTTGTATGCGCTGATCTTCTTTTGACCTTATCGGATCTATGTTTCCTGTTTATATACGGTGTTATCGTTCTTACCAATAGTCCCACACACGTGTGTCGTGTCTGGGTAGGACGATGCGCTTGATTTTTTGTTGTAGGGGATGTTTGACGAATGGCTATATTCGTCAGCAACTTAAAATGTGGACTTTCCTTGATGATGCTGGTTCGTTACACTGCTATTTTACATGATTTTAGCTCATTCGTCCGAACGTGTCTGAAAAATGATTAAAAAAAAATTCGATGAATATCGATTCGGTTCTCTTTTCGTGTCGGCGGAATGAGTAGATTCTTTCTTGCCTTCCGCAACTTACCTCTTCGTGGCTATTTATGGCATAGTTTGGCGTAGCTATTTTGGGGCGAGTCGTGAGTGGGCGGAGAGCTGTCAATGATTAGTGCCAAGGGTTGGAGCCTCGGAAGTTGCAGTGGGAATATTCAGAGGCACTGGGCCTCCTCTGCTTGATATTTCGGATATTTGTTTACAATGAAACAAGCGATTTGATACATATTGGGAAGGACATAACAGATTGGGTGAAATTAAAATTCTCGTCTGTTTTTGTTTTAATTATGGAGGTTTGGCAAGTTCTGTAGAGTCGTGTATCCCCACAGTCCCGATAGTATCCTCTTGATTACCCGGCTTATCTACCTTCCACACATTTTCACTTTCATCTTTACCTACCACTTTTCGAACTTCTCACACCTCTGGTAGATATGTCGTTGTTAGTTTTCGCTCCCTATTTTCAGTAAAGTAAAATTATCAGCCACCGTTGTCTACGTCATTTGTTTGAGACAATCCCTCAAGGGGTTACCCCGTGTGGACGTTTGCACTTGGCACCGGCAGGAGTGGCACGCCTCCCGGCTCCAGTGTCCCCGGCAATCTCCAACTAAATTGAGACTACCCAGGCTTTATTCATTTCCATTTGCCACCCTTTCTTTACAAGATTCTTCTCATCCATTTCCTTGGGCGGCGGCTAATTTCAAAGTGTATTCCACCACCTCTGGGAGCGGGAGGGGGAGGCTGGCTGGCCGGCCCATCCCTCCCTTTTAGCTCGGGGGTGCGGGATAAAATATCAACATTTTCCCTCCCCCCATCTTTATCGTTTTACGCACCCTCAGGGGGGTGATAGGTAACATCTGAAGGCTCGTATGCCCTCCCGGCCTCCATCCCTGCAAATGGTTCTGCGGCTATGAATCTGCCACTCATTTTCACTTCTATTTCCACCATTTTCTATACAATTCTCTCCTTCCTAACTTTCTGCGTGAGATGTCCTCGTTGCCATCGCGCTTCAAATTGGAGGGGGTAAATCATGTGAAACAGCGTTCAACTCACGACCCAGATTGATTAAAAACCAGCCGAACATCTGGATAAAAAAAATGAGACTTTGTATAGTAGATAAATTGACTCTATTCTATGGGACACGTATTTTAACCCTTTCAGAATAGCACATTTTATCTTATCTGCCCGAGCAGAATTTTCCTCACTGGCTTCACCGTCCAGTGGCGAGATGTGTTTACGAGATTAGCAAACATGATTCAAACATGATTCCTTATCTTTTGTGTGTGTGTGGGGGGGTAAAGTAATGTTATTTATGGGACACTTTCCCTCGAAAGTCTTTATTCTCTCACCCGTTTCACAATATCCTATATATTTTTCCTCTCTTCGATTCATGACTTTCTTACGGTCATTCTTCTCTTCTCGACCGAGTGCCAAGATTCAAGTGAGTGCCAGTCTCCGTGTGAGGGCGGAAAACCCGGATCCCCATAAGAGGCTACCCCCCCCCCCCCTAAAACCCCAATTGGGAGGAGGAGGGTCTGTGTGAGCTTGCCTGCTCTCCCTTAGCTCATGTGAACGGTTACTATAGGTACGAGAATTAAGGTACTGGAGGGGGTTGCCGGCTCTTCTGGAGTGAGGTTTCGGGGGAGAGGGGGCTTTATGGCCCCCAACGGTCGGGTGATTCCCTCCCCCAGCTGACCTTGATTACCGCACAATGCACCTCTCTATTCGCGGCAACATATCCTCTACCATTTCATAGTGTCAGTGGCTTTGATAAACGATGCACGCACACGTACACACACAATTATTCTTTGTGTGGGGGAGAAAGGGGGGAGGGAGACGTTAAGGTTTTTTTAAATTAGACGAAAACCAACGGTGGCATTTACGGCCTAAAGTTTATGTAAAGAGACTGGTGGAGTTGTGAGGGGTGAAAGTGTATGAAAGAGACATGGGCAGATGAATAAAAAAAATGGGAAACTATTTGTGGCGGGAGGGCACACAACTCTCCCTTAGCCCGCTTCTGTCCTGCAAAGAAAACGGGCATTCATCTGTGAGGGGAAGGGAGGGTCTCTCCCCCCCTTAAACCTTTAAACATTTGTCTCCCCATTCCCGTTTCTTAAGGGGACGTCCTTTTATTGCATAACGAGCATTGATCCAGGAGAGTTGCGCGCCCCTCTATACTTTGGCGCTTAGAGTACTCTCTTCTCTCGTAAAAGACGACTAAGCCAGACCGTTGGTCTGGGAAGCCCGTGACCCGATAGTTTTCTATCCGTGAGTGCTATGCGCAATGACGGTAATGGGCGGGGTATCGCGGCCCCCGTCCACTCCTGAGTGGCGTTGATGCGTACCCACCCCACCTAGGGGAGCGGTTGATAATAATGATAAGTGTCACAGTGGCTCATAGGTGTATGTGTTGGTTGAACGTCGTTTCCCGAATTAGAGAGCCTTGTACCTCTTTCCCATGCGATGATTTAATCGAAAGAGTCGCTTCATTCCTAAATACACACCCTCACATACACCCCCGCATGCCCGCCAATACACGAGTAAAAGAAGACATTCCCACATGCGGAGTGTAGATTGCGTAAAGCTGTTAAAGGACTCATTTCATATCAACCTGGGGAAGGGAAGCTGTTAAAATCTGAAGGATGGGCCGAATTTTCTTTCTCGTGTTGTTTGGCAGAGGCTGGTGACGATTGGTGTGTGTGTGTGTGTGTGTGCGTGATTATTGTACACATGCACGCGTTCCAGATGCCTTGTCCGGATAATGGTTATAAATGGTCTCGGGTGTATTCCTGCCGATAGGGCGAGAGGAGGCGATGCCTGCTCGTAGATGCTCTTTTGGTTTTCTTGGTTGAGGTGGTTCGGGATATGTGGATGGGACCTGTCCGGTTAGGGATGGGGGGGAGGTAAAGACCGGGTGTTTCTCCTCATGAACAAACAGGGATATGGTATTTCAGGGTGCTTCGGTTAAGTGACTGATATTTTGTTGAGGCATGGGTGGGTGTCACGGTTAGCTGACACCTGGAAGATTGTGTGCCCTCCTGGCCCCGTCCCCTGACGGTGCACTGGGGTCGTTGGTTCTTGTATCGGGATATACCTTCCATGCTTCTTCACTCCACCTAACCTCATCACTTTCCATGCCGACCTCACTAACCTGTCGGATAAGCACTCTTTGCTTTTCACTTTTAAGTACATAACGCCATTGAGAAGTGCACATGAGAGCAAGAAAAACAGTTATTTTGGTGTGTTCTCCGTACGCACACTCGTCCTTGGGACATGGGTTGCCTTGCCTTCCAGACTAATACCACGGCGCCCTTATGTGCCACCTTGTTCGTCCATCCTTCATGAAGCCCAATCCATCCAGCTTTGATAAAGAGTCTCGTAATCCGGCGTGATTATGACAATCTTATCTCGCCACTAATTCGGATTATCCACTGGCATTAAAGTGGCTTCATGGCCCCCTCCTTTTGATCTTTGTTGGCCCTAGGGCCATCCTGGATTTCATGGAGTCATTAGTATAGCAGCGTCCGCCTGGAACAGGTATGTGGCAGGATGTTTACTTCCAGACAAAGTCTTGCCAAGCCCACGCGCACTCTCCTACGCTCCTACGATACAGGGTGTTGCCTACATACGGATTAAAAGGCACGTCGTCCAAAGATACCAACTGGAGCAATGTTCGTTTATATATATATATATATATATATATATATATATATATATATATATATATATATATATATATATATATATATATAGTGGGTGCAATAAATATCCATAGTTACAGAACAGCAAAGTAATCGAACATTGAACATCTTATGTATTTTGTACATTGAATACAAATTCGGTATTAGAATACGCAAATAGTAAAGCATTGATATTATATCGACAAAAGTGTTAGATTATCGCCTACTTCACCTCGCCAAGATGGAAAGGCGATTACAAATATAAATGATCATTATTATTCATAATTCCTCTCCCTATTCCTTATTACCGGTCTCTTTATACGGCCCTTTAAGAAAGACTTCCGTGTAAGTGCATTCCGACTTTTTGTGTTGACCATGAGAGTTGTTCATTACTATTTCTAGCTCGCGTCGATCCGGGCTATTTTTTTATAGATCCTCGCAATTTCCATGTTTAGTCAACGCTCGTTTCATCTTCGCAACCAAATGGATCTTCAGAAGCAGCGAAGTACAAAATCGGTGCATTTCTGTCGAACTTGATCAAATAGCCTGTGAAAAGTACCTCGAGGTATCTCCCTCACAACATGTGCGGTTGGATTTGCGTATGAAGAGGAGTCTACGAGCCAGCTATGGTGTCCTCAGCGCCGTTTGGACTACCGCTAAGCCTCATACTAATGTCGGGTATGAGTTTTTCCACATTTGGCAAAGGGAGACGCGACAGGAGTTTTAATTTATTTTTGGCCAGCCGCATTATAGAAATTATCTGTGTTCATTCGCTCTTAGAACTCGCGCTCACCCTCTTCCTTGTCCTTTTCACGAGGAGGTTTATTTCCTTGGGAGGTCTGATATTTTACGAATAAATACATAATCCTTGAAACATATTGTGTTGATTCTACCGTTGTATAGGTCCTCCGTACTCCCTGATCTCATTCATTCCTAGTATGGTCTGTTCTATCTCATTTCACCCTGTCCCTCAACTATATATGATTCTGTTACTAATGGTGAACGGCATTTTACTCCTTATTTTCTGGTTCGGATCTTACAACTATGTTGGAAAGCTTCGCCTACAAATATAGGATATGTCCCTTTGGCAAAGGCTACCGAGGGATGCCAGATTCGACTGATGTGAATCAGTAGTACAGGACTGACCCACCTCAGTCGAATCCGACGACCCTCCCGCGACGCGACAGGCGTGAATTTTAATCAGTCGAATGATGACGACTTGTAATCGCTGCAGCGTTTGTATGCACTTTTGCCTCCATCCACGGCTCCACCGTTTCCTTGGTCTTGTTTTCCACTGACGCCTCATCTAGGAGGCTCATATCCGCAGCCTTAAGGTCTATTCTACGCACGCCATGGACATTTTTGGTTTCATGAGAATCAGCACCTTGCTGTTCTATCGATCCTTTGTTCTTTCGAAGTTTGATATGGATGCAATTTTTATTCATCCGCAGTCGAGTGTGTATTGTAGAAAGTAGACTCGTTCCACCGCACCGGTCTCCATCTGGCGACCGGTACCTTACGCACGTACCCTATTGAGAGCCTACTTGTCGATGCTGGGGAGATGCCACTCGCTCTGCGCCGTGCACTATTCGCCTGTACGCGCGAACCCGGTGCCTCCCTCAGTCGTCAACGGCTCTCACTGCATCCACAGCCGATATTGACGGTGCCTATGCCACCTAGAGACGACAGTCATACCCTAAGCCCTTTGTGTTTAGGGCTAGGAAACTCCTTCGGGAGCTACGTATACCTCTCGGGCCTCGTTTGTTACGTTTCTAGAGTGTAAGAAGCGACGGGGGTAGGGGTCAAGAAGGGTAGACAGGTTTTGGTGTTAAGTCGCCCAGGTCTGTTGGTGGAAGAACCTTCGGTAGCTTTAATTGGTACATATGGTTTCTTCTCATAAACTTGTTCCTATGAGAATTGTGTAATTCACTGGGAGTCATCATTTGGACACTGATGCGACAGAATGACAGGAGTAAAATAGCCAAATAGGGATAAGGATTGCAGATGTTCAAAGTTTTTAGTAGTAGATATATATAGTGGGAGAGATAGTTTGGTGAAAAAACACCCTTGATATTTTGCCCTGGTGATTGAGGCATCTCTTGCATTATTTTTTTATTTTTGTCACTCTTTTGAATCTTAATGCTTTGACAATTCTTGCTTTTTGATATATATATATATATATATATATATATATATATATATATATATATATATATATATATATATATATATATATATATATATATATTTGACAAAAAGTAAGATTGATTTGAAAAGTATGAAAGTAGAGTTAAATTGAGAAATTTGGGGTTCTCTCAGACATATACCGAAGACATTTGTGCCCTCAGCTTGATCAATAGGTTTGAATTAGCGGTAGAATAGAGGGATTGAAAATTGTAAAAGGAGTTTGATGATAGAGTTCGAAATTGGACTAGTTTAACGCTGAATTTGACAAAAACTGAATAAATTAGTCAACTACTTACCACAACGATGAAATTGGACGAATCGCTTAGTTAAAAATAACCCACCGTAACGCAACTTAAACATGTAGGCGAAATTTTTAATGAAATGAGTAATGTAGAAGTTCGACTGAAATGGAGTAGGAGAGAAAGGGGCAACGGAAATTGATATCCCTTTCTGGACTGGGAATCGTTCTGATTTCAAAGGCGGAACCTCTTTTTCCAACCTTAGGTAATGGCCTTCCCACGTTCCCACACCCCCAAGGGGGAGGGGGTCCATTCTCACCATCGCCACACAGGACTAGGTCGTCACCCTGAACCCCGCTGCCATCCCCCAAGGTAGGAGTCTAGCGATCCTGGGGAAACGAACCCTATTCAGCGGAGTGTCTCACGGCATCCACTTAGAAGGAAAAATGCTCTAAACATTGGTGCGGCCAGCCAGCCTTACAAGTTTGAAAAACAAAGTCATAACCATAAAACTCGGCCAGTCGGCATTGGAACGAATATTGGAGATGAAATCTTGAAGACATTGAGATAGAAGATATAGACAAAATATGATAGATAGATCAAATAAGGGGGGGGAGATCCTAGGTTTGCTGTGTAACTCTATCATGAGAAGAACTTGTTTAGTTAGGCCTTGTCAACTCTCTTGAAACAGGGAAATTCAGCTCAAAATATGTAGGAATTATCTATAGGGCATCATCGCAAGAACTTGAAAGATCGAACTTAAACCTCCTTAAGGAGGCACGTGCCAAAAAAGAACGAACAAACCCGTGAGGTTGAATTTTAACGATCGCCCGGCGCGTCCTCCTCCCCAGAAGTAAACAAGCCGCACATGTTGATAATTATGGCTCGGTCAGCTGCCAGAATGCGAAAGCGGGCATAAACAACCCCCAAGAAGGAATATTAGAGGCTGAACTCTTCTAAAACCTCTTAAGAGGCGGACTCCTTTTCTTCTCAAGGGCGACGTTTAGCTGTTTCCAGATTTATAATGGTGCCAAATGTCTAAGTGGTCTTGATAATAATTATTATTTTGATAATAATAATACGATTCCTCTCCTAGTCTTGTTTCTTCATCTTCAGAGAATTTTATATATATATATATATATATATATATATATATATATATATATATATATATATATATATATATATATATATATATATATATATATATATTATTTTTTTTTCGGCCTCGCAACGCGATGGTACTCCAGTCTCTTCTCTCTATACCCTAGATTTAAGAGGTGGTTAGAGCCCCTTCCCTGGTCCATACCAGACCCAATTAGTTTTCTATTCTGACATCTCTTTTGTACCTGTCCCACATCTTCACTTCACCTTAACTCACCATTTTATTTACGGATCTATCTTCAGAGACTATGGATGAAATTCACTCGTTTGGCTTTCAGATTTTTAAAAGAATAACCCTGATTTGAAATTGGTCAGGGCTGACATTGTCTTCTGTTATGTTTCCACTCATTCCCACTGCTTGTTCATTCGAAGTGTGCAGGTGGATTTGGGCTATCTTACACACATTTGAACTTTCCTCTATCATCTCTTCTCTTTTTTTTTACAGATTTCTTCCAAACTTCCTGACGAAGATGGCTTCGCTGATTTTCGCTTTAAATTTAAGTGTATTAAAAAATCCTTTGTCTCGGAGAGGGAAGATTTAACCATCCTGGTGGTATTAATTGCTGCTGAACGCACCTTGGAATTTACCTGGGGCAACAAACGCCCTAATAACATTCCCCGGACTTTTAATTCTATCTCTGAAAACTCAAAATCCCTCAGCTGGATTTGCCCCCCGTTATTCTTGCCTCTTGTGAATATATATAATTAACACGGATGACATTTGAAAGGCAATGTAAGCGTCTTTTGTTTGTGGAACCCATGAATTTTAATTAACTAAATGCAGGTGTTTACGTGCTTCCGTACAATACATGTTTGCATTGTGAGTTCCAGCCATGGGCGGCTTAGTCTCGATCAGCTGTTCTCGGGAAGATGGCTGCTCTGAGAAAGTGCCGTTTTGACCTCTATTCAGTTCCTTCCGTCCTTTCCAATGCCATCACCCGAATACCAAAGCTGGGAGTCACTGGAAATACCTCCTGAACAAGGGGGGTGGGGGGGGATCCAATTGAAGGGTGTGTATTCGTGTAGTTGACCACTTTCATCTGTATTCATTTCACAATTGCTGGTCTCTCTCTCCCTTTCCTCCTCAGCCTCTCTTTATTAGCATAGGTGATTCATTTAGTTCTCCGGGCTGGGAATTGGGGAGATTAGTATCCTATTTTGACCAAGTCATCACTTTCCTGGAAGAAGTCTTTTCCCCATCATGACGTCATTATGACGTAGTGGCCTAGCGCAGTGCTTCTTAGTACTTCGATGTCTTGACAGTTTCGAGGATATTCCTGAAATATCTTTTCAAGGACGAGTGTTTTAATATACGAGTCGTTTTCACATGTTTTCTCTTATCGCTGAGATAGATTACTTTAGTTTTTGCAATTTTTATTTATTTCCATAGCTTATACCCTCCTTGGTTATTGGTGACGTCACGGAAGTTGTTTTGCGATGGTGTCTGTGACCAGTGAGGCAAACATGTGACAGTGTAATCTTACAAATCGTCGTGATTTCGAAGTGTTTACTTGGTTTGTTTAATCGTTTATGCTGTGATGCAATTATTCTCATGATTTGCAGAAGAAAGGTTTATCGTGACGAGATTGGCGAAATGTAAAATTCGGATAAATAAGTAAATATTTCTCGAAAAATAAGGTGTGGGTTCTCCAGCTGATTCCGCCAAATAGTTGCCAGGTGTCGTCTATTTTGGTTAAAAAATCGTACCCTTTTCTTTACATCAGTGCCAGATCTTTATTTGACTTAATTTTGAGTATACCATTATTTGATTTGCGATGTCGAGCCATTTGGAGGAAGATTAGTGCAACGAAAAAGACTGAATTAATTAAAGAAATTAAGCAATCGCTCAACCCGTGTCTTACTCATAAAGCAAAGATACTCCACGACTCAAACTTCACATCCACTGATAGTAGTGTAGTAAACTCTGATTACCTCGTAGGGTGTGTGTGGCTTTCCTTTCTGGCCCCAACCACTAATTTAAAAGCAAATATTTCTAGAGACTCTTAGAGTGGTTGGAATTAAAGCCGTTATATTTTGCCAGTCGGTGTAAAAGAAAGTGAGAGTAGTACCACTCGAAACCTTCTAAATAACAAGTGTCGCGTTTGTGGCTTGTCCATTACCGTTGGTGCTGCGTAGGCTTAATTTGTGAGTGACTTGTCTCGCCCCTTCTCGACTCTGATCTACTTAACAGGTTCTAAATAAAGGCCTTCGCAGGCTGTGACATTCAGGTGGGTAACCCCACCGTCCCTGTGGAATTCACTGAATGTGGGGGTGTAGAGGGGTAGTCAATAACTGTTTTGAAAGAAGGAAACGGTTTGAATGCGACTTTTGTTTATTATTTCGAATTCTAAATTGGGCCTTCCTAATTCACGAGTCAACTCACCTTGGCGTCTCTTTCTTAAGCCCCATCGCTTCTTCTCTACCTCTTGTCACCCTTCGGTCTCTCTGCCCTTGAGTCATCATGATGGCACCTTATAATAAAAGCAAAACAAAATCTCAATGGGGCGTACCCCGACGAGAGATCTGGTTTAATGGTGTATTTGGGCAGGTTCTGGAGAGTTGCGTACCCTCCCGACCGCCACAACTCTTCTTGTGCCACCTTTTATATCGGGAATTAGCTTACCTTTTCATTATTAATGGGAGCATCGCTTTATTTGTTTCAGCCTTTGCCAGATTTCGCTCTCTTCAACGTTTTCACTCACCAATTTACTCCTCCAGCTAAGAAAAGATAGGAATTGTTATCTCTGTTTCATTAGCTCCCCTACGTTATTATTCTACCCCTTGGTAACCCCCCCTCCCCATCATCACACTAACCTTTCCTTTCTCACACACCATCATATCACTACCCCAACTACATTTATCTGAATTCCTCACCATCCTAGGTTCTATTTCCATCACCAAGCTACTTCGTGCTTATATCCCACCACTTAATCTCGCGTCTTCACCCAATTACTGTTCCCCTTCACCTTTATACCTCGTTGCAACCCCTTCTTCTTCTACATCGTCAGGAACATTTTAGTGATGGCTGCTATTTCAATTCTATCCATGTCTCTACTCTTTCATTCCCTACCTCATACCCAAGTACAATATGTAGTCCTCTGTCCTATCTTGTATTTCTTCTCACCCACCCCAAGTTCTTTCACGTGTTCTACTGATTCGTCAGTTTCATTTTCTCTGTAGTTTCCACATTTATCTCCCAATCATTCCACCCGTATGTCGTTCTATTAACCTCCAGGGAGCAAGTCCTTGCTTTGAACAGCAACTGACTCGCTAAGGTTCCATGGTAAAAGTCCTCCACTTCGCGTAGTGCATGGCGTTTATTAAGGAATAAATATACAGTCAGAATTTTGCACACAAGTAAAATAATGGTGGGCAAAATATGAAGTTGAGCAGAGAAGAGAAAGTTATAAGTCGAAGTATAAAAAAGATTCCAGGAGAATGAAAATAATTTTTTTTGCATTGTACAACATTAATTTTGTATAGCAACACATTTCATAATAACACATTTAAGAGTTAATCGTTATTTTAGTTATTAATTATATTTATTATTTGAAGGGTAATGGGATTTAATACATATAGTTGTTAAATCATTAATTAAATATAGTTATTAATTATTTCTTGAATAGTGGGATGTTCTACATAGTTGTTCAATTAATAATCAAATATATTACACATAGCACACTATTAGGTTTTACTATTAGTCATTTTTTTGTTACTAAAGAATAGTCACTTATTATTCTATTATTTTACTCGCTTTTATTATTTTAATCAATTTTACTAATTTACTTTAGTTATTTACGTCACTTTTATTAATTGAGATTTAGTTATTTTACATTTAGTCACTTCTATTAATTATTAGTTAATCTCGTCAGTTTTTGCGAATTTAGTTATTTATTTTGCTTACTTTTATTGTCACTTATCAATTTGAGGTTTCTGGCCACTTTTTATTATTTTAAACGTTTGCATGTTCACTGTGTGGACGCTGGATTATATACAACACCTTCCATCAGCAGTCCTTCTACTTCTTTTGGGGAAAGGATCCCTCGTAGGTCCATTTGTACTTTTCCCTAAGAATTCCTTGGAATAACTGTTCCGCGTCTTCTTTCGGGTGCTTGCATCGAACCAAAGACCTTAAGGGCCACGTCCTTCCCATCGAAGAGGTATCCTTTGGCCACGATCTCCTTCAGTGTGACTGGCACTCCTTCCTGTCGGTCTTGTTCTTCTTGTTTGTTAGGGGTCCTTGTCAGGTTTTATGGTTTTGCCTTCCCTCTTTTGTCCTTCTTCTTGGTGCTCTGATTAGAGCTTTCGTTTTTGGTGTCCTCTCCCTCTGTGGTTGCATCCTTTTCGGGTTAGTTCTCGATAAACTGGATATTGAGTATCTTTTCCGATGGGGGATTAGGGGGGGGGGCACAACTTCTTTAGGCAGTTCATTCGCATGAGGCAATCGAGATCTTCTGCGAAAGTGCTCGGGTTAGCCAAGTTTGCCAAATGGGCAAATATAACCACTGCCATGATTTCCTTGCCTTAGCAGTTTCAGAGTATTGGTCCGTCCCACGATATTGGTTCTGTTTGGTGCCGCTGCTTCGACGTAACTTCGCCTTTGCCTCCTTTTCTGGTTTCTTTGCGGATGGGACACCTCATGGCTAGGGTCCTGTGGTCCCCTCTGCAGTTAATGCACTTTGTTTTTTCTGACTTACACTCCTTCCACCCGTGTCCGGACTTGGCTTTGGTGGAACAAGTTACGTCCGTTCTCTGGCTTTCAACGGCGAAGCATTTGAAACAACATTCAAGAGGAATGAACTCTTCTGCTGCAATCTGCTCTTTGTCCTCTGAGCCACCACCTCTATGCTCGAAAATACGATATTTTGTGCCTTTCCAAATTTTTCTATCTAGTGATGTTCGCCCACTTCTGTTTCCTGCTCAGCTCTGCCTCACGGGTGTTGTCCGTCAAAAAAGGGTCGAGCCGCCTGAAATGACAGTTCGACGCACCAGGATTCCTTAACGGATGCAGGCCTCTAGCCTGATCTTCCGAAGTGACGTTTTGGCCTCTTCGGAGACAAGACATTCCACGTCCTCCATTGTGTCACATATAATGGCGTATCGATTAGATTAGTAGTATGAGGGCGATGTTGAGGACTGCGTAAATCGTCTCCATTACGGTCATCCCGTTTGCCCCCTCCCCCCGAAGGTGCGAAGGTGGACCCGCTTGTTATAGAGGCCGACCCCATGCGCCCCTTCGGGCAGCTGTCCTTCGCTGTTTGTTTTCCTTTCTTGTGCGATAAAAGATTACTGATCGCAAGTGTAGCAGTTCGGAATTGTCTGGGGCCGTTTTGCTTAAAGACTTCACCTTGATTTTTCCTCCTTTGCCACGACCAGACATGGTGAGAGCTCAGACTCAAAACGCAATCCCTCCTTCGACGATGATATATTTATTCGAAAGAGTACAAGTATTTTATACATTAGATAAATAAATAAATTTATGAATTTATACAATGTAATAAAATATATAGTAAAAAGTGTTGAAAGAGATAAAAAATTATAGCCGAGGAGAGGAAAGATTTAGTCGAAGGCAAAGATACAAAAGAGGTTTCTCCTGGAGAAATACAACGCAGGAGCTCAGCTTTTTGTTAATTTACTACATTTACGTTTAAGTTGTACCTACCAATAGGTAGATTTATTTACATTATTATTTATATTAATATTGGTCTATCGATTTAAGACTTACTCGTTTAAGTTTTTTGTTTGTTTGGGTTTTACTTCTATCTAATTTCATCATTTGGGTTACACTGACAATTCTACATAATTATTTACACTGTTATTTATTATTTACATTAATATTGGTGTATGAATTATTTACACTTGTTTCATCATTTGGATTTTTCTACATAATTATTTACACTGTTTTTTATTATTTACATTAATATTGGTGTATGAACTATTTTCACTTGTTTCATCATTTGGCTTACACTGACAGTTTTAACATTACTTTATTATTGATACTATACTCATTATGTTTTTATGATTTACCGAATTATTCTTTCAGCTTACTTTGTTTTTTTCAATGTTTGCTACGTTTTAATTTTATTACTTCTCATAAACACTGGAACTTGCGTAGAGTTTACGTTCACTTACGTGACGTATTTAAACACTTGCTTATTTGGTTGTCGCTTAATTATTTATTTGACACTGTACCTATACGCTTATTTATTTATCACTTTTATCATTTTTGCTTTATTATTTGTTTAACACTTGACGCTTTTTCACTGTTAGCTAATTGATGAAGTCATCATCCCGCACTTTATATTTTTATAGGTGGCCGCGTTAACTGTATGTAGATTGGACTTCGGAATGAACATCGTACCGCTGCACAGAAGGCTCTCCATTTCCTTTGGGGACCACGGCCCCTCAAAGGTCCACTTGTACTCGCCATTTCGTATGCCTGTCACTAACTGAGTTTGATTGCATTTTTCAGGTCTACATCCAGTAGTCCCAAAAATCTTTAGCTGTAATTGTTCCCCGTCGAAAAAATGTCCTCTTTCCAGGACATCAACTTTTTCGGTCAGGGGAACTCCGGGGTAAGAATCGTCGTCTTCGGATTCTCCATCATGCTTCTCCTCTTCCATTTGTCTTGCTGCGGGTGTGTTGTTCCTCTTCTTCTTTGTTCTCTTCTCCTTAGGGTTATTTTTTGCGTTTACAACGTTTTCGTCCTTATTATGTTCCTGGTTCCCGTCTTCTTGGTTGTTTACTGGTTGTTTCTCATCTACTTTTTGTTTTGTGGTTTTGTCGGCAGTCTGAGATTGTGTGTCATCAGCGAACCTGATATTCAACACGTCTTGAGATGCTGGATTAGGTGGAAACCACAACTTTTTCTTCATTCCGTTGTGCTGTAGCATGGTGTTAAGCTCCTCTGAGAAGCAGCCGGGTCGCGCAAGGTTGGCCAGGTGGGCCACTATGACCATTGTCATGATCTCCTTGCTTTCGGCCGGCAGGATTAGCTTCGGAGTTGCTCTATCGGTTGCTGGTGTGACGTTGCTTGGAGCAGATGCCGCGGTTGCGTAGGAGCTTGCTCGGGCCTTTTCCTCCTTTTGTGATTTTAACGTTTCTCGTTTTTTCCTTATGGCTTCTTTGCGTAGAGGGCATCTCATGGCCAGTGCCCGATGCTCTCCTCCGCAGTTCACACATTTGAGTTGTTCTTCGCGGCAGTCTCTCCAGCCGTGGCCAGATTTTGAGCATGCCGCGCAGATTTGTTCCTTTGTCGGGCAGTTTTTCGTTGCGTGGCTTTCGATGGCCAGGCAGATTTGGCAGTTTTCCAAGTAAATGTACTCTTCTGCCTCTATCTGCTCTGGAGCCACTCTCAGGTAGAAGCCCAATAGGCCGTCCCGCAACGCTCTCTGAGCCATCCCGATGGTAGCGAAAGTGACTTTAATGAGGGTCTTGCCTATTTTGTCCACTTTCTCCACCTTTGCCCATGACTGTTTGTCATTCAGCTCTTCTTGTATTTCTTCCGTGGTGTGTTCCGAAAAGTAGGGGTCCACTCTCTTTAGTATGACGGCCCTCCTTACGAGCAGCTCATAGGGGACTACCGCTTCGAGCCCTATCTCGCGGAGGGGTTGTCTGGCCTGGTCTGAAACAAGGGTTTCCACGTCCTTGTTCTTCCAGCAGACTGCCGCCCACCCATTTGGAGTCTCGATGAGACGGGTGAGCTCAATGTTTATTTCTCCGATCACTGTTTGGAAGACCGTTTCTCTTGTTGGTTTCTGTTTCCCCGTTATTAGACGGAGGGGGATCCGTTTGGTGTCCTGGGGGGCGGTGGGACCCATGTCCCCCTTCGGGCAGTGTTGCCCTTCCCCCTAGTGTATCTCACTTTCTTCTCGGGGGGTGGAGAATACCACTCCGTGTTCGTTGAAATTGAGCGGCTTTGGCGTTTTGCCGATTCTTGCCTTAACGGTTTCCTCCTTTACCGGATTGGGACACTACGCGCACGACTCAAGACCACACTCTCTTACTCTACTACTACTCATCCCTCCTTCAGGTTTCCTTTATTTCCTATACTACCTAACGGTACGCTTGCTTAAGATCTCATGCATCCATTCTCCTTGCGGAATCTCTTTTATCCTTCTCTAAATTGATTTGCTTGCATCTTGGTTCCTGAACATGCACCCCATTTCAGACTTATTTGCTATTTTTTCAATCTCCCTTTTACATTCAGTCTGAGGATTCATTCTATATACCCTTTCAACCCAGCTTGTACCATTCAGACTTTCTAAGTACAGCAGATACCGAATGTTCAACTTCTTCCCTCAGAGCTTCCATTCCTGCACCTTTATGCAATGTCTAAGATGTTAAATAAGTATTTTCTTTCAATATTTATACTCGAGGATATTCTAATTATCCTTCTCTTACAAACTGTATGCGTGTACAGGCTATTTACTATTGATGTATTTAAATTCGGAGTAAAATAAAGTGCGACTGAGTGGGCTCTGTCTGACAAAGGATAGTGAAAGGTAGTTTGCGCTTTCTTCGGGTGTTTGTGGCGATGACGCGTTTCCTCGACCTTTTACCCCTTCGCCGCACTCAGGCCCGTCGGTCCCCTCGGCAAATCGAGACTCCACTCGATCCTCGTCTCACCTTCAAATCGCTATGGAGTCGAGGATGAGGATTTGGGAGGTCTGTGCGGATTTGAAATCGCCTTCTATCGCTCTCACCATTTGTTTGGATTCGTTCAATGTTACGTTATCTCCCACTAAGATGACACCCTCTTTGAATTACACCCTCACAGAGTTGGACGTCTTTCCTTTACCGAATACCCCGAAGTAGTCTCCTTTTCAGATTACTCCGGCTTGCTTCCACAAATTTTCACTACTTTAACCCCCCCCCCCTCCTTATTTACAAACCCCTTGAAAAACTTTTCGGTTGATTTGCCCGTTTCTTAGTGTTAAGTAAATAATAATGAACCCCTCTTTCAAAACCCCTTTGTTAAATCCCCTCGTGATTTTTTTTTATATACGATTCTGATTTCGTTTCCTTTCAATTAAATCAATCCACCGTGTCCCTGTGAGAGACGAGGTGGAGTAATTGGTAGTGGGTGACCAAGCTCTTATTTGGTTTGTGCGTGTGCTCGCGGGAAAGCCGCCCCCCCCCCCCTCTCCCTTATCTGTTGACGCTGTTGAGTTAATTAATGGAAGTTATGATGGCAATTACTGCGCTTATTTGCCATCCCTCAAGCCGGTCTGTGTGTGTTGGAAGATGAGGCGCCGGCGATATTTTGGGTGAATTTACGGGTGGCTCTCTACCTCACTCCGCCACTCGTTTCTTTTCGTTTACTGCGGCATTTCCGCTCTCGCTGGCTGTGGGACGTGCGATGAGTGTTGTGGCAGGAAATGCGATTTTTTATGAAGCTTGGTCTGCTTGTAAAGGAGTGGATGTAAAAATAGTAATATTTGAGAGAATTAGCTCGATATCGTTGCTTTATATACATAATACTGTTACTATAATAATAGTACTACTACTAATAAAGTTGTAGCAGAAGAAGGTTCAAATTCGTACTTTTGAGTATGTGTAACCTTTGTTCTTGAATGCTTCCTATGCACCTGAGTCTTTTTAACTGCTTTTTTCTGTTTGTTTTTTTATTATTCTATCTTCCATCATTCTTCCCCACGCCGCTATAGAGCCCCTAAGGGTTGAAGGGGGTCGCTACATGCAGTTGAAATTTTAAAAATTATATCCAATCCACGTAGCGCCGAGCGTACGAAGGGCTCGTTAAAATTCACGCTGCTCGAATTGCTCAATTTCGTGTCCTGGAGTGCGTGTTGTGGAGTGAGTGGGAGATGTCCTATAGCGTCGGAGTGCAATAAGGATTTTCATCATTGGGGGTGGGGGAATAAACCTTTCCTCCTGTGCTCCCATTACCGACTCCACCTTTCCCCCTATTTGGGGTCTTCCTTTTCAGTTCTGATTCCATTTGGGCTCCTAGCCACCAACTCGCTTCCTACCTTCCGCCGCCTTCACCCTGCGCTTCGCTAGATTTCTCCCCAACCCCCATTTTCCCGCTTCCCTTTTGGGTGTGGCCCCAATTGACCTTCGACCTTGGGCACCGTATATGACCATGTATCTCTCGCCTGCCGACCTGGCACGCAGACCTCGCTTTTCCTCATAAAGGTTGGGCTTTCGCCGGCTCCCCGGAATACTAGGATTGGTGGAGTCATCGGGATGGCAAACTTTCCGGCGAGAAGGGAATAGGAGGAGGAGGAGAAGGACAGCGGGTAATAACACGAGAATGGGTAGAAAAAATGGAGGGGGGGGGGTGTAGGTGCGGATTCCGCAATCAGTTTTTATCACTCGACGAAGAGGACCCCCGAATTCGTGCGCCTGGGTCCCATGAGAGCCTTGAAATGAATGGTCATGAACCACGGTGTTTAGAATGAGGCCTAATCGATTGTTTGAAACTTTTTTGTCACTCATTTTTTTTTTCGTGCTCGTCGATTTTTTTTCCTTATTGACAATGAGAGGTGGTTCGATGAAGGTATTCTTGTGGTGAATCGGTAATGGTAACTATGTGTTGGAGGATTAGGGACGGGGGGGCGTTTACGTAACAGCCTCCTTCCAATGATCTTCCTATCCCCGTGTTCGAGGTTGATTTAGAACTCCTTAAGCAACTGTGCCTTCGGCTAGCCATAGTTGTTCATTCGGCTTTTTTCACATTATTGTCTCCAGGCTTGACCCATATTTCTACGTCGATGCCTATTTCTTTGGTTTAGGTGAGTGGAATTTGTATATGTAGCTGGTTCCGAGTTTAGAAACGCCTCAAGGTAATTCATTGAGCTTAGCTTCCATAGGCGCTCGATACTTGGCTATACAGTACTTCTTTGGAAGGCGTGTAATCTTTACACCCGAGTATAAGTAGACATGTATATGCATTTTTGTGTACACCCACCCCTATGCCATTGTCTTGCGATTAATTCAAACGATTTCTGAATTGCAAATTTATGATACAAGAATGCGTTCTTGGTGGAACGCGAATCTAGTCTGCTTATGCTGGTCTTAAGCGGTTTGAGGATTTAGATTTATTTTGAGCTGTCGCAAAGCAGCTATTGGTGGAATCCTGTAAAACCTTGAAATTTAGCAATACACCATGTCTAGGAGTAAAAGGTAGTGTATGGAAGGGAATGACTCAAGGATGTAATTTTATGGAATACAATGACGGAGTAAGGTGGACTATCCTAATGTACTGACATATAAGGGCACGGGATAATAAGGTGCGGTACTCATCATGATGTAGTTATTCTGGGAACATTTGTGGACGTACAAAAATAGTAAGGCCGGTGGCTGATCTCGGTTTCTTGGTAGTATCCAAATGAAGTTGGTGGGATTTTTGTGTTGCACAGAATAGTTTAAACTCCATTTGTTGACATTTCGCGAGTCTCTAAACAATTGTCGAACGTTTATACAACTGTTGAGTTTTGTGCTCGGCAACTACCAGCTACACATTTAAGAATGTATCCAACGAGGGCATTTTCATTCCTTAAGGACAATGCAAGGAAACTGGTAGATAAATAGGAATAGTGGAAAATATGAAGGATAACGAGCAACGATTCCTTTGCGTTAGGAAGTCGAAGATTAAGTTTGTACTTACAGCACAGTCGCTTAAATTACGCCCCCCCTCCCCTCCCTTGCTTGTATAGGGATTAAGGAAAGAAAATCAAGGACACTAAAGAGGAGATGAGCAAGGGTAACAATGGCTGGCACAGCGAATCTAAAATCCTTAAGAGGTCACGGAGTGCGACCCCCTTCAAGGCGAAAGTTGACCATCGGGGTAGATATTACGGCCCTCCCATTGTGGTACTCAGGGATATTTGCTTCCTGAGGACAAGGGCAGAGGCATCGGAGATTTCAAGACGAGGTGTAACATCTAGTATCTTTCGCCCACCAGCTGGAACTTGGTCTCGCACTAGTGCCACTTTCCCCCTTTTCGGTTGCCGATTCGGGGTGTCGTTGTGTCCGTTTATGTGGCACTCGATGGCACCGGGACGGGCTTAATTACCCCTTTAGTGGAGGTTAAGAGATGACGGGGGAAGCATTCTCATTAAAGGACCCCTTAATCCGCTTCTCTATTATATTTAGTTCTACTATTATTGCAACTACTATTATTATTACTTATGCTTCTTTTTACTATTATTACCCCGACTCCCCCTCGTTGAGTCTCTGCAAATCTTGGGTATTCTGGTTTCTTCTGGGGCTGACTCTTAAAATCTACATCCAATTCCTTAAAATGTGTCCATCCACTTCGAATATATCCACGCTCACCTAACATTATCCAACTCTTGTTAATTTAATTCGATTTGTTTAGTTACAGCAAATCCACTCACTTTCTTCATACAATAAATCAACCCTTTTTGCCCTTTTCTCTCTATCTTCTCGGTAATAAATCCATCTAATCTATAACAAATCCCTACACACTGTAGTAAATCCTCTGTTCCTCCTAACAAATATCTTCACATTAATGAATCCTTGGTATCCCTTATAACAAACTTTTTACCATTGTTGATAAATCCTCTCAGCCCTCCTCCACCCCCGCTCTTGTAATAAATCTATCTTTATCCCCTTATAAAAATATATATTTTTTATATATATAAATCCCCTAATAGCCTCCTTTCCCCGCCTCCAGCGATTGGCAGAAACGGTTACGTCCACAATCCTAAGCCACCGCTCGCATAACGGGATGCGCTTTTGCTTGCGCGGGTCTCTTGTTGCCCATGGGCGCCAGCGTTTTCCTCCGTTTGACATGTGTATGTTTGCGGACGCGCACATTGCACTCAATCCCGAGTTTGGAACGTGTGTGTGTGTGAGTGACCTTGCCGGCAGTGTACGTTGTGTTTAAATAAGGCCCTTTCACCCACTGGAGGCAGATGGCTTCCATCACAGCTGGTCTTTATGATGGACAGAAAGATGTTTACAGGTGCCCCCGGATGATCACAGAGATTATGCCTTACTCAGATAGGTGGGGCCTGTGCCCTTATGAGCATTATATGGCCCACGGGGCGAGGACAACCCCCGAGGCATTGCCCAGTTGGTACCCCAAGGTGTCGTTCTATCCCCGCCTTTCTCTTCGACTTCGTTACCTTGCGGTGTGTACATGTGCGCGGTCCCGTGTGTATGTGTGCGCGCGCTTCAGGCTGTGGGTTGACATCATCGAAGCATTTAAGCTTAAAAGTACTTTGGGGGGCTGCAAAGCTGCAGTTATTCGACTGTTGCGTCATTCCCGAACTAGAGTCGAACTTACATTTTGCAAACCAAAGTGTGTTTAGTTATTTTATTCAAGAGGGAAATTCGCTCGTGCATTTTTCGTTATTTTTTTTTTTGCATTCTGTTCGGGATGACACGGGTGGCATTTTCTCAGCATTTAAAAATAATAGTGACTTTTTATGGCCTCTTGGCTCTTTCCTTTTGAGTGTACTTATATAGTACCCTGTGCCACTTCCCACCTTCCCTCTCCCTTCTTCGGTCGAGATTAATGATTATTTTTCCTTTATTTACAGGTAATTAATCGGTCGTAGCTGAGGGGGTGAAACGTTGCTCTCATCTGTGGATTGAGGTAGGACACTTGTAATTTCTGAATTCCAAATTGGTGGATGGGGACTTATGCCATCTTTAATCACTTGAGTTGCTGAGGACTGTCCTTGGAAGCATTGGCACTGAACATAGGGTGGTGGAGATTCGACGACGTTCATCTGGGATACAGTGCCTTCCTTGGACTTATGTTGATAGGCATTAATGCCACAGACTATGGCACATCGAACGTTATCTTATTAAAAAATATATTTTATCGACAAATATATATATATATATATATATATATATATATATATATATTTATCGTGGAATATTTGTATCTCAAGAAACATAATAGTGAAATTTAGGCACAAATGAGCTTTTGGACTTAATCAAAAGTCCTTCCTCAGATGTTGAGGGTCTGATATCAAAAGTGAGAATTTTTTTAGCATTTTTGGGTGCGCACAACCACTATGTTTATTTACACCTGTGTATAGTTTTATGGTTTAACCACTGTATTCCCACTCTATTTATAGCCGATGCGCGTCTAGTAAAGTACTAATTCAATTGTTAGCCATCTCTTACAATTATTGATTCCATTGTTAGAGATGGCCAACTTTGATTCTGCTTCCGGATTGACGCAACATTCGAATACCTGCATCTTTCTAACCGCCATTCATTCACCAATTGATTGCTAGATAATTTTATTCCATTACCAATTTATTGATTAAATCATTTTAATCCTTCTCCATTTGATTGATTAAATCATTTTAATCCTTCACCAATTGATTGAGGAATCATTTTATTCTTTAACCAGTTGAGTGATGAATCATTTTATTTGTTTCACCGCTTGTGATGAATCATTTTATATTTCACCAGTTGAGTGATGAATCA
The DNA here is from genome assembly GCA_963969495.1 of Ceratothoa steindachneri. Classification (NCBI taxonomy): domain Eukaryota; kingdom Metazoa; phylum Arthropoda; class Malacostraca; order Isopoda; family Cymothoidae; genus Ceratothoa; species Ceratothoa steindachneri. The sequence continues at coordinate 153,197,121 of OZ018320.1, forward strand.
TTTTATTCCTGATTGATCATTCATCTTATCTAATTGATTGAGCAATCGTTTTATTTCCCCATCAATTGATTGACATTAATCTCCTCATTTGATCACCAGTTGAGTGATGAATCATTTTATTCCCGATTGATCATTCATCTTGTCTCATTGATTGATCAATCGTTTTATTTCCCCATCAATTGATTGACATTAATCTCCTCATTTGATCGACGAATCATTTTATTCGTCCATCTTTATTCCATTTTTCCTTATGGAAACGGCGGTGGGGGGGGGGAGTTTGGTATTCATTAACGAAGTCATAAGCGCTTGGCGAGTGCACAGACCAGAGGTGACAACTCAACAAGAATTGACCGAATAGAGTTTCGCATTTGACGGATCATCGCTACCAAGTTCTTCGACATGACACCGCCTGATGATCTTTTAAGCTTGGATGGATCGTCCATAATTGGTCCTTCTATCACACAAGAATTCCTCAGGGAACTCGTTAAATGCATACTTCGAACTTGACTGGGTTGAAAAAAAAGTGGTGGCCATTTTTTCGCGTTCTAAAAAAAAATAAGTCACAACGTGATTTAAAAAGTCATATTAAAGCCTAACGATATTCTCCTGTAGAAATTACCCCCCCCCCCTTCCTTGTCGTAACTGCAAGGAGGGCGGTAAGAAGGGGTCCATCGAACGGCGTTTATATGACACCTTCGGACTCTATCATGATCAAGAAGTTGTTCTTACAGGCTTTGTTGTCATGGTGATAAATTTTGCCTCGTAGCTTATAGTTACAGTTTTGTTGTTTTTTTTTCGATGGACCGTATTTAGGTCAGTTTTTCAACCCAATTTGCAAGTGAATTTCGGGTCGAAGCAAAGTAAGAGTATCCTTGGGGGCAATTTTTTTTGGAGACTAATTTGGAAGCCGAGGGCGCTAAAAAAAAAACAAAAAAAACGGAACTCGATACACTTCCGAAACCAGTTTCCTAATTGTTTCTTTAGGGGGGTTTCTTCTATTTATGACTACTGTTCTTGTAATTTTTTGGTTCTTAATACTGAAGTTGTGTTCGTTTATCCATACTAGTTGTTTTCAGTAGGTGGAATTCTAAAGACAAGGTTGAAGTTGGAGTATTTCTTAGAATTTGAGTGATGTCACCCGGTACCGGAATGAGTGGGGTCACTATCGCTTGTCCCTCGTACTCGGGACGGGTTTGTGCACACTCGATGTGTCAGTTTTTAATTTGGGGCATGTTTGTGTCCCTTGTGGGAGCGAGTATCGCTCCAGCGCCTTAGCATGCCTCGCTGGTTTTTGTTGTTTTTTAAATAGGCGAGCATTTAATTTCGGCGGCTGTACCTTGGGGTTGGCCGCTAAAATTAGGCACCTTTAAAATTAAAATGAGCCATGTTATTTGTAGTTTTAAGCCCCAATTTAACCATTCAGCTCTTTTAGGTTACTGCCTTAACTTGTGTTGAGGAGAGTTGCGCCAACTTTGATTCACGAATTGTTTCATTCGATCTCAAAGTTTGTACACTCTTGTTTTGTCTCAAAGTTGAAAACGTTACCTCCATCATTAGGCAATTCAATCGCTAAATTTATGCTCTTTCCGTTGACCGACGAAAAGGCAACTTTTATCAAGGCCGAGATACTTGCAGGAGCAGTGGGGGAATGGTGTCTTAAATGTCTGAGGCCTGGTTGCTGCTCCCTGGAATATTGCACCTTTACGTAAATTTTATCACTATTATTGAAATAGTGATAGTTAACCCCGTGTTTAATGAAATCTGGGTGGGTGGCTATGCCTCCGATGGTTGGTGCCTTGTTTACACGCAATAATTCTCCGTCACTGAAACCGGAGATTGATGGTGCTTCTTTTATAGACTTGCAGAGGGAGGGAAGGGAGGGATTATTTTTCTCTCTTTTTATTAGCTTTTTCTTTTGCCACTCGTCTTTAGTATTGATATTTATTGGTTTTATTTAGGTGGCTGTGGTTTTTGATGGCGTGAATTGGCGTTTCTGTCCCAGGCAAGAGGGTCTTGATTAGGGGTAGTCCGGTACCCCGGCGTTGGACCATTCGCCATGTTTAATTAGCAAATTTAATTGAAAAATTCTTCGCTGCGATCGTGTGGACGGGTGTGACAGCTGGAGAGACTGCATCGTATATTGCATGCATTGCAAAAATATATATATATATATATATATATATATATATATATATATATATATATATATATATATAGTGGGTCAAGTAGATATACAATATATTATTATTATTTATTTTATTTCTGCTTATGTCACAAGAATAAAAAAAAATTACATGTTGTGCATCTACTTTTGGTCCGCTCTCGTTGCCCTGGAAACCCTTGAAGACAAAGGTTTGATCGTAGGCCTAAAAACAAAACGGAATTATTTTGATTGATTCCTTTTACGTGTGGCAGTTGCTGTAGTGGGCGGGTTTGCCTTGGCACCACTCTCGTCATGGCAGCCCCGTAAGGGGCGCGGCGATTTGCCTACCTGGCCGCCGTGCTGACGGGACACAGCGCCCCGTCCGGCCCCAGATTAGCCTCTTCTCCTTTCAGACAGCTGTATTCTTCCCTACAACCTCTCCCACAACTTTCTTTGGTCAGCCTCTTTTTCACAGGGTAAATGCTGGCCTTCTTCTCAGCCAACTATCCCAGATTGGGGCTGAGGGGGAAGGGGACAATGTTCCTAACCCTTGAGCTCCGGTTTGGGATGGTGGGTTTTTAACAACCTGCTTCATCCCCACCCATACCTTCCCCACATCCCTTTTCCTTCTCTCTTCACTATCTATTTTTTTACGCCGTGCCTAAGTGGAGCCACCATGCCGAAGGGCTGCTGAGTCACCAGGTGGGAGGGGGTGGCCTTGAATGACGGCACCTGGCTCTTCCAGCCCAGTACGCACCCCTTGCAGGGCGGGCTACTGCGAGGGGTGATGAGCGTTTGCTTCCCGCAAAAAGAATAGGGTCCCCATGCCCGATGATGCAAATCCCCCCCCAAAAAACATCTTCCCCTTTACCCCTCACGATCAACGGAGCCTCCTTCGGGCAGCTCCACAGAAAAAATGGAGGTTCCCTCCCCCCCATGTGCTCCCGCAGGGGACCTTCCAAATCTCTCAAACCGGAGAGGAGGCTTACTCCACGGGTCTAGGGGACTCCCCCTCACCCCCTTGTCTGGAGGTGCCTTCGGGCACTTCCATTTTTCCAGCGGCAGTCTCCCCTTTACTTTCCAAGGGGACGGCCAAGAGAGTCAGCAGGCAGCCCATAGCCGAACGTTCCCCATTGAAGCGGCTCCGTAGGGCAAACCCCCTTAAGGGGGAGAGGGAAGCTAGACTCCATCGGTCGCTTCCATCAAAAGACCTGCTGGCTAGAATATTAAACCTGGCAGGGCCTGTGCCTCCCAAGACTCGACTCATAACACCGCTGCCAATAGGACCGGTGATGTCCTAGGGGGGTGGATGGCCAACTGGAGCCCCCCCTCCCCCGAGATAGACATGGTCCTTGAGGCAACCCAGCCTCAGACGGTAGGGCCTTCCATGGGGGCGAATCCGAGCTCGGTGCCAAGTACCGAACTCGAGTTCGCCCCTATACAAGGTCGTTCTCAAACAGCCAGGGTCTCCAAGGCAGTACAAGGAGGGGAGGGATCTCCTCCTCGTGCTGGTTCCCATACGCCTGCCAGGACCTTGCTGAGGCGGTTTCCTGGGGGCTCCCAAGCCCGAGGGAAGAAGCGGGTTCATTCCCCGTCCTGCTCTCCTAGTAATAATAATAAAAAACTCGTAGCTCCTCTCCACCCGCGGGGGCTGCGCGGACGGATGAGTCTGCTGCCATTTCGGTAAGCGACCAAGCCAAGATTGGCACATCCGGACCCCCTCCCCCCCTCCCAGATGCACCGTTCCTGACTAAGACCAAAAGTGCTAGTGCGCAGAGCGGAGCCTCAATTATATCGGGGCCCCTCATTCAGAGATTACTCGGGGTTTTCGAGCCCGCTGTCTTCAAACGCTTCATGGTTATTCGCTACACTGATGTACATCAGAGGAGAGCTTTAGCTAGTGTGATTGGTAGAGAGCCGAAGGTGACCCGTTTTTCGGACGGGAGCCTTTTGGCGAATGCGTCGAATCTCTCCGAGGCCACCATGATTAGTGCACTTCGGATACTTGATTGCACGCGTGTGAGTGTGACGCCGCACTCTACCATGAACTTCGTGAAAGGAGTAGTTTATGCGAGGGAACTCGTGGACTACTCCATAGAGGACATCACCTAAGAGCTGGCCGACCATGAGGCGGTCAAGGTCGAACGTGTGATGAGAAAACGGGGAGGGTCCTCGAGACCCACCCCTACATTCTTCGTCACGTTCGACTGTGACAAGCTCCGTGAGTCGGTGCGTGCCGGTTGGTATCGCTACCGCGTGAAGGCATTCGTGCCACTGCCGCGGCGGTGCTATTACTGCCACCGCTTCGGCCATACTAATCGCTCCTGTCGACGTGTAAAGTCGGGGATACCCGAAATCTGTGTAAGTTGCTCCAGGCCACACACGATAAGTCCAAATCGTGTGTGGCCAAGTGTGTCAATTACGGAGAGTCGCACCCTGCTTCTTGGAAGCCGTTCAGGCTCAGGATCGTCTCTCATTGCGCGAGGCTAAGGACTTGGTCCTGGTGTGGCCGGCGCTGCCCGGGACGTCCTATGCCTCAATGTAGAAAAAAACACCCTCTGCCGCTTGCCCCTCCAGGCCTACCAGTATGGTCGTTTCCGCGCCCATTCGGAACCCCTTTTGCGGATTCTACCCACCCCGGGCGCTCCCCTGGTAAAGCTGGCGGCACAAAGGGTCCACACTCAGACCCTGCTAAAACCAGCCCCTTCCCCTTGCCCCAGCGTTACCGTTTCCCGTAAGGTGAAACGGTCACGCGCCTCCACTGACTCGTTAGAGTCACAGGAGGCAACACCCCTGAAGTTGGTCGCTAAGCAATCTTCCTGGGTTCCTAAAGCTGCCTCCCGAAAGTAGAACAGCAACAGAGCAGCTTCGGCTCCTTCGCCCACGCCTAGTGGTGGGCTGCGTGGCTCGGAGACGGTGGATCCTCGAAAAGAGGGCCTCCCACCTCCGAAGCCGCAACGCCCGCCTAAGGTTTCAAGGCGGAGGGAGGAAAAGACTCGCATGGCGGGTCCAACCTCCCCCATAAGTCCTCGAAGGGGACAGTGCCTTCAGCGCATTGTCCGGCCAACAGCGCCCGGGGTGTCCTAAATGTAGATGAGTTTACGCATCACTGCCCAAGAACCGCTCATTTTCCTGCCTCGATCTAACTTTGTACTCTCCGGATGCGCAGCCTGATTTTGATTGGGGAGTGGTCGATGACCTTCATGGTAGGGATCACTTTCCCATTCAAATATCATTTTTTGGGTCGCTGCCGCTCGAGAGCCCGCTCCGGTGGTGCTTGGCGCGGGTGTGGTAATCTGCATTTCAGGAAATGACTGAATTCTCTATCACAGTCGAGGAATTTAGGTCGGTAGATGAGGCCGTTGAGTTCTCTGGCAACCTCATCGCCGCAGGCCTAGCTACTATTCCTAGAAGGTCTGGTCGTTTTGCTCACCGTTCACTGCATGGTGGTCAGCTTACTCTGAAACGGCCCTCAAGCAGAAGCGCTATGCCTACATGCGGTATAAGCGCCATATTTACATTGGCTATAAGCGACTTCGAACGATTTCACTCGGTGAATTTCGTCGTGCTAGGGCTAGGTTCCGTTATATTTCGAAGCACGCCCTGCTCTTCTTGACGCGCATACGTGTCTTCACTTAACGAGAAGACCTCTCTAGCAAAGGTGTGGAAGCGAGTCAAAAGGATTCATGGTAAGTTCTCGCAGGAACCCCTTCCCGTTTTCCAGGAGAATTGGGACCGCAATCTCGGACCCCGCGTCCGTGGCGAAATCCTTTGCGACCGATTTCTCCGCATTCTTTATCGTGGATGCTGTTTCGCCAGCATTCAATGCACGTCGTGATGTCGCGGACGGCCGCCCGCTGGACTTTACCTCCAGAGGCGGAGAACCCTTCAAGGACATTTTACTGTGAGGGGGTTGCATTCCGCCCTTGCTTCGTGCGCGGACACCGCCCATGGTGCGGACGATGTCCCGTTCGCCATGCTTCGACACCTGGGTGAGCGAGGCATGGCCTTTCTGTTAGATTTGTTCAACAGGATCTGGGTGGAGGGTCTCCTCCCGTATTCCTGGCGAATCGCTACTGTGCTCGCCTTTCGCAAACCGGGGAGAGATCACTCTACTCCAGCCGGTTTCTGCCTAATCTTTCTAACCTCTTGCGTGTACAAGTTGATGGAGAAATTGGTAAATGTTAGATTATCCTTTTTTCTGGACAGTGCGATTCCGCAAGTTCCACTCCACGTCGGATGCTCTGCTCCGACTGGAAAATGCCGTCTGCGTGGACTTCCTTCGTTTGACAGCACTACGCCACGGTGTTTTTCGATCTGTAAAAGGCCTTTGATACCGCATGGTGATACGGTATCATGGAGAGACTCCACACCATGGGGCCCAGGGTAGGCCTCTCCGTCCCAATAAACCAGGAAGAATGTTTTCCGCAGGGAAGTGTCATCATTGTCACACTTTGCCCTGAGCATCAACGGCATCATCTCGGTGCTTCCGGAAGATGTTCTCGCTACGCTCTACGTGGACGACCTTTCGATCTCTTTTGGCGCAGCCCAGATGCCAACTCTGGAGCGCCGACTCCAAGAGGCATTGAACCGCCTCTCTCGCTATCCCAAAGCGCACAGATTTTGGTTTTTTTTGGCCAAGACTAAGGTGGTGCACTTCTGCCGCCATCCACTTCTCCACCCCGACCCAGACTTGTTTCTTAAAGGGGTACGCCTGGCAGTGGTTACATCACACCGTTTCCTTGGTCTTGTATTTGACCGACGCCTCACCTGGGAGGCTCATATTCGCAGCCCTATGGTCTCTTGTTCCCGCGCATTGGATATTTTTCGTTTCGTGACGTTCAGCTCTCGCGGCGCTGGTGAGGCTACTGCCCTACTTTTTTATCGATCCTTTGTTCGCTTGAAGCTCTACTACGGATGCGAATTTTATGCATCCGCAGCTGAACGTGTATTGCGGAAGGTGGATTCGATCCACCACACCGGCCTTCGCTTCGCGACCGGTGGCCTCCGCACTTTCCCCATTGAGAACCTACTAGTCGATGCTGGGGAGATGTCACTCGCTCTGCTCGTGCATAGTGCATTATTCGCCTAAACGCGTGAGCCTTTCGCCTTCCTCAGTCGCCAACAGCTCTTAATGCATCCGCAGCTGATTTCGACGGTGCCTATGCCGCCGAGAGGTGCCAGTCATACCCTACGGGGCTTAGGGCTAGGAAACTCCTCTGTGAGCTAGGTATAGCCCTCGGGCCGGTGGCACCCCTGGTTTGGCGACCGGACCATCGTTTTGCTCTTCCTCACAGCGACTACATCGTAGGAATACGGGCAGCTCTTCCGGCTCATTGGCAAAGAAGATGGGAGACGGTCGAAGGGAACTTAAAGTTGCGTGCCATTGCGCCGTGACCGTTTCCATGGACCTTCTCCCAATGCCGCGAAGGTTTCAGGTTGGTTTCTGTTGCTTCCAAATTGGACACACTCGCGGGACGCGCCCACCGCCATTTGATTGAGCGCTCGCCAGTGCCCTACTGTGAAGACTGCATTGTCTCCCAGGCTGTTCTGCACATTCTTGTTGAATGTCCCAGTCTGGGCGATCTTCGCACGCGTTACCTGTCCCGCTACCGGGATGGGCGGTGTCGCTACCGCTTTTCCCTTGTGCTCCAGACGAGTTCCTGCACTTTGATTGGTGGACTTATAAGACTATAGACTTTTGCGGGGAGGCCGGCCTTTTCCCTTTTATTCAACTAGGTTTTTTTGTTGTTGTTTTCTTTGTAGGTCGCACGTTCCTGCGCCGGGGGAACCTCCCCCCGACGCCGGAGCTTGCTTTCCCCTTGTTGCCATTTTCCCTTTTTTTGATTGTTGTTGTTATTGTTCTTCATTTTCTTATTTTAGAGTAGCCTAGTGCTAGGCTGTCATGAGTGCGGCGACTTGTGCCCAAGTGGGTAGTCGCCAGATAGGCTCTTAAAATAATTGTAAAAATCGTCCTCGCAGTGGGCGTTGATTCGCATCTACCCCACTAATATATTATTGCATTTCGCAGTGTCAAAAAGTTGATGCCTAACACTGTATTTTAGTCCCATCATCCTGTTTGTGGGCAGGTGTCGGTTGTCTTAGAGGGGTGGGTGGGTCTCGTGTTACTTCTTTAGGTACTGGGAGCCACATCTCCCTCCCCAAGGATTGAAGGGTTCGCCAATGTGTCCCTTTGTTCCTTTTTTCTCTCCTAGGGATTTATTAGTTTGAAATACCATCCTTCTATTCTCTCTTCTTCTTATATAACTATATTTTAAGAATTTGATTTTTTGGAGGTTTTGAATAATAATACTTTTTTTTTTCTCTTAGTTTGGTTTTGACCTAGGTTTATTTTAATTTTTTATCTAGGGTCTTTGTAAGAGTTACTTTAGAGTTTGAAAAGAACCCCACAAATGGTGAAGGTAAAAAACTAAATATGATTATCTAATGTTTTAGATTTATAATAAACAAACAAAAAGAATTACAAATCGAGAAGTTCAGAAAATTTATTAACATTCATGTATTGGCGCATTGCTCTTTTATTTTTTTCCTATATTTGAAAGTTTTATTATCAGTTATTTCTAAAATGATTTTTCATTTTAATCTTTATCAGGAGGAAATAGTTACTTACCCCTAAAAATGAATTAAGCAAAAGGAAATTATTTGACCAAATTTAGTTGAAAAAAAAGAATCGTGAGGATTATTTTTTCCGTATTTAAATATAATTCTTAATAAAAAAAATTCCTGCCCTTTAGGCCTAGAAAATCTTTTGACTTTAGCTACTTTTGTTGTCCTTATTAGGAAAACAAGATATGCCGACCAAATTTGCGTGCTCTCACTTATTCTGACTTATGACCTTACGACCTTCAAAACTCTCAATAATTCCCGAACTAACCTTGGGGGGACCTTGGCAATTATATTATTAGAAATAGAATGTAAAGCAACATAAGGGTTTCAAATTTTGTTAGAATCGGCCGAATAGTTATGATGTTATTGCCAAATAATTCCCCGGCTAACTTTGGGAGGACCTTGACAATTATATCATTCGAAAGAGAATATAAAACAACATAAGGGTTTCAAATTTCGTTAGAATCGGCCAGATAGTTACAATGTTATTAACAAAACAAAAACAACAAAAAAAGCAAAATGGGTACCGACCGACATAGTGAGTATATAGAGTCGTCAACGAATAAAAACCTCATAAGACCATTTAAAAAAACAACAACCCAAATAACAGTTTAATTCCGAAATTACATCCACGAAGAGGCGTCTCCGGTAACACACTCGTTTCTCCGTCTCATTCCGCGGAAACTGTCATGAATACTTTTGGAGATATCTTGTTGTATCGTTCTGCCAGAATCTCGTTGCGTCTCGTTTCGCGTGAACATTGTTAGGTAGTTCGTGTAGAGACGCTTCTGTTGGCATGCCTCGTTCCTCGGAAATATAGTTCCGGAATTAGTCCGCGTGAAACTTCTTAATGTGAAACCTCTCTTTAAGTCCATAGGAATAGGATGGATTCGTTAATCTTGAGTTGGGATCGTGTCGGTTAAATGATGGGTGAAATATTTGCACATCTGATAACTGAAAGTCGTTATACTCTTAGTTTTCACGCCCAGTTCACCGGCGGTGATCAATTTATTAAATGGCCGCCTATCATTTGTTAGTCACTTAGTCTTAAAAGTTGTAAGAAGAAAGATCAGAAAATATGAGCAACTATTTTCTATGTTTAGATGTTTCGTATGTCGAATCGGTCCTACTAGTATGTAGACAGCTCGTTTTCAACCACCTTTTTTGTCTACTAATAATTTAAAATAGCTAAGTGTCACTTTTTCTTCGTTTTTAATATTCCCTCGGCCGATTTTTTCAAGTTGTACATGTGTATGTTTACATGTATACGTGCGTCACTTACCTCGTTGATTAAATTAGCTTAAGATTCGTCAAATGTTCTGTTCTCATACTCGTGACATTTTTAGGTAATGACGTCAGAAAGCTGAATGGTTGTCAGCAAATGTGAAGTTTCGACGTGATTTTTTTATTAGTCGAAAGTTTTTAAGGGTGGAGTGGATTAATGGAGATTCGTGGGATTTTATGGGCTTTACCACTGAGGGCCGTGATGCAGATATCCACGGCGAAGGACGACCCACATGAGAGAGAGAATTATTGGGGGTTGGTGGTCTTGGTTGCTGTACAAGAACTGTGTTTAAGGAGACGTGGCTCTTGTTTTCGTCTTGTTTACGCTCTCCCCATTAGTTTTAATTAGGAAAAGTGGTGTAACCAGCGAGGGTATTTTGGCATTTGTAAGTTCTCGTATTTTAACCCTTAGTAGCACCTTAACATACTTGAGAGTGGGTAGCGGAGTGTATTATTTCTGGTTTACTTTTGATTCTTAATTATTATTTTGATTATTTGTGTTTGCTATTACCCTTTTATATACTTTTATGATATGGTGGTCGGTGTCCCTCCTGGTGACACCCATACTATAGGAATTTTTTGTCGAGGAACTGCTTAAATTAAAATTTATATTTGTACCACTAAGTCTTTGTCCCAGCTGGTTCGGAGCAGAGCTAAAATCCTGCATAAAGAAAATTTGGGCAATGCGAAAAATACGATATTTAGCCTTGGCTTTCGAAGCGATCAATGCTCCAAATTCCCTCCTCCGTCGTTTTCGACAAGCCTACGAACGGTAATTTAGCAGGATCACGTCACGGGAATCCTTAGTAGTTGCAGAGGTCAGATTAAGATCTCAAGATCTCGAAATAAGGGATGGAAAGCACCAGGGAACTCCTAGGCAATAACTCCCAACAAGTAATTGCTCAAGTAAGTAGGATAGAAAAGGTCTGAATAGGCCTGGTGCTGGTATCAATATCTAAACAACAGCTATATACGAAGGAAGCCTACTTAATGACAAATTAGGTAGGCCCCAACCTTCTTGTATTTAAAGGGGGGGGGGGACCCGCAGAGAACCAACAAATATTTTAAGAGAGGCCTGTATACAGTGAGTCGCTCCCCTGAGAATTGCCTAACTCGCTTATGGAGAAAGGAGAACGAGGGATTTGCCTTGAGGAAAGCCACTTGAGTATGCTGCACTTCCACGATTTCTCAGCTACCAAGAATGAATTCTAAGGCTAGAGGGGTCCTTATTACTGCAAGGAGATCGATCTTACATTCGTAGACACTTCCACACTGCTATATGAACACACTTCTCACCGTAGCTCCAGATATTTAGTTCGTCACTAATTAATAAATAAACGGTGCTCCGATCGATAACCAAAAGCAGATTCCTGCCTCACCACTCGCGACGGTCCTTCAAACCCCGTCTCTCAACTCTCCTATTCAAGCTTAATGGGCCAGGCTTGGCTGCATTGAGGAGACCAGCATAACTGTCGAATTTGAAATAATAAATTCGACACCTATTAGTGGGTGCCCTTCCTTATCGACCGCTCCTGGTAACACTTATATTGGTGGGTGGTATTATCCAACACTATCGGTGACACAATACATATGAGACCCATATTGGGGTACCATTATCCAACACTACTGATTATACCAATATTGGTGGGTACCATTATCCACAATCCCTGGTGACACCCATATTAGTGAATATCATTATCCACAATCCCTGGTGACACCCATATTAGTGAATATCATTATCCACTGCTTCTTGTGACACCTATGTTGCCGGGTACTACTATTATCTACAATTAACGGTGACACCCATGTTTGTAAGTGCCATTATCTACTGCTACTGTTGACAACCATGTTGGTGAGCGTCATTATTCATCGCTACTGATGACACCCATATTGGTGGGTGCCATTATCAACCGTTACTGGTGACACGCATGATTTAGGTGCCATTATCTACTGTTACTAGTGACACCCTTGTAGATGGATACCATTATCCACCCTCCCCTCTAATATGTGGAAATGTCGATCTACTCTAGGAGGATGGTTGAGAAGTATAAGACGGGCTCTGCCCTTTGCTATTCCGAGAGTATGGAGAGAGCCGAAGAACCACTATGATAGCTGCTATTTCTGCATGATAGATGTTGCAAAATACAGAAAAGTGAAAGGAAGACGAGCTCATCAGTATCCAGACATACCATCATATGTAGCGCCCGTCCCTTATGATGATGATTAACAGTACCATATTCACCAGAAAATGTGGTTAGGAAAACTTCTCGTAATATTCTACATAAATTTTACTTTTATGTAGAATGTAATATTAATTTTATGGATGTTTTGGTTGAAGTTGCTAAATGTAATTTCTTTTTTTAGACAGAAGATGAAATCGAAATATCATCAGAAGAGTCGGCAAGGAGCGGCAGCAAAGAAATGGTGGAATCATCCGAACCAAGAATGAGCAAACATCTCCACTTTCCAAATCAAAGTGAACTTGGATGAATTGACCGGCGGGGACTTAGGTCTTACTAAGTCAGGAGCTGAACTTCTAACATCCAGACTGAAGGAATGAAATTTACTAGGGTGAAAACTACAGGGCATCTGGGTACAGGAAACGATATGATGAATTTGAAAATCACTTTGATGTTAGTGTGTTTCTGCAAAGATGTCAATGGTTTGTTTACTGCTGTTGGATTGAAGTATGATCTTGCGGAATGGCGACGGCTCATAGACAGCGCAATGCGAAGGCTCAAAGCAGTGTTACTACACTGGCTCTTGCACATTCCATACAGAGGAAAGAAGAGTACAAGAATGTTGAAGAGCTTTTCACATTAGAAAAACACAATGTTCAAAGCACTTCTAATGTAAATATGTTCCATTATTTTTTGCTCTTATTTTCTTTACAGTTCCTAGATACCTTAATACGAGAAATTACACACGTTACTGTCTTCATATCCGTTTGGTGGGTGCCATTATCCACCTGTGATACCCATATTGGTGGCTACCACTAACCATCATTTCTGGTGACAACTATGTTCAGTGCTATTATCCACTTATACTGGTAATACCTATGCTGGTTGGTACCAGTGTCAACCCCTTTCCTATTGGGACCCTTTTGGGTCGCTCCCAATGCCACTCCATCTCCTGTTGGGGCCCATGTTGGTAGGTGTCGCTGCCACTCCCTCTCTTGGGGGCTGCCATACACCCAATACCTATCCCTCTCCTGATGGGACCCATGTTGGCTCCAGTATCGACTCTTCTCCTGTTTGGTGCCAGTATCAACCTATCTCTCATTTGGTGCCAGTATCACCCCCTCTTCTTGTGCGACCCATTTCGAGGAATCCTCAAGATTGTTTGATATTTGTGTGTATATCGCGAGTTTTGTGGTTCCGTGAGTGTCTATGTCCGTTGCGCTCAGGAGCAACGTACGCGAGCTTCAAAAAGCCCACTGACCCAATTATCGTCCATCCTTTACGGATGTCGCGTTCGAAACCTCTCCCTCCCTCTGCATTATGGAGTTTTGGAAGGTCCGGGAGAGTTGCGGGCATTCCCCTTCCCTAGCTTCCTCCTCAACCTTCCCTGTAGTCTCTTAACCTCTCCTAACTTCACCCTCGTCGGAAGGATACCTACCGGGTCCCACGTAGGCGGTAGAAAGCCTGGGCAAGGAAGGAAGGCGGATCGCTCTGGCGTCGTGTTTGCCGGAGTGCGGTCGGGGCTTGGCGCGAAGCCAGTTCTCACGCTGCAATAAAATGGTCCTGATTCTCTAATTGGTACCTACTTGTCGATCTAACTGTGTGTGTGTGTGTGTGTGTGTGTGTGTGTTTTAGGGAGAGAGAAGAGAGTCGTGGGTGCTTGTCTTTAGGAGAGTATGGGGCGTGTCTGACAATATTAATCGTTTTATTAATCCCATTCTCGTCATTAGGAGGGAGTCAGGTTTGAAAGGTTTGCCTGTGGAGGTTGGTATGTTGCTGTGTACCTGACAGACGACCATCGGGAAGTTAGGAACAGTGTTGAAGGATTGTATGAGGTCACGCATTTCGAGCCTGGTTGTTTCTATTTCATAATTGTGTTTTAATAAAGTGAAGTGTGAAGTAAAGAGTGTGGGAAAGGTACATGACTACTTTGGGGCTTAGTACTGGGTGAGAGCGCAACTCTCCAACTTTTGTTTCTCCTTTCATTGACCCCTTTTCTATACTTACCGCAAGAGGACTAGCTGAGAGGCGCCAGTTCGAGTGCTTGTCCCCGCTCACTTAGCAGAGGGATATCAGCTCAACCCCACGCACGGGGCGGGGGGGGGGGGTAGTAATATTGGTCCTTTTAATATTTTAGGTAGTGGTATGTCCTGCCTGGACATAGCGCTCAAAGTAGTTTCCTTTTTGGACGACTGGGGCCATATATCTTACACACATTTTCTTTGCCTTACAAGCTTTCTGGCCCAAATGCCACCATTGTTTTTTGTTTTTTCGGTTTCAAGTAGATGGCACACTAAGGCGAATTTGGCACCCCATCCCTTTCTCCCCTCGTCAGCAAAACGAGGGGAAGTGGATCATGGGTTAGAGTGGAAGCTTTTCCCTCGATTGATATTCACAGCCCGAGACTTAAATACCCGCAGGAAATAGAAACACAGCCCAGGCAGGCGCTCTTTTCCTGATTAACCAAGATCTTATGTGACTGGCGGCGTTGTGGGTGTACTGAAAACCTCGGTCTCTTTTATTCGTCACGTCTGGGCTTCGTCGAGGAAGATGAGACAGTGCCCTTTTCGATCTCTTCAGTTCGATGCAGATCTGGCACACTTTGCAGGAGGTGTGGGAGGTTATCTATAGGTGTATGTGTTTAAGCGTATTTCAAAGGTGGGATTGCGTGAGGGTTGTGCCATTTACATTTGATCTTTGATTAGCGTGGGTTTGCCACTTTAGTTGATGATTGTGGGTACGGGTTCCAATGGGATTCTGGTAGTTTGCGGTATTTTTATTCTCCACTTGCAAAATTTAGGGTTGAAAATGAAGAGTTTGGCTGAACATTGTAATTTTTAATTATTGCTATATTAGTTGCATTGGTTGGGTTGCACACTTTAATGGTAAAAAAAAAGTTCCCTGCAGGCCAGCGCCCGTTCAGGCTACAATTGGAATGGATTTGTTGGGTGCCATTGCCGAAGGGTACTTTGTTTATCGGTGGAAAGACCACTGCTCTGCGGCGTATGGATGGTGATGTGGAGTGATGAGGGTTGCTGCCACACAACTGCTCTAACCCGAATTTCTGAGACTAGGAGGACACATAATTCATTCGTGTCTCCTCATGTTTGTAGTTTATTTCACATTTCTTTACTAAGGCATCTATTCCACCTTACTTGTCCAGTCCGGTTCGTTGTTTCCCGAACGCCACCGAGTCTCGACTCAGACGGGATTATTCTTCCCAACATCCACACTCGTCTTTCTAGCTTCCATCTAGCGATTTTTGTATTCCTTTTTTGCAAAATTACATTTTTACTTTTACTGCCCTCCATGGAGTCGACCTGCTTTTATCCGTGGAGTTTGGTTTGGCCTGTATCGTGGGTAGTGCGAAGCGGGTGGATTATTAACACGGTTTGAATTCTTTATTTAGGCTTAGAAATGAGTGAATTAGATCTCCCGTCCACTGATCTCAGCAACGTGGAGTCAGTGATTCAAATCTCTCCTACGCAACGTAGTTTCTTTCTTCTCCCATTTGTCATTTTCCTTTTCACACGTTTCCGCGTTAGGTCCTTGTTGGAATTTAGAATACTCGGTTGTAAACTTCTTTAAAAGCGCCATAACTCCTCATTCTCGGATCTGAACAGGGGCTGCCCATTCGGATTGTTGTGGAGTGTTTTGGGCTTTATCCTTCAAGAGTGGATTCGAGAAAGTCACTCAAGGTTGTACAGTAGGAAATGGCAGAGCACTGTATTCATAAGCCCTTAATGAGTATACAGTACGAAATGTCTGAGTAATGTATTCAGAAGTCCTTTAATGAGCACAGCCCGTTAAGGAAGATCTTAACAAAGGGCCTCGTGTTTTAAAGGGCGGCACTATCCAGCATTGCCCATTTCTCCAATGGGGAATTCTTAATGGATTTCAATGACTTTTGAAGGCAGTGGCGTGGAATAGTCTATTCTGTGAGGGGGGTACCCCCCTCCCTCACTCCGATGTGTCTCGACTTCACAACCACAACTAGATTTTCCCCATGGGGCGTCTGGCGCCCCTACAACTGAGACTTGACGAAGAAGAGGTCGTTAGCGTTTACAAAGAGCTGCCAAGCCACCGCTAATGATGGCGTGCGCTTTGTAATTAATGGAGGAAGGAGGGGAGAAGTGAGGACGCAAGACGATTCTTCCTGTACCTTGAGGTCGAGGGGTTGTGGGGGGTTAGGGGGCTGTTTTGAAGGTGACTGGCACCGTTTGATTCAATTACTGGTGTAAGTGTTGTCAGTTTGTGTCCCATTAAGGAGGGGTTCGAGTAGAATTCAACGCGATTCTCCTACTACTTTCTATCTGCCTCCCTCTAGTACCATATCTCATATTGGTTTTCTAGAACTACCTTTTGCAAATCCGCTGATTATTACAGGATTAATTCTCTGATTCGAGTATACATACCCGGAAGTTTTGGATTAACGCCTTCTGCTTTGATAATTTAGATTAGAAATCTTGATTTAAATCGAAAATTTTAATTTTAATGAAAAATGAAATAATTAGTGGCGGGATTTGTTTATTAGCAAGGGTGTCTATAGCGTATGGTAGCTGCTGTGTAGACACGCCTTGGGACTCCATCCTTCAACTCACCACACCAAATGTGGTTAAATGCAATGAAACAGTGAACGTGACTTGTTTCTAGCACTTTTGTGCGACATTAGAAATGCTTTTGCATTAAGAAAACATTTAGATTCTAACAATAAAGAAAACTTTTATTTCTCACATTAAGGTGTAATGTCGAAAGTACTTGGAAGCACCTTTTCATTTTTCCTGCGGGACATTGCATTCATTTCGAACTTCACGTGCTACTCTGTGAGTTATTTATTTCATATATATATATATATATATATATATATATATATATATATATATATATATATATATATATATATATATATATATATATATATAATGCACTTTTTTTAATCCCGCAGGGGGGTAACCTGTGTAGTGTGCTACACTTGGTACCTGGAGGAGCTGCATGTCCTCCCGGCCTGAGTGGGTTGACTTGAACACACTGATGGGGCCTGAAGGTTTTTGGTTCGCCTTTCCCTCGCTCCCTCCCAGTGCTACTTTTTTATTACATTATTCTCATTTACTCTACGCCTATCCACAAAACCTTTCGTCTACCTACACTGGTGACACGAAGAACTGTTCTCACCTGGACAGAGTGCAAATGAGGGAAGCCCTCTACCACCGGGTTAAATTGAACTCACTGACTGGACCGGAGGAGTACGCTGTCGGTGCGTTTCCTCCTCGCCTGTCTCAGCATTCCTTTTTCTCAACCACAATTCCCTCAACCTTCTGTCTTGGCCTAAGGATTAGACCGGCTACTCCGTGCCGTATCGGAAGAGAGCCTTGGAAGCTCTATAAACAACGCCCTTTGACGGCTCCAGATTGCAAGGGACCAGTCCTTGAGGGGACCTGTGCGTTGTGGTACGAATAATGGGAATCTCGGGTTTGCCCCAATGACCACTTCCTTGAGTGTAATATGTTGAACATCTTCCCTCTGGCCGTTCTCGGGTGCATAAGTCAGTACCTTTTGTTGCGGCGAGGCTTTACTGACTTGTTGGCCAACTAAAAGTCTTAGTGTCCTGTCTCTCGGTCTGCTACAACAGATCTTCAGTTCCTTAGCTTCCTGTCGAGGATTCATACGTCCCAGTAAGGATATTCGTCCAGTTGCCCTTCCTCTCTGGCTACCCAGTTGTGAGCCGCGACCTTTGGGGAGCGACCTGCCAATATGCAACTTCTTGGTCGGTGTGGTTCGCTGTCCTCTCTTGCGAACACCATTTCACCCACCCAGGGTGGACCTCCTGAAAAGTCCAAAGACCCGAGACAGGAAAGGCAGGAGCTGCTGGACGTTGGATATAGCCCACCAACCCCTTTTTTTGTGTGGTAACAATTGTCAGAAAATACCGTCTGTTTGTAGGTTTTGTAGTGCTTTTCAAGTTTCACTATCATATCCGACTACGTACCTCTTTCTCTCAATCCTCGTTCGACCTTGGTGTTGGGGTGGTCGAAGAGCTAAATTACAGCACCACTCTGACAGGTTGGAGGGACTCCCCTCCTACCTTCTTTCCCATTTTCGGAGCCGCTCCAAGACAGATGGAGGTGCTCTCCCTTTGCATTCTTAGAGGGCCCCTTCGAAGGCTCTTCTAGTGGAGAGAGCGCTTCTCCCTCTCCTTTTTGACGGCTTCTTGTGCTTACCCATTTTTCAGAGTTGTCTCCGCGCTACTCTACATTCTTACCGGGTCTCCTTTGCTTTCTCAAGGGCTCCCTAAGATAAAGAACGCTCCGACCTGTACACGTCCTTCCCATTGAGGTGAGGCGACCCACCGCAACCCCCATAGCTGTATAAAGGCGGCATCCTCTCCTGGGCTTTTCCCACGTACCTCGTCGATCCGAGCTTTCTCAAGCTAATGGGATCCGACCCCAGTGATGGGCCATAGGCTATGAGGCCCCTGTTGGGATACCCGAGGCCTTAGGGGGGTGGCTAGTTGGAGACCCCCCTCCTGAGGTGTTCACGGAGGTAACCACACCTGTGCAAAGCCATCGTCAGGTGGCACGGGCTCCCGAAGACTCGCAAAGAGAGGAAGGACCCTCTCCTCAACCTGGTGCCCCTTTTGACGGCCAAGATCTCCATCTCGGAGAAAGATCTGGCTGAGTCTGCTGCGGCTGTTTCTCTCCTTGAGAGATGAAAGAAACGGGCTCACTCCCCTCCCGACTCGTCTCCAAGAGATTCCTCTGCGTCCAGGAGGTCTCGGGGGACGGACAGATCTGCTGCCGTTTCGGCAAGCGATTAAGCCAAGACCGGCATGTCTGGCCCAGAGGCACCCTCTGGCGGGGAGGCACTGTCAAAGACCAAAGTCACAAGTGCCACAAAAGGAGCCTCATTCAGAGATTACTTAGCGTTTTAGATCCCGCTGGCTTCAAGCTGTATTTAGTTATTCGCCCTATTGATGGCAGCAGGTTGGCCAAATGCTACATGCTCCATCAGAGGAGAGGTCTAGCTAGATTGGCTGGTAGAGGGGAGCCTTCTGGCGAATGCGTCGGACCCTTCCGAGGTAGCCATTGTCATTGCCCTTCGGACACTCAATGGCTCGCTGCTGAGTGTGATGCCTCACTCTACCATGAATTTCGTGAAGGGAGTGGTTTGTGGGAGTGAACTAGTAGACTAATCCTTAGGAGACATTACCGAATAGCTGGCTGACCAAGGAACAGTTGCGCGTCGAGTGTGTGATGAGAAAACAGGGATGGGCCTCCAGAAAAAGCCCTACAGCTCTTCGTCACGTTCGATCGTGACAGGCTCTCTTAGTCGGTGCGTGACGGTTGGTATCCCTACCGCGTTAAGGCATTCTTGCCAATGCTCAGCGGCGTTACTACTGCCACCGCTTCTCTCATACGAATCGATCATGTAGATGTGCAAAATCGGGTTTACTCGGTCTGTATAAGTTGCTTCAAGTTTGTACACGATAAGTCATTATCGTGTATCGCCAAGTGTGTCAATTGCTTAGAGCCTTCCCACGCTTCCTCGAGCCAATGGGGCTCTTATCCAAGAGAAGGAAATAGTGACCGTTCAGGGTACGAATCGTCTCTCTTTTCGCGAAGCTAAGGACTTGGTTCTGGCGCGCCAAACGCTACCTTCGACGCCATACGCCTCAATATTAAAAAAAACAACAACATTTGCTATTTGCCCATCCAGGCCTACGAGCATGGTCGTTTCCGTGCCCATTCGAAACCCTTCTGCGGGTTATACGGCGCTGGCTTGGTAGAGCTGGCGGCACAAAGCGTTCTCACCCAGTCTTGCTAAAACCTGGGCTCCCCCTCACCCCTCTCAGCGTGACCAATGCACTTCGAGTCGTTAGACTCACACGAGGCAAACCCCCTGAAGTTGGTCATGAGGCCGTCTTCGGGGATTCCTAAAGCTGTCGCCCATAACCCGAGGCTGTACCTGGTGACTCAGATGCGCGGGAGTCCATAAATGAGGGACTGCCGTCTCCGAAGCCGTCCCGCCCGCCTAAGGTTCGAGGCGGAGAGAGGAAACGTCTCGGATAGCGAGCCCAACATGCCCCGATAAGTCCTTGACGGTGACAGCGCCAGTTGTTCTTCCTCCTGAAAGCGTTAGCCATTCCCGTGAGGCTCTCCTCCGAGTTAGGTCTGGAGGGCATATCCCCTCGATGAAAATGCCGTGGTCTCCAGGTCAACTGGAGGGAGGTGCGGAGGTTCCTTTCCTCCATTTAGCTTCTTTTTTTGCAGGAGACTGTGCTGGGCAGGTGCACCCCCGCCTCCGCGAGGTATTAGGGTTTTGCGACCCCACGACCATGGAATGGAGGCCGAGCGGGGGAGGATGCGCAATTGAAACCTGGCATGATGCCTCCTTTCAGTCAGTTGCAGTGCAGCTACACCTTTATACGAGATATACTCTAATTTCTGCTTATATTCCCCGTCATCCAACTTCGACACGTGGGATTTTGTTGCGTCGTGGCACGATTGCTGTAGAGTACGAGAAGTGCATGCCAGCGGCTTAAAAGCTTCGCTTGAATGACTCTTTTTTAGAGACTCAGGATGGCCGAGTAGGTTCCCTGCTAAGTAACAGTCGTCCCGGGACGCGGGAAGCTGTTCGCAACTCACCTACGCTACTTTCATTCTTTCTTTTTTTGCCCTCTTTCCTACTCCCCTCTAACACAATGGTGCCCAGACTTGGGAGGGGGAGCGTTAACCCTCGGAAAACATTTCCAAACGGCGTTCTCTTCATTTCAAAATACGCTCCGTTAACCCTTCGATAACCTTTCCAAACGGCGTTCTCTTCATTTCTTAAAAATACGCTCCGCTTCTAGGAGGGGGGTTGTGTAGCGTACGAGAAGTGCAGACGAGCGGCTTAAAAGCTTCGCTTGAATGAGTCCTTTTTTTAGAGAGAGACTCAAGATGACCGAGTGGATTCGCCGCTAGCTAACAGTGGTCCATCGAGGCGGGAAGCTGTTCGCAGCTCACCTACGCTACATTCTTTATTTTTCTTTGCCCCCTTTCCTACTCCCCTCTATCCAATGGGTTGAGGAGTAAGTTCTTGCGGTTTTATCAAATTTATTCATTACCATTAACAATTTTAGAAAAACTTCATTTTTAATTGTTAACAATATGCGATTTAATCAATAATGTATTCTCCGTTGTTATTTACGACTTCCCAACGTTCAACTAGTTTTTAGATGCCTCTGCAATAAAAATCTCTGGATTTTGACTCGAAGAATTCGTCTAACCAGGTTCTTAATTCCACATCAGTATTGAACGAAACGCCGCGCAAATCGTTGGAGAGCGATCGGAACAGATGGAAATCTGATGGAGTCAAGTCTGGCGAATATGGAGGATGCGGCAGGATTTCCCAATTAAGCGTTTGGCTAGCGTCTTTTGTCATATTGGCAATGTGAGGACGAGCATTGTCGTGTTGCAGAAGAACTCCATAACGTCGATAAATTTGTTGAACGTAGAGTTCTGCATTGACAATCTCGTTGTTCGCAAGGAGCTCATAAAAAATGATGCCTTCACAATCCCACCACACACACAGCATCGTATTTCGTGGATGAAATCCTTGCTTTAATCGCGGAAGTGTTTTTTTTTTATTGGGGTTAAGCTATTGTTTTCGATGGTTCATGTTGACATAAACACACCATTTTTCGTTGCCAGTGATGATGCGGTGAACAAATCTGTCCTTATATCCACGAGTAGCCTTGTGACGAGCAAGCAAACCTGCGGCAATCGCAGGGCGTTGAAGTTTGTTGCTTTCGCTCAAAGCGTGCGGAACCCATGCACCGAGTTTTTTAATTTTCCCCAACGAATGAAGGTGATTCACTACAGTTTTCTGATCACACGCCAATTGTATAGCCAATTCTCTAGTCGATTGACGAGGATTTTCATGAAGAAGGTCGTTCAATCGATCTTCATCCAACTTAATGGGGTGAGCAGAACGTTCTTCGCCATTAAGATTGCAATGACTGTTTTTGAAACGTGAAAACCACCATTGAGCTGTCCTTTCTGATAAAGCATTTTCTCCGTACACAGCACAAATATCGCGACGAGCTTTGGCTGCGTTTGCATTGTTCCCGTCTCGATTGAAAATGAATAACAACAAGTGTCGAAAATGCGCCTTTCTTTCAAATTGACATTCCATTTTGAGGGTACAGAACAAAAATTAAATTAACACAACTTTTAAATAAACCGCAATTACTTATTACTCAACTTCAAGACGTAGCTTAAGCAAAAGCCTAATAGTCTACGCTGTTAAGATACGTAGCCTAACCTTTGCAAATTTTGCTCTCATTATTTATTATTGTTTCTTAATATGTGCACAAATCACGTCAACAAAACTTAAGTCAACACAACATTAAAAAACCCGCAAGAACTTATTCCTCAGCCTAATACATTGCCGAGGCCATTTCTTCTGTCTGGGGTTTTTAACGGTAGACACCCTATCTGTCGGGTTGCTATTCTCTCCGGATGCACAGCTTGATTTGGGGGTGGGAGGTGGTCAATGACCTCCATAGTAGTGATCACTTTTCCATCCATATATCATTTTCTAGTTCTGCCAAGGACGCCACCTTGGAAAGTAGCTACTATGACTATTTTAGGATAACATTTATGCGCACAAAGCTTTCTCAGCGCCGAGAATACTTGGTTCAGACTTTTTGGATCACACTTTTTGTCCTGCTGGATCCGTGTCAGTGTAACGGATGTGTCCAAGTCCCAAGAGGAGGTTGGCTTACAAGTTGTATCCCATCCGTTTGAAGTCAGCTGGGCTCTACCGGTTTATACCGTCTTCACGGCCGAACTGGTTGCAATACACCGCTCGGTACGGGAAATAACGTGTCGTGCCTGGTTCGGAGACCGGATTGTGATCTATAGTGACTCACAAAGTGCCCTGATGAGTGCCCTCGGTTCGCTGTATCCGTGATGCCACAGTTGCCGCTAGCGGCCGATGTCAAGATTATCTTCTGCTGAGTTCCTGGACATTTAGGAATTGCCGCGAGGACTGAGCGACCAGAGCACCGTTTCGCTCTTCCTCACGCTGACTACATGACAGGAATTTGGGTTGCCCGGCAAAGGAAATTGTAGACGGTCGAAGGGAATTTACATAAAGTTGTGTGTTGCCCCGACTGTCCCCATGATTTCTTAGGGGTTTTTTTTGCATGTTTTTTTTAAAATCTAGACTAACTTTAGGCTGTAAAATACTTATAGCAACTTATTCCCTATTAAGCAGTCGCCAGATGGGATCTAAACATATATATTTATTTTTCATTATTTTAATCCCTAGAACGCTAACCATGGGTAGGAGGTACCCAGAGCAACGACGTCATTGTCACTTTTCTTAATGTTAAGTCAAAGTTCAAGGTTCAAGTGTCTTCATGTAAATCTATTCCATTAAAGCTTTACATTTGTTTGTTTGTTTTTTAAATCGGCTATGATATATATATATATATATATATATATATATATATATATATATATATATATATATATATATATATATATATATATATATATATATATATATATATATATATATATATACCCATGGTTAGTAGTGGTGTGTGTAGTCAACTGATGGTTAGTGTTCCAGGGTTAATAAGCCATAATTCTTCGTGGCATGAATTTCACAAATATTTCATACAGACGTTTCCTTTGTACTCGTTACTTCTTATTGCTTTCCTGAGCATTCCTCACCTGGATTTAAATCTGGGCTCTGTAATCCTCATTATATATGGTCCTAATTTGAAATGCTCAATGGTTGATTAGAAATCCACAATTCTATATTATAATACTCCATTAAATTTCCTTTTTCCTTAATTAGTTGGTCTCCTAAATTAATATGAGAGCTTCTATAGCAATCCTATAATACTTATGCATATGGTCGGTTACTATTTTCTAGTCCTATTATGGGCTGGGTAGTTGAGTTTATGGCTCCTAAACCATTTTTTAGGGAAATCAGTGTGCGAACTCATAATTCCCAAATTATCAGTCATAACCGCAATTTTTCGTTTACAATTGAAAGATTACATTAAAACTCAGGTTTCGATGACCGTATTGAAGAGTGTGTATGTTTATATATTAGCCCTGTAAGCTTATTTTCCTACATATTGCGATTTGAATTCGAGGGGGAATCCTCCCGCGACCGTTGTCATGGTGACTTCCACCCTCCCCTGTTGGGGAATGTCGTCATCAGTGCCCCCTTCGATTCCAGCAGTACATGCATGGGTGTATTCTGGCGCCGACGTTGCTCAAAAGAACTCGAGAGGGGGGGGGGGCAGACACATTTTCTTTTATTTATCGCTAATTACCTCGTTGATGTTCGCCTTAAATTTGGGCAGGATGCTAAAATGTGTTTGTGATTTGGCGATCATTTTATTTTCCTTAAAAAAATATAACAAACAAGGGCATGTTTACTTGTTGGGGAAATGAGTGCGGTTCAGAGAAGTAAAAGGGAAAGAATACGATTCGTGCCCGAAAAAGAACCGATAGGGAAGCGACTTTTTGTTCCAATTTGTGGAACTCTTTAGTGCCACTTTATAATGAATTGAGTCCTAGAAATTGATCCCCCCTAAGAGTCATTGATAGTGTACCCTCATGAAGCTTGCTAGAAGTTGAACCCATACGCAGTCCTAGAAATTTAACCCTTAAGAGAAATGTGAAATATAACTTGCTTGAAAACTTCTAGAAATTGACCCTTATGGCTTAAGGCACAATACAATACCAGACCTGGCGAACCCTACCACAAAGGTTGGTGCCAGGAGGGTTTATTTTTAGGACTCCAGGAACATTTGGCACAAAGAGCACACGCACGTGATAACTCGAGCGCCCCCCTCCCCCTCTCTTGCTCGGCTCAACATGGACTCCAAAGATGATGCAGATCAAGGACTGTAGAGATAATGGAGATAATGATTTTGAAGATAGTGGGTTGCAAGGACTGATCCAGGGATCGGGGTTCTCTACGTGCTTGTTCTTATTATTTTCTCTCATAATCCCCCCCCCCCTCCACATACCCCTATCAAAACTGCTCCGGGGTCACTTGTGTTACCACCGCATTCTGAGTATGGGACACTGAGGGTTGGGTTGCCTCGCTATTGTTTTTTATCGGGCTGTGGGCTAAGGATCTCCTCCGTCCCCTCGCTCCTCTACCCACGATTCTCTGTGGGGCCTCGTTCTCTGTTTTCGGTTCGTGTGTTTGCGCGTGTGCCATTTTGTCCGGGCGATCCATAGCCTGCTGTCGGTCGTGTCCCGTCGCCCTGGCGCCGAATCCTCCCGTGACGCCGCTGGGGCCCCGACGCCCAGCAGGGGGCGGGGGGGATAGTCTCCCGATGCTGCGTCTCATCCTCTTCCCTACCGCTCCCCTCACCTCTATAGCGGGATTTTCAAAGGAGGAGGAGGGAGGGGGTCCCTTGGAGAGCGTGCTTACATTGGATGTACATTTTAGTACATCGCGAGAATGTACAAGAAGACCGGGGATAGGCGAGAGTGGCTGTTGTTGGTACTTAGCACTAGGAAGCGAAAACCATCGAGGGGTATCTCCTGCAGAATGTTTGTAACGGAGGTGCGTAAAGAAAGGGGAAGTGGGGGGGGGGGTGGAAGTTATACATCCGCGATCGTTGGGGCTGGGTGGTCACGCAACCCTCTAGATAGCGTGGAAGCAAAGATGGATTGAGTCAAGAATAGTAAAATGAATAATCCCATGGGATCGAGAATAGCAAGGAATTGAAGCTTTTCTTTCTTTCCTTCTCTCTCTCTTACAGATTTCTATTTCTTTTTTTTCCTTCAAATTGTATCGTTAGGGGCCCAGCAGACCTACCTTCTAAAAAGAACCAACTGGTCTTTCGAGGTACTTGTAATTCTATCTCATTTTAAGTATTCCTAATTCGCGAGGCAAGCGCGCGTTTACACGTAATTAAGAGCTATGAAGGAGATCCCTCGAAGCCTCCTCGGGATGAAAGGATATTGTGATTATAAATATCAGGGACGCGATAAGGAGAGCGCGGCTGTGAGAATTGGCGTAAACACGAGATCGTGCGAGAACCGAGCCTATTTTGAGGGCAGGTTCGATCGATTGTTTTGATATTTTTATACGTGTAATTTGTATGACGGAGTCGAAGGATTCTCGTGCCTCCCCTAGGAATTTTCTAAGAAGTATTCGTAACTACGGTTTAGAATATCTCCCGGAAAGCCAACTGTGGTGCAGCTTACATCTGGGGATTTCGTGCCCTTCGGGCATCGACGCGTGCATGGGAGATTTTGTGATAATTGTAGAGGTTTGGGCGGGTTTTAGAAAAATGTTGCTCCATTTCCTTTCAAGGGTCTCCTTGCTTGGCTATGTACCTTTCGCATATTTTCCCTCTTCCAACTTCACCACTTTGTTGATGAATCTTTCTTTGCAAAACTTCCTGGCCGAGATGCCCTCGGTGGTTTTTGCTACTTGGAATGTGGACGAATGGGACGAACGCCACTGTGATTTGAGAATGGCCAAACCTCGTTCAGTCTGGGATCGGTTGTCGTCAATAGGATTTCTGCAAGCCCCGCCCTCACTTCCCACCGCCTCACCTTCTGTCCTCTATATTTCCATATCTATTTATTTTTTTTTCTCTCTCTCTTTCTATATATCGTATGTTTCTACCTCTCGCTCTTTTTTCTATTTTTATCTCGTTTTCTTTTTTCTTTCTCTTAATTTTTGTTTAGTCAAGTTGGGTTCCGAACCTTCCCCCAATTATTAATTTATTTGCGAAACCTATCCCTTTTTAATCATAGATGAGGTTTCCCGATCGGATTGTGAAATTCGCATAAAGATCAGAATGACATTTGATGGCAAGCCCTAAGGTAGAGCCCTGTTTTCGTAGTATGGGAAGTAGCAGAGGGAGTGATAGTAGTGTGTTTTGTCACCAACCAGACACCGTTCGGAACCCTTCTTGACGGCATGACCACCGGTCCGGCGTCAAGGGAGTTTGAATTTTAAATACCTTCGTCTGGCTTCGGGACCGAAGAGAATTGTGCGAATTGAAGAGGAGGTAGGGGGCAGGGGTGCAAGACAGTGGTGTTTTAATTGACTCTTTGTGGTGACGCACGTAGCACGAGGAGTTTGCGCGTATGCATCCGATTCGACGCACCGTATTATTGGCGGCTGCTCCCTACGAGCACCAAATTTCTTTTATGATTTCGCCACAAAGTGAACACGGTACTCGGTCGTAGAAATCCAACATCTAACCTACTAAGCTAGTCATAATAATAATAATGACATAATGACGCGTGGTGTCCTCGTGTCCCTTCGTACAAGTGATATGTTCCCCTTTGGATTATGCTTCTCTTTTTTCAAACCCCGCCAGGACGATAAAGTTCGATGTTCTGATTAGTGGTGGAGAGTTTGTAGCACACCTTAGTTTTTAGTGTGGATGGGCTTTGCCGCTTCAGTCCTTGTTCCTTTAATTTTATTTGTTTTGCCCCTTCCCCCCTCCTTCAAATGATGAGCGAATATACCCCGGTTGGATTAGTTTTATTTTCTCATCAAAGATAAATTTGATTTACCTTTTTTTTGGCATTCACTCACTTGAGATTGCAGTTTTCTTGTGTACTCCCAATATACCAGGTATTTTAAATGTCCTGTTACACTCGTGACGACACTCACAACAAAGGACACAATGATAGTTTTGATGCAGTCAGACACGTTTTTATTTTTTTAACAAATAAACAAATAAATGTGGGTTAAAATTGTAATATTAATCAATGTGGCCGCCTTCGGCGCCAGGCACGAGCTCCAGGTCCGGCTATCGTTTGATGGGCGCGCTGTTCTCAGCCCTACACTGGTGTGTTAGATCTTACTCTTCTCACCACACACAAGCCAATTACAACACTGCTTTCTTTCATCTCCCGTCTTAGCAGCACAACGCACGCACTCTCTCTGTTCCAAGGAATCATCGGGTATCTATATCCACATACCTTTGACGCGGAACAGGTCCCCCTGCCCAGGGGTGACGAATGTTCCACCTGAACGCTGTTTGGTGTAAAAAAACATAATTCCTTGCACCTCTTCCCAAAGAGGACCGGCCCCTGGTACCTTCGGGCTCACCATCGATAGTCATACTGACCTTTATGTATATCATTACCCGGTCGGGGCTCCTCCTGGATGAAGGAAGATTGGCGAATCACTACTACTAGTACTCTTGCCAATTGAACACCATTCTACGCAGCCCTGGTGTGCCTTGGTGGACCTTACAGTTTAACCGACACTCAACGTAATAAAGCGTGTCTCCTCGGATCAGGGAAATGCCCTGCTTGTAATGCGATAGCCAAAATTCCAAATTAAAATGGTCTTTGAAACAGGTATTTTAAAACATTTTTTGGCCTGTTGGATTCTGTTTTTGTGTTCTCCCAGTATAGGTCGGAAGGTCATTTACACGAAAATTCAAGGTCAAAACTTATACGAATAAAAGATCCCCATATTGTTTTTAATTGAATTATCTTAATTACCACACAGACACACATTTTCCGCATCCTGCACACCGGGAAAATTATGTCATTTGTCACTCATTACACCCACCCCCTTCACGGTGTGCAGGCTGCTCTTGAAAAGTTGGATAGGTCGGTAATCCATGTTTCCATGGTATTTTAGACCAACAAAATCACGGTTATTTACAGGGTGTCTAAATAACGGTTGCGGACTGTGGCCGCCACTGTTATGCTTTGTTGGTGAATTGGCCGCCTATTTGTATACCCTCCCCCTCCGGATAAAATGGTCCCTTGTGGCAGTTAGACCCAGTCATGTAAAGCCGCTGTGGGTCCTGTCGAGTTAGTGCCTACGTGAGACGCCACTGCTTGTAAAGCACTTAAAATTCCTATGATCTTCCTTGGCATTGCCTAAAACGACGCGATTCGGAGGGCTGCTTTCAAACGAAGAGGGGGAGGCCTTATTGGGGTATGCAGTTCGTGCCCCCCCGACGTTGTTTATTTGGCTGTAGCCCCCGCCCCTTTTTAATTCTCTTAATTTTCCCATTCTCTCTACGAACATCTACATAAACTTTCTGGATACTTTCGATGGTTTTAGGGGGGGTTTTCCCCCCCTAAAGTATTTGCCCCCGTTGTTCGACACAGGTTTTCCTTCGAATCCGTGCTTGAAGGCACTGCTTCGTGGCCCGTGTCAATGACTTCTATTCAGTCCCATCTTAGACCAGTCGGTCTTTGATCTCGTCAAAATCATGTTCAAGGCCCTAAGAAGGAATAAACATTCACTGTGTTCATTGCAATTACCCCCGTGTACGTCCAAAGGTATCGGCATCTCTTTCATACTCGTACACAGTTATACACACCCACTAGTATTCATGAGGTCTTATTGACTGGATTTGTTGACACGAAATGGAGTCGATAATCGTCTTGGGAGGGATGACCCATATATTCCATGTCCTCGAATCTAGATACGTGCGTGTGCGCGCACACAGGTATATTTTAATTTATTTTCCAAAACAAAGTTGTGTATAGCCGTGATATACATTGATCATCGTTGCCGTGTTTCTGCTTTGTTACGTCCCTTTGCACGTATCTACTTGTTCCTTCGATCCATAGATCTTGGTGGTTTCCGAGTACGTTTCACATCCCATGTATAATAGACCTGCTGAGGGTAACATTTGGCTGAGTGTGTGCGGGTAGTCTTCCTTGCGCTACTTCGTATCACTAACTTACCAGCTTTTTAAAAAATATTTTTAGGGTGTAGATGAACCTTTCGAGATTTGTTTATTAATTTTCAAATAAAATATATAGATCAATTTCCTAGTCCCCTGGAAAGACGCTCGTGGCCTTGAGAGCCATACAAAATACAGGATCCCCCCCCCCAAAAAAAAACGGGCCCCAACTTTCGGTAGGCCTCATTTCTTAATTTTCTGCAAGGATTGAAGGAATTTTAACCGTTATATGAAAATGAATAAAGGAGTTTGATTTGAACCTGTGTTATCAAGCGCTCTTCGCTAAAATGACCACGACGCTCATCGCCAGAGCTACCATCCTCAACCCCCAAAAAGCCTTTTGAATAACGAAGTGTAGGTTTTTATCCAGTGAGAGACAAGACTAAGTGTTTTTCTAGTAGGAGGGGGCATGGGCCCTTTTGTTTATAATAATCGAAAATCACATGACGCCCCTTTATTCATTTTCATATAACAGTTAAAATAGTTTGCCCTATAAGTCCATTTCCATATCTTCCATTTCCTTCTGGTACACGTAATCATTTCCTTAGCGCTTTTCCGGGTTGTGTTACCAGTTTTCATTTCCTTGGGCCTTAAAAATACATCTATTATATATCACCGTGTAATGTGATTTTCGAGTATATATATATATATATATATATATATATATATATATATATATATATATATATATATATATATATATATATACAGGGTGTTTCAAAATTATATGTTTAAAGTTGGCATATTGAGTAGGGCTGGTCAAAATAAGTGGCAAAGTTTTGGTTGGTGTGATAAGTACTTAAGAAGTAAGGCATCCGTTCCGGTGTCGCACAGCTCGAGACAATTGTTTGATATAAGTGGGGGTTGGGTGGATTTGACATTGGTGTGTGAGGTGTCCATGACTGTTTAATATCTTCTGAATACGTGAACTCTGATGAGGCCTGAGAAAGTGTTGGTGCGCTTTGCCCTCGCCCCCACTCAGCACTTACTCACCTTTTTATTAGTATTATTATTAGTTACTATTATTCACATTATTATTCTTATTATTTAGTATGATTTTTATATTTATTAGTATTTATTATGATATATATATATATATATATATATATATATATATATATATATATATATATATATATATATATATATATATATATATGATGTATTATAATTATTTATGATTAGTATTAATTATTATTATTTATTTTATTATTAATATGATTTTTATATTATATTTGTTATTATATACTATTATTATTTATTATTATTAGTAGTAGTAGTAGTATTTATTATGATTATTGATTATTATTAGTATGTTATTAATATTATTTATTATGATTACGGCTCTCCACTCAACCTTTTCTCCCCGCAATTTGCACCAGGAGGAGTTTCTACCCGTACAGTTCGGGCCGATTGCGTTCGTAATAATAATATAGAAAACAAAAACACGTATCCTTTGAAAGGAACATAAAATGAACTTTGTCGCCAATGCAGTAAGTTAAAATAAGACCTCTTCATTTTAGACGGGCATCTCTACATCAAATGAAGAAAAAGTAGAATAAATAAATTATCAAAGGAGGAAAAGGGGGAGATTCAAAATATCAAAGAAGGGAGGGCAAGACTCAAAGTGGTATCAAAGGAGGGAAGAAGAGAAGAACTAAAATGTCATCAAAGAAGGAAAGAGGGGCAGAAGCAGATTTTGTTAGAACTATTTTTTTTAAAAGTACCTATAGGCCCTCCATCGATTCTGATATTTATGTGAATTTCATTATCTGACCTGAAGACCTCGTCCACGATTAAATGGGGAAGGGTCGCATATTTAACTAACCAGTAATCGGGCGCATCCGAGGTGCGGGAGAGGATTGACATGGCTGACGTCATGAACTAATGATTATTATGGAGGTTGACGGGTGCAACTCTGAACGTTTAATGCAGATAGATGCTCCCAAGTACGAACTTCCATCTTCTTGATTGCGGGGCCTTGACTTGATATCATGACACACTCGATATGAAGCATTTCTCGAGACCTCTTCCCCGGGTTAGGGCACCATCCCCTTATTTTCTCATCGCTCGCCGTTTCAGTGAGTTTCCCCTCTTGCCGTTTTCTGTCTCGGCTTCACGAGCGAGGGAAGTTACTTTCCCCTCGTCACCGAATGAATGGCCTTCGCGGGGTTTTCCCCTTCATTTCCTGTGGCCGGCCCTCTTCTGCCGGGAGTGGGGTGGGGTTGGGACGCGAGAATTTGTCTCCTTTGTGTCATCGCCTATTAATATTTGCCTCGAAGTAGCCGCCCGCCTTCGGCCGTATGCGCGTGCGCGCAAGCAAACACACGTCCGGATGTGTACCCCTGGAGCGGCCACGCGGGCGCAAACAGTGCCCCCACCCTGTCGGGCGTCTCCCCTTACGACACATCCTTCCGGCCTTCCCTTTCGAAATTGCTCTACCCCCCCCCCCCCCCCGTTTCCGTCGGATGCTTTCATGGCACTATTCTCGCTGGGTTCGGCATCGGGCACTGGCATGGAACGGAGGGGTTCGAGGGGAGGAAGAGAACATACGAGGCAAGACCGCGGTCATTTTTTGGGTGGGGAGGGGGATGGTAGTGGCTAGATGGGGGGGGGTAGGTAGATAGGGATTTCATGGTCCCATTGATACGAAGGGATCGAGACTGACGAGGACTCTGTCGATCGTGGTAACTTGTATCCATGTCTACCTACCACAGAGGTTCCCTGGTACGTGGTTGGAAAATAGTTCTCTTCTGCTCACATTATTATCATTATTTTCATTGCTATGATTATTTTTATTATTATTGTTATTATTTTTCCCTTTATGCCCTTAGGTAAATTCTGCCGCTGCTAGAAGATATTTAAAATTAAAGCCCCTCCCCCCCATGGCCCCGCTTTCGTTAAGGGGTGCCTCTGGTCTTCGATCTCGGCCTTTTTGCGATGATAATTATCTGCTGAAAAACGCCATCTAGGAGTCTTGGCACCCCTTGGGAGTGCCATTAGGAAACCCCAGGGAATCTATCGAGCGAGATAGGATAAGTGACTGGGATTTTGTAGAGAAAGGCACTACTCGGATAGAATATCCCCCAAGATTATTTCTTGGTTCATTTGTGCTTAGGTTTTTACCCTTTTTATTGTCCCTCCAAACGTATTTTATTGTGTATAGAGGGCAATGTCCTGAGAGTTGCGCGTCCGCTCGGTCCCTAGCCTCGCATTAAGTCTTTAGACTAATAGGGTTATGTATCTTCTCTTATTTTTACTTCACCCTAACTTCACCACTCTCCTGAGGAACGTCTTGGCAGAATGCCCCCCTCCCCCTTTTAAGTGTGTATTTGTGCTACTAACTCCGTGGGGTCGGTGCCAATTTTATTTTTCTTCAAGTTGGATTTCTGAAATTTGTTTTTGTTTTTTTCTGGCTCTAAGTTTGTCACTGCCTTCTCGAATTCGTCTTCAGGAGGCAGTGTAGCATCATTTGTGGCACTCATGTTTCTGGAGCTATTTGTGGGTAAATTTTAAGAACATGCCCATCACTTATTTCAGGGATTAAATTGGGGGTTTTTTCTTAGGTTTTTAGGTGTAAGGAAGACGAATATGATGTTCGATAGTGCCGCAATTCACTTTCCTGGATAGAAGGTTTTCTTTATTTATAATTTAATTGAATCCTATTTTGCCCAGAGTGCGCCGTAAATAAAACCGCAATAAACATAGAAGAGCCTAACGACGTCTGACCTACATATGAATTCGAACCCTAAGGTGATTATTTTCGAAATATCACTTCCCCCTGTATTGGTGGGGGGGTTACACCGCCAACACCGCGGGCTATTTCTAATCAACTCGTAATATACACAATTCGAAATCCTAGCTATAGGTTCTAATTCAAAGGCGGTTACCAGACGTCGTTTGGCGCTTTATTGTGTTTTTTTCCCTTATGTTCTGGGCATTTGGATTCAACTAAACTAATTATAAATAAAGCAAACCTTTTTATCCAGCAATAAAGTGAATTGCGACGGTATCGAGCATAATAGTCGTCTTCCTGGCACCTACAAATGTAAGAAAAAATACATTTTAACCCCTGCAATAAGTGGTGGGCAAACCTGGCACTGGGAGGAGGAGGAGGAGTAAGAGGGACAGAGTTTGGCAACTGAATCTATCTCCTCCAGTGCCATATTTATCTCTCTGGGCTGTTCCTTTTATGAGGTGATGATATTTGTGTTATATTTATACTAATTTCCTCTCACCGCCCCCCCCCCTTCCCTGTCATTTTGTGTATTCGGAGTGGGTGGGGTGGGGCGGTCCCTTATTGTCAAGGTGTTTTTAAGATTGTGATTAGGTACATTCGATATCTTCGAACACAGTTTGGTTTGTATGGTGAGGTTTTAATAAAGTCGATCCTTACTAATGGTTGCAAGTGTCGGAAAATATTCTAATTTCTTTGACAAAATTTATTCATCTTTTCATTTCCTGTTTAGTTGGCCCAGTTTCATTCCCTTTTATGAATTTAGTTTTATTTAAAGTTTCCTCACGTTATCCGCATTCATTTTGCGTGGAGTCCATCCAAGTCTATGACATCACCAAGATCTCTGGCCTGCCAGTAACTGGCAGACCCTTTCAAGACGAGGCTCATTTATGTGATAACCTTTTGAAATAATGATCATCTGGGTGTTTCTTAACCCCCGATGGCTATCATTTGAAATAAACCATTCCCCAAATGTTGAGCTTTGTTTGTAAAAGTAAAATGCTCAAGTGTTGAGCATTATTTGAGTAAAATGTTCAAATGTTGTGCATTATTTGAGTAAAATGCTAAAAAATGGAGCATTATTTGAGGTAAAGTAGTCATCTGCAACTTTGTTCAAAGTAAAATCCTCATGTGGAGTTTTGCGGTGAAATCGTCAGTTATTGAGCTTTGTTCGAAGTAAAATCCTTAAATGTGAAGCTTTACGGTAAAATCAGCAGCTATTGAGCTTTGTTCGAAATAAAATCCTCAACTGTGGGGCTTTGTTTGAAGTAAAATGTTCGAATATGGAGCTCAGCTTTCCTTTGCTTTTTAATTCTAACTTCCTCATCTGTCGGGATTTTTAACACCTCAGTCGTGTTGTTTCCACCGAATTGTTCAATTTCTTCCTTGTCGTATCCTATAATCAAATATGTCATTCGAGGCTCCAGAGACTGAGGTGAACCAGGAATTGAATTATAGGTTTGATTTAAGAATTATTTTTTTTGGCAAATTCGAGTTAATTACTCGAATTTGCCAAAAAAAATAATTCTTAAATCAAACCTATAATTCAATTCCTGGTTCACCTCAGTCTCTGGAGCCTCGAATGACATATTTGATTATAGGATACGACAAGGAAGAAATTGAACAATTCGGTGGAAACAACACGACTGAGGTGTTAAAAATCCCGACAGATGAGGAAGTTAGAATTAAAAAGCAAAGGAAAGCTGAGCTCCATATTCGAACATTTTACTTCAAACAAAGCCCCACAGTTGAGGATTTTATTTCGAACAAAGCTCAATAGCTGCTGATTTTACCGTAAAGCTTCACATTTAAGGATTTTACTTCGAACAAAGCTCAATAACTGACGATTTCACCGCAAAACTCCACATGAGGATTTTACTTTGAACAAAGTTGCAGATGACTACTTTACCTCAAATAATGCTCCATTTTTTAGCATTTTACTCAAATAATGCACAACATTTGAGATTTTTTGTCGAACCCTCGACTTAATATTTTCAAAGTTTTTTTGTAATCATGATTTCTCTTTTACTATTCACGCGTTTTCTTTTTACTCTCTCCTACTTTTCATCAAAATATTATTTCACTAGTTGTTGCCCTTTGATCTATCCAAATCATCTTCTCTTGCCTCAATTTGGTTGAACTTTTATATGCGCGTATTCGCCGGGATACACTTGAATACGCACACATACATGAGCAACACGATTATTCATTAGTATACTTGTTATAGGGTGTATTATAGGTGAGGCTTTCTTTCTGTAATTGTAGTCTGTCCCCCTTTTGAAGTGGTTTGTGATTAGCGGGCGTTTTGGGGATTAACCCGGTTTAATGTCCGACTATGAAGGGACATTATTCTGCCGTCGACAATAAAGAGTAATTGGGGACACACTTCCTCCTCAGACTCCGGTCCGGGAGGTGCTTCACAGAAAAAGGATGTACATACATATGTAGATAGAAGATGAGATGGGAAACCAAGACTCCCCAAGCGGAAAAACAACCAAGATCTCAATGGTGCGGAGTTAATTACGTGAGAGCTCCTTTGCGTCCACTGATTACAGAATTGATTACATCACCACCGAGGTTTTTCCTCTCTGTGTGTCTATATATATATATATATATATATATATATATATATATATATATATATATATATATATATATATATATCATGCCAACATATATTGGCATGGAAACTACCACATTTTCGAGTCGGTTAATTATGCATCTACAAAGCGGAGGGCCGAAGAACCATATGGAGTGTGTACATAATATTAACCTAACGAGAGATATGCTAGTTGATAACACCGTTATTAAAAGAAAAGAGGTTAATAAAGCGAGGCTTAACATCTTAGAAGCCATCTTAATAAATGAAGATAAGTCGGCCATCAACAGTCAAGCGACAAGCTGGAATCGCACATTAAAACTATTTTAAAAATTTCACGCACAGGAGTGCTCATTTCCTCTAACGTTACGTTTAACCAAGGCGGAATAAATACCCCTTAAATTTTTTTTTCTTCTAACAGATCCTCACTCCATTCATTACATCGCTAAAGGAGGCAAGAACATTTCAAAACGCTCCGAAGATGATCGAATAAGATCGAAAGCTTAGCAATTTAGTTTGGTTTTTACCAAACACATTCATTTAAAAAAAGAGATGAATACTGGACAAGTAATCCACCATCTACAAGTTGGAATAAAAAAGATAGTTAGAAGAGAAAGTTACCAAAGGAAATTAATTAAGGCAAAATACACAATGGTCTTCAACAAAATTTGCATATATATATATATATATATATATATATATATATATATATATATATATATATATATATATATATATATATATATATATATATACACAGTGGGTGCAATAAATATCCGATACATTGTCAAAAGTTTATTTACCATAGTTACGTTGAATATAAATTGGTATCGTATTGCAAAAATAGTAAAACATTACTATGATTACGGCAAAAATATCAAACGAACGTTTCAAAAAGTATCCGATACATCTATGAAAACCAGTTAGTATTTGGTGATAGGACCTTTCGTCGCTAGTACAGCTTCCATCGTTTGGGATTTTACTTATGAGATTCTTACAAATATTTGTAGGTATCTTGGTCCATTCTTCTTGGCATATTCCTTTTAAATCTGTTCGATTTCTTGGGTCCCTTTTCTGAATCCTTAGTTTTAATTCTCGCCACAGGTTCTCGATAGGGTTTAGGTCTGGCGACTGACTTGGCCATCCCATAACCTTTATTTTTTGCTGAAACCACGCTGCATGCCCTTGGCGTTATGTTTTAGCTCGTCCCGCTGGAATGTCCATCCTCTTGGTAACTTCAAGTCGTCTGCAGACTGTAAGAGATTATCATCCAGAATCCTGCGATGCATTTGAGCATTCATTTTCCCATCAATAATATGGAATCTTCCAGGACCTGCAGAGGAGAAGCAGCTCCATACCATTATGCTGCCTCCTCCAAACTTCACTATTGGGATTGTATTTTTAGATCATGCACTGAGTTTTTCTGCCTCCAAACGTGACTAACACTATTCTGCCTAAAAAACTCAATCTTCGTCTCGTCAGACCATAGTACAGCGTCCCAAAAACTTGCAGGCTTCTCTAAATGTTTCTTGGTAAAATTCAGACGATTTCTGACATGAATTGGTTTCAACAAAGGTCTCTTTCTTGGTGTGCGAGAATGGAATCTCTCGTTCCTAAGAACTGCTCTAATTGCATTTTTGCATACATTTGTCCCAGCTGCTTCCAAATCTTTCTGAAGTTCAGATCGAGTCACTCGAGGATTCTTCTTAACTTTACGGACTATATGTTTAGCCGCACGGTTTGAAATTTTAGATGGACGCCCTGAACGTGGTAGACTTGCAGTGGACTGATATGACGTGAACCGGCGAATCGTGTCACCAATGGTTGAGATTGGTATTTTTAGCATAGATAAAAATTTTCTATAGCCAAACCACTTTTATGTAACTGAACAATTAGTTCTCTGCTCCTTTTTGGCAATTCTTTAGTCTTCGTCATATTAGAATTAGAGTGTTGAACGATGACATCTTTCTCATGCAGCTCCCAGACACTGACTGAGGTCCGCTGCTTCACGTGGACGAAGTAGATTATTTTTCTAGAAAGTTCTACAGCATTCCTGTCACCTAAACCACTCTGGAATGTTCGAGAACTATTTATTTATCGCTTTAAAACTAATTTTCTGGGTGTGCTGGATACTTTTTGAGGCGATAATCTAACACTTTTGTCGATATAATATCAATGCTTTACTATTTGTGTATTCTAATACCGAATTTGTATTCAATGTACAAAATACATAAGATGTTCAATTTTCGATTACTTTGCTGTTGTGTAACTATGGTAAATAAACTTTTGACCATATATCGGATATTTATTGCACCCACTGTGTATATATATATATATATATATATATATATATATATATATATATATATATGAGGACAGTATACGAAGATGCTGCCACAAGTAACTCCTCACCTGTAAGCCCCGGACTTAGCCTCCACATATTATAGCCCACATTATTTTCTTTAATCTCCTGTATGCGATGCACTCGTTGGTTGTCGCCTTTTTTATACAAATGCCTCCTTCCATATCCAGACACCTGTTATGGGTACAGATTCCATTGAATTGGGTTAAGAGGGCATCCTTTGGATTTCTCTTGGGAGAATGGTTATAAATTGCTTAATGCTCCAGGTGATTGCATTTTGAATCCTACCCAGTCTTGGCATAAGCAAATTTCAGTCTGTCTAATAGGGCGCTTAAATCCGCATGCACCCACATTGCATATTAACCCACGCCATTTACTGCTAAACCTAAGTATTTCCCCCCCCCCCTCCGAAACGGAACCCCCAGTTATGGTAAAAGAAGACAACTTATATTCGATTGGGGTGGGGGGGGGAGTAAGCAGGGACCTCCCCTTGACGGACAATGACTAATAACAACGATAGACATCGGCAATCACTCGGATCGACGGGCCATTGAGAAGAGGAAGGGATGACGATCAATTTACCCCCCCCTAACCCCACACATATATCTCACCCAGACGCGCGCGCGCACACGCTTTTCCCTAAGGGATTCAAAGGGACATTAGTGCCCCAGCTTTTAGGGTTGGTAGATGGTAGGTAGCTGATTATCGCAGTCCTTTTCATCCACGATATCCTGTACTTTTTTTTCTTGCTCTCATCTCTCTGTTATGAGTGAAAATTCCTTAGATGCAATACTCGTTTCATTCCTATAATAATAATAATTGCAGATAAAACGTTGGATTTCCACCTCTAGACATTTGTTCGATTCCCGGCGAGAGAAGAGACAAAAATTCGGCGTTTACAGGGAGTTGCCGCCACTCGTGCGGTGCGGTGCGTTGAGTCTCAGGCATGGACGCAGACAGCTCCGGTTACGTACGTCACCACACACACGCACACACATATCCAATCACAACAATGCTGCTTCGCTCTCTCTCTTTATCTCTCCTTTCGTACACGTAACCCTTCACTCTTCTGTCTCGGAATCTGCAGAAGGGGGGTGCATGTTCCCCGCTCCTCTGACGTGGAACAGGTGAAACTCCTTTAGGCCACGGAGGGTTCACCGCTGGCTGTTTGATGGTTAGACACAGCACTACGACTTATTTTGGACCCCGCCCCCTCTGGCCTCCACTGAAACCTGCTAGGGAGTACCTAGTGTGGACTGTTATACTTGGTATCCGGAGGAGCTGCACGTCCTCCCGGCCAGACTGCAAATTAGGGAAGCCCCGTCGCTGTGTTGACTTGAACTCTTTTTCTTTCTTTATTTATTTTTTAAGACTCTCCTCTCAACCCTTTGTCTACTCGCTCTTTGTACAAGAAGGGATCAGCTAGCACCAGGGTATGATAATCACCCACCCTACTCGTTAGTGGACCCTCTGAACTCTACTTCTCTTTATTACATACCTTCCTACCCCTTTCCACACTTGCTCTTCTATCCATAGAGCTTCTGATTGTTCGGCGCACTTTTGTTCTATTATGGGCCCTTAGTCGAATGGCACTGTATAACGGTGAGGGCCCAACCTGCTCCGGGGGCCGAAAGCTTGGGGCTCCGCGCACGTTACCTGCCCCGGTACCGGAATAGGCGGGGTCGCTACCGCCTGTTCCTTGTACTCGGGACGAGTTCGTTCACATTGACTGGTGGACTTATAGACTTTTGGGGGGAGGCCGGCCTTCTCCCCTTTATTTAACTAGGTTTTGTTTTTGTTGTTTTCTTTGTAGGTCGCAAGCTCCTGCGCCGGGCGAAGGCGGATTATTTTAAAGTAGCCTAGTGCTAGGCTGTCGTGATTGCGGCGACTTATGCCCAAGTGGGTAGCCGCCAGATAAGCTCTTAAAAAAAAATAGCTATGGCAAGTAGTAGATACGGGGTGGGCAGGCCGTCGACTGCTCACCTCCTTCCAATACACTTATAAGGTGGCTACGTTGGCACCATGCTTTATGGTCGAAGCTCGAGGACAAATTCGCCTAAATGGTGGTGGGCCATGTTGTCAACGTCCATCTTAGCTCGAACCCGTGGGCCGAGTATGTGTAAACAATCACATTCTGCAATTTTCTCATCCTATCGAGAGTTTTCTTTTAACATCCCAAGGCATTGAGAGGTCATAGTATAAACCTTTCATTTATTTATTTCTTATTAACCTTTAATATTGCTATAACTGAAAGAAAATAGTGGGCGACCCCAAGCGCATGAAGATTCACTTGCAAGCTCGGCTTTGCTCTCCTTAGCTGTTGGGGAGGACGGGAGAAAAGGATACAGTCCTTCGAAAGGTGGAGGGGCTCCCTTGTCATCATTTTCATGCGGCAAAATGTCTTCCCCCTTTGCCATCTTTGGAGCCGCCCGGAAGCAGCTCCAAGTCAGAAAAGATGGTCCCCGTGCTTTCTCAGGGGCCCCTTCAACCCTCTTCTACCGGAGAGGAAGTTTACTCCTCTCCCACATCTACAGATGTGGTGGCCTACCCCTCACCCCAAGGGATAGCGTGGCCTGTCGGGTCGTGCCCCCTTCTCTCCTTCCTGTAGGCATGCGTCTTGAACTTGCTTTCGGCCGGCGTGGCTAGCACCCTCTCTTCCCTAATAGAGGTCGGTTCACCGGCCATAGACCACAAGACTGAAGACTCATCCATTGGGGCCGATGACACTTTGGGCTAGGGTGCTTACTTACAGGCCTCTTCCTTCCTTAGCTGGACATGATTCACTATGTGAACTAGCCCCCGAAGGTATGATCTTCGATGAGGGGGGGGGGGAGGGACTCGCTGCCAAACACCGAATCTGATTCCGCTCCTGTACAAGTTCCCCCTCGAGCACCCACAATGAGAGGAGGGACTTCGTCTCCAGACGCATGTCTCTTTGATAGCAGAGCCCTTTTCCATTTCCCAGAATGATCTCGCTAAAGCCAGTTGGTCCTGCCTTGGGGCCCGTTCTTCGGTTGAGGAGAGGCATAGTGATTGCGCTCTCTCTCTCTCTCTCTCTCTCCACGAGTGCTCAGAGGAAGGACATGCCTGCTGCCGTTTCGGCAAGCGACCAAGCCAAGATCGGCACGTCCGACGCCAGGGCGCCGAGCGGAGCCTCGACTACGTCGGGGCCCTCATTCAGAGACTCCCTGGCGTTTTGATGCCGCTGGCTTCAAATGCTTTCTGAATATTCGTTCCACAAATGACATCATGTTTGCAAATGACAACATGATATATAAAAGGATAGCATTAGCTAGTTTGACTGATGGAGAGCATTAGTTGATCCGCTTCTCGGACGGGAGCCTTCTGGCCAATACGTCGGACCCTTCCGAGGTGGCCATGATTAGTGTCCTTCAGATACTCAATGGCTTGTCGGTGAGTGACGCCGCACTCTTCCATAAACTTCGTGAAACGACCCGACCATGCCATCTCTTCGGCTATACGAATCATTTCTGTAGACGTGCAAAGTAGAGTTTACCCAAAGTCTAAGTTGCTCCAAGGCTGTACACGATAAGTCCCTATCGTGTCTCGTCAATTGCGGAGAGACGCATCCTGCTATTGCGAAGCAATGTGGTGCGTATCTCTTGTAGAAAGAAACTGGCCGTTGAGGCTCAGGAACGTCTCTCATTCCGCGAGGCTAAGGACTTGGTTCTGGCGCGCGCGGTGCTGCATGGGACGTCTCATACCTGATTAAAAAAACTGTTGCTGGCCTCCTCCAGGCCTACGAACACCTCGCTTCCGCGCATATTTGGAAGTCTTCGTCAGGTTCTACCCCTCCCCGGGGGTGCTCCCCTGCTTTATCTCACGGCAGAAAGGAGGACAGCACCAAAGGAGCTTCGGCTCCTACAGCCCAACCCAAGGCTTGATGAGGTGGCCCGGAGACGGTAGATCCTCCAAAGGAGGGTTCCCGCTTCCGAAGTCGCCCTGCCCGCCCAAGGTTTCGAGGCGGAAGGAGGAAAAGACTCGCATACAGCCCAACCTCCCCCCTTCCCCAATAAATCCACAAAGGCGACAGCGTCTTGTTCGTCCAAGAGCACCCGGAGTTCTGCCTCCGAGAAGAGTACGACCATTCCCGTGAGCGTCTTCTATTCAAAGAGCAGCCCCGTATCTCCTCCGAGCTCGGCCTGGAAGAAGGCATATTCCTTCACTGGAATTGCTGCGGATTATGGGCCAAATGGGAGGAACTACGGAGGCTCGTCTCTTCCCTTCCCCTGTTAGCTCTCTTTCTGCGGTAGACCATGCTAAGCGCGTGCCCCTGCCTCCTATACCAGGTTATAAGGGACCCCAACACGGGATCGGTGCCGGGCAGAAGAATGCACGATTTACACTAATCATGATGTTTCGATTCTTCTATTTGCTATAAATATCTTCTTTCAGGGAGTGGCAGTGCATCTACACCCGGATAAGAGGTATACCGTGATTTCTGCTTACATTCTACCGTCAGCCGACTTCGCCGCTGAGAACTCCCGGAGTTTAAGTAGGTGGATGAAGCCGTTGAGTTCTTCTCCGGTAACCTCCTAGAATGACGCCGATTTGCACGCCGAACGCTTCCTTGGTGGTCAGCCAACTCTAGAGCATTGACTCCAACAGGCATTCAACCGCATCTCTCGCTATGCCGAACCGCACTGGTTTCCACTTTACCTTGGCCAAGACTAAGGTGGTGCACTTCTGCCGCCATTCACAGCTCCACACCGATCCGAACTTGTTTCTAAACGAGGTTTGCTTGGAAGTGATGGATTCGCACTTTTTCATTGGTCTTTTCAGCCGACGCCTCACCTTGAAGGTTCCTATTCGC
Organism: Ceratothoa steindachneri; assembly: GCA_963969495.1. Taxonomy (NCBI): domain Eukaryota; kingdom Metazoa; phylum Arthropoda; class Malacostraca; order Isopoda; family Cymothoidae; genus Ceratothoa; species Ceratothoa steindachneri. Next base: position 153,240,596 of record OZ018320.1, read on the forward strand.
AGCATTAGCGTCTCTTGTTTTGCGCTATGTGCATTCTTCGTTCCGTGGCGTTCTGTACTTGGCGTGCTGATACGGCTACTGCCTTGCTTTTCTATCGATCATTTGTTCTTTCGAAGCTTGATTACGGATGAGAGTTTAAGGCATCCTCAGTCGAGCGAGTATTACGGAAGGTTGGCACGATCCACCACACCGGTGCCCTCCGGACATTCCCCAATGAGAGCCTATTTGTTGTTGCCCGGGAGATGCCACTCGCTACGCCCCGTACACAGTACAGTATGCGCGGCTCGGCAGCTCACTCAATATCCAACGGCTCTTACTGTATCCACGGCCGATCTCGACGGTGCCTATGCCGCCGAGAAACGTCAGTCATACCCTAAGGCCTTTGAGTTTGGGCTAGGAAACTCCTTCGAGAACTCAGAGTAGTTCTCGGGCCGGTGGCACCTTTATCTCTTCCCAGAACGCCGCTCATGAGGGTGCCACCTTTGAATTTGCCGCCACACCTCTGACCCCGAAGCTTTCACAGAGCTTAGAGTATTGCGTTCGGCTTTTTGGACCACACTTCTCGTGTCATGCTGGATCCGTACCAGTGTACACGGATGGTTCCAAGTTCCAGTAGTGGCTCGGTTTCCACGCCATATCCTCTCTGTCAATGTGGCTCTACCAGGCACTGCGTCTGTCTTCACAGTCGAGCTTGTTGCAATGCACTGCTAGGTTCAGGAGATAACGCGTCATGCCCGGTTCGGAGACCGTGCTAGTATCTTTAGCAACTCAAAGCTCCCTGAGTGCTATCGGGGCATTGGAATCTCCACATCCCCTATACCTCGCTCTTCGTGACGCGAACCAGGTTTATGTTGAGATTATCTTGTACTGGGTTCCTAGACATGTGAGAATTCCTGGGAAAGTGCTTGCCTACGAGGACGGGGTGACCCGACCAACGTTTGGCTCTTCCTCACACCGATTACATTGTAGTTATTAGGACAGCCCTTCGGAGTGCTTTGCAAAAACAAAGGAAGACGCCCGAGTGAAACTTAAAGTTGCGTGGCATTGCGTCGTCTCTCTTCCCATGGACCTACACCCCACAGCCGCGACGGCTTCAGGTCGCTTTATGTAGTTTTGGAATCGGGCACACTCGCTAGACGCACCACCATTTGATGGAGCACCCTCCTCCACCTTACTCCGACGACTGCGTTGCCATATACACCGTTCGGCACATTCTTGTTGAATGTCCCAATCTGGGTGATCTTCGCGCTCGTTACCTGTCCTGGTATCGAGATGAGCGGGGTCGCTATCGCTTGTCCCGCTTACTTGGGACGAGTTCGTACACACAGATTTGGGGACTCTGACTTTTTTGAGAGGCTGGTTCCATTTTATTTGGCTCTATTTGGTGTTGGTTGCACAATCCTGCCCCGGGGGGAGACGGGCGCTTCCCTAACGCCGGATTAGGCTTCCTTCTTCTGTCCGTTGTTTTTTTAATTTTCTTGTTTTTTTCTGTTTTGTTTGGCTTGCTTTGGGGAATTCTGAAGTAGCCTTACTATGCTAAACTTATAATATAGGCGTCTTATGCCCCTGAAGGCAGTCGTCAAATGGGCGCTGTTTAAAAAAAAATAGTACAAAATTCCTACAATGTAGAATTTTTGTTTTGTCTGCTGTCATTCGGATCTTTATGCGAATTTTATTATCCGGTTGGAGTACCTTGTCCACGATTCAAAATGGAAGGATCGATGCGATAAACTATCTACCATCATCATCATCACCGCTTTCCCACTATGTATGTTCAGCATTCCTCAACGCCTTCCCTTATTGCCTTCCTTATCATGCACATTCATCTTTTTTTGAGGGAGGGAGGGAGGGGGGGGGGGGCAAATTGGCTCTACAATTACTTGACCACTCACAATACTATGAATGGATTGTGCATGGTGGTGTGACTCACTAAACAACGGCCGTGCCATTCTTAGCTCCTCCGATTCGAGATTCTTGGCGCCAGTTTTCTGAAATGATTTGGCGCGAATGTACTCATTCCATCGCTTGCGAAACAAACGAGATTTCGCGCAGTGAGACGCCACTAACCTGTCAGGATGTTATCTTCCTTCCTTATTGTCTTGTGTGTGTGAACGCATGAGTGTTTTCAAATGCCACCGCCTTGGGCATTAGACATATAAAGTGAGGAATATAGTAGTAGAGGATTTTAGTAGGAGAAATAGTGGGGAAAAAAGATAGGGAAGCGAGCGTTTGAGGATTGCGTGTGGGTTAGTTCCTTTTAGGTTGCTATGTTTTGGGTCTCTCAATCATGCGTTAAAAACTCTAATAGTCTTCCTAAGCGGTCTCATGTTCGTATCTTTGAGTCCGAGAGTTGTGTAACGCACGCATGTTCTTCGCGATTTTTCAGTTATTTTTTTACTGTCGTGACTGGGCTGTTTTCCCACAAGAAAAATGTTCTCACTTTTGACTCCAAGTGAGTTCTGTGTCCTTACTCCATTTGGGAGTTCCTTGACTTAAAAATGTGTTCTGTTGTAATTTCTTGTCATACTGGGGAATTGGGGAGTCAAAGTGGGTTGGTTGCATTGTGCATCCTTATTCTGCCTGTCCTTTCCCTCTCATTTTTCCCCCATATAACTTAAGTCTTTTTACACCAAAAACACATGTCGCATATTTGCATTAAACCTACGCTAACGCTCATGCATCGACACGCGGTGCGAAGGTAGAAGAAGCATTGTTAGTATGGTAATTTATTGGTTAGCACTTTATCGGATCGGTGACACTTTACCCCGTCTGTTTCGATCACCGTGCCCCCGTTTGTGTCCGCCAGCAGGCTATAAAAAAAAATTAACGCCCCTGCGCTATTTACAAGTTTCAAACATGATTACGGCAAATATTACTTTGGTCGCAGAAGTTCCTCTTTTTTTTTTTTAGCATTTGTGGATATCCGTGACACTGCCGATGCCGTGTTTTCGATTTTTTAAATTTATTATTTAAAAATTGAAGCCCCTTTTTCGTGTTCGCAAGCTGCGAAACACCCAAGTTCAGCTACGCGTGGGATCGAACTCACTACCTCCGAATGAATCGAAGCACCGCTGCAGGGGCTGTGTTTGTGCGTCTTTTGGTGGCTACCCGCGGTTTCTAGCGATTGTAAGGCGCCTGTTGACCATTTAAAGGACTATATCAGATTCAGGAAAACTGCATTCAATGTACAGGGTGGTCCGAAAGTCTTGTCACCCCCTACCGAAAAGTAATAAGAGCAATAACGGAACAATATCGTCCTCTTCGGAGGACGGAGTCATGTCGCACATCCTCCATGCGCTTGTCGAGAATGCCCATGATCATGTGGCCAATGCACTTGCAATCAGCCTCTGTTCCAAACTGTAGGAGCTCGTGTTAGTCATCTGAACACTTTAGGACCACCTTGTACAACACTCGGGCTACATACCTTGCACAAGTTTTCAGTGCCCCTAACTCCACCACTCTCTTTCCGAACCTCAAAGGCTTTCTGCCGCTTATGCCCTTGTTGATTTTTCGCTTCTTAGTTTCAAGTAAAATGATGTTTTTTTTTGCATTCGGCGGTTTCAGCATCGCTTTGAGTGCGTCCGTGCACGCGTTTCTCTCAATTGGTAGGGGATTACTACTGATTTTCCCTCTTGATAGCGGATTAACCACAAACATGAACTCATGATAGCGATAGTGGCTTTTACCACTCGTTTATCACAGATTTACACTTATATTCACTCTTATTGTGGTTTTTACTACTGGACTTTACCCTTGTGGATGGCTACACAACCGAGCTTCATTGATGATAAGGGTTTTACCTTCAATATTCATTCTTTCAGCGTCTTTACCATCGATCTTCACTCTTGATGCGAGCTTTAACACTGTCCTTTACTCCGGATAGGAGCTTTACCACCGATCTGCTCTTTTGATCGGAGAATTACTTCCGATATGTACTCTTGGTAAGGGCTTTGCCACTGATCTGCGCCCCTGGTAGTGGTTTACTTCATATCGACGACTTTACCACCGATCTAAACTCATATTGGCGGCTTTACCAGTCATTGACTTTAATGGGATTTATCACCGATATCTCTTGGTAGACATTTACCACTGATATACACTTGTATGAACATTACCACCGACATTCATTCATGGTACTGATTTGCCACCGATATATAATCTATAGGGGGTTTACCACTGATGTCCACTCCCAGTAGAGGATTATATGTACTCAGGATATGAGCTGTACTATCCACCTCCACTCTCGGTGAGGGTTTTATCAGTGGGCTCCACTCTTGGAAGATGAATTACCACTGATGTGTACTATTGATACAGGATTTACCATCTATCTTCACTTACACAATTACTACCAACTACACTCAATAACGGTTTTACCACCGTTTTGTACTCTTATAATGACTTCAACACCGATCAGCGCTCATTTTGAGACCTTTAATTTCTTAGCGAGAACTTAATACTTTTCCGTGTTATCCGAACAAAAGGGGTCTCGATTGATATCCGCCAAAAGTCTACCCGAATCATGCTCCAGTCGGTGAATAACCATAACCGATGTGGCTTAACTTTGTTGCAATTCATTCCGAAGCCGCGTTTCCACTCGAGTAACTCACTGCCAGGCAAATGGGTTGTGTCTTATTAAGTGCGCTTCCGTTACCATTTTAGGTGCTTTCAATACTCTCCTCTTTTGATTACTCTGGTTATTTCCTTTAGCCCATTTCCACTTCCCTTAACTTCAGCACTTCAGGAAACTAAAAAAAAAATTATAAGCAGAAACTCGCCACCTTTGATTTCGCTTTTTTTAAATAATAGTACAAAAATGTCCCGTGTAACAACCGCTCACAATCTCACCTCTAATACTAGTCATTGTTCGGATATTTGCTACCTAAGCTAGGCCCGGAGGTGGCTGATTTCATCGTTAAATCCGACCTAATGGACTAAGATATGAATGAACCCATCTGTGAGGTTTGTTCAGTGGATGTGTATCTAGGACATCTTCGCATGGCCTCTGAACTATTTCGTTGGGAAAGAGCACTCGAGTGCTCTCGTTCGTCGCCCCCCGCACTCCATATAATGATGCGATCCCATTTGAATCCCTTAAACATGACGAAGGTTGCTCAGAACCGGTGCACTTATTGTTCTCTGAGCATTTTCGAGATTTTTTCGACTGGGTTTCGCTCCTTTATAGTTTTAATTATATAATAATAGCTTACATACGTGTTTTAAGCCATATGGTACTCTGGTATTTTCTGGTTCTTGGTCATTTAGCTAACCTTGCTTGGATCTTAAGGTCTTCTGTGACTTCATTATGTTGCACACTTCTGTGTTTGGCGATATCGGCCTAGCAGTGGATTCTACATAAGTCCTGGTTTCAATTCGGTTCGTCACGCTTCACAAGTTCTCGATCAGTGCGTCAGGGATTATCTTCATTTTTTTTTTTGTTATCTTCCTTGCATTCCCTCCCTTTCCTCCCCTCTCATCCTTAAGAGGGACTGAGTTTCCGCCCTTTCTGTATTTATTATCTCGTGAGCACTGGCTAGTGCTTAGCTGAGTGGAAACATAGTTTTTCCAGTTTCAGCGAAGTTAAGCCACATCCGGATGTGTTAGTCGCCGGATGGAGTTTTGATTCGGGCGACTCCGGCGGCTGCCATAAGCTGTAATATACTCGTGGTTCGAATCCCAGATTAATCAGTAGGTCCAAAATGAGAAATAAAAGGCTTCTTAATTGATTGCGATCATCGTTAAAACCCGCGACCTTTTGTTTTCGTTAACACTTAAATCTTTGACGATGGATGGGTGCCTCTCTTTTTCCTCCTGGGGCTTTTTTATTGCTACCCTCCTATATTTTTACTTGTTAGTCCCTATCCTCCTATCCCATCTTATCCCTAGTTCCACAGGCTTTTAAGGAAGTCCTAGCTTATTCATAGCTGATTAGTTCTAAGGAAGAAATTCGAAATGAATCCGTATAAAAATTGAATGACTTGAGAAAACGTTGTTTTGTTTTGTTTTTTTACCCTTTAGAAACCTCCTCGGTTAGTCTCCTGATTACCTAATGCCGTCTCCTTAGGTGTGAGTCAATGTTTTTCTGGTCATTAGTAAATATCCTGGCGCGACGCTATTTTCAGCTAGCATGCTGCGGAACTGTGACACGTTGAGGCATTTCCGATAACTTTTTGATACTAAAATAGGTCATGGATTGGAGCTGGAATATTCCAGGCTTAACCTAAGTTATTACGCATCGGGTTCTACACAATTTAAAACTGATTGAAGAACACTACAAAACCAAGGGTAGGACCTCCTGCCTCAGTGGCGCTATTGCCGGCTTTCTACCATCGACTATGAACAAATGACCGGAATTGTGTCTCTCACCCACCCCCAACTGGAAACCATCATACAATTGACTTTAATGACTCCCTTAACTCTCCTTCCCCGATCCTCTTTCTTGATGTCGGTGCGCCCCTTCTTCCTTCTCATCGTCGGTGTACCCCTTGGCCCTCCGATGCCTTTCGGATAATTAAGCAGAGCAGGAGGGTCTTAGAACTGTTACTGCTCGCGGTAGTACCAAGAGTGCTACTGCTATTTACTCCTGCATATTTCTGAAATATACCCGTGCGCCCCCCCCCCCCTCCCGTATCCTCTTTGATAACAAAAACAATTCACACTATTTATGTTCTTATCCGACAAAGGTGTTCATATTTGATCTTGTTTCCCTATACCCCTGGACCTCTCCACCCCAATTTTCTCTCTCGTTCCTGTCTCTCTTGAAGAAGTAGCCTCTTTCCTTCATCATAAACGACCCGTTTCCCTTTTGAATCGTTTCCTCCAATTATCTGTCGTCAGTTCCTTCCTGTTTTCCTCTATCACATACTCGGTATCTCTAACGTTTTCCCAGCTGGTGCGGTACCATCTTATTTAAACCACCCTAATGTCCGCCGTCCAATCTCTCAACTCCCGTGTCTTTCTCCAACAGTGACAAGATCTTTCAGTCTGGATTTATGGCTGTTCTTCTAAATGAAACTGACCGCCTTCGTCGAGCGGCTCCTGCTGATCAGTCTTCCATTCTACTACTACTCATCAGAATCTTTTGGCAGCTTTTGATATTGCCGCTCACAATGTATTCTTCATCCACTTTATGAATTCATTGGTGCTTCTGTAATCACCATTAACTCGATCTCTTCTTATATAATCACATCGCATTTAATCTGCTCATATCGGCATTTATACTCGTATATTTAGTCCGGCGGATTGTGTCTTGTGGTGTTCCGCAAGACTTGTTCTTGGCCCACTTCTTTTTCATATCGATTTCCACTTGCCATTCTTATGCGTCTTATAATTTCATTTCTATACCGATAACTCGCAAATCTACCTTCTTCCCAACATTGTTTATTAGACTAATAAACATCTTTATTCGACATACATCATTACTGAATGCCTCTCAGATGCTGATGAGCACTTCTTTGGATGTATGTCCGCCTTGACAGCCTCTAGATGAGACCTCTACCTAAAAAAAAATATCCGATGTCTCTAGCTGTAAAAATATTTGTGCTACTCAAGTTTCTGATCTTACACACTCGATTCTGCTCACGTGTGTGATCTACACGTGATTCTGTAACGTGGGTTCTCTTTTTCGACGCTGCTCAAAATCTCAACCTCGCCTTCGATAGTCGATCGTCTCGACTGAATCTCTTCTCCCTCATTCCTCCGTAATCTTAGCCGCATCCGCGCTCACTTTGACCAAAATAGTTTTGAGATTGCTCGTCGCGCCTAGTACCTGGAGGAGCGGTACGCCCTCCCCCGCCCTCAGTGACCCACTATAATCTCAAACTAGATTGAAACTACTTAGGCTTTATTCTTCCTAGACATCCCCACTTTGCCTTTTCTTTCACCACTTTCTTTTTACGGCCCTTTCTCATCTACCTCTCTTGGTCGACGGCTAATTGTAGGCTAGTCGCCGAGCAACTTTCACCTATTCATTCCTATTGAGTCCAACTTTCTTTTTCGCAAGGGGATGCTCGGTGTAGCATGGATAACCATGTTGCGGCTGACATATGTTGGATTGTGTGCCCCCACCGCCCCAAGGTTCGTAGTTTGCCCTCATGGCCCCAATGCCTGCAGGAGATCTGTGGGTGTTCCACACATTTTCATTCTATCTCTTGTACTCGGGACGAGTTCGTGCACACCGACCCGTGGACTTTTAGACTTTTTGGAGGAGGCCGGCCTTCTCCCCTTTATTTAAATAGTTGGGTTTTTTGTTGTTGTTTTTGTTCTTATTTTAGTAGGTCGCATGTTCCTGCAGTCGCCAGATGAGCTCTTAAAAAACAAAAAAACAACTACGCTTTTGTCACCTACCTTGATTCCTTTCTCGCTAAAAAACATGCTTCCACTTTTCGCCCCCCCCCCTTATGTTCAACGGGTTCCAGCAGCTCGGCAGCTACTACATACAGTCGAGCCGAATGGAAAGACTACTTCCGATTACAACGAAGTTAAGCCACATCAGGTCTGGTTAGACGCTGGATAAAGTCACGTTTCGGGTGGCCCTCACGGTGACTGCCATACCCTGTAGATAACCGTTGTTCGGATCCCTTGTTAAACTTCAAGGTCCCCACTGAGATATAAAAGATGTCAAAACGAATTCAGATCGGTGGTACCCCCCCTTCCCTTCCCTTCCCCTTCCAAATTAGTCTCTTTTGCGCCCCATGTTCTCGACCGAGGAGATTTCTCTAGTGCAACCCCCTGTTCAGGGAACTCCACTGGCTTACCCTTCCGTTCCCGCATCGCCTTCTAGATCCTCCTCCTTGCCCACAAGGTCTTGTCTTCCCGGCCTCTGAGATCACTACGTTCAGAACTCTACCCTTTATTGCTTGTGCCTCGTAGTCGTTTTTGCTTTCTCGATTTTCGCTCCTGCTTTACGTTCCTCCCCCTTTCTTGGTTAGTAGACAAGCTAGCGCCGGAATCCGCTCTCGCTGCGAATTGAACCCCGTATACTTAATGGTCTGGACATCCACTAGTCTAGCAGTTAGTGTCAATCATTTCACAAGCGTCTTGTATCGTCTTCGAATGCGCTTTTGCGAGGCTGAGTATGGTTTCAAGGTCACGACGAAGTGTTTTCGAGAAGCGGTCGGTGCGTGAGTCATTCTGGGCGAGTTGACGGCGGCTGGCGATGGGACTACTTCGCTCCCACTACTGGTGGTGATACACTCGGATGTGCCGCTATCAATGAGAGAACCTTCCTTCCCCACCCCGCCCATCTTAGCCCCTCCGCTCCATGACGCCCTGTGAAGTTCCCCCCTCCTTTCCCTCGCTGGTCTAGGAACGAGGGGAGGCTTGGATGGGTCCATTTTATGATGATTGATATGGACGAGTAAAAGAAAGTTTGTTCTCTTTGCTTCCCTTTGTCGTTTCCGTTCTTCCACTGGGGTGGTTTACTCCGAGGTGGAAGTATAGAGATATGTGTGTGTGTGCGCGCGCTCGTGCGTGCCCCCCCACCACTTCTTCGGATTCACCCTTAGGCCAGCAATCGGATTAATCAAATTATTTGCCTCTCCATTTGTAGCCAAATGGGGTAAGACAAGGATAAATGTTAGGTTTTATATCGTTTCTCGGAAACACTCGTGATGGACCCGTTCAAGAGGATTTCTTAGGCGTTCGACATTATGTATTCCAATTTGCACCCTTAATCGAAGTAGCATTTTTTTCACACTTTTGTATTATAATCTTAACGTGGGCTCAGTTATTGTGGACTCACGACCCGTACGTACTCTTCCGATTGGGCCGAGACGTGGGGTTGGGAAGCTTGGGTGCCCGCCTCGCGCCGACTGCTACACGCGTCTAGATGTAAATAACCATCACCCTAATGGACGATGACGTAACGGGACCCTCGCGTGACGGATCGCCCGTGACGCTCGAATCACGGTCGGTAGGAGGGGAGCATCTCGGCTTCTTTTATTCCTCTCGGTGCGGCTGTCTTCCTCTTTCCTCTCGCGCCACTGAAAACGTCATTTTCTCGGCCGGGTCCTTCTCATATGCATGTGGTGGTGGGGGAGGAGGGAATTGTGTGGTAGATATATATATTCACAACCCTTATTTATACACGGGGTTTCGTTCGAATCTTTGCGGTTTGAGGTCTAAAGCGGCTCACGAGGTCGGGATTCCCCTTAGCGGCTAACGCCCTGGGATTTTTGAGTGATGTTTGAAGGCATCTTCCATCATGGGGTGGGGTGGGGGTGGGGGTTAGTGGGTCATGTTCGAAATTTTAGGTTTATTCCACAACAAATGATTAAGTAAGGGGAAGTGAAAATTCGTACAAAATAGATATCCATTCTTTTACAATACACCCTTACCCTGCGTTGCGGACCTTGCAAGTACTTAACGGAATTTCAAAATTTGGGTACAGTGGGTAGTATTTGTGTTGGGTGGGGAAGATGTACGTTGAGAGATGGATGTGTGTCCTTTTAAAAGGTTCGTAGTGTCTAGACCAAGAGTGGGGAAACCTTCGCCCGCGAGTCCAGTTTTCATTGGCCCCCGGAGTGATATGTTTGTCTGCACAAATTTTCAATACTTAAATTTAAATAATATTTGTATGTCCAATTTCCGTGGTGACAGTCAATAAAAATGTTGCGTATTATTTTTTTTTAGATATTAATTCATGAGTCTATCGCACCGTGTAATAAATTTAATTAAACATTTACAAAGATACAAGAGTCAAATTTTATTTATCGCCCGCCGACTTCTTTACAAGAGTCAAATTCTATTTAGCGGCCGCTGACTTCTTTCATTAGAAATTTTCGCCCACGGCTCACAAAGGATTCCCCACCCTCGGTCGAGACCAATAGTTGATGAATTTAGTAGAAGGAATACATCGCCTCTCCGACCCTGTCCTCTCGGATTGCCCCCATTTAGGTGGGTGGGTCCTACATGCCCATTGCCCACTCATTACGTCTCGACTTCGCTTAATTGGTTTCGCCGTCCCCTCGGACGTCCACTTCCCCTTCTCTCTTTCCCTTTCACCTCGCTCTCCCCCTCGGAGTTAAGGGTATCAGGGTACCTGCATCTCCTTCCTTGGTCGTGACTTGGTTTGGGTCGCTGTTAAGACATGGCACCCCTTCTCTGGCGACCCGGAGACGACGACCACCCGGCTCTTTCCTTCCTTCCATTCGCTTCTCTCGTGCCAAAGCGGCGCACACTCAAGTTAATGCATTAAACGCTTTCTATCGCCTTTCCGAAATAGATGCCCGTCTGCAATCACTAAACCCCTTGATTTTTTAAGTGCCGTACGCCATATATATATATATATATATATATATATATATATATATATATATATATATATATATATATATATATATATATATATAATATTCAATTAATTCCTAAAATACTTTTAAATTTAAATAATGAAATACATTTTGAGCAATGAAACTACATTATCACTATTTTGTGGACTTCCCTTTAGTAGCTTTTAGAGCTGCACCTCGCTTATGTATAAAATTAAGTTATAAGAGTACTTGTTGTACTCTATTTCCGACCGTGATTGCTTTCATGACCTTCCGCAATCCTGACCGTGTTTCTGTTTTGTTGTTACTTTTTCCGTAAAGTCTTGTCTAGTATTCCCCACACAAGTTCTATCGGGTTCTTGGGTTCATGTCAGGAGGCGCCCTCTGACATGGCAGTTGTTTGATGCTCCTGTGGTCCTCCCATTCTTGTCTCCTTTCTTTTCAAGCTGACCATTTCAAAACACCATACCCATACCCATACCCATCCACTGTGTGAAAATTGATCAAACTTTGAGCGAGCAGCCCTGGAGCCTGTGTCCTAGGCTGTCTCCTACTCCGCATCCTCCGTGACATATGGGGGGAAGGGGTGCTCGCGGCCCCTAACAGCCCTTTCCGGGGTGTGGACGAGCCCCCCCCCCGCAGCTTGATGAGATTGCAGAAGGCGGAACCCTTGATTAATATTGGTCATAATTAAAAGAGGCTTTCTCTGGCCCCATAATACCCAAGAGAGTGCAGGTAATTTAGTGCTCATCTTGGCCTAATTTGGAATCATTCTGCCACTTTGGAAGTTTTTAACTGGAGGTCTTCCGTTCTCAATGGATCTTGGAACAGCGAGAAGACATCTTGGAGAAGGCCCAGGTCGTAACTTCGTTCATATTTTACCTTTTTCTTTAAATCGAACTATAATTCTTTTAACGGAAGAAAAGGGGTATTCCAAGATTCATAGCAATTTGTCTTCGCGAGAGGCCACCCTCAGATTGACCAACAATCTGTCCTCTTTGCAAATCTAAGATTTCCTTGAATTTTTTTTTGCTTTCTCGGCTTTTAATAATTACAATATTAAACTGAAAAGATGGAAACGAATATTAGTCATAATAATTAAAAAAAATAATGGAATAAAACCATCATAAAACTGTGGGTCTCTATTTACTTCTTGCATATATATTTGTATATTCGGTTTCCAGAAATGAATGCCTTTTTTTTTTTTTTTTAAAAGAAGTAAAATAATTTTAGTATACAGAACAGGATTCCGAAAGGAAAAGTCTGGGAAATTGCCTTAGGTCAGGGAATTAGTGATGTCAAGGAAAGAAATTCGTTGTGATTATGCTTTGAAACACTTTTAATCAGCATTATTTGTATTTTTAAACTTTCTATACATAATAACACAGTTATATTAGGAATCATAAAATTATATATGTAACAGCATTGCGTGTTACTTCCAATCATACATTGTAGAAATCATTATAATTCTTGTAATCCGAATTAAAACTACAATATTAGAAAATGTGTGTATTTTTAAAAATACAATTAAACATTTGTATCATCATACGCAGTAATGCACATCATGGAATTTGGTTTTATTTTACATATATCAATTAGAATAGATGTGCTAGAATTGTTACTGTGGGAATTAAATCCATACTTTTTTTAGTTATAGGATATAATTCTTAATTATATGATAATCTTTCCTTGTTATATTTATGTTTAAAGTTCAAATTAAACTTCTTTTTTTATTCTTGAAATTTTAATTAAGTCACAGCAAGACAAATTTTAATTACTTATGGCTAGAGGCTTATCTTTTTCGTGAGTTCTCATCGTGGTTAGCAAAGGCAACTAGCAATGTGAAAGTGCATTGCACTGTTTGCAAGAACGATGTTGAACTAAGCAATATGGGTAAAAGAGCCTTGACTTCCCATATGAGCAGAAACAATTATATGAAATATATAAAGGAGAAAACAAATCATCCTTCTTTCGCTGAATTTCTTTCAGCGGAAATGATCCTTTATTTATTATTATTGAAAGCCCCAGTCACCCTTGATTGAAAGTGGCCCTGGGGGCCTCCCTGCCCCAGTGAAGTCTCGAAACTAGATTGTGACTGGACCTTTTCCGTTTACCACTTTTTCTGCACCTTTCTTACAAGCTGCTTCTCGCCTATTTTTTTCTGGATGACGACTAATTGTGCAGGCTAGTCTCTAACCGAGTTCCATCTATCCATCCCTTGTTGTTATAACTTTTTTTTGTCGGAACTTTCTGAAATTTGGTCACGAAATTTAGAAAATAAGAAATTTGTGGGAACTCTGCACCTCCGCCTCCAAAAAATCAACAGGCAGCGAAATATGGTTTCCAACATTATTGACGATACTCGCCCATTTTAAATAAGCAGTGAATACCTATTCACTGTTTATTTATTCGGTTTTGATCGAATCTATGATTTAATATCCTTTTCCACCTCCTTCAACTCAGGGTAAACTTTGTCATTTTGGTTATGTGATGATTATTTAAGCGGTAATCGGATAGTGGAAGGTCCGGTGACTTTGGAAGATGAGGAAGAACCTACCTCCACTGCATTATTATTATCTCGAGTTGAATGTTCCACGTGTGAGCGTGCATTGCCATGAAGGAGGAGGGCACCCTTGTTTGTTGATCAGTGAAGGACGTTTTTATTCAAGAGTTTCTTGTAAATGTTACCATTGCTGAACAGGCGACCTCGAAACCGGCCACAGTTCTTCGTCAATATCTCCCGTTTTAGGTCCCTGAAACCCCTGGTAATCCTGGCCCTCAGCTCTTCCCTCGCGTTGCATCTGGATTTGTTGGTCTCGTTCCACTTTCCCACTCACAGAAGTCGAGGGGGGTTGAAGTCAGGTGAGTTGTGAAGCCAAATGACATATGCTGTATGATTGAAGAAATTCTCCGACAGCCAAGCTTGGATCTTCGGGCTGGTGTGGCAGGGCGCAGTATGCTACCACACAGAAAGGCCTTCCTGTAGCTACCCGGTCGATCTAGGGCAGGGGCTGGCAACCTCCGGCCCGCGAAGGCCTAGCGTCTGACCCCTCACCTTGCTTGGCATTAATATTGCAATCCGGCCCGCGAAACCCTAGCCCCCCCAAAAAAAATTCTGCCAAACAGCGTCTGTCTCAGTAGACTGGTAGAAGGAGAGGGGAATGAGTCTTACGTCTGGCAGTGAAAATGAGTGAAAAATGAGACAAAAATGCATTTTCCTCCCCTCGGACGTCCACTTCCCCTTCTCTCTTTCCCTTTCACCTCGCTCTCCCCCTCGGAGTTAAGGGTATCAGGGTACCTGCATCTCCTTCCTTGGTCGTGACTTGGTTTGGGTCGCTGTTAAGACATGGCACCCCTTCTCTGGCGACCCGGAGACGACGACCACCCGGCTCTTTCCTTCCTTCCATTCGCTTCTCTCGTGCCAAAGCGGCGCACACTCAAGTTAATGCATTAAACGCTTTCTATCGCCTTTCCGAAATAGATGCCCGTCTGCAATCACTAAACCCCTTGATTTTTTAAGTGCCGTACGCCATATATATATATATATATATATATATATATATATATATATATATATATATATATATATATATATAATATTCAATTAATTCCTAAAATACTTTTAAATTTAAATAATGAAATACATTTTGAGCAATGAAACTACATTATCACTATTTTGTGGACTTCCCTTTAGTAGCTTTTAGAGCTGCACCTCGCTTATGTATAAAATTAAGTTATAAGAGTACTTGTTGTACTCTATTTCCGACCGTGATTGCTTTCATGACCTTCCGCAATCCTGACCGTGTTTCTGTTTTGTTGTTACTTTTTCCGTAAAGTCTTGTCTAGTATTCCCCACACAAGTTCTATCGGGTTCTTGGGTTCATGTCAGGAGGCGCCCTCTGACATGGCAGTTGTTTGATGCTCCTGTGGTCCTCCCATTCTTGTCTCCTTTCTTTTCAAGCTGACCATTTCAAAACACCATACCCATACCCATACCCATCCACTGTGTGAAAATTGATCAAACTTTGAGCGAGCAGCCCTGGAGCCTGTGTCCTAGGCTGTCTCCTACTCCGCATCCTCCGTGACATATGGGGGGAAGGGGTGCTCGCGGCCCCTAACAGCCCTTTCCGGGGTGTGGACGAGCCCCCCCCCCGCAGCTTGATGAGATTGCAGAAGGCGGAACCCTTGATTAATATTGGTCATAATTAAAAGAGGCTTTCTCTGGCCCCATAATACCCAAGAGAGTGCAGGTAATTTAGTGCTCATCTTGGCCTAATTTGGAATCATTCTGCCACTTTGGAAGTTTTTAACTGGAGGTCTTCCGTTCTCAATGGATCTTGGAACAGCGAGAAGACATCTTGGAGAAGGCCCAGGTCGTAACTTCGTTCATATTTTACCTTTTTCTTTAAATCGAACTATAATTCTTTTAACGGAAGAAAAGGGGTATTCCAAGATTCATAGCAATTTGTCTTCGCGAGAGGCCACCCTCAGATTGACCAACAATCTGTCCTCTTTGCAAATCTAAGATTTCCTTGAATTTTTTTTTGCTTTCTCGGCTTTTAATAATTACAATATTAAACTGAAAAGATGGAAACGAATATTAGTCATAATAATTAAAAAAAATAATGGAATAAAACCATCATAAAACTGTGGGTCTCTATTTACTTCTTGCATATATATTTGTATATTCGGTTTCCAGAAATGAATGCCTTTTTTTTTTTTTTTTAAAAGAAGTAAAATAATTTTAGTATACAGAACAGGATTCCGAAAGGAAAAGTCTGGGAAATTGCCTTAGGTCAGGGAATTAGTGATGTCAAGGAAAGAAATTCGTTGTGATTATGCTTTGAAACACTTTTAATCAGCATTATTTGTATTTTTAAACTTTCTATACATAATAACACAGTTATATTAGGAATCATAAAATTATATATGTAACAGCATTGCGTGTTACTTCCAATCATACATTGTAGAAATCATTATAATTCTTGTAATCCGAATTAAAACTACAATATTAGAAAATGTGTGTATTTTTAAAAATACAATTAAACATTTGTATCATCATACGCAGTAATGCACATCATGGAATTTGGTTTTATTTTACATATATCAATTAGAATAGATGTGCTAGAATTGTTACTGTGGGAATTAAATCCATACTTTTTTTAGTTATAGGATATAATTCTTAATTATATGATAATCTTTCCTTGTTATATTTATGTTTAAAGTTCAAATTAAACTTCTTTTTTTATTCTTGAAATTTTAATTAAGTCACAGCAAGACAAATTTTAATTACTTATGGCTAGAGGCTTATCTTTTTCGTGAGTTCTCATCGTGGTTAGCAAAGGCAACTAGCAATGTGAAAGTGCATTGCACTGTTTGCAAGAACGATGTTGAACTAAGCAATATGGGTAAAAGAGCCTTGACTTCCCATATGAGCAGAAACAATTATATGAAATATATAAAGGAGAAAACAAATCATCCTTCTTTCGCTGAATTTCTTTCAGCGGAAATGATCCTTTATTTATTATTATTGAAAGCCCCAGTCACCCTTGATTGAAAGTGGCCCTGGGGGCCTCCCTGCCCCAGTGAAGTCTCGAAACTAGATTGTGACTGGACCTTTTCCGTTTACCACTTTTTCTGCACCTTTCTTACAAGCTGCTTCTCGCCTATTTTTTTCTGGATGACGACTAATTGTGCAGGCTAGTCTCTAACCGAGTTCCATCTATCCATCCCTTGTTGTTATAACTTTTTTTTGTCGGAACTTTCTGAAATTTGGTCACGAAATTTAGAAAATAAGAAATTTGTGGGAACTCTGCACCTCCGCCTCCAAAAAATCAACAGGCAGCGAAATATGGTTTCCAACATTATTGACGATACTCGCCCATTTTAAATAAGCAGTGAATACCTATTCACTGTTTATTTATTCGGTTTTGATCGAATCTATGATTTAATATCCTTTTCCACCTCCTTCAACTCAGGGTAAACTTTGTCATTTTGGTTATGTGATGATTATTTAAGCGGTAATCGGATAGTGGAAGGTCCGGTGACTTTGGAAGATGAGGAAGAACCTACCTCCACTGCATTATTATTATCTCGAGTTGAATGTTCCACGTGTGAGCGTGCATTGCCATGAAGGAGGAGGGCACCCTTGTTTGTTGATCAGTGAAGGACGTTTTTATTCAAGAGTTTCTTGTAAATGTTACCATTGCTGAACAGGCGACCTCGAAACCGGCCACAGTTCTTCGTCAATATCTCCCGTTTTAGGTCCCTGAAACCCCTGGTAATCCTGGCCCTCAGCTCTTCCCTCGCGTTGCATCTGGATTTGTTGGTCTCGTTCCACTTTCCCACTCACAGAAGTCGAGGGGGGTTGAAGTCAGGTGAGTTGTGAAGCCAAATGACATATGCTGTATGATTGAAGAAATTCTCCGACAGCCAAGCTTGGATCTTCGGGCTGGTGTGGCAGGGCGCAGTATGCTACCACACAGAAAGGCCTTCCTGTAGCTACCCGGTCGATCTAGGGCAGGGGCTGGCAACCTCCGGCCCGCGAAGGCCTAGCGTCTGACCCCTCACCTTGCTTGGCATTAATATTGCAATCCGGCCCGCGAAACCCTAGCCCCCCCAAAAAAAATTCTGCCAAACAGCGTCTGTCTCAGTAGACTGGTAGAAGGAGAGGGGAATGAGTCTTACGTCTGGCAGTGAAAATGAGTGAAAAATGAGACAAAAATGCATTTTCCTCACAGATACGAAAACCTTCATAGAGACCAAAGTTGTAGAGGAGGCAATTCTAAACAAAAAATGCTTATGACATCATGGCAAGCAGCACCAGCCGTCTCACTGATTTGTATGTTTTTCAGTAAAATTCTTGTATAATGTATTTTAGTATATATATATGGTCACTTTGGGGATTTCGTTTGTCACTCCGGCCCGCGGTCTGCTCCCAAAAATCTCAATTGGCCCCTACTCTAAAAAGGTGGCCCGTCCCTGCTATAGGGCTTCACTACTTCGCTCAGAATATGGATGTACCCGTCGGTGTTCAGCCTGAAGCCCTCAGGGAAGAAGGGTGGCATGACATTAACTTCATGCTGACGTCACCGAAGACCATGATTGCCGCTCGAAATTTCATCTGTATGTCTGGGCACGTCCTTGGGTGCGACAGCGAGCCACCTATTGTTCTGGGAGTTGATCTTCACTTCATCGTAGAACAACCACAGCATGTTTGGCTCCAACCGGTGCTTCAACCTTTTGATCAGCTTCTTGGTGTGTTTGAGTCGTTTTTCCTGCATCACCTTGGGCATAAATTGTTCCTTCCTCATCTTTATGAAAAGTAGCGAGTACATAACCAGCCTGATGACCTTTTCAGCCACTCTTTTCTCCTTTGCAATAGTACGCATCGACTTTCTGGGATAATTGTTGATGATCTCTTGGATTTCAGCGTTCTGGTGCCTTCAGATCGTCGACCATGGAGTTTTCTCTCTGCTATCGCCTTGCAGTTTAATCATGAATCTTCTCGTTCCTTTCTTACCTTTTCCACCAGCCTTTCGGCGCCGATTCCAAGGAGGATCCATGCCTCTTCCGCAAATTGGGGGTTAAAAATTGTCCATAGTCAATTATTCTGCCAAAATAATAAAGCAAAAATGATTATTGTTTTTAAGAAGAAAAAGACCGACAACGAAAGTAAAAAAAATATGCGTAAAATTAGCAGTTTAAAATTGCGAACGAATACCATATGCAGCCTGTATAGGGGAGGAAATTTGGATGAGTTGTTTCAAAAGAATAAAGCGTTGTGTAATAACGAGTGGAAATGAAACTCCTTTTCTTCAAGTTCCCCTTCACACTTTACCAATGGAAAATGACGCACCAATTTCTCTTCCTAAGAATCCAGGTTCTTTTAACTCGGGAATCTCACAACTTGTTTCACGATCCGCAAATTCCCTATTGCCAATGATGTCGATTGTGTTTTGATTAATAAATTTGTTTTTTTTTTTATTGAATTTCAATAGAACACAACAAAATGGCATCACTTTCTGGGGCACTACCTTTACTAGGACACTTACCTGCCTTCACTACGCCCTCCCGGCCCTTAGCGACCGAATTAGACTCCCTATTTTCCTTCCCAATTTAACTCACTCCTTCCTCCACCAACCTCTATTCATATATTTCAGTCACTCCTTTTTAAGTTGGTGGCGGGTTCTCCGCTTTCATTCGGCGGCGTGTGTGGCATCGTTTTCGGGGTGAGTTTGAATTACGGCCCACGCGCGCGCGAGAGAGAGACCCCCTCCCCCTCCATATACACGGACATGCTCTTCAAGTGATCATATTTAGGACAATCTACCTCTCGCTTGTTTTCACTTCCCCTAACTTCACTTTTCTAGCCCTCTCTCTCGAAGATACCTTGCAGGTAGCAGACGGTCAAGTCCCATCCCGGCGTCCATAGGAACACGGGCTGGAAATTATGACCCTCGGGTTCTATTGAAGAGCACACTGTCTCATACGAGTACTAAATGAGAGCACAATACATAGGTTGTAATCTAGGCGAGCACCATACATTGGTTGTACTCTAGGCGAGCACGCTACCTAGATTGTACTCTAGCAGAGCACGGTACCTAGATTGTACTCTAGGAGAGCACACTATCTATGTTGTACTCTAGGCGAGCACCATACCTAGGTGGTACTCGAGTAGATCACCTTACATATGTTGTACTCAAGGCGAGCATAACTCGAATACGAATATCCCTCCTTTCCAGTCGAGTTGAATGAAAAACACGAAACGAGTGCGGTCGGGTATCTTTCTCCCCTGACGCCAGTGCCACGTCAGAGAGGGGGGGGGGCGCCTCCCGTGCTTAATCCTGCGATTGCCCATCGATGGAATGGAAATTCGCCCTCCCTCCCTTATCCCTGGGAACGGGGTTTGCGTGGGGGGGTTACGTTAATTCTAACATTGTTTTTAGGTTCAAGTTCGTGACCTTTGGGTGACCTTTTTACGAAATTGTTCTCTCCATTTGCCCAGGTTTTTGCCTTAACTGTTTGCCACCGTCCACTGTGTGAAATGCCATCGTTGGTCAGTCGGATCCTCGGGAGCTTTCTTTCAATTGCCCCTTGTGCTTTCTAAGGAGGCAGTCTTATTCTGTATATCCCCCCCCCCCTGTCCTTTCAGTCAATATGCCTCAGTTGGATTACACAGGCTTTTCATTCTCACTATCCTCCGCTTGTGCCCATCATAAGGGGGGAAAAATGCACCGTGGGGCATTTTCTTGTGTTTTTTTTAAGTTAAATACCAACGAGGGCATCTCGCGCAGAATGTTGTCAAGAGAGATCTGAAGAGAAAATGTGTGGTAGTTATATGTATAGCCTCCAATTCGTCTGCAGCCATTGGGGTAGGCGCAATCATCCAAATGTTAGCTGCAGCATGTTAACCCATGCTACACCTGACTCCCCCAATAAATTGTTCGCCGTATTGGATGTCCGTGGTACTCGGGACGAGTTCGGACACACAGACTTGCGGACTCTAGAATTTTTGGAGGAGACTGGTCTCCATTTTATTCGACTCACTTTTGTGTTGGTCGCATGTTCCGGTGTCGGGTGGTGGCAGGCCCCGACGCAGAATTGTACTTCCGTTTTCTTGATGTTTTTTAGTAGGGTGTAGGGCTGCTTTTGTTTGTTTGGGGTTTTTGTTGCTTTTGCCTTTTTTTGGGGGGGAAGGGTAGTATTTTTATTAGTTTGTTTTATTTGTAGCCTAGTATTTGGCGACTTATGCCTTTGATGGCACTTGCCAGATTGGCGCTATATATATATATATATATATATATATATATATATATATATATATATATATATATATATATATATATATATATATATATATATATATATATATATGACACCCCCTTTGGGTGGGTGTTATTCCTCGATTTTTACCCCTGGTGCGCCGCCCACCCCTTTGCGGATCACTTGTTGATGACCTGCCTTCATTCAGGTATCGAATGATAATAGCATTCTCGAGCTCTGTATCATTTAGATATTTTTTTTCACTTCATCACTTCGCGTATCCTTGTTTTTTGATGTTTTTTTTGTTAATGAAAACAAAACAAAATCACCTTTGGAAAGGCCATTTTGAAGTGTTTGGCCAACTTCGTCGGAAGATGGCGTTGGTAATTCGAACTCAGAGTGGCCACGCTAACTTTAGCGCCATTTGATGCCGCTTTGGCGTTAATTCTATCACATCGAGGGAGGCCACGTCTGAAGTATTTATTAAAAAAAATGTGTAATCCAATGAGGGATGCTGTGTGTAAGGAGGAAAATGACGTAATGAGTAATTAAATAGATAAGAGGCTAAGAAGGTTTCCTATCGCGGTTGCCCTTAAATATAAGCGCTGAGTCGCGTTATACTTCTATGGAACTCCAGCGTACGGAGGGAGCTGTCTACTTATTGGCGGACCATTCCAGAAATGGCCAGTCTGATCTCTATGATGATTTCATCGAGTCGTGGGATCTCGTCCACGAAAAGTGATGGCATAATTTAAAGCATCCAACGAATGTTTCTTATGAGAGGTACCCAGATTCAGAAGTACGAACATATACCTCCCTTTCTCCCCGCGTGCCATGTTAGTAAATTGACCCTCGTTTCGCCCCCGCTTACCATCACTTGCGACGTGGTTGTCTCCTTTCCTCATACATTTGAGTATTTGTGTTCTTACTACGAACTTTCAAATGTTCCCGGTTGTTATTTGCGCACCCATGCCATTTTCGATCATGAGCGAGATTCCCTGGACAAGATAATGGTTTTACCACCAACCAGCGAACAAGGAACCCTTTCTGGCCTAAGATAAGGACTCCAGTTCTGCCTCTGGGAGATTGTGGATATGAAACGCACATCCTCGGCAGGTTCCGAACGCCCCGGTATTTAAGGAATACGCGTTGGCTAATTCTATTTTGTAAAAAAAAAAAGAGAGACCCTCCATATAACCAAGATAGATGCCCCTGCGTTTAACGCGGTTCGAACTCAAATCACCGTTCCTGAGCCTCAAAAACAAAAACAACATCGCGGATCTATACATTGTATCTGCATACAAACACGAATGTTCGCCCAAGGACTATTCAGGTGAACCAGTCTAACCGTGCAGAGCCATCGTACTAAACGTTGTATTCACTCACCATTGTACAAAGCACAATGGCCCAAGATGGCCATCCCAGTGCGGATGTTCATTGTTTGAAATGGCCACTCGAGAATTAATATCTGAATGCCAGAGCCGAAATTATGAAAATTTGGCTACAACCTGCTGCCATTGATCTCTTGTTTAGGAAAATTTGTCTGCAATAACTCCTTCAAGCTTATCAATATGGCCTAGCGACAACTCTAATTATCCCTTGTGACACCGGTTGGAACGGTAATTGTGTCCCGATATTATGTTTTTGCGAGATTGATGTTGAATTGTCGCTCTCAGCTCGACCCAAAATACGGAAAATCGCTATTATAACTCATAAGTAGTTGCATGGGATTCGTCCATAAAATTTGAAGGTCGTTTCCATCCAGAGACGTATAAGATTTCATTTAGGCTCTTAGTTTGTTCGCTTTCCCCGTACCCCTTTTCAAGCCTCGTCCCGTAGGTCAGTCACTTGGTATTGCAGGCCGATGGGTCTTTTTGAAGTGGCTTTGTTTCCGTTTTATTTCTTTTAGTCTTCTTTCTTGGTAAATGTTGCTTGAACTTTTGAATGCCGCTGTAAAAATGCATTTATTAAACCTTTGCGATCGTTGGCTATTTCACTGTTTTTGCTGTTTTTAGTATCGTTTTTTTCATTTTCCTTCTTTCTGTGCTCTTACTACCCTTGGCTTATGATAGTTCTTGTTCACATCATGTTGGAAGTAGCAATGTGTGGACCCTGCATTTATGCCTCTGGTAGTGTGCGTTTCTATATTCGCTCTGTGTTGCTCATACGAACCTGTTCCTGAAAGTTTTAATGTACACTCCTGGTCCCAACATGTAGGGTTTTGTGTTTTTAGCTCTCCTGGTGCTTTTCGATCATCATTGTTTTTATTATTCCCTCATCTTTCTTTTTTTTGCCTATTTCCTCGTTGTATGGACCTTCTCTCAGTAATTATAAATTTTTAATCCATACCTTTGTTGCGTCACAGGACCCGGGTCCGGGAGTGTTGCGCGTCATCTCGACCTTAAGCTCCTAAAGTATACACGTTAAAGCTACTGCCACTTTTATAACTTACACATCTTTCCACTTTTCCTAACTTTACCAATCCCTTTAGGAACCTCTTCTCTCAAATTTAGCGTTAATATAGCCCTAATGAGTTTGGCTTCCTTTTTTTTATATAAAATCTAAAATTCTAACTGGAGATTATTTTACACTTGAGGTTAATGGGTTTTGCTCCACTCATCTTGTCTCTCCTCTCCCTGTCAGCACCGCGTAAGTTGTGTAGTGTTGGCATGGGGCGTATGATTGCTCGAATCGAGGGTGTATTTATGTATAGTCCTTGTCCGAGGATGGGTGGATGTGAGGCTGAGTTTGACGTCTCGTGTGCGGCCTTACGTGGTCTTAGCCCGGCTCGGGCGGCAAGGATTGAGCGGAGCGAACGAGCGAGTGCTCCCGCCCGGCAGCTGGCCACCAAGGGATTACCGAGCGCGCGTGTCCCGTGTCTCCTTAATCATGTTAAGTGGCAATGTGGAAGTGGTCAACCGCTGACCGTCTCGAATCATGATAAGTGGCAGTGGAGAAGTGTTCAATTGCTGACCGTCTCGGGTGCTTAATGCGCGCGCCTTCTGAGCCCCCTCCCTGCCACCATTCCTAGTCAAATGATTCCATCTCGCGGGAGTCGGTTGAGCGTATTTTGCAGATTATTTGCTTCTACTCGTATGTGCGATTTATGGGATTCGTAATCACCCTCGGTCCGTTTTGTAAGGCTTGTTTCCTCTACTTTCCGGCGGGGTGGTTCAAGTTCGTTCCTGAGAGTCCGGTTTCTCTTTGCGCGTTTCTCTTGGCTGTCCTTCGTCTCATTTTTACCCCACTACGTTAATGGCATGCCCTCTTTGGTACATTTTTTCTTCAAAAGTATGGTTTCCTACCATTCTGTAGCCAGGGTTGGCAAATAAAAAAACCCGGGTTTGTTTGTTTTTTTCAAAATTCCACTTTTTTTTCAAGAAATGAATGCCACTTATCATTATTTTATTCCAAATTCATATTTATGTTTATAATTTCAACAAATATGGACCAAATTAAGGTTATTTCTCTGATACTGACTCATAATAATTCATCTCTCCTTCTACAAGTTATGGCTATCGTGGGTACCCACAATTCTTGATCAGTGATCTGTTCTTACTATAATATAATTATTAAACTAAGTAATTATTAATATTATAGAAAAATAGAGATAGCTATTCTTTTTCTATGTTATTCTAATGCTTGTAGCTTTTGTTTTTTGAAAAATCCTAGATTTGAAAAAACCCAGAATAAAACCCGGGTTTTATTGTTTTTTTTTAAAAAAAATTGTTTTGTTTGCCAACCCTGTCCGTAGCGCCCCTTTTCTCACTCGCGCACGCAAACGCGCACACGCAATTCTAGCGGCATCAAGTGTTGCGCGTCCTCCGTGTCCCGAGCGCCCGAAGAAGACCCTCTTTAGACCACTCTAGTTATATACCTTCCACTTATTTCTCCTTCCCTAATGTCACCCCTTTCTTTACCGACCTCTCCTCGCAAGCTAGCTGGTGGAGATGCCCTCGTTGGTTTACGATTTTCAAGGAAATGAGTAATGAATCGGGATGAGATTCGAAGCTATTCACTGCGATGAACGAGGAGAGTCGCCAATTTAAGCTCTCTCGCGGAGGGTTTGAGTGCCATCTTTCTCCCCTAGTCGAGTCCATGCAGACGTGGGAAATAGTGGAAGATAGTCAGATGAAGAAATAAGAAAAAGAGGAGTAAATCAAGGTTGAAAAGATGATGCAACAAACCTCGGCAGCCCGAAATGACGAGTCGGACAGTCGCATTTGAAGACAAATTTGCAGAGTATTCAAAAGAAACTATTGGTACAGATTTAGAGAGTACTGGTAATCAGAAGTAAGCAGTAGAGGAAATGAAAAGTAAACAGGGTACAGGTATTCAAAGGTACACATAGAGTGCAGGTAATCAAAAGTACAGATAGTACAGGTATTCAAAAGTACACATAGTACAGGTAATCAAAATGCACAATTTTACAGAGTACAGATAACAAAACTACATAATTATGCAGATTATTGGTAGTCAAAAGTACACATGCAGCTAATCAAAAGTACACATTCCGAGTACATGTAATCTAAAGTAAACAGTACAGACAATCAAAAGTACACATTTATACTGAGTATAGTTAGTCTTAGGTTCACATACAAAGTACAAGTAATTAAAAATACATGTATACAGAGTACTGGTAAACAGTTAATAAGAAATAGAGTACAGACAATCAAAATACGCATTTATTCAGTACAGATAATCAAAACTACGCATTTATTCAGTACAGACAATCAAAACTACGCATATCAAGTACAGACAATCAAAACTACGCATTTATTCAGTACAGACAATCAAAACTACGCATTTATTCAGTACATACAATCAAAACTACGCATTTATTCAGTACAGACAATCAAAACTACGCACTTGTACAGTGCAGGCAATCAAAAGTACACAGGATGAATGCAGGTAATCAAATTACAAATTTATAGAGTACAAGTATTCAAAAGTAAACATATATACATTAAAGGCAATCATATGTGTACAGGTACAGTACAGGTAATCCAAAATAAATATAGAGTACAGTTAATCAAAAGTACACATACAGTATGAGTACTCAAAATTACACAATGCAGATAGTCATATGTCCACATAAAGAGTACGGATACTCATAAGTACACATAAAGAGTACGGGTTCTCATAAGTAGACATGCAGAGTACGGTTACTCATAAGTAGACATGCAGAGTACGGGTTCTCATAAGTACACATAAAGAGTACGGTTACTCATAAGTAGACATGCAGAGTACAGTTACTCATAAGTAGACATGCAGAGTACGGGTTCTCATAAGTAGTCATACAGAGTATGGATACCTAAAAGAACATTTGTTACAGAATAAAGGTTTTTGTTACGAACAAAACAGGTATTTGAAAGTACAAGTTTGTTACGGTTGCTGGTACTGATTTTTAGGTTGATGTACAAGAAAGTACATTTGTCACAGTGCAGGTACTAGAAAGTACATATTTGCCACAGTACTGGGACTCTAAACTATATTTGTCACACAGTGCAGTCACGAAAAATACATATTTGTCACAGAGAATACTTAGTCGAAAGTACTCCTCCGCCCCCCCCCCCCCGTTCCGTCCTCGCAGATTCCTATCGCCGCGGCCGTTGGAGAGAGGGAAAGAGAAACGCGGGTTGCATATTTTTAGCCATTTCCGTGGATGGCACCGAGCACCTCCCTCCCACGCCGTCCGTGGGATGCGGAAGCGTCCAGTGATGAAAGAACGGGTGAAAGGAGTGATGAATGGGTGAAATTGGGCCGAGAATCATCGGGTATCTCCCTCAGAAGGTGTGTGTGTGTGTATCTCTATCTCTTTAATATATATATATATATATATATGTGGGTGTGGGTATGTGTGTGATGTATAGAAGGAGATGAGGGAAAGATTACAGGGAAGGAAAGGGGTAACAACTAAATTTGTGACGATTTTCGAAGCAAGTTTTGTCCGGAGAGAATTTTGAATAACTGTTAAATTTAAATGATCCCTCAGACATATTGTAATTTGGAATTTGTTCTATCAATAGTGACTCAAATTATGTCTTTTGCAATAATTATCAAACTTATAGACTAGTTTGGCATTATTAAAATCATATTGATTACAATTCCTGTCGCTGAACAAACTAGAAGCTAAACTTCCTCTTCTTGTATCGCCCCCGATGTGCATATATGTGTTTATTAAAGTTCCCAATTTCCCCTACATAAGATTTATTGCAATTATTACATGGCATGAAATACACTCCGACTGTTGGTTACATGGTTTGTTCTGAAAAACACTTTCTTATAGTCTGGTTATATTTAAAGCCTATCTATCATAATATTGGTATTTGTGGCGACGTCCTTTAGTTTAGACAGTTGTGGGGCGAAAGGTAATATAATTATAAAGGTTTTGTTCGAAGCGTTATTATTGTTATTAGATCAATAATAAATCCGTCTGGCTCTGGAATGACATGGTTCAATAAACCATAAGGCATACATTAGACCAATAAAGTTAAGTTTTTGAAGGAGGCAAGGGATGCAAAATGCGATACGCTCTTAAGATTTGTGATAAGACCACGGATTTCTTAATTTCATTTATCATGGAATGAATAAAAATGTGTATACGTATTTGCATTTATGGGTTTGCGGTATACAGAATGTATTATCGAGCAGTTGATTCCCATAAATTTTGTATTGAGGAACGGTAGCGAGATGTCTTATTCCCCCTCGAAACGAAGTTGAATTAGTAACTTACAACATTATTATGAAAATAATACTCAACTTTAACAAAATGAAAGAGATCGTGAATGAGAAGTGAGTGATTTCTAACAACGCGGGAGTTTTATACTTCTGACTGTATGTACCGAAGAATGCTTGAAGTGAATGTGGGGACTAGGGTGAGGTAAAGTCCTTCCCTGGTCATTGGAGAGCAGAGAAGTTATTGGGGTCGCGGATGTCAAGAAGAGGAGTTTAGACGCAGATCAAGAGTGCGACTCTGATGTTTTCCACTCATCCAGGAATGCTTGATGAAGTGGACTCAGATGAATTTAAGTCCTTGTGTACACTACCGATCAAAATAAGAGAACGATTTTCCTCCTTTATTAAAATATTGTAAAAAATATGATGAGTAGATAAATGAAATCCATGATGAATAAAGGCATGCATTTAATATATTTTATGAACATTTCATATGATTCAATCCTATATTCACGAAATTATACTAAAATAAAATAAAATATTGACAAGTGCAAAATAAGAGAACGATTTTTTTTAAAATCATCTGGCAACATTTTGCTTAGTAGGTAAGAACTGTACAACCGTCATTTTTGTCGTACTTACTCTGCAAAGATACCACCACACGTGAATGTAACTCTTGAGGACTGGACTCTTTTGCGATTTCAAGAGAGGTAGGAAGGACAAAGAGTGGGATTTCGTGCGTTATCAAGTTATACATTGAAAACCAAACCTATAAATCTTCTTGAAAAGTAAATCGACCCCGAGAAGACAGAGCTATTAGGCGTTTCTCTATGAAGGGTCCCTTCGAGACTGCAGCAAGAATTTCTCGAAAAATTAAGACCAATAATAGCAAAGAAGGGAGCCGTTTGACATTGTCTCGTCGTCTCAATGCATCTGGTTTAAAATCTCGTTCTCCAGCAACCAAACCAATCGTCAGTAAGAAGAACCAGAAGGCGAGATTTAAATATGCTGAAGCTCGTGTTGTTTAGAGAGATAAAGATTGGTAGATAATTAATTTTTGCGACGAAATTAAATTTAATTTAGTTGGATCTTTGTCGCAGGTGAAAAATTTAACCTTAACCAGCGTCATAGTATGGGAGATGTTTTCGTCTGAAGAAGTCGGTCCGCTAGTGCGGATAATTGGGACAGTAAATGTTATACCTTCACTTTGAGCATCTCTAAGCCAGTCAGCAGTATTTGTGCAGGACAACGTGCCATACCATACTTCAAAGAGAGTAAAATGCTATTTTGAACAAGAAGATATCGAAGTAATGAAGTGGCCTGCTCAGAGCCCGGACCTGAACACAATCGAGAACCTCTGGAAGATCATTGGAGACAAAGTTGAGACCAGCAGCCTTCAACTGTGACAGATTTATGGACGGAAATTCAGCACGAATGGAACAAATAACACCAGAATCTTGCAAGAAACTGGAAAGGTTCTGTGGTCGTCGTTACGTCGAAGTAAAAGTTTGAAATTTCATCGTTGTCAAGTCTTGCTTTGTTTTCGGAATCTCCGCATTCCCTGGTTTGCGATATCCGTGACGCCACGGTTTTGGCGAGCCGGGCAGATGTCGAGATTATCTTCTGATGGGTTCCTGGACATGTAGGAATTGCGGGGAATGAGGGCGCCAAAGAGTCCGCGAGGACTCTGCGACCGGACCAGCGTTTCGCTCTTCCTCACACTGACTACATGGCAGGAATACGGGCAGCTCTTCGGACTGCTTGGCAAAGAAGATGGGAGATGGTCGAAGGGAACTTAAAGTTGCGTGCCATTGCGCTGCGACTATTCCCATGGACCTATCCCCTAATGCCGCGACGGCTTCAGGTCGCTTTCTGTCGGTCTCCGAATCGGACATACTCGTGTGACGCATCGCTATTTGATGGAGCGCTCATCTGCGCCCTATTGCGACGACTGCGTCATTTCCCAGACTGTTCGGCACATTCTTGTTGAATGCCCCAGTCTGGGTGATCTTCGCGCACGTTACCTGTCCCGGTACCGGGATGGGCGGGTCGCTACCGCCTGTCCTTTGTACTCGGGACGAGTGCGTGCACATTGACTGGTGGACTTGTTGACTTTTTCGGGGAGGCCGGGCTTCTCCCCTTTATTTAAGAAGGTTCTATTTTTTCTTTGTTTGTTATTGTTTTCTTTGTAGATTGCACGCTCCTGCACCGGGGTGAGGGATACCTTTGCCCCCGCTGCCGGAGATTGCTTCCTAAGTGTTAAGTTTTTCACATTTTTATTATTGTTATGTTTTCATATTTTTAAGTTAAAGTAGCCTTGTTCTAGGCTGTCGTGTTTCCGGCAACTGATGCCCAAGTGGGCAGTTGCCAGATGGGCTTTAAAAAAGAAAGAAAAAAAAAAGAAGTTTTCAGTGTACATATTTGCTTACTAAACAATTCTGTAAATGATCGTTCTCTTATTTTGCACGTGTCATTATTTTATTTTGTTAGTTTATTTAGTATAATTTCTTGAATATACGATTGTATCATATGAAATCTCCATTAAATATAGGTATTTAAATGCATGCCTTTAATGAGTATGGAAATTTTTGTGTGTGTCTGCTCGTGATAAAGCAGTTTGTGTATGTCCTTAGGATTGTGAGGGTTTAAGTGAAAAAGAAGAAAAATGAAGAGCAACTCTCCACATCCACAATCTGAACGCTGTGCCTTTATCAAGAATTCTCTTCAATTTGCTATAAGCCTTTTAATGCATTAGTGTTGCAAGTTAAACTTAACACAACTGACTTATGTTTCTCAGCACTGTGTGAGCCAAGAAAAGCGTATCTCCAGAGTATCGTAGTTTGATAAGCGAACTCTCCAGGTGGACCGTACAAACCCCATAATTTCAGAGCGAGCTTCTGACGATAGGCGTCGCAGAGATGGGGAGTGAGTAACTTCCCCAAAGGGAGAGGCAAGCTAAATTTTTATGTGGATCATATTTCCATTTTCCCTCTCAAACAAGGGAAATATTGCGAAAAACACCCACCCTCTGAGAAACAAGGCAAGGCATTGATTGCCTCTACATGATTTACACGTGCACAATAAGTTTTCTAAAACAGAAAATGATTAGATAATACATTGAATATTATGAGATAAATGTATAATTGTAAAACTCATGACATGAAGCAAAAATAGTAACAAGAGAGATATTTGATGGCATGAACAAACATACACAATAAAAGGTAAGCAAAATAATCGCAAAAGATAATAGTTTGAATATAATGCAAAATATACAGCAAA
Organism: Ceratothoa steindachneri; assembly: GCA_963969495.1. Taxonomy (NCBI): domain Eukaryota; kingdom Metazoa; phylum Arthropoda; class Malacostraca; order Isopoda; family Cymothoidae; genus Ceratothoa; species Ceratothoa steindachneri. Next base: position 153,271,585 of record OZ018320.1, read on the forward strand.
ATGATTTGAAAATAATTACAAAATGCATAAAAAACATGGTATGAATGAATCGACCATAGAGGGCATACCTGATGTGACAATCAAATAACAAAATTAAATAATAATGAACCTCTTTTACCCTACATACTCGTATGTGCAATCTTGATCCAATCATCTCATTATATCTTACCTCTGCAGTTGAATCATGAAGAATCAAAAGAATAAACAGGATTAAATGAACGGTTGTCCGGCCGATCACATGATATGGTTGAAAGCAATAAATATCGTGAAACATGAAAGCACGTATTTACATGGATCTAATTTCATTAATTCAGCTTGCATAAAAGTTGAGTGGACAAACGACATTTTGAAATACTTTACGATGCATTTTGAAAAGGAAAAATGATTTCCAGATTAACTTACAGTCAGTGTCATTTTTCTTAATGTGTATGTTACTCGACGCTTGTGAATTGATTGGTGAGTGAATATGAAAAAAAAATTAATTGAGGGCGCATTTCCACTGAAGGCCACCGTGAGACTGTGCACATGTGTATACATGCAGGATATACAGCGATGAAAAAGAGAAGGTAATCTAGAAAGCGTTAGTTGTGTGTCTATTATAAATGACATCTAAAGTAAGCATTTTAAATTTGATCCTTATGGTGTGATAAAATTTATCAACGAAATTACAATAATTCCATTGATAAAATTAAGTCTTACACCATAAGGTTTTCAAATTTAAAGTGGTCAGTTTCGATGTCATTTCTTTGTTCACTAAAATACCCTAAAACGATCTTTTGTGTGGTTACCAGAGGCCTTGCAATGTATTTATTTGCTTATTCCTATCCATGTTTGCGTAGATTTGATCAAACTGTGCATTTAAACTTGCCTTTTTTACGTCCAGCGTTTCGGAATGGCGATGGGATCGCACTTTCTCTATTGTTGATCTACCTATACAGGGAATTTCTTTTAACGTAAGCTACTTCCTCGCATCCTTCCAAAACATATCATTCGGCACCGCTTTGTGGACGATATGTTCTGTATTTGTCCGATTGATTGTGTTATAAACGATTTATTGTGTACCCTAAATAATCTTGTTCTTTCAATAAAATTCGCCACAAAATAGAAGAAACGTACCTTCCTTAAACACCATGGTTCACCGTACCCCTCAACGTTTCAAGTTCTGTTTACCGTAAGCGTATTCACGTCCCTATATTCGCCGCAGCGAGAAATGGACGATAGGGTGCAGCAAGCATCGTCACAGGTGTCCCCCACTGTTGCCATATCTCCACAGATCAGCTTTGACGGTGTTTGCCGCACCCCATCGTCCATTTCTCGCTGCGGCGAGTATAATATACATTTTTATTCTAACCAGCCCCAGAAAACGAAAAAAAAAGAGTTTTCACTTCTATATTTGCCTACCATTTCAAGTTGCTCGTTGTTAATTGTAATGTACATCATGTCGACCTCTGTTTAGTTTGTCATGACATTGTTTTTCCAAGATTTATTTTGGAGTCGACTCTTTTGCTTTCAAGGTTATGTTCTTGAAGCATTGTTTGAATATCTTCTAGGTTTCAGGTACGAGTACAATATCGTCTGCGAATCTGAGGCCATTGAGGAATTTCCCATCGATTTTATTTCCTTTGAAGTTTCTTTTAGACAGGACGTGAACAATTTTGGAGGGATAGCATCTCCTTATCTTACGCAATTCTGTAAATGAAAGATCTAATCTAGGATCTACAATTTTTGTGTGTGTTCTATAATATTTATGTAAACGGGATCTATACCTGATTCTTCAAGGTTGTTATGATCTTTCTTTTGAATCAAATGCTTCCTGGTAGTCTATAAACACCAAGTATAGAGGGTTATTGTACTTTGAAGTTTTCGCAATGTGGGTGGTCAATCGTCGAGAATCCTTTTCTGAAGCCAGTTTCTTTTATCGGCTGTTGGTCATCTGTCGGTAATGACTTGTGAAGAGTTTATATACGCACAAGAGAAGGCTGATTGGTTTGTAGATGGTAAGGTCCGTTTGATCACCTTTTTTTGTAGAAGGATTATTATGGTATTGTGTTAGTCCTCAAGAATCGTGCCTTATTTGAGACATTAAATGAAGAGGCAAGCTAGTTTGTCCACAATAAATCCTCCAGCATTTTTCAACAACTCCGAAGTGATATTATCTTGAACTGGTGCTTTGAGGCTCATCATATGGTTGATTGCAATTTCAATTTCTAATTTGAGAACGGCCGTGACATCATTGGTTGTTGTTGGTTGGTTGGTTGTGGTTCGGGATGGTATTGTTGCTTAAATGCAATTTTTCATAGTTCTCCTTTCTCGATCCTCGGTTATTGTACCATCTTCCTCTTTTATAGCAACTATGTGAGATCACATTTTCGAAAAAAAAATGTTTAGCCAGAAAGTAGGGATGATAGGGACTGAGAGGATACGCAACTCTCCAGAACCTGGCTATCTCGCGATTAGAGGGGGTCTTTGAGATCCGTTAATAATTACGGAAGAAAACCTCGAAGGACCTCAATGTACGAACTTTTGAATCTTGTTTTCGTTTTATGACGTCACCTTCGCTCACTTTGACTCCAACGGTGGTCTCCTTTCGGATAGTATGGCCATGCATGTGCCGCCCATTTTCATTTTCCCGTGATTACTTAATGAAGCTCTTTTAAAAAAAACAAAAAAAACTGGCGGTGATCCCCGCCTTGGCTCGTATTTTATTTGAAATTTAAAAATATCCCCTCGCCTGTCATCGGGCGAAGCGATTTGGTTATGACGGTGATGATCCCTCGTTTCGTGCGGTCTCTGATTAATTGGGACAAGCAATTGCCGAAAGATCCCCTCGGGACCCGTCATTGGTGAAGGATCCCCTCGGGACCTGCGGTAATTGTGTTACAGAAGAGTCAGAAAGGGAGGAAGGGTCGGGTGCTAGTAGGCAATGGGTATTCATTCGTGGCCGGTTTTCTTCCAACTGGGTGTTATCAAGCGAAGTGCATATCTGTGTTACACAATTTCCCCTCGCTCCTCCCCTCTTTCGCTCCGTTTCCTCAGGACCCCTTTTTCCAACGGGGCATTTACTCAATTCATGTCCTTCCCTCGTCAGACGCGGTCGAATTGCCGCGTAATTCGATTATTCGGGGCGTCTTTCGCGCGCTTTTTTTCATCCTTATTTGACGCGGGATTTTTCTCGTCTTTTTAGTCAACTTGTTCATCCTCTTTCCTCTTTTATCACTCTCCCCTTTCACTCCTTATTTGGGGGAGGTTATTGCATCCCCCCCACTCAATTATGTACATTTGTCTTTATGCGAACACTTAAATGAATGGCGTTTAAGAACTACAAGAGGGAAAGCTATACAGTACCCCAAACAGGTAATTTAAGATGGCTTTAATGATGAGAGAGTTATAGGCGCTCTGCGACAAGGTTAGTTAGAACAAAGCTTCAGCACGGTGTATAAATGGATTCTTAGAGACTAGGTTCGGGATATGGCAGATTTGGTGATTATAAGTACGAAATCAAACGGTTCATATGGAGCAAGAAGTGTTCCTAAGTCCCCTCGTTCATTCTCTACTATTATAAGACGCAAAGTTTCCTCCCTTACCCCCCCCCCCCTCCTCCTTTAGGGTGGTCCGGTGTTCGTTGGTGGCCGTCCACTGAGTTGCGCGTTCGTTGGTATCGCTCTACTGAGTATCCTCTTCTGTGCCACTTTCGGGACAATTTGAGACGCGATCTCCCTCTCTCTCTACCTTTTTGGAGTTGATTCACTTGGCAGCTCTTCAATTCTTTGTCGTCAATCCTTATTCGGATCATTTTATATTTATATTCCCCTCTTTTTTTCCCACATTTGTTGGAGATAGCCATGATGATCATTTCCGAAATAATAATTATAATAGTATTAGTAATAATCTAAATTTTTATCTATCCGTCCTTCCCATTTTGAGTGAACGAACATGTCTTCGTTGTCCCTCCCCCCCTCCCACGTCGGTTTCCTAGATCACCCCAAAAAGTGAGTTCGGGTTCGAATTTGTTTCGAGGGCGTCTCCAAATCGGACACACGCGGACGCAGCGGCATCTAACGAGCGTTCCCCTCAATCTTACTGCGACATCTGCGTGGTTATCCCAAACTATCCACTACTTTTTTGCCGCATATCCCAGTCGGGATCTTTGCACAGGCTACCTGTCCCGGTACCGGGATGAGCGAGGTCCCTATCGCTTGTTCTTTGTACTCTGGACTGAACGAGTTCGTGTACTCCTAAATAGGGTTGTAAAATTCCCGGGAATTTTAAACTCTGAAACTTTCCAGGGGAATTTATTGGAAATTTAGGGAATATTCGGGAATTTTCAGATGGTTATGAACGCCCTAAAAAATATAAAAAGAAAAGGGGTGGTCCCTTATTCCTGGGGAGAATTAAAAGTCATTTGTAAAGAAAATTTCTTATTTCAGTCCAAATATAACTTACTAAGTTTTAGATAACCTTATTTCAAAATGTGTGTCTGTGGCATTATTCAATATGTGAGCTGAAAACCTTGTTTGTAAACTAAAATTTCACTCAAAACGTTTATATGTAAGCAGAATAAAAGAGCAAAACTTATCATTAATTATAATCACTGGCTATGCTATACAATTACACTAATATAGGAGAAAGGGGCGAGTGTTGCTGGTTTGTGCTTGACATACATACTTGATTCTTTTGGCTTGTTTATCTAAGTTGTCCCCAGTCTCCAGCTTCATTACATCAGAAAGAGAAGATCGAGGCTGTTTGCAGCACACCCAATTCCTGTTATGTGAGGAAAATCTTCATTGATAAGCTTCCAAGCAGCTTTCATGTTGGCTGTATTATCTGTGTCTACAGCAAATACCTTTTGATTGCCGACTTGTTCAATAACAGAAATGATTTCACTAGCAATGCACACTGGTGTCAGTGCTTCTGAGGAAAACTGGTTGAGGAGTTTATACTTATGCAATTAATTATCGATTCTTCCCTGCACATTTGACCAGCCATCTGATACTACAGAAAGACAGTCCGCATCCCGAATCGCTTCTGTTACCCTATCTTGAACACGCTTGTATTCTGAATCTTGAAGATGAGTTCTTAAAGCATGTCTTGCAGGAAGCTTGTGCGATGGGCGCATTTCTTCGAAAAACTTTCTCCAGTGGACATTTTCTGTTAGCATATGTGGTGAACCAGATGCATAAATTGTTCCTGCTAGACTTTCATTCAGTTTTTGTTTTTGATTACTGCTCATTCTGTCAAAGAATCCTTTCACATTTCCTTGATAATTACCAAATGCTGAAGTGCTGCTGGATTTATCAGCCTTTGCTACTGATAAGCTTACTCTTGGTTGCTGGGCTGCTGATGGGAATCAGGTTAGCTTCCTTGTTTTTTTTTTAAACATTTCTCTAAATGTGCTGCTTGCTTTGTAGCATTTTTAGTATACTGCGCTGAACAATGCCTACAGAGATAAATAGTTTTTACTTTTTTATTCACTGCAGTGAAATGCTTCCATACATCACTCTTCACTCGTGGCACTTGTGTAATTGTTTATTTTATGGGAAGGGAGAATACTGAAGCAGAAAAGAACCTTCTCCCTGGCAAACCTAATTCGCATACATTTCATGAATTGGTTCTAGTCTATGACAGTAAATCTTAACTCAAATTCACAATATATCCTACACCAGCCAACCTTTTATTATCATAACATAAGTTCCCCACAGGATTATCTCCCAATATAGTTTATGATGTCATTGACCACCTCACAAACCATCTGTGGAATTAGCTATAGCTAGTGTGTGGTGTGTGTATCGCAATAAGCTAAATAATGCCAAAACTTTTCATATCTTGTCAGTTCTCCGCATTTGGGTTGTTTATGATAGAAACGACCTTAAAAGTTATACTTTTAATAAGTGACGCACTTATAAAATACAATACAAATTTGACAGTTATGCAATAATTCAACTTACATGAATGCTATGCAGACAGTGAAAAGGATGAAGAGGTGAGCAGGGACGGGGAGTGACACCGCAACCTCCTCTCTGTATGCTGTTTCTGGCTGAAGTGGGTACTGGGTAGTGTAATGAAAGACTAGCACAGTGAGACAGAGTGAGGATTAGGACGCGTTCAGTCCTGTCACTCCCGTAAGAGTTCCGTTCAATACGTGGCCATGAACTGTACTAACTGGAGTTGAAGACTCTTATTTTCTACAGACTTTCTTAGAGATTGTCTCATTGCAATATGCCCACTCACACAGAGATATTATTAGGTCATTACAAAGTGTATTGGAGTACTTGCAAAGCTACAGTTTAACTGGGAACTAAATATATTTCTAAATCCTACCAAGAATTTGCATAACTCAAATCATGCTTTTGACAGTGATCAGTGACACCAACCTTGTAGGTATCGTAATTGTACTGAAATGCATTTTTTCAATGCTCAACTGCATCTAATTAAAACATATATTACCCAAAATTGCTTTACTTATTAATACACAGAAAAAAATTTGAATATTCCTGAAAAATCCTGGAAAGTTTCCATTTTACAGGAAACTTTCCCACCCTTTGCAACCCTACTCCTGAAAGTGGTGCGCCGAATTTTCAGAAGATGTTGGGTACATTCTGAGACGCCCCCGACGCCGGACCCTTCCTTTTCCATATTTTTTGGAGGGGGGGGTCTTTATAGGTTTTTGTTGTTTTTAAAATAACATTAGGCTTATTTAATTTCCCCAGATGCGATCCCCCACTGTGTTTTGCGGATTGGCGGGAGGTAGTATGGCATTCTTTGTAGTGTGAGTCTTACTCCTGATTTATTCTTTCCTTACTGTTTCCATTGAAACATTCCCTCGTTGGATTACGCAATGACGCGAGTTTTTCTTTCTTTATTGTGAACCTCTCTGGTTTTGTTACTGATATCCATTCTGCCTTTGCAGGGGCGATTCTGCGACTGTCCCTGCTTTTTCACGAGTCGAGCTAACGCCTGGGGGGACCCCGTTCAGATACCGGTTTGGTGAGTATTGTTATTTTACCTCTCCCTGTCCTGTCTGTTTGCCGCTCTTGCTGTCTCCAGGCTGTGTGTTAGTTATAACAGTCTCCAATGTCGACTGTGGCCTTATGAACAGTGGGGAGTCTCGTATCTTCTGTAGGTTTCTTGTTTCCCTGAGGTTGTGTCTGCTTGGTAGGGTTGTACCCTTGGGCTGGAGTATCCTTGATAGGTTTGTACCCCTTGGTTCATGTCTCCTCGAAATGTTTGTACCTTATGGTTGTACATCTGAGTCGTGTATGCCTGGAGGTGTTGGTTTGAATCCGAGACGCACTTGCCGCTGTCATGTAGTTTACACAGTCCGGGGTGTCTCGAGGTACAGGGGTGGGGCGCCCTCCGAGCCCTGCCAACCAGGGCGATGGGATCAGTTTGGGGCGGTGATTTTTAGATTCCTTGACTCGCAAAGTGGTTAAGATCGTACTTCTGAGAAACTGCGCTGTTGTACGAACTTGTTTTGGAGGTTTATACCGTGCTCGCCTCGCCTAGTCTTGCGGCTTGACAGGATTTGTTTTATTACAGTTTATGCCGCCTCCGGTTCTTTATATTTACTGATATTTATTTCGTCTATCTATCGTTATTCTCATTCTCGATCCATCTATGTAAAAATGCCCTCATTGGTCGTCATTTCTCCTAGCGCTTTATGTTTTTAAGGTTTGCCAGACTGATACTTACCATCAGCGAAAGTGGTTGATGTTGATTTGTACTTATCCCTCTGTTCGTGTTTTTTTTTAATGCATATAATGTATGTATTTTCCCCCGTTTAGAGATTGCCACTTGCTGTGGTAATCGTGCGAAGTGCGTGCGCCCAGTTGGCGCCGATCCTTCTGAAAGAGAATGCCTACATCCTTGCCACGAGAAGGGAACTACAATGGCCACTTTGGCAAACTTGTTTCTCTAAACTGAGGGGAGATGAAACGGTGATACACGAGAGGCGGCTTGCTTTACTACGCATGCGCGTATACACATTGAAATGTACATATACTCGCGCGTGTACACTTACTCTAGTGACAGCAATTCCAACGCACGATCGCAAATCTGATTTCGGGAAGGGTATGTTTGCAAATTAAGTGCCGCTCGGAGCGCGGAAGACGCCGCCCGCAATCAAATATCAATCTGGGTGTAGAGGCGCCTGGGGGACCCATCCTGGGACATGGGATCTCGATAAATGAACTGATAAGGCGTCCATCTGAGGGTGCAGAGGGGTCGTTCCCCTCAGCCCATCCTCGGTCGAGAAAAGGCTCATTCCTGCCTTTGGTCGTTGTATTCATTCAACCTCGTTTAGAAATCGAGGTTTGTCGCCGGTTGATGGATCTCTCCCTGGTGATCGAGCAGCATTTGATCGCTATTGGGCGGACTGGCATCGGTTTGTTGGCATTTTTATGACTCTGGGCCTTATTTCAGTTTGTAATGTACGCTGGGGGGGGAGGGGTCGTTGAATATGTATAGGGGTGGTAGTGCATGGTTCAGGGTCACCACTGAAAATGTGTTTGATTTCATTGTTTTGAAAATGGTGCAATAAAAAGTATTTACATGAGAGAATTCTCTTCTACATTTCCGCAAGGTTCTGCTTTGCATTCATAACATTTAATGCAAATAAAGATGCATCGTTTTCATAAATTTTGGTATTTTTTTATTTTTCTTCTTATAAAACTCGATCATTTAAAGCCCTTAACAATCCCACTTTAGTGGTGATTGGCGGCCCTGTGTGGTTCTTTCCTTATATTTTCGAGTGTCATTGAACCTACTTTTTGAGTAATTATGTAACGTACTTATGAACGAAAAGGTTTTCAGGACAAGAACTAGATTTATGGTAGTACGATCCGAGTTCGGAACCATTTTAATGACTATTTCAAGTAAATGAACTATATTCATCCTGGAACATGACTGGAACGTGAACTTCTGTGGGCATATCTGAATTTTCAAATACCGCGGATTGTTGCTCAGTTTTAGAACGATAAGTGTCGAGGCGGAGTCTCGGAATACCTCTTCTTTTGCCATGATCATAGTCAAATTTAAAAAGGGGACATATCAAGTCAATTTAGTCAGTGAGTGATTCTGAAAAGTCTTCATGAAGTTAGGTTTATTCTGACCAACCGTCGGTTCAAGCCTCCAAATGTTGTGTATAAAACAAAACAAAAGAAAACAAGCCCAAGAAAAGCACCTCTCGTTATCATGTGGTTATTGAAGACACACAGGTAAAAGGGAAAGTGTCTTTTAATCTAAGGCTATTATAATTGGTCCAGATATTCGGTGAAGGTTCACAATGTTAGGGCAGGGATCGGACTTGGGTTGCTGATGCAGATAAATGCATTTCTCTCCTTACAAGACTTTTCTGAAATGGTCCTATTGAAAAAAGTAATAATAAACGCGTGTTTGCCCATGAATCTTCCTTTTGCAACAGGGCATCAAAAGAGTATTTTGGACATAACTTCCAGCTGCGTCAGTAGCTGATCGCCCATTCAGTGGATAAGCTGATACTCGCCCCCGTAAAGTTTAGGTAGCTCCACAAGCATCATCTTGCTCATAAATAAAGCACAACACCGCTATCATTTCCCTTCTCACCTTCACGGCGCAATGTACCCATTTTCTCCTCGATTCCGGAGCCCTGTCGGTATGAAGTATTAGGGCACCCTATGTGGTGTAGGGTACGCATATAACTAGCTGGTGTAAAAAATAATAACCCTGCCACACGAGGACCGGCCCCTTATACCTTCCGACTCTCCGGTGAATGTCATTCTAATCTTTATGTACACTTTAATTAGGGGGTCGGGGATCTCGTCCACGATTCGAGGGTCGAATGACTCTCCCTACCAACGAGAGGATGGCCAGGGTATCAAACTACTTTCTTGGTCGAATCGGTCCTCTGAGATTGGTTTCAGATAACACCCCTCGTGAAAACAACCTCAAAGGAGACCGACACGAATACTCCCACGATCACCGGAATCGGATCTTTTAGGCCGGACGTGAGCGGAAACGCGTCCAGCTACAATTGCGCGACTCCTTAATTCTATACCCTCGCAACAGCGAATGGAAACGCGACGAATTATTCTTAATAGCTATAACTTAATTCTTCAAAAATTGATTTCGGACTTGAAATTTCTAAATATAATTGTCACGTTTAACTGGAGGGGGAATTTATGTTTACGTGTACTTCATGTAAGTATTTTCGATTGTTCTCCCAGCACTATTTTCCTCTTTACTTGAAGGTCTCGGGTGGCGTTTCTTTTATACTACTACTTTAGATTATTTAGTGTGCGCTTTCAACGTATTTTGGGAAATTATTGATTTAGTGCATGTTTGTGTTTTCAAAACATGCTCTTGAAAGTGAGCAGATGCTTGTGTGTTTTTAACACCTGAAATTTGGAGAAATAGCACACTCTCCCAGCCCCAGTGTGTAATCTGCAAGTGTGTGTCGGGTAAAGCTTGTCCTAAATTTGCATCTGTCATATTTCGGATTGAGTACCTTCCAGGCCCTAACGCCTGCGCATCTCTCTCCTTATAAACTTTCTGTAGATGCCCTCGACGGTTTTCGAATTAAACAACCGTTTTTAACTTACTTTAAAATCACTGGATGTCTTTTCGACTAAACCACACATTGGGAATTGAATCCCGCATCACTGTGAGTTCGAACTCCAATTCCTACAATTAGAGGCTGGCAGGGGTTTCCGACCCAAAACCCTACGGGAAGAGTCTGCTGTCCATACACCTTGAATCGGGGAGGGGGGGGGGGGTCTTCACGAACATGTGTTTGGACTTTGACCGGCCCCATCGCCCCCAGAATCTGGAGAGCCCCCTCGGCCCGATCACCCCAAGTAGTGTACTCTTTAGACTACCCAAAACTTGCTGACAACTTTCTGTTGGATGCTCTCGCTGGTTTTCGGCTCTTGGCTCTCGAATTTAAAGCCCAATACTAACAAGGGCATCCCCCGCAGGACGTTTGTAAGCCCAGATCTGTAAAGAAAGTGGTGAAGTTGGGGGGAAGCACAATATTTCGCCATAGTTCATGAACCGATTATTGCCCGGTATCGAAATTTGGAGGTATTGAGGCGAATGTAGTAATAGACACCCACAACATCTCAACAAATAAATTCACAACCTAAAACTATTTATTCGATATAATTTTCCCATCAATTTAACTTATATGGTTTACATTATAACACAGTTTCGTAGTCACACGAGTAGCTCGTGGCCTATTTATAATTTGGACTAGTTAGGAATAGTCTAGAAGGTTCTAACAACCCTCGTAATCTCGACAGTTTTATTCTATCGTCCAAGCGATCATCATGGCGAAAGGTAGCGAACCGTCTTCCGACCTCAAATCGAGAATACTTAGGAAATTCAAATCAAGGTGAGCTACAAGAAGATTTCTGAAGAACTAAATGTGCCTGCAGTGGTCTCAGTAATAAGAAGGTCTAAGGAATTGAGGGCAACTGCAAATATCCCTCGTTTGGATCGGCCTCGGAAAATTCCATAAAGTGGAAATGCAAGGAAGTCGTCCCGGGAAGACTTCTTTATTAAAGAACATTCATTTGAAAGCGTCTCTGAACGAAGCCAATGATAATTCGGACAAAGATTTCAATTTGAAGAGCGATGTGCTATGGTCAAATAAAACGAAGTTGAAGTTCAGCACAAATGATGTTAGGTAAGGTGGGTCTTTCTTCAAAATACTTCCCACAGTAATACATAGAGCTGGATCGATTATATTAAATGATAGTTTTTGCGCAACAGGCCTAAGAAGAAGATGGATCACGTGCAACTCTTTCTGTTTTACTATAATCTTGGTGACAATGAAAGGGAAATCAGGAGAGCGATCTCAAGAGAAAGGAGATCCGCCTCCAAGCGCGACCTCATCCTCCCTAGGTGTCGGGAGTGGGGGGGACGAAGCAAGTCAAGGCACCTCTTTGACTGGTGTGTTGGGGTTTTTCCCCTTACTATTTTCAGAGCTGTGCTCGAGCAGCTCAAATTCTTAAATGGAGCGCCCCACATACACATACGCACACTCACACGCACACTCAGTGGCCGCTTCGAGAATCTACTAGCGGAGAGGGGATTCCTTCCTCCCCTATGTCTGTAAGTGAAAAAGTCTGTTTACCCCACACCACCGTCGTTAAGAGCCGTTTCCGGAGGACGCCATTCACCGTCAGTGAACCTCGCTTTCCTTTCCCAGAGTTCCGCTAAGACGCCTCCTTGAGTCCTGCTCACGATGGGCGCAATTGAATACATCAAACCCGCTTAGAAGGGCAAGGGCTGGCCGGGTACACCGGATACGGCCTACCCCTCCCTATTGGATCCAAGACTATTGACCCTGCTGGGGGCCGGCATGCATGCTCATCACTCTTTCTAGATCGAGTTCGGCATCCCGGCCCCCATGACGAAGATCATTCCAGTAAGTATCAGGCCTTTGAGTCGCTGGTCTGTATCCTGACACCGAGGGAATGACCAAATGGAGGCTTCCCCACTCAGCCCCACCCCTAATATTCTGGAATATAAGTCCGCCCCACTGCAAGATCTTCCTGAGGCGGCACAGGCCCCTCGTAGAACCCAAGAAGAGAAAGAGACCCCACCCTCTCCCAAGAGTGGGACCCCCAAAACTGCCGGATCCTTCCTCATTTCGGAGAAGGATAAGGCTAAGGCCGGCCCCTTTCGAGGGGGGAGATAAGAGGGTTCACTCCCTTCCCTCCTCTCCCGAGAAGAATAAACATAGGGGTCCATCTGCAGGAGATCTGCAAAGGGTGGCACGTCGAACGTTCGGAGGGAGATGTCGTTTAAAATGTTTCAAACCAAAAGTAAGGGTGCCATGTAGTCAGTGTGGAGAAGAGCTAAACGTTGGTCTATATCCTCGGCATCTAGGAGCTTGCTAGCTTCATGATTCGCCCGACTGATCTCAAAATGTTGTCCAAAAATCACATTCCAATACCATCAGGCACTCGTTAGGTTACTTGTTAGAGAACGGAAGGTCACCCGTTTCTCGGGCGGAATCCTTCTGGTGAATGTGGCTGACCGTGCGCAGGCGGCTAAGATGAATGCACCCCGGACACACACTGGCTCGTCGATGACGGGAAAACCGCACTATACCATGAATTTGGTAACGGTAGTTTACTCGAGGGAAATCGTGGAAACTCTGTCCTAATTCTTCGTCACGTTTGACCTTGACAGGTTTCCTGAGTCGGTGTGTTTTGGGTGATATCGCTACCGCGTCAAGGCTTACATACCTTCACCGAGGTCTTATTCTTACCAACGATGCTTCGGCCATACGAATCGCTTTTGTAGACGTGCCAAGTCAGGTGAACCCGAAATCTGTGCTATCTGCCCAAAGGTCCCATATAACAAGTATCTGTAATGTACATCCAAATGGTTGAATTGCGGTGAGCCACATTTTGCTTCTTTGAAGCAATGTAGCTCATATCTTTCAGAAGAAGAGATCCATGTTGTTTAAGCGGCGGACCTAATCTCATTCTGGCAGGCCAATGAGTTGGTCATTTCTTCCATTGCACGACCCGAGACTTCTTACTCATCTCGGGTAAAGAAGAAGCCACATTAGCTTTGGTCCCTGCAAGTCTATGAAGACGGTTGCCACCGCGCCCATTCGGAACCCTTTTGCAGGTTCTACCTCCCTCGGGTGCCACCCTGGTATAGTTGGCGGCTCCACCGGCTCACACTATGACTCGGCTACCGTCTCCCCCCCCCCCTTCCCCCTTCACACCCTCAGCACGCCACCAGTTCCCAAAGGGCAAAGCAGTCACGCGCTTCCATGAGTTATCTGACCCATAGAAGGCCTATTCCAAAAAGGTGGCCGTAAGACAGTCATCGATGAATTTTAACCCTGTTCACCGCGCAGAGGACAGCACTCAGGGAGCCTCGCTCGTATCTAAGGCTGGACCGGACACCTCGGAGACTCGGGACCCTCTAAAAGAGTGACCGCCGAACCCTAGCTCGCCCTTACCACCAACCAAAGAAATAGAGACATGCGGAGAAAGACTCCCGACGACCCCAACATTCCCCACTAATTTCTCGAAGGCAGCTGCGCTTTCGTTGTTTAAAAGTCTCCTGGGTTCTTCACCTGGGGAGGCTAATGCCACCCCTACGAGAGTCTTCTGCTCAAAGTAGAATGCCGTGGACGTCTGGCTAACTGGGGGAGTTGTGGACGCTTGCTCTTCCCGTTCCCAATTAGCTATGTGTCTTCAGGAAACCATGGGCGTGTATCCCCTGCCCTCCCTCTTGTGGTATAAGGATTTTGCAACCCCGCTACCACAGAATGGGGTCGTGCAGGCCGATGAACAATTTACACACTGACTTCCAGTCAGTGGCAATGTAGCTACATCTGGATAGGAGGTATACTGTTATTTCAGCGTACATTCTACCACCAGCCAACTTAGACTGCGGACTTCCCGCGATAAACGTTAAATTTTCCTGTTTTGATATTTTCCTATGCTCTCAGGATGCACAGCCTGATTTGTGGCGGGAGGTGGTTGACGACTCATAGTAGTTAGCACTTTCCCATTGAACTATCATTTTCCCCGCCGCTGCCGCTCGAAAACCCACCTCGATGGTGCTTGGAACGGACGCGGTGGCCCACAATTCAGGAAATGGTTGATTTCTATCCCATTCGAGGAGTTTAGGTCGGTTGATAAAGCCGTTGAGTTCTTAGACGTTAAACTCATCGCTTCGGGCCTGACTACCATTCCTTAAACGTCTGGCCGTTTTGCACGCTGTCCGCTTCCTTGGTGGTCGGCCGAGTATGAGACTGCTCTCAAATTAAAGCGATATGCGTTATAAGCGCCTCCCGAATGATTTCACCGTCAGTGAATTTCATCGAGCTAGTGGTTCCGGGATGTTTCGAAGCACGCCCGGCGCTCATCTTGGTGTGTCTACGTGTCTTCACTCAACGGAAAAAGCCTTCTTGCAGAAATGTGGAAACGTGTATAAGTGTGACTTATACACACTCATAAAGTGCTCTGAGTGCTTTCGAGGCATTGCAATCTCCGCACCCCGGATTCGCAGTATCCGTGATGTCACGGGCTCTCAATCTCGGACCCATTCTTGCTGTGTCCCAATCTGAGGGATCTTCGCGCACGCTACTTGTTGCGGTACCGGGACGAGCCAAATCGCTACCGCTTGTCTCTTGTGCTCTAGACGGATTTGTGCACAGCTGGTTCTGGCATAATATAATTTTTGGTGGAGGCAGACTTCCTCCACGGTATATAGTTGTGTTGGTTTCTTAGTAAGAGCTCATGCGTGGGAGGAAGTCCCCCCCTCTGATGTCCGAACATGACCAGGTCACGCAGCCTGCGCGAACTGATACTTCCCACACCTCTCAAGTTAAGAAAGCATCGTCTGATCTTCGCCTCACCAGGCCTACGATCATTATCCCCCGCTTCCCGTCGGAGCCTTTTCTGGATTCTACCTCCCCTACGCGCAACATTTGTTAGAGCTGACTTTAGACCGTTTGTGTATATTCCACCATTGGGTAACCTCGATGTCGCTGAATTCCGCCGCGTCGTGGTACGGTTTCGAGCCACTTTCTCCTCCATGGGGATTTGAACATTAGGCACCCCGCTTGGGGAAAGAAATTATAGGATCACTTAACAGACGTGATCCAAAAGCTGGTTATTACCCGAGAACCGCTTCATTCCTATATCTGTCCCTGTGCCCTCCTGACGAACATACTGATTTGGGGTGAGAAGTAGCCATGACCTTTGCTGGGCCGCTGTTGACTGAGAAACCAGCTCGGTGTCACGAATTCATGTAAAGAACTAATTTCCCTATCTAGGTCGAGGAATCTGAACTTCTCACCTTGAAGAGACGAGGAACCTTTCAACGGCCTGGCCTATTTACACACTAAGTAAGCTACCTTCTGACATCGCTTGCTGCTTGGATACCGCACATCAATGTTATCATCTCAGTACTGCAGAGAGATTTTCCTCCTCCGCTCTACGTTGACAACCTTTCGATCTCTTTTGGTGCGGCCCAAATGTCAACTCTGGAGCGTCGACTCCAACAAGCATTGAATAGCATCTGTTTCTTTACCGAGGCACACAGGTTTCGGGTTTTTTTTTGCCAAAACTAAGGTGGTGCATTTCTGCCCCTATTAACGCTTTCACCTCGACATGGACTTATTCTTAGGCTCCCCTGTATGTGTTAGCGTTGCACCGTTTCATTGGTCGTTTTTGACCGGCGCCCTCACATGTGAGGCACACTCTCGCAGCCTTTTTCGCTTGTACCCGCACCGTGGACAGTGTTCGTTCCGTGGAGTTCAGCACTTGAGGTGCTGAAAGGGCTCCTACCGCTCATTTGTCCGTTTTAATTTAGACTTCGGATGCGCGATATACTCGTAACTATGAATGGAGAAGTATTATAAAGTTAGGTAATGTATGAATATGAAAGTTTTGAAAATTGCGTAAATATATGAATGGGAAAGTTTTATAGTTTTGAGAGACAGGAACCTGTTTATAAATATTTACTCCTACATTGCATTAGCTAGGGCTGTCGAATTTTGTGCTTTCTTACCTTTTGTATTCTTCATGCAGTTTGGTACTTTCGGTACGACGTGAAAATTTGGTACTTTTCTTTAATTTTACAAACCTATTTAATCCTCGTTTCTCGAACAATTTTTTACTTTATATAAATCTCTCCTTTCAAAAGTAAGATGACAATTATAATTTGTTTGAGCTGCAAAATAAGGAAAGAAATAAATAGTGGTTTACTGTATATAGCATACTCAATTTTATTTCTTATGGACCTGCGACAGAAAGTTTCCTTTAAAAAAATCTACCCAACAAAGAATTGAATATTATTATTAGCCCCTTTGCATTTCGGTATAAATCTGAACCCTATCCATTCAGAGCATATAGCCTATTTTGGCTAAAAAATATCATGCATCTCGTTTAATCTGGTCCATTAAATGATCTTATTCAATAGAAAACACACGAAAAAAAATATAAAGGTAATGAATTTTCTAATGAATGAATCCTCGTTTCTCGAACAATTTTCTACTTTATATAAATCGCTCCTTTCAACAGTAAGATGACAATTATAATTTGTTTGAACTGCAAAATAAGGAAATAAATAAATAGTGGTTTACTGTATTTTATTTCTTATGGACCTGCGACAGAAAGTTTCCTTTAAAAAAGCTACCCAACAAAACATTAAATATTATTATTAGCCCCTTTGCATTTCGTTATAAATCTGAACCCTATGCATTCAGAGCATAGAGCCTATTTTGGCTATAAAATATCATGCATCTCATTTAATCTGGTCCATTAAATGATCTTATTCAATATAAAACACACGAAAAATAAATATAAGGATAATGAATTTTCTAGTATAAATCTATAAAGTTTAATATAGATAAAAGTCCACAAGTTGAAAAACTACATGTGTACAGTTCACAGGGGCCCCAAATAGTGATGAAACCGGGGGGTGGGGGGAGTCATTACTCACTAGTGTGACTGCAGTAAAGCGATTTATTTTCATGGTGTCTTAAGACAATATACACGGATTGTAATTTAACTGCCTTTGTTCACGAGCGAAAATGAGTGAAAAATGAAAGCAAACTTCTGATACTGACAGTGATCTTACAATTACTCCTACAAATAAAAATTCAAAGTTTAAATATGAACATGAAGCGGATCAAATTGCTGCATGATGAAAGATTTTCGACGTGGAATGAAAGTAAGAAAAAAACCCAAATAGTGTTTTTGCGATTCTCTCACAGAAATACAAAGTGTTACACTGCGAGAAATGCATGGAAATAACACTGCTATTGAAACTTTTTCAACCACTCAAAATACCCTTTGAAAACTATTGACTTTGCTAATGATACTGATAGGAGCAAAAGGGGTATTTTAGGCTTTACTGCGACAAAACGGTCCCTTCTCCACCAAATCCTGCGTTTACCAATCTATTCGTTTGTGTGTGTCTAAAGCGTGTTGAGAGCTCTCATCATATTTGGAGGAACTTGCAAAAAAACATAAAATTTTTTCCTTCAAATAACCCAAAGCGACTATCAGAGAATATAAAGAGTTTCAAACATTTACACAAACATCCTCATAATATTTGCTATGTGAATTACCCCAGGTGTCCATCCTTGGAACAAGTGGTCTCCTCTTAAATTAAGTTTTTGCCTCAGCTGCTCTGGACATGGAAACATTGTAGCTTCTAAGTGTGTTGCCAAAATGTACAACATCCTGTTACTGAAATATACTACGCTTTTTTAAGCTAGCATATATTTTACCTGTTGTTACCAAACAACTTGGAATTTCAAGCCGAAATTTACAAGCTAAGTTGAAAAATTCCTTCCAATAGTGTTAGAATTTTAGGAAATTTTCTGTAATAAAAGAAATGCTAAAAAATCAAAACTTATCACAAATTAACACCCTACCTTTCCACTAATGTAATTTATCGTCGCGCTAAAGTAGAAAGTATTTAAACATTCTTCAAACATTACCAAAGATCAACTTAGAGAATTTCAATTTAAGACGAACTTTTATTTACGACTCACAAAAAAACCGTTTGTTATTTTTTGTTCATGGCCTTTCTCAAATCTAGAGCTACTTGAAGCTTTAAAGCCCCTCACTGTTGAAGCTTGTAACCCCTGGACAACTGTTCCTCTTGCACGCAAATTTCCAAATCTAATCAAAGATGAATAAGTCGAGCAATTCAATAAAGAAGTGAATGCTAGATTCTTTTAACTTCATAAGAACATTGTGGCACTTTTCTCTATATTGTCCTCTTCCATAGTAAACCTCTTTCTTGTCCTTTACCTCCATACATCAGCAGGATTTATCATCATTTATCTCTCGAAAGTGAAACAATTAGTGCCCTTCTACATTCCAAGTCTGCCGCAAGACAATTTGTACCAAATTATACCCCAACCTCAAGATGTGTACAACAAAATTAAAGAAAAAAAAGAACGTTGGTATAAGATAGATGATAATGCGGAAGAGGTTTCTTTGTGAGCAACAGGTTTGTATTATATTTATTAGCCTTTATTATATATGTATTTCTCCAAATTTATTGGAGAATTTATTTTTTGTTTATATATTTAATTATTGTAGTAATATACCATTTAGCAAATCTGGTATTTTTAACTGGTCGTTTCGGTTCTTTTGTTGCATGATGGGGAAATTTAGTGGGCGGGGGGGTAGATGATCTCTCACAGCTCCACCACTCTCAACGTTCCCCGCTTCCCTTTAAATTCATGGCTGGGCCAAATTCATGCCCGTCCACTGTCAAAGAATTGAGCCAATTTCGATGCATCTGAAGAAATAATGCGGTGCCAAGAATCGCGAGACGTGTTCATATCATTATCCTATTTCTCTTTATTAATGGACGCTACTCATAATCAGGTAATTATAAATAAAAAAAATCCCCTATTATCTGATTATTTATACCATCCTCTCTTGTCCTTCAGTCCCTGGACAGGTGTTTGCTCATAAAGACGAAAACCCTTGGACTGTTGTGTCTATTTCTTGGGGCTGTTGGTACATATCCCTTAATATTAGTTTTAGTTAAACGGGGCATTTATTCCACGGGGGTAAGTGTAGAGCAGTGGTTTTCAACCTTTTATGATAGTGGCACCCTAATTGCTATCTAGAAGCAGCCGTGGCACCCCAATATAAAATAATTTAGGTATAAATGCTTAATTGCATGGAAAGCACTTCAAAATTAACTATGATTCACATTTAACCTAATTTAATTGAAATAAGACATAAAAATTTGGAAATAACTAAATATTGCCTTTAAAAGTTTAATGGGAATTTTTAACTCGATGAGTATTATATAATTCTTCACTATTGGGACGTATAGTTGACAAGGCAACTCTCATTTCTTCATTCACACTGTGCGATCTTTCTCTTTTCGTTGTTTTTCTGTTGCCCAATGCAGAGAAACTAGTTTCAAAATACTAGTTTCAAAAATAGATTTTTTAATGAATGTTTGAAAACAAATGGTGTAGACTGAAGAGAATTTATTACTGATTGCTGCTAACGTCGCACTTGATGTTTTAACCGTCAAGTGTGACATCGTTCAATAAGAACTTATTAGAAAATAGCTGTGTACGATTTGTACCCCATTTAGTATAATTGAAGGCGTTAAATAATATTTGTGGTAGATATTTTCGAACCAGGACTTATTCAAAGGCCGAAATCGACCTAACCGTGATTCAACGAATGATTTAACCAGTTTCTTGAAACTAAACTATTATTAAAAATAGAAAGGAAGATTCAAATATTGCTATTTATTCCTCGCAAGACACTCGTAAGTCTAATCCTATTGATAGAATGTAGTTCGTATTCTTGTTTGGATAGCCCCTCACTGAGATAGGGAATAAACAGTGCGAATCGGCTGTAAATAACATGCTAGTTCTTTTCCTAGTTTCATTCATCTTAAGGTATTTTCCAGCGTCCCTTTACTAGCTTATAGCTACTAGTTGAGAACCGAAGGATAGAACGATTGGTGAAATGAGACATAGGGCTTATGGTAACGACTGCGATAACAACATCCAGCACATGTCATTTGAAAACGCGTCTTAAGACATCCACCGAAGTATGTTCATGTGTGCGCACAAGTTTTCGTGAGAGGGAATTTAGTTTATTATCGTCCATCTTGGAAAATGAGGATTGATTTTGTTCGAGATAAATGTGTCTATTCCGATATTTATGAGCACTAAGATAAAACTTGTTCTGCAATAATAAAAAAAAAGTTCCCCATCATCAAAAGTTTCAGGGATAGAAAAAAAAGATCTCATAAATCCACAGGCTCCGCGTTTTCCCAAACTGGAATTATATCTATAAAGGGAAAGAGAAAAAGTCTATTCCCTTCATATATCAATTGTTTCTGTAAATCTGAAAAATGGGAGGACAGCTAGGGGAAATAGTGGGAGGAGCTTGCGCTGAGCAAGGGGAAAGGGGGCGGAGCTTCATTTTGGCTACGAGGCGGGGAGATGCCTTTTGCCTGCTTCCAGGACGGGATGCCGCGGGCATCTTTTTCCGCCCTTTCGCGTGTCTGTGGCTCCTGACATTTGGCGCCAAAGCCGAGTCGCCACACTAAGATATTGGCGATTATGAATTTATAGTAATCCTAAGTGGAGAGGCGGATGACTTAGATTGTTTATTTCGGAAGCACTCGTTCGTTGAGTGCATTTCGTAGATTCTTTGCAACAATGCGTATTTTAGGGCTTTATTAGCTTTTAAAAGTAAATATATCCACTTCACACTGATCGTGTATTTATGGACGCAGGAGGAAATTAGATTACTCGGTTTTCTATCCTCGGGTCTAGTCTGGCGTCGGACATATTTTATAGCCGACTTTCCGTTTTGCCAAGCAAGTTTATTGACATTGGATCTGGTTAGTAGTTGGAAAGGAAATCTGATAAGGGACCAATTTTCTCTCCCTCCCCCCTTCCTGTAGGGAATGAAAGTTGAGGGGTTTAAAGGTTTGCAAGGGCTCGTATCTTGCCCCCCCCCCGCCCCACCCCTCCCTTCTATCCGCCCTCTGCATATTTAGAGCCGGACACACCCTTTCCCCCTGCCCGTGTCTCGTATGTTAGGTTTCTTCCTTGAGTATGGAAAACCCCCTTTCACTGTCCCTCCAAAGTATAAATAATGAGATAGATTTCCACTGTCGGGGGGGAGGGAGGGGGTGCTTACGCCCCATACTCTAGCCCCTCTGCCTGTATGTACGCCTCGTTTCTGCAGGGCTTGAAATATCGCCGCCTTCCGCCTCTCTTAATGAGTGCTGGGCTTCCTTTTCCGCCTTGTTTGAGGCTTTATGGAAGCTGGATGGCGCCATTTACTTGCCCGGCGCGCAAAAATTACCCCCTTCCCCCCCCTCCTACACTTCATAATCCTGTTTCGTTGAACGGCCTGAATTTGGTCTTTGTATCCGCAGTTGGCCTCTTTAAATGCCTGTCCCTCCCACTGTCGTCTTTATACGTCTTTCCCTCGCAGGCCACATATTTTATACATGCCTGCCCCTCTCAATCGGCGTGATTATACTTGCTTGCCCCTCCCGGTGGCGTTTATATACATGCTTGTCCCTCGCGGTGGCGTGATCTCGGGGAAATGGTAGGTTTGTCCCTCTTTTTCCCTTGGTCAGCTCCATCCAGGTTTACCATGGCAACGATGATGTAGTTATCTGATAGATATTTGGTGAGCACGTACCCTTCTGGCCCCATTGCTTCCAGAAGGATATGCGGCTCTACATCTCCCACACATTTTTACTTGATATTCATCACCTGAACTTATCTCTCTTTACAAACTTGCTGCGTGATAAGGCCTCGTTGCTATTGCCACGAGAATTAAAAGAATGGCTACTGCGAAGCAGGCAAGGTACATCGGAGATTCGGATGAAAGAGCACAAAAGTACAACTCTGTGAACGTGACAACTGACTGTCGGATGGACACAGTAGAGTGGTTACTAATCTAACCTAACTCTATTTTTTTTAAATCTGGCTGATTTGCGTTGGACTTGTGTACCAGTAAATCTTAGGTTCTTCCCAGAACCCTGTTCTGAAGCGCGCTTTGCGGGTATCATTATTATTATTATTTATTCGTTTGTGCTGCAGGTTTATCTGGAGATAGAAGAGACTTTTGGTATGGCCAGTAGTTGGATGGGCCCTAACCATGGGCAAATTTTGAAACCACCCTGTCCGTCGTATTCTTCCATTATGCTCTAGCTTTCACTTTGCCCCGACCTTGTCAAGGAGAGCATATTCGTAATTCTTAGTGCGTACCTTTTTGTACGAATTGCGTAGTTTTGCGTACCCGCGTCCTTTTGTACGTACTTGTTCCTTGATCTTCGAAATGCGCCCTCCACCCTTGAGCCCTTCTAATGGGGGTTTGCAGCATTTGTCACCCTCCATCTTTTGTTCCAGCTCGAACACGTGTCCTCGGTAGTTCATTCTAGCTGTCGTGGCTTCGCTTGTAGGAATCCCGCAAATTCCCTTCTTCCGTTGCGAACCGAGACTAGGTTTGGGGAGAGATGTGCGGCCACTTGGTTCCGAATCCCACGAAATTTCCTTCTCCGAGCTTCACTGCCTTACAAAGTTTTGTCCGATAAATGTAGAATTGAGTGAAGAGGAAATGATGATCGCTGTTGGTTGCGTCTAGTCCACTTTGCGGTATATATTGAATAATTCGAACTAATTTCCGTATCCATAGAAACCACATAGCATACGCATAGCATTATACGAGGTTTAGTAAAAAAATACCCGAACTACATTTATTCTAATTTGAGAATGTCTCCTTCAACATAGTTCCCCTGGGGCAGCTACACACCTACCGACGTCTTGTCAATTTCTGAAAGCTCCCTTCTAGTCAATGTTAGGAATAAAATCTAGATCTGATACGAAATTTCTTTCCCCCTCGATTTTGCTTGTCAAATTTTCTTCCGTCTTGGACAACCCTGATTTTGTAACTGTGATGATTCTCGCTGTTACCACATCATAGCTGTCAATGCAGGGCTTAGTAGAATAAAAAGATAAATTGAGATGGGTTCAATTAATATATTTAAATTAATTCAACGAACTATATTCACATACGGGGTAATTCCATGTTATCTATTTTTACCTTTTCCTGGATGTATTTTGAGCTACAAACGCAGTCCGGGTAGTTTTCGACCAAACCTCTTATATTAATAATTACTCAACTGATTTTCCAAGGCCATAGACCTTATAATTATAGGAATATTTATGTTTAATCAACGGACAAATTTTTTTTACATAATCCTGCATGTGTATAAATATCGGTCGTAGGAGAGGGAGATGTCTTGTTTCTAAGACTGTCCGTTTTAGTCCGAGGAAAAAGCAGTTTTTGTTCTGCCTTCAAGAACCCTCCGAGAGATTCATTTCAATAAACTGTTAAGCAGATCCTTTTTTTTCTATCTTTCTCTTTCTCTCTCACTGATCTTTATAAAAACCCATCTTTATATGTGTATGATTGTTTATGTACATGTATGTAAATCCTTTAGGGAGGTCGAAGCAATTGGAGTATAACACGGCATGCTGGTATGTTAAACCATTGTTTGACAGCTGCATTGAAACTCGATTCTGTGAGGTGATCCGGCGTTGAAGGATTTAGAGGATTTATTCCATCATCCGTGGATCAATGTTTTGGGTATGGATTTTATCGAAGTGGGACCTCGCATTACGGTGTTTCACTTGTTCATTTCAACGTCTCTTACGTTTTTTGGCTTGAGATGCAATCATCTCCAACGAAGGAAAATCATTGTTTTCATTTATCTTGATTTTCTTTCCTTTTCCTCCCTGATTTGTTCATTTCCCCTTGCTGGTCATGGAAGTATTCAAGCAGCTCTTTTGGCCCAAATAGGCTCACCCCACCCCCAAGGTAATTGAAGTGCTCTCAAGGTGGTATCTGAGGAGTTATGCGACCCCAGCACGTTCGTATCAAATCGAGCTCCTTGACTGCCTATTTAAGTTTCGCTCGTTACCTGCAACTAACGCCTCCCCTAAAAGAGGCATGGGGTCATCGCCCCCTTTTTTTAAATTTACTGTTTGGAGGGTGGGTACAAGGGCCCCCTTCAAATTAAGATGAACAACGGACGGAAAGAGAATTTGCATCTCAACCTTCTCGTATTCATCGAGGCATCCGGGAAGAATCTCTCTATTTCCTCTCCGGATCGCCTCGGGCACCAACCCTATGACGGGCCTTGTTGCCGTTCCTTTCCCCACCATCACCCTCGGCGCGGGGGCCTTAATCCTCCTGTCCGTCGTGGACCGAGTCAACTATCGACGCCACTTTATTGACTAAGGAAACGATGTCGGATGCTCCGGACTTCCGCCAAATTGGGCCTGTTCTGCATTTCTTCATCGGCGTCCGTCGCTGCGGTTACGAAGGGCGCGTGGAGTTCGTTTATCCGCCCCCACTAAAGCCCCTAGGAGGTGGGATTGGTTCTAGCGATGGGGCTGCTAGAGGCTCTAAACTGTATCGAAGGGGGGGGGCTAGTTTCGGTTGTGTGGCCGACCCACTGTCGAACCTTTTCCTCTAGCATGCCGAGGGGAAGCCCGATTTCGAATAGGAGGGGGGTCCCCTTTGGGAGAAATGAGTCCACTCTGCGGACAAGTGATTTTAATACAGAGGGAGGGGGGAGTGCTAGGCCTCGGCCCGTCGCCGGACTGCCCTTAAATCAGTGTTCGCCGTCCACCTTTTTATCGTTGATGCCGACGCCGTATATTACCCTCCCCCCACCCCTCTTTACTGTGAGGAAAATTGTTTCGTTGTTGGGGGTGGGGTGGGTTGTCATTTCGGGTGGCGCTGTGCCTTGCGCAGATGAACTTTTTATTTTACCCTCTTCTCCCCCCTCGTCCCCATTTTTCTTTTATCCCCCCCCCCTCTTCTCAGCCTCCCCTGTCCCTCCCCTTGGCTCTCTCTCCCACCGCCTTCGCTCCCCGGTTTCCCCTCGGCGTCTTGGCTTCCGTTGCTGCGATTGGCCGGTTGGGTTTGGGTGGGCTGGAGGGAGGGGTACCAAAAGGGAAGCGGATTCGGGCCCAGGGCGAGCTCCCGCATGCGAACGGGTGGTCGGCGGATGAGGGAGGAGGTTCGACAAGCTGGACGGGCTCGCATGCCTGAAGGAGCAGCCACCTCCATTGCCAGGGCTGCCATGGAGCCCCGACGTCGGTCGTAGTTTGCTCCACTCGGTCGCCATCCTCGCCCGTGGGCGGAGTGCCGATTCGGAGTGCCCCTGACAACCGTGAGGATCATGGGGCAAGGCATCCTCCACCTCTTATAAAGCTTTTTCGTTGAGTGCCATGTCTCATTTCTTTCATTTTAAGCCCATTTCGATGGCTTTGCTGATTGTCTCATTTTTTATCTTGTTTCGTACACCCTCCCTCCCCTTGCTACTTGGCTCTCAAGTGCCACTAAGTGTAAATCCTCTGTTTAGACATACAAGTCGAGCTTAGTATCGAGCAATGGCACTCGTGGCGGGAAAAGGCGCGGATACTTTCAAATTGGCCCTGAAAAAACCTGAAAATGGCGTCGGGCTTCGATAGGCGCGCGCTTCGATGTCGCCCAAGAATGGCTTTCTCCTGGCACGAAAATAGGGATACTTCGTGGCACTCGACACCTGGCACAGCAAAATCTCATACGGTAATCTCGTAAGTATACAAAATATAGCTCATAATTTTGCGGAAATGTCCCTCATAAACCTTTCATTTTTATTACGTTTTTGGCGGGAATGAATTTCCTTCGTATTGATCTCCTTGAGGGGCGCTCTGAAGGTCTCTCGATACTCTTTAATGCTTACGTTCCAGATATTTTAAGGGGTGTTCTTCCCCCTTGCTAAATCAGTTCACAGAATATGCATTATCATTTACGATATTGTACTCGGATCCGGTTACTACGATTCCACCTGTTTTGTACCTACCAGGTTGGCATGCAAAGGAGGAAGGTTGTCTGTGAGCAGAATTGTCCGTTTCCATGGTAACGTTTGCACATAGGATTTGTGATGAGTGTAAAGAAGGGCGTTTGGTTCATGTAAGGATCGTGTTTCGATGCCGAAGTCTAGGTGGTACTCAAAGGTGAAGTAATTAGTTTTTAGTTGATATATCATGGCATTCTTTAAGAGCATTCTAAGTCCGTACGTTCGTACCCCGAGTGAGGTCCTTAAATTCATATTTTTTAGTGCGCGCGCGCGTGCGCCTCCTTGTGCGACCGAATTTCCGAGGGATTTGGGAGGCATCCTCCCAGAGGAGTTCCCCACTGCCGCCATTTTCAGCCTTAATTTATTTTTTTCACTTTTTGTTCTCTCTGATTCTTCTCCTCCTGGGTTCCTCCCTTTCAGCCCCCCCCCCCTCGTCCGATTGAACTTGCCTCTTGTTTTCCTCAAGAAATTTTACTCCTATTCCACGGACTTTCTCCAAAATCACTGGAGGATTACGTGCCCCACTGGTCCCAACGCCATGCTATATACATATCTTCCACACTCTACTCGCCTTTCTTTACATGTCCTCCTCTCCTTACGAACTCTCTGACTGAGATGCCCTCGTTGGTTTTCGCTTCTTAGTTCTAGGTGAATAATAATAAGACCCTTGTAATTGTGGTAACCAACGATGGCATTTCCAAACAGAATGACGGTGTGTAGCAGGCGTATACGGGGGTTAGGGTAAAGGAGGCGCCCCCCATCGAATCTTTGGATGTTTAACCCATTCATTGGATTATTATGCAAGATAACGGGGATTACCACTCCCAACATCTCCATTTTCACTGGATCAAGTCCCGTCGGGTTATGCGCCCCCCTTCCCCTCAAGGGGCCTCCTTTTCCATGAAAGGGAAGTAGGATTGGGAGAGTTGCGCGCATGGTTATGCACCTTCCACACTATTTGACCCCCCTCCCTGTGCACTCGGGCTCACCAGCGATTGTCATACTGACCTTTATGTTTATTTCATTATCCGGTCGGAAACCGCCTGGATAAAGGCAGGTTGGCGAACTACTATGTACTACTACTACTACTACCATCCTCTGGTAGAAATATTTCTGATGTCGGCGTCTTCGTAGTATCCCTTTCAAAATATGCGTAATGAATGAGTAAATTACCCGGAGGAAAACTAAAATAGGATTCCGGGCGCTTTTGCTTTTATTAAAAAGGCGGCTAATTTTCATTCTTGTTCTTGAGCGATTAGAGATTTTTCTTAGCGTGTGTGTGTGTAATCTTTAAGATTACCTATAGAAGGGTTATTATGGTCGGTGTGTTTCATGGTGGTTTCCAAATTAAATCTGGCGCAGATTCAATTAGCGTTTGGCTAAGTTGACTTCAATGGTTACTGATTAATCAAAGGTCGCTATGACAACCGCCAGCTTGCAGAGGGGTCCGGAGGGCGGGTTTTCTTGTCACCTGCTTTTGTCTCGTCTTAGGTTATTTATATTTGTGTAATATCCTACCCCACCCCCTGCCCCCGGATTTGTAGGGTCGTATATTTGGATCTGCAGCGTTTTTGTAGGCCTCATCCTCGAGGAGTTTTTTGGAGTTTCTGATATACCTTTAGGATTTGATGGTGGTTCAGAGAGTTGTTGTTGTTGATGATTTAAACCATTTTATTCTCGGTGCTTTCCTGAACGCCTTATTGGTTATTGTGTTTATCATCCATCGTTATGCCATTTATTCTCGTATTTGGGGGCTATGAGATGAAGGGTCATTGGATTTTAGATTCCCTCGATATCCTCTATTGGGGCTTAGAGAGAGGGGGAAAGTAAGGATCGTTAGGCCAAGAACGAGGGGAAACAGAGGTAGAACTTTAAACGTTTATATTTAAATGGAAATAAAAGGTTTGATAATGACGATTTTTAATGATACGAGGACAAAACCAGATTTGGAGCATCTCACTCCATTTTTCAGCTGTACAAAGACTGCCAACGTATAGGCCCTAACTATCTTCCTGATCTGGTTCTGTAGTCACCATTAAAAGTCGTTCTCATCAAAGCTTTTATTTAGTCGATCTCTAAAATATGATTTACGAACAACGCCTCCCCTCCCTTCCTTGAGACAAAAGGATTTGTCAGCCGTCGACCTATCCAAGAACCGACTTCGTTGCAGATTCAATCTGTGCTTTGCGGGGTCATTTTTCACTCGAGGGATCAAATTTGCGTGCAAATATTTGTGAGAGAGAGACTCCCTTTTACCCAGTCTCCACCCCCATGGGTTCCCTCCAAACCCCGCGTTTTATTTGGGTTGTTTGCTTTTCTGTGTATGGGGTGGGGGTAGGGGGTGCTAGGGAGTTCAAACTCCTTACCAGTCTTGTGAGAGCTAAGTGGTTCAAGAGTTTGAGCGTCAGAGGTGTAATTCGAGTATTTACTCATCCGGATCGGTGTTGGAATCCGGGAATTCGCGCAGTTTTTTTTTTAATAATCCATCCAGGTGAGGTTCGTATTTCCATGGCGCGAAATTTGATACCGGGGGTTTCAGGAGAACGGATGGGGTCTGTAAGGGAAGGGATTAATCCCGAATCCCAGACGATTGAATGAGGGATTTTTTGAGATCACGAGTGTTTCCTGTTTTTTCGCGGTCGGATCGAGGGGTATTGGTGGACCCCAAAGGGGTTGAGTGTAGGCAGACGGGGTAGTGGTCTTTTGGTAAATCCATTCTCTTTTGTTTGTTCGTATAAAGGAGTCAAAGTTCGTAAGATTGAAGTCCTTTTATTCGTTTGTTTTATCGCGAATTTCTTTTTTCATTCCGCAAGGCGTTCATTTTAAATGGAGGTTATAAATGCCCCCTCTTTGGTGAAATCTTTTAATCTATTGAAATTTTTAGTCCCCCCAATAGGGTTGATTCGTTGTTTGTTTTTGAATACCTGTGTTTGGGAGTACGAACTCCGTCAAGTTGATGAAACACTCCTAGGGTTGTTATTTGCACCCGTTCGTTATCTATATTTTTTTTATTTAAAAATAATTCATTAAAAAAAAATAGTTGTTGAAGCAAATTTAGTCTTGACAAAAATGGATTCCAATTAATTGTGAAAATAAGCCCTTTGAAGAGTTTGTTAATAACGACGAAAGCGGTCGGAATCTTCTTGTTTTTTTCCTTGTTTGTTTAACACGACTAAAACACGTTTAAAAAAAACTCCCGTCTAAAATGCTAAAACCCTCGTTTGTGTGTATGTGTCATTCTACGGTGAATGACAAATACCCCCAGGGAGGAGATGCCATCGTTGCCACCTTTAAGAACTAATACTAAGGATGATAATAATAATAAACAACTTTTCCGGTGTAGTAGTGGGTTTTGTCTACTTGGGGGGGGGGGACTGATTCTAACCCTTATGTAACCATCTGGTGAGCGTTTTTCTTATTTCGATAGTTTGTCTACATAATGGTGCGGGGCACAGGAGAGTTGCGCACTCTCCTGGTCCCTCGCGCCACTTTTATACGAGTTTTACCACCCATTTGCACCGTCTTGTGCCTATCTCGGGATTCGAACTACGGATCCATAGATGCCAGCCACCCAAGCCGATGCTGCTTAACCTCGAGCAAAGTATGAACCAGGATTCTCACACCACAGGACTAACCCGTAATCCAAGCACCCCCCCTCCCATTCCGGTGCGATCATGACTAAGAATGTAAGAGTGGGGTGATGCTCGGGGGCCTGAGGGAGGAACTGCATTGCGTTGATTTGGAGCCCAAATAAAAAACAAAACCAACCCGCGCGTTTTTCTCGTCCCTCGATATGTTTTTGTTTGGCTTATGAGAGGGACGAGACCTGGGAGAGGCGGGGGGGGGGGGGCTGACGCCATTGTTCTCTGGGTTAGGGATTTGAGTGCCAAGATTGCCATCGTGTGGCACTTCGCCAGGGGAGCCAGCGGCAGTGATTTGCGCTTTGCACCCTGAAATTCTGTATTTGAGGTAAGGAGGGTATTTAATCCCCCCGCCTCCCCCACTTTTTCCTAACTTCAACACTTTTTATTTCCGGATCTTTCATTAAATTGTCCATCTCGCCATCGTTGGTTTTCGCCTTTTTTCCAAATATTTAATGATGCAGAATGGAAGTGCCTATAAAATTTGAAGCTACGTTAGATTTTATCGGTACTAAGGTTACTTAATTACCCAATCAAACTTCCGCGATGTCCTCGTTGGTTACCGTCATGGCGATAAATTTAAATTAATAATAAACGTATAAAAAACAACCTGACTTTAATGGCGGCACCATTTCACCTATTTACCCCTTCAAAAAATGGGTCTTTATCATCCCAGTTCCTCGTTTACGCCTGTGTCGCCGGAGCCTTCTTTCCCTTTGTCTCAAGGTGGACCCCGCTAGGGGGCGCCAGGAGTAGCGTGGGATATCATGCTGCACTTGTCCTTGTAAGAAGGACAAGTAGTGCGTTGACTTCCCGGAGGGCTGTTATGCGAAATGCCATCCAGGCAGTTTATGCACCACTTGCATTTTTATGAAGGAAGTGGAGGAAGTAGTCGCCTACTACAGGGAAAGGACTACGGACCTCGAACAGAAAATCGAGAGGCTCAAGGAGGAGGACTTCCACCAGATCCGCAGGCTCGAAGAGAAGTTAAACGAGCTCTCGAGTCCTGTGGCAAACACCCCCTCTGCAGAGAGCCCGGGCCCGAATGTGGCAGAAACGCAAAAAGGAAAAAAAGAAAAAGACGAAAAAGGGAAAGAATAAAGAGGAAGAGAGAGAAATAGAAGAAGAAAAGGTAGAAGTTATTGAAAAGGATGACAAGGGGGAAAAGATGATAGAGAAGAAGAAAAAAAAAGACAAAAGACCATGACGGGGAAGAGAGAGGAATCGGAGAGCTTGCCTCAGAAAATAAATACTCCGAGCTCAGCAAGCAAATGTGCCAGGGTCAGCCTTGTGGGTGATTCCCAGGCACGGGGCTTGCAGCCCTTGCTAGCGGCCCGCCTTCGCACAAGCGTTAAGGTGAGCTGCCTTCCAGGCTGTGGGAATAAGCAGGTAAGAGCAGAGGCCGAGAAGTCTCAGATTTCTGAGACTTCAGTCGTTGCCCTTATGGTAAGTGGCAACGACCTCGCCTCAGACGAGGTAGGGTAGGCCCTACAGGCGAGATTATGAAGACAGTTATGGGTGCTGTCGACGACTGTGGATTGAAAACCCACAGACGCGTCGTGGTGGGGATGCTCCCGAGGTGGGGTCTAAGCCGGACTGCCCACTTGAGGAACATGTCGCTAAACCGGCGCCTTACAGACCTCTGTACGGCGGAGGGTGTCTTTTTTGTCGACCCCTACGCCGTATTCTATGGTAGAAAAGACCTCTACCAAAGGGATGGGGTGCACCTCTCCTTTAAGGGCAAGGCGTTCCTAGCCAACCTCATTCAGGATGTCGTGGAGCGCACCCAAAGGAGTGTCCGGCCCATTGGGAAGGCGGACGTACGCCAGTACGCCCGAGTCACTCCCGAAACAACATTCTCGGAGGTTGTCAAAAATGGTGCCACCGTGACAACAAAGAAGCCGGGAAACGGAAGAGTATAGGGGTTCCTACATTAGGGGACGCCCTGAAAGTTCTTCTGTTCAATGCGAGGTCAATCAGGAACAAGTTTCCTGAGCTCCGTTGCTTCGTAGCGACGGAAGAACCCGAAATGGTAGCCAAAACAGAATCGTGGATAAAAACCTCAAACCGAGACTTTGAAGGCGAATTCACGGTTCCTGGCTACCAACTCTTCCACAAAGATAGGCCAGACAGAGAGGGTGGCGGTGTAATGTTGTATGTCAAGGATACAATCGAATCTACGAACTCCAACGTTATATCCGACCACGAGCTCCTAGGCGTTGACCTAGAGATAGGTCCTGTCAGATACAGAACCCTGCTGCTTTACAGACCCCCTTCCCAACCCGTTGAGAAGGACAGGAAACTGTACCAGCTGCTGAGTGAGCTTGTTCAAGGCAGAGTGTGCATCGTTATGGGTGACTTCAACAGACAAGTTGACTGGGAAACCAGAGCAGCCTGTGGCGAGAGCGCGCTACTCCTGGAGTTCGCCAACAACGAGTTCCTCACTCAATGGGTCAGAGAACCGACGAGAGGAGACAATATCCTCGACTTGGTCTTCACCTCTGAGGATGATATCGTTGAGGATCTCTCTGTAGGCGAAGAGCTCGGTGGCAGGGATCACCAACTAGTTAGATTTACCGTCAAGATCCCGAACGTAAGGTCTGTTGCCACTCAATCAAGGAAACTTGACTTGAGAAGAGCAGACTTTGCAAGCCTTCGTGCTGGGTTGACTGATGTAAGGCTAGCGGTATGCGAAGAGGTTGAGGATTCGTGGAACAATTTCAAAAATAAGTTCATGAGTCTTCAATCAAGTTGCATCCCTCTGAAATGCCTCCGTCGGTCTTCTGTTAAACTAAAGTGGTTTAATCGAGAAATCGGCCAACTGCTTAGGGAGAAGAGAAATGCCTACCAGCGATCGAAGATCTCGGGTGCCTTTGACGAGTACCGGAGGCTAGCCAGGAGAGTGAAGTCCAGCATAAGGGCGGCTAAGCGTACTGGGGAACTCCGAGTGGCGAGACTCTGCAAGGAGAATCCCAAGAAGTTCTTCGGCTATGTAAATAGCCGTAAACCAATCCATCGTAGGATTGGGCCCTTAGTGGACGAGGAGGGTGCATTAACTCACTCAGATGCAGAAAATGCTAACCTGCTCAATGACTACTTCTCTTCAGTGTTTACTGAAGAGAAGTGTGGTCCCATCCCCCAGCCAACGAGTTCCTACTCGGGGGGAAAAGCTGGAGGATATGGACTTCACCGAAGGAGAAATAAAGAAAAAGATCGCTGACCTAAAGACGAATAAGTCCCCTGGACCGGACGGGTTTCTATCCAAGGTGTTGAATGAAGTGTGCGATGAAGTATCACGACATCTATGCGCTATATTTAACATGTCAATCCTGACTGGATGCGTTCCTAGAGACTGGCGTGAGGCGGAAGTGACTCCGATCTTCAAGAAAGGAGCCCCCAGCCATCCGTCAAACTACCGACCCATCAGTTTGACTTCGATAGTCGGTAAACTCATGGAAAGCATGATAGTGGACAAGATAACGTCTTATTTAGAGTCAAACCTGCTACTGAAGAGTTCCCAGCATGGCTTCCGAAGGCAACGGTCATGCCTGACGAACCTTGTGGAATTCTTCCACTTCGTGTTCAGTGAGCATGATCGGGATAAAGCGGTGGATGTTGTGTACCTTGACTTCCAAAAGGCCTTTGATAAGGTACCACACCGCCGCCTTCTCCTGAAAGTGCGTGCACAGGGCATAGACGGCAAGGTAGCAGGTTGGATAGAGAGCTGGCTAAGTGACAGACGGCAACGAGTAGTGGTGAATGGACGGGCCTCTGAATGGGCGCCCGTATCTAGCGGTGTAACTCAAGTTTCCGTCCTGGGACCACTACTGTTTATTATCTATGTCAACGACATGGATGGAGACATGGTTGCCAAAATCTCCACATTTGCCGACGACACCAAGCTTGGTATCAATGTGGCAAAGGAGGGCAACACTGCCCGCCTCCAAGACGACCTTCAAAGGATTGGTGAGTGGTCGGACACGTAGCAAATGCCTTTCAACGTGGGGAAATGCAAAGTAATGCATATCGGCCACCGAAACCCCAAATCTCAGTACATCCTTAAGGGCACTGCTCTTGAATCGAGTGACACTGAGAAGGACTTGGGTGTTACTATCACTAGCAACCTCAAGTTCTCGAAACAGTGCATCGAGGCAGAGAAGAAAGCCCAAAGGATGTTAGGCTACATAAAGCGCCAGTTTGGATACGGTAACAAGGAGATAGTACTTTGTCTGTACAACTCCCTCGTTCGGCCGCACCTGGAGTATGCCGTACAATTTTGGAGTCCTTCGTTTCGAAAGGACATCGCAAAGTTGGAACGCGTACAAGCTAGGGCAACCAAACTGATTCCCTCTATCCGACATAAAAGTTATGAGGATTGACTAAGGGAATTAGATTTGTTCTCGCTGGAAACCCGTAGACTGCGTGGTCAGCTCATCGAAGTCTTCAAAATACTTCGAGGGTTCGACAATGTTGACTACCGGGATATTTTCACACTGAGTGAGAACAGAACGCGCAATCACGGCTTCAAACTTGAACTGAAGCGTTACAACCGCAATCTGTGTGGAATTTTTTTCACTTACAGTATCTGCGGTAAGTGGAACGCACTTCCAGTGGAAGTTGTCAACAGTGAATCTGTTGACCAGTTCAAGTCAAGACTAGACAAAGTCTTGAAAAGTGGCCGTTTAGGGACGCAAAACAATTGAGCAGCCATGTGCCCGCTCGATTGCTAGTCCAAAGGTACCCTCTTTGAATGGACCGTAAGGTCTCCTAGGGTACTTTCTTTCCTTGTAACTCCTTGTAACCTGATATCCGGAGAATTGCATGCCTTCATGCCCAAACGCCCAAACATTTTCACTTCCTCCATCTTCGGCACTTTATCAGCTTCAGAGGGTTGAGTTAATAAACCCGTGGGTACGAAGAGAAGGGAAGGAGATAAAGCATCCGGCTCAGGCTCGGGCATACCGGAATGGGGCCTTGGACGAACGGAATTCTAATTTCCGTACATGCAAGCCCCGTGTGTGCCTTGCTGTACGTACAGGAGTGTGAGGGAGGGGGCTATCTCCCAGCATAATTATATTTATGTTGAGCCTCGGCCATTCGTCCCCGTTCTCGAGACCCCTTTTCTCTTCCCTCGCACTGAGCCCATTTCTCCAACTGGTCGTCGCCCCACTGACGCGGGCTTTTCAAGAAGTGACGTCACGACCTGTACTCGTTTCCCATTTTTAAAAGATAAACAAACGAGGGAATCATGAAGATTTTGAGGAGGTTTGTAAGGAGGGGGGGGATATTAAGGGCTAGGGAGTGTGAGGAAAAAGGATTGGCTCGAGTAACCAAAAGAGGAGGTTAATTGAGGGTACGCAACTCCTTGATTGGTGTGGGAGGGCTGGCAAAAGATGAGTCACTCGCTTCGTGGTAATATTTGGCAATGTTTCCGATTCGTCGGCCTTGTCGAATATCGGTCGTGAGTTGGTTTCCCGTCGTCGGGATACGGGCAGCTCTTCGGACTGCTTGGCAAAGAAGATGGGAGACGGTCGAAGGGAACTTAAAGTTGCGTGCCATTGCGCCACGACTGTTCCCATGGACCTATCCCCCAATGCCCCGACGGCTTCAGGTCGCTTTCTGTCGTCTCCGAATCGGACACACTCGTGTGACGCAACGCTATTTGATGGAGCGCTCGCCTGCGCCCAATTGCGATGACTGCGTCATTCCCCAGACTGTTCGGCACATTCTTGTCGAATGTCCCAGTCTGGGTGATCTTCGCGCACGTTACCTGTCCCGGTACCGGGATGGGCGGGGTCGCTACCGCCTGTCCCTTGTACTCGGGACGAGTGCGTGCACATTGACTGGTGGACTTGTTGACTTTTGGGGTGAGGCCGGCCTTCTCCCTATTATTTAAGCAGGGTTTGATTTTTTGTTTTTGCTTTTGTTTTTCCCCCCTTTAGATTGCACGCTCCTGCGCCGGGGGGAACCTCCCCCCCGACGCAGGAGCTTGCTTCCTTTCCTCCTTTTTGGGGTGTTTTTCCTCTCTTTAATTTTATTTTAAAGTAGCTTAGAACTAGGCCAGCTTTAATACGGCTACTAATGCCCAAGTAGCCAGTCGCCAGATGAGCTCTTAAAAAAAAAAAACGTCGTCGGGGTCGGGAGGGCACGCAATCTTTCAGATATCTGGTGCGCAATGGTGGTCCATGCTACACCTGAGAATTTGCGGCGCCGTCGAGTGGTGACGCTTTCAAAGATGACTGTTTTAACACGCAGAAAAATGGTTTGGTTCGTATTGCCTGGTATCTAAGGAGCTTGTGGTGCGAACGTGTTTTGTTGATATGGAGGTCGGAGATAAAATAACCCCAACGGGTTTGGTTGGTTCGGGCTTCTTCTGGTTCATTGGATTTGTTTGTCAAGATATGGTTTGATTGGTTCACGTGAGGTTAAGGTTGGTTCGATCAGGTTGTGTCTGGTATGTGTGAGTGCCATGTGCAAAAGTAAGGACATTATCAACCAAAGTTTTTTGCACTTTGCGTAGATTCGCAGGCTTGTGTGGGCTCGCTCTGAGTGAACTTTCAGGCTTGTTGACCTGTGCCCCTCTCCACCCATACCATCTTGTGATAAGGCCCAATAACGCTTTGGCGAGCGGGGGCGGGGGGCATTCTTTTGCAAATCCTTGGTACCTTCTGTAGATGATAAGAGGTTTCCTGTCCGCCCTTGCTATCTTCGATCCATCATTTCCTTCCGTTTCCCAAGAGTCCCCCTTGATCAGTGGATCCTGTCCTCCCCTCCCTTGATTTGTCTAATTTGCGTACTTTTGTTCTGTGTTGGGTGTTTTGTTTTTAACGTAGCCTAATAATAGGCTAAATTAATTTCAGTTACTTATGCCCTCGGTGGAAGTCGCCAGATGGGCGCTCTAAAAAAAACAACAATCCCCCTCCCTTGATTCTCCCTCGCGTGGCAATGCCTTCATTGGATTATGAAAATTGCCAATCGGTGATCAATTAGATATTCACGCTACGATTCGCTCCAAGCTACTCCACGGGAGCGACAAAATGGATTAATTTTTTATTATTTCTTTTGCAGAGAAAGCGTTCACGTAGAGGGTTTGGCGGCGCCTAAGCACCTGCTTCGTGACCCCCCGACAGGAATCCGCCATGGCGCAATTGCTGACGCTCAAAGTCCGCATCGTGGAGCAGAATGTGACAAAGGTGATTCAGTTCGACAGCTCCACGCTCATCTATGACGCCTGTCACATCATCCGGGAGAAAATCACAGATTCCAACCTCAGCCAACGTGAGTGTTTGGAGCAGCGTCTCCTCTTCCTTTTCCTCCCTCTCCTCCTCTCCTCCTTCCCTTCCCCTCCTCTCTTCTCCCCTTCCCCCTCTCCGCCTCCTCTTCCCTTCCCCCCTTCTCTTCCCCTTTCCCCTCCTCCTCTCCGCCTCCTCTTCCCCCTTCTCCTCTTCCCCTTTCCCCTCATCTCCGTCTCCTCTTCCCCTCCTCCTCTTCCCCACCACCTCCTCCTCTTCCCCACCACCTCCTCCTCTTCCACACCACCTCCTCCTCTTCCACACCACCTCCTCCTCTTCCCCTTCCTACTCCTTCTTCCCTTCCTACTCCTCTTCCCCTTCCTACTCCTCTTCCCCTTCCTCTTCCCCTTCCTACTCCTCTTCCTCCTCCTCCTCCTCCTCTTCCCCTCTCCTTAGACCTTAGGTGTAGCCTAAAGTGGGAAGTTGAAAGGGCGGGTCGGTAAAGAAAGGAGATGCGAAATGGGAACCGAGGCGCTCCCAGTCACCGGGGTGCAATGGACGGGCGCTCTATACCACTCGGCCATGCCGCACCCTAGTCAGCCGCCTGCTTCCTTACTTGCTATCTTTCTCTTTCAATTGTGGACTTGTCCACGAGGATAAGGAAATTTACATAAAGATCAGAATGACAATCGCAGGAAAACCAGGCACACAGGCTGTTCCTTAATGGGGGCAAAGAGACGAGGAAGATCGGTAGTAGTGTGTTTGACAATCAACCAGCGAGCGTGGTAACCATTCGTGCCGTTAGGGTGCGTGGAAATGAAATCCTCTTCAGCGGGTTTCGTTGAAGGAAGAGTGGTGTGTTGGGTGTGCGAAGAAATGCGGACTCGACGCACCGCTTGGATGGGGGCGCTTAT
This sequence comes from Ceratothoa steindachneri, assembly GCA_963969495.1. Classification (NCBI taxonomy): domain Eukaryota; kingdom Metazoa; phylum Arthropoda; class Malacostraca; order Isopoda; family Cymothoidae; genus Ceratothoa; species Ceratothoa steindachneri. Next base: position 153,309,769 of record OZ018320.1, read on the forward strand.
TCAGTTTCGGGGTGTGGCATTTCCATTTCACTAGAACCCATCGTGGAAATTTTGTCGATACACGACCAAAACGAAGTAGCATGGAAAAAAAAAATATATATATATATATATATATATATATATATATATATATATATATATATATATATATATATATATATATATATTGTAACAGAAAAAAACATAACTAGGAGAATTGGTCTTTGTGAAACGAAAAAAAAGTAAAAGGGTGCTCGTACATAAAGTGGCGAACTTGGGGGAGGGGGGGGCGAGGGAGTACAAAATTGTCGCAAGTACAACGTTCGACTAGACAACTCTGGTAATAACTGTAAGGGTTCGCAGCTCTCTCTCCACCCCCACTTCTTATCCCACACTGCAGGCAGGTATCATTGCATAAAAAATAAATAAAAACACGCCACTTAATTAGGGGGAAAGTTGCGTAATCCAACGGAGAAGTGGCTTTAAAAAATGAAGGAAAGAGCAGACAAAAATAAGAGCGAAATTAGGTCGGCTGCACGAGCAAACCCCATTTCTAATACATGACTAAATTCTGTAATTGGGGGATTACACCCCCATAAACACCACTAAATTAAACCCTTTGAAGGGAGGAAGAAACACAGACTTAGGAATGCACAAAAAACGTTGGAACAAAAGAAATATAATATACAAAGGAAAGAAAATAAAATAAAAGGCGAGAGAGAAAAGGGCAGAACCCTTACCCGGCCTCCCAAACTCATTAGGAATCCACAAATAAAAGGGATGAAAAAGGCAAAACAAAACAAAATGGGAGGGAAAGAGACGAGATAAGAATAGAGAAGCTCTAGCAAGCCTAGTGCAAAAGGCAGTGGATTTCCTACACCTGGGTATCGGGTTTTGTACCGGTGGTTTTCTCGACCGCAGATTGACCGAAATTAGGGGGGCATTATGAGAATAAAGGCTCTAGCCAAATATAAGCTTCAAACACAATGAAATGACAATTTAGACATCTAACACGCCGATCTATTTAACTTAAAACAAGGTTAAATTACGATATATATATATATATATATATATATATATATATATATATATATATATATATATATATATATATATATATATATATATATATATATATATATATATATATATATATATATTTATTTATTTATTTATTTATTTATTTATTGTAGCCCCCATCCCCTCCCAAGTTCGCCACTTTATGTACGAGCACCCTTTTAAATTAAACAAGTAATGGCTAGAGAAAATTTAGCCTCGTTTGCTTTAATTTTTGTATATCTCATTTTATTCATTTTACTTTTTTTTGTTTCACAAAGACCAATTCTCCTAGTTATGTTTTTGGGGGGAGAATATTCCTTGATCCGAAAGTTCATAGGATTGCCTCCTTTTCCCTAAAACAACTCCTTCCTCCCCTTTCCCGTGTTTTGGCTCTTGCCATCTTTTGCGAGACGCAAAGAATAGCCCCCAACTTGTTGAATTGATCACTTTTGCTTCAATTAATTATCCTTCGATGTCACTTGTATTTATTAGAATTGGACACATTATTTTCCAATTGTTGCAACATAACAATAACATAGCCCATCCTCTCTCATACAGCAACAGGACCCACCCTCTCCCAACTAATCACCACCTGTTTTGACAAACCTGCATATGTAACTTCTGCACATCTTTACTTTTTAAAAATAAATCCACTTATGTCCTGTCTTTGTTGCAGTGGGATTAAGAGGCTTCAAAGTTTTGGTGTGTTTTTTTTTTGTATTTAGAGTGCTCTCAACAATCTAAAAATTTTACAGAATCTAGTCCATTACACCCCCTCTCATGATCCAGAGAAAACATTCTACAGCCACTACTAACCACCTTAACACCACACATATTTGAAGGCTTCAACCACACATATTAGAAGTTAGTTAAAATGGTATTTCTGAGCATCTAGACTAGAGAATGGTTGATTAAGCAACAAATGCTCAGCATCGATTTAGAACAAGTAGATCATGGCTAACAAACTTACAGGGATTTATGGATTACGTAACAAATCGGATAAAGGAGAGAATATAGATGTAATTTATTTATATTTTAACAAACCCTTCGACAAGGTTCAACATAGAAGACAGGCTAATAAATTAAAAAAGGCTCGAGATATGCGAGAGTAGTGAACTGGATGGCTGAAAGGCAGGAAGCGGAGGGCGTGTTAAATGGGAGGATGTTGTCAGTGGGGTATCTCAGGGGTCACCACTTGAAACTTAGAAAACCTGGGTGTTGGTTAGATGTGAGAAAATATTATTTCTTTATGGTAGATTTTTTGTAATGATTTACCACAAAAGTTAATAGAGAGTAGAAATCTAAATATTTCCAAGCGCAGGTGGGACGAGTCTATGGGGATGGAAGGTTATTGTGTTTTTTGAGTTTTTGTCTTGGGATATAAATATCTGCATATTTTAATATTGATATTATTGTATATTGTAATTGCACGGTAGAGCTTTTGAGGAGACTTGAATAGTGATAATTTCAAGGCGATGTTTCGGACACTATCCTTTAGTTGTATTTTATGGAGAGTTGTTTAGGTGGGGATTGACTCGGATGTCCTTTGATAGGCTCTTGTCATCAATGTATGTTATGTTAGACCCATTCCCCACCACGCACAGTCCTTGCTGCAATAAACCTCAACATAGCCTTCCACACCGTTCCCCGCCATATCTCCTCCCCCCCCCCCAAAGAAATACTGGACACCAATGACACAAAATGATAGCAAAATCTGTCCATCAGACAGCTAACACAGAGCACAATCCAAAAGGAAAATGCTTCCCGAGGGGCCATCCTCTCCCTTGCTCTCTTCAACATCTTCATGCATGGCATACCCTTCCCCACTACCCAAGCACTCTGACTGAACATCGCAGATGACTTATCCATCACATCCCAATCCACTAACATTCGCACAGCCTCAATAAATCTAAACTGGTACCTACAACTCCTCCAAAACTGGTTCATGCTAAACAGAATAATGACCACATCTGCCCCCAAATCAATATCTAAAACAATCAAACTATCATCCACACATCCTTCTCCAGGGCCAACTTCTCCCACTTAGGACCCGCACATGGCCTTCTCTCAACATACACACAAAACATCACCTCGAAAGGCATGTTCGAACTCAACACCCTCAGGATACCAACGTTGGACAACACAAAACACCCTGACAATCAATCCTGTAGACAGAATTCGGCCACACGAGACTAAACTGCGCTTACCCAACCTGAGTAATAACCATACCTAACAGACACCTACACAATATATAGGGTAAACTACTGGCCTCCGCATCCTAAATGTCTGACCCTCTCCCCCGCCCGTGCCCTATGCCGAAACAAATGTCCTCCCAATCGAGGACCACCAATACATGATAGACACAGTTTTTCATTAAACTGCTATGCCTCTCAAACGCCCTCTCATCATTCTATCCTGCCCCGTCTTGATTACCTTAGAACCTCTTTACTATAACCCCCCTATGAGACCTCTGGAATAGAAAGACCACACACCGTGGCAGCCTTCCTGACTGTTGCCTGGTTCGATTGAAGAGAACCCGGTTAGCGACAGAGTAAGTTTAGGGCGATCTCAATGAGCCTGGGAGAGGGGTCAATGCGCCGCACATAAATGCGTTTACTTCCCCAAAGCAACATACGAATTTACACGAAACCTTAATTAATCCATTCGAGTATACGATTCCGGGAACTCGAAGAAGGATTGATGCAGTTGTAAACTCTCTTAGATTATAAGTGACAGCGGAAACACACATGTTCTAAGTTAAGGCCCCATCTTTGACCCACTGGCCGCAAAGCGGTCATGTAAAGATTGATTAAGCTGTACCTCGATGAACGCTTTCCTCTCTTTATACACCACTCGTCAAAAGTTGCTTTAATGAGATAGAATGCATGCATTTTTAAGGGCAGAGGCAGATGCCTTCTTAGGTTGGTAAAAGAAAAGAGTTTGAAAGATTTTATGGAATTCTTCGAAATGTCTATCAAGTATGGATAAATGGAAGGTTGGATTAGGTCATTTGGTTTATGAAAGGCCACAGGAAAAACAAATGTAAAGATAGAAATCTGTAAGAAAAATAACTGACCACTACATGGCCATATAAATTGCAGTAGTTTTCTTGCTTTGAACATAATTGCATGAATGTAATAAATTACTGCATTATTTACATCATTTTACGTTTCTATATTTTGTGATTACTCTATTTACACCCCATTTCGAAGGATGGTGAGAGAGGGAGGTTGGCAAGACATTTTGTCGAGAACCTTTTACAGGACGAAATAGCGGGCTTAAGTAATATTTTTTTTCTTTTTTCTATATATAGCCAAAGATTATGGCTTGTTTCTACCTGGTGAGGAGGGGCTTGGTGTCTGGTTCGAGTCCGGGAGAGAGCTGAGGTACTATTTTCTCAAAAATCAGGTTCGTATTTTCCCCCCAAATTTTTGTTTTCGTACCATTAAGATTTTTTTTTCTGATCTGATCTCGGATTTACTTGTATTATTTTTTATGTGAAAGTCACAGGAGGGTTATTTTTATTGTTATTCAAAACTATGAAGCGATCACCTACACAAGGCACTGCAAAGAATACTGTATCTAAACACCCAAATAACCAACCTAATCAACACAGAAGTCAAATAAATAAAAACATGAAAATATAAAATCCAAAACTAACACAACCCAACTTTAAAAGATGCACAATAACCCGAAAACCCAGCTCCCTGCCTTCCACACACAGTGCTTACAATATGCAACAAAATTCCCCCACCCAAACAAAACAGCACTGCAACACCTTCATGAAAAACTAGTCCAGGATCAGCCACAAACCAACAATCATATATACAGAAATACAATAAAGAACACAAAGAAAATCCGGCCAAACACCGTAGACCCCCCCCCCCCCTTCCTACCTTCAGACCCACAAACCACCAACCAAAACCTGAAAAATTCGACAGACAGGCCGATACCAAATATCCAACCATCACCTAAAACACCTAGGCCCTATAGCTATCCAAGCCCAAACATCTTAACTACTGGCTACACAACTCTATCCCCACCATCAGGATAAAAGCTAACATTGCACCCATTCTTAAACCCAACAAATCATCATACAAACCCATATCTCTTCTCTCAACACTTCAAAACATTAGAGAAACTAATACAAAAACGAATCAAAACACTAATCCCACTCGACTGCCCTAACAGCACTACTTACTCACAAACCTAACATAACACACTAATGGATTTTAACTAAAACCCACTACCACAAAGAACCATACTGGTAGCCAGAGACATAAACAAAGCCTATGACAGTCCCCCGACACACCCTTATTAAAAAAAAAATACTAAACACACTCATGCATCCACCAAAAGGACAAAAATGGCTCACCAACTTCCTTGCGAAAGACTAACAAGAATCATTCGCAACCAGACAAACTAAAATACCCGCACTGGTGTCACATGAGATGCCATCCTCTCCCTCTTACTCTTCGAACCTCTTCGTGTACGACATACCCTTCCCAACACTCCTCTCTTAATAGTATAATCATATGCAGATGACCTCACAATAGCATCCCAACACAGCAACATAGATAAGAGGCAAAGAAACACATACAATTAGAACTCTGACTCCAAAACAACAGACTGACAGCCCCCCCACTCCCCCACCCACAAAAATCCACAGTCACCTCACACAAGCATGAATCTAACCACCACCCTAACACTAACATCACACCACAAAAACTACATCCGACTAAATAAAACACTTTGTGTTGACATGCCCAAACCTTGAACGTCACAGATATACCCACAACAGATCTTCAGAGACTTGTGGACTTTGCCGTCGGCGGTGACGGACTTCTAGGGCGGACCTAAGGCTGGCTGTAGTAGTCACCCTGGGGGCAACCGAGTAACTATAAAGCGAAAACGAACGAAAGCATCCCCGTCAGAAAGTCTGTAAGGGCATGGTGTTTATATCTCTCCAGGAGCAGATGATCTATGTTCTCTCTCACCGATTAAGCTTTCATCCTACAGCCTCGGTTGTCAACGTTAACACAATTAAGTGGGGCCGCGCTTTATGTGACCCTCTTTTGAGGGACCAAGTCAGAGTGAGGGAGGCTGTTGCATGCTGTGGGAATTTTATTGCAACAGCTAGCAAGTGGAAGTTCTATTGCAACCTAACCCCACATAGAGTACGCCCAAGTGGTGTGTGTGGTCCCACTACAAGATTGCATCCAGGTCGGGCGGTCGTGTCATACCCACTTGGAAACGACTGTAAGAACATATCTGTAAAGAAAGTGGCGAAGATAGGTGAAGTGAAAAGATAAATTGGTAGAAGGGCTAATTTACCCCTGATCTGCATTCATTTAACATTTATTTATTTCTCAGTTGGGGACCTACAGTTTAACGTGGAATTCGAACCTTGGCTAAGGGAAGTGAAAATGTGCCGCAGATCCACCTGCCCGCGTCGTGCCTGGAGGGTACACAATCCTCCAGATGTCAGCTGCAGCATGGTTTCCCATACTATACCTGACAAAAGCCTTGCGAGGATTAAAGAGTTTGTCGCCGCAGGGGAGAAATATCGCGACGCATTAGACTGCAAAGGGCAAATTTTTATGCTCTTTGGCCAGTTTTTTAAAACTTGCATAGTTCAATTTTGTACTTGTGAACTCTTGGAGTGTGTGTACCAAACGTAGGTTTATATAATCCCTTACTGAATATTTACGCCTGATTGTTTGTTGTGGTCTCCGTCCTTGACGTTTTTCGCCATTCATGATGTTTATTTCTTCATCTCTGTCCCTCTATGCCCTGGTCGCATAAAATCGCAATTGACGATATCATGCGGTCCTTTTCATCCTCGACCACTCTCCGAACCCCCTCTCTCAATTCTATCCATTTCGCTTCTCGTCGTCCACTTGGAGGAATACTGCATGTGCCCTCCCGACACCAACACCCGCAGTTTGCACTACTTGGCCCATTCTTTGCCTGCGGGACGATCTGGGCGCCATCTGTCTTCCACATCTTTCATTTCCTCCATCTTCATTTTGTTTACAAACTTCTCTGTGGGACAAGCCCTCGTTGGTTACCCCCGCCCCCATCTCCACTTCCACTCTCTTAACTCAGTTTGGTCTTTATTACCCTTCTCTGCGAGAAAGTCTGCCGCCCTTCGCGGCCTCCTTCGCGGGTACTGAATCCCGGCGTTGATGGAGGCTCTTCTCTTTTTTTCAGGACCTCATCGAATACAGGAGGAAGATTCGGCCTCTCAAGGTTCGGATGTTGGATGGCATGATCAAGACTCTGATGGTGGACGACTCCCAGCCCGTTTCCCAGTTGATGGTCGTCATTTGCACAAAGATCGGTGAGAAAGGGGTCGGCACCCCACTCAAGTAACTCCACAACCCACCCCTCTTTTTTGGACGTAGTCTCAGCGTTGAGGGTTGATTTCGTTTGTCTTTGTCATACGCAAGAGTTGCCCGCCATCAAAACCAGGAAGCTACAAGTAGTCTCCTCTTCGCTTAAATTGTATTTTCATTTCTCCTAACTTAACCGCCTTCTATTCTATTACTCGCTATTTGGGGGGGCCGAGATGCTCTCGTTGGTTTTCGCTTCAGGATTTAGTAAAATTATGCTTAGTCCACATTCCTTGTATTTTCCACGTATATTGTAGGCCTTGTTTTCAGCAATCCATGTAGGCTTCGTTTTCCACGATTATCGTATTCTTTGTTTTCCATGGTCTCTGTATTCACTGTCTCGCATGTTCCTTGTAGTCCTTTCCGCGATTATATTATTCTTTGCTTACAACGATCCTTGTTGTTCTTATTCATAGTCCTTGTAGTTTGCACTTGCCACCATATTTCATTCCTTTTCGCAGTCGTCCATACGGGAGGGAGGGTCGTACTTCTCACCTCCTCTACTCTGTACGTACTCTCAACGAATTTCTTCTAAAGTTAAAATTATTATCTCAACCCCTGAATTTAGCGGGGATACTTTTTGCTAATGCAGGCTTTAGCAGCTTTCCCTCTATTTGCCTACCTAATTCTTTCATCTGTCCCTCCCTGCCTTCCCTTACGCTGATTAGATATGTCTTCTTTGGTTACACTAGTTTCCTTTCTCCATCGATGTGTTGTTTTTTGGTCATGTCAGGTCCGATGTTCATCGATCGATGAAAAGGATGATGCGTGAGTATTTCTCTTACTGGGCCTTGAGAACGAAGTTCTTTGACTACCTTTGGACTTATTCGAGGGAGTTAGGTGCTTGTAACACTTCTTAGCATTTGCATTTCACTCTTTACAACTGCACTTTTCTTATTTTCTTGTTATGGCAGTCTCTCGTTCTTTCTTCGATGTGTGCTACGGTGTAGTCAAATTTAAAACCCTGTTTCCATTTGGGCGAAGTTAAACCACTTCGGGTAAGGTTGGTCTCCGGATGGATTTCATTTTCGGGTCCATTTTGCGTGGACAGCATGCATGGGATCCATGTGTTCGGATTCCATGTTTTTATTGTAACCCCCATTGATATCTTTAAAAGATTTCAGATTGGGGCTAAAACCTTGACTTAAATTGAGCCTACTTTGCATCTTTTCGCCTCGGCGGTTCGCTCTTAATCATCTGTTTTTCCTTCCGTTGTATCGTTAGTTGTCCCCGCCTAAGGCCCCTCCTTAGGGCAGCAGCATCGACGAACTGCGCCGCCCGGACGGGGTTAATCCAGAGATCCACCGCCCCCATGTGTCTCCATGTATTGTCTCAGTGATACTTGTCTGAGACGTTGTGAATATGTGTTGAACTGTAAAAGCGGTAAAAGTTGGCTGTATCGGTCAGGCCCGTACAGTATTTGTGCGTGTTTACTGATGGCTCGTGGCCGCACCGGAACCTTGTCAGGTTGACCCATTTGTGACGTTGAAGGGACGTTTCTTAGCGATTGATATCCGATGGAAGGAATTTTAGGGGATGATTTTGTGCCTAAAGATTGGATATCATGCTTTATGTTTGTTTGTGTGCAATAGGGGCCTGTTAGAGGGAGAGAGGATTCCTAGGACTATATCTATGTATGGGTCTTGTATGTAGTATCATTAGTGGCTCGGGTATCCGGGTACTATGAAGAAATTGCGTTCTTCGGAGGTCAAGATGGTATTTCATGGGCAAGATCTTTGTTTCAGAGTGTAAGTGGTTTATTGAGATCCTCTGGGTGTACCGCGTGTCGAGCTGGGGTGCTTTGTTTTGTGTTTTCAGTAGTGTTCTAAGATGAGTGGATGCGAGATTAGGTGTCTGGCTGTAGATGCGTTGACGATGAGGGACGGATATAACGGTTCTAAGTGTGGATGATGGATTCCTAGGATTGCCCAAAGGCTTTGCCCGTGTGTGCTCGCAATGCGTTTGTTCTTTGTTTTAGCTTCCTTGGGTTTCTTGCGTTTTATCAGAAAGTTACGCGTTCTATTTAAGGGCAGTTGGGTGTTTTGTAGAATGATGCGTGGGTGTTTATTGCTCTGCAGTTTTGGGGGTTGTGAAAGGGGTAACAGAGAATTTGGGATGCAAGACAGCCATTAGGTTATGTCGCAGCCACCATTCGAGGCTTGTAATGTAGACTTGTTTATCAGGAGCTGCTTTTATGTGCTTTGAGGGTTGTGCGAGAATGTTATCTCCCTAACTGTAGGGGGTGAAGTTGAGATTCCTTAGAGCAATAATGCCATGGAGGAAATGGTTGAAGAGGGTGGGGGATATTCTGGATACCTTTGGCACTCCATTATATATTTAGGGTGTTCGTGATAGCTTTCAGTGGTGTGTATTATTTGTGTTGGTACAAGTCGGTGAAAGTGTAGTTTATTATATTGATGCGTGCTCTACGGCTTAGATTTCCATTGGGCCGTGGTTTGGATGGAGGCTGAGGTGACTAGTGATATTGAGGAAAGGGGATGCCATCTCTAATATATAGGGTAGGGACGGTATTCGTTCGCAATTTTCAACTGCTAATTTTACACATATTTTGTTTACCTTCGTTGTCAGTCTTTTTCTTCTAAAAAACAATAACCATTTTGCTTTATTTTTTTGTAGAATAATTGACTATGGAAATTTTTTTTAACACCGCCAGTTTGTGGAAGAGGCTTGGAATCCGTGCGGGAAAGATAAACAAGGAAATTTCATACTTCCCTCACTAGAAGATTTAGGATTCAACTACGAGAAGACAGCAGAGAAGAAACCCCCATGGTCGACTATCTGACGCCAACAGAACGCCGAAATTCTTCGCTGAAATCCAAGAGATCATCAACAATGATCTCACAAAGTCGATGCGTGCCATTGCAAGGGAGAAAGAAGTGGATGAAAAGCTCAGCAGGCTAGTGCATTCACTACTTTTCATACAAGATGAGAAAGTGACAATTTCTGTCCAATGAACTGCAGGAAAAACGAATCAAGCACACCAATAAGCTGAGCAAAATGTTGAAGTATCCGTTGTAGCTAGACATATTGTGGTTCTTCTCTGACGAGAAGAATTTCTGCAATGACCAGAAATCAACTCCCACAACAAGAGGTGGTTCACTGTCGCATCGAAGGACGTGCCCAGAGACATACAGATGAAATTTCGAGCGGCAGCAGTGAAGGTGACGTCATGCCACCCAACTTTCCTGAGGGCCTTAGGCTGAACACTGCCGGCTACATCCGTGTTCTGAGCAAGGTGATGAATCCCTGGATCGACCGGGTAGCTACAGGAAGGCTTTACGTGCGGTACCAAGATTCTGCCCCCTGCCAGACAAACCAGAAGACCCAGGCCTGGTTGACGGGAGATTTGCTTTGATCACACAGTACCTGACATTGAGCCTCCCAACTCACCTGACTGCAAACCCCCCTCGACTTCTTTGTGGTGGAAAAAAAGACCAACAAATCCAGCTGCAACACGAAGGACCAGCTGAGGGCCAGGATTAGTAGGGCTTAAAACGGGAGATAGTGACAGGCCTTTTGCTGGTACCGAGGTCGCCTGGAACCTGTCATCGAGGCCACAGGTGTGTTGATCGAATGAGATCGACAGGACATTTCTGAAGACAAACTGGCCCAAATTTGATGAATATATCTAAAAAACAACATAAAAAAAACATTTATTTCCTCCTAAGACAATCATCATGCGAACGAATACCATCCCACCCTGTATATGATTAGGTCTCAGCCTCCGTTGTTTCTGTGTGCGCCCCGCCTAATGGACGTGATTTGTGGTACTTTAGTAATTCGAGCCTGAGTTTTGTTTCCTTGATGTAGGTCAGATGTATGTTGTTGATGAGGAATTCCTGGTTACCCCAATGGTGCGGTAGGCAGGGGTGTGTTTGTGGGACTTGGCCGTTTGAAATGTTGATGGATTTGTTATGCAGGACTATGTGTGTTGAGTATGTAGCACAAATGAATTGGGTGTCGTGTGGGTGATGCTTGTACTGGAAACCAGTGCAGCAGTTTACATCCTGGCCTTATTTAATTTGATGTCCCCAGATGTTGTGTGTGTTGGGTAATAAAGTTGTTTTTCGCCCGTGCGCATATACTAAGGCCCATCTTTGCCGGCGCATCTCGGGCCGTTCCCTAGAAGTACACCTCTTTTTAGAGAGGTGCAACAGAAGTTAGTGTGGTGGACCTTTCATTACTCGCAGCTTTTCCCGAAGTGGAGGCGTCGTCGCCCGTGGCATCATCTTGACCCATTCCTCTTTTTCCCAGTTTCTCTTCCCCACCAGCATTTTCTCCTTTCTTCTATTTCTATTTTAGTTAGCGAAAAGCACGCGTATGACCTGGTTAGTAGTCGGTTGTCTTTATTTTTATTGTACCTCCTGCTCTTCAAGGAGTCTCTTCTTTTGGCGCCTCAAGTTATGTTCCTTCCACATAGTTTCACGTTCCCTAACAACTCTCTTGATGAATTCCTTTTCAAAAGCTTTCCTGTGGGCGGGTACCCTCGTTGGTTATACCCGAGTTAATAGAGGCTCATGCCTGCAGGTATCATGAATCACGACGAATACTCGCTGGTGAGGGAAGTGGAGCAAGAGGAAATCGAGAATAAGCCCAATTTCGGCACCTTGACGATGAAGCGGAAGAAAGAGGGGGAGAAAGAGAGGGACGTCAAGATGGAAAACCTCAAGAAAAAACTTCGAACCGACGATGAAAGTAAGTTCTAAACTTGCCATAAATTTATAAAACTCCTATTGTGTGACAGTAACTTATAAACTTTATTTAAATTTATAAAAGTCCTCTAGCGTGAAGAAAATCGGTTCTAAACTTTCTGAGATAAAAGTCATCTAGTGTGAAAGTAAGTTTTAAACTTTTAGAAATTTGTAAAAGTTCTAAATTTTCTTCTATTGTGAAAATCAGTTCTTAATTTTCTGACTTTATGAAAGTTCTCTGATGTGATTTTTGACGCGTTACTTTGATCTCCTTTCTTACTCTTTGTATACTAGATGATATTAATTGTAACTGGTAAAAGTGGGTGTATCGTTTTGGGATGTGTAGTTAAAGTTGGAAAATTGAGAGTATGTTTTACATTGTGTCTGCGGGTGGGTGTAAACTGACTACAACTTTTGGATCTGTGGTTTGAGTGGTAAACTGAGTACATCTTTTAGATATATGGTTTGGTTAGCAAAATTGAGTCTCTTCGAAGAATTAGGTTCTGTTACAGCCAACGTTCGAGTTAGTGATGTATGTCAGAGATCAAAGAGAGAAAGATGAGCGCTGCCGCGCCTGCAATGGAGAGAGAGAGAGACAACTGACACCTCGTCGACCCCTTCTATCTGCGTTAATGGAAGTGCGAAATCATGAGACGCCGTGATGGCCTGAAAGGCCGCCATCTGGAGTCCCATCTGGAGTCGGACAAAGTTTCGCCTCGCCGACTTAGGAACCTTCTCGCGATCGTGCTAATAGGGCGACCCCACTATAAATCTTCCGGCGCCAGAGTTGGAAGGCAGTATCCGCTGTCTGCCCGCCCCCCGTCAGTACCCGCTATTCGCGTCCCGTTGGACTCGCACAATTCTCGCAGAACCCCTCAAGCTCCGGGTATTCTCGATTAATTCGCGTGAGTCTACCCCGTACTCGTTCTACCCGCTCCTCGAACGCAACGCGTACAGTCTTGATTCGTGTTCTAACCTGAAAGCAAGATCTAAGTTCATCCCAAGAGACTATTATTTGAACTTTGTGCCAAGGCAAGGATTACTCCCTCGGACCAAATTTCCGAGGTAACAGCAACGCGCAACTCTCCTGTGCAAGTGCTCTCTCTACCCCCTCCCCCCTTGGTCAATATTGTTCGTTTGTTTGTACGGCGACTCTCCCCGCCCCTTTTAGCCGCTGAGACTCGTGTACGTCTAATGTCTATATAGCTTATTTTAAAAACCCTCTTTACCTTATAAAAGAATATTAATTTGCATATTAGTAAAGTTATTTTTGTACCCGTTTTTCTATTGTCCCGGAACCTCCAAGATAGTCGACTATTTGGCCAACCCACATTCCGTTAATTTGCACTCGGCATGTATTATAAATCTCCCACGCATATAGCCGTCATCGACCTCAGCTGAGAAACGCAGAAAAGGGTAACTCGACCCTATTCTACGACAATGTAAACTTGCCTTGCGTGTTGGTGTGATTTGTTTGTGAAGCCTTCTTATGTGCTGGATGATGTTAGTGAGTAATGTGCTTGTTGAGTGTAATGGGCGGAATCCGTGTTAGGAGGGATCTAGTGAACGTGTAAGTTGATTTCGTTTAGAAATAGAGTTTGCATAATTTTAGAGGGGCCGGAAGAGTTATGCGGGGTCTTTAGGTAGTTTATTTGACTTGAGGCTGGGTATGATGGAACAGATTTCCAGACATTTGGAATGGAGTTGTTGAAGATTTGTGTGAAGGCATCGATGCCTCTTGACCTGACCTAGCTGTTTTCGGTGGTGTTTGGGATGTATGTTTTGACAATATCGATTTTATTTTGCCTGTAGTCTTTGGCCCTCGAAACCGGTTGACTCATCCCAGGTCGTTCAGAGCTAATTCTGAAAGCACGGTGGTACATAAGGAAACGTACTCGATATTAAAAAATATATGGTAAGATATGATTGCTTTAAGGTTGAAAATTCCCGGCATTAATCGTTTTGGATTCTTTGTCGATTTCCAGTCAATTGGGTGGACCACAGCAAGACCTTGAGAGAACAAGGAATCAACGAAAGCGAGGTTCTTCTTCTCAGGCGAAAATACTTCTTCTCCGACGGGAATATCGATTCTCAAGATCCGATTCAACTCAATCTACTTTACGTGCAAGTAAGTTGATGGTTTCCTTTTGTGTGTCAGTAAGTATACCATTATAGTTTGTACCAATATACTTTTGCTTTTGGCCCGTAAATTTCTTACTACACAGTTACAAGTAATTCAGGCGTGGTCTTAAATTGGTTGGGATTGTTATCGTTGATAATAGAAGTTCTGCAAATGTATAAAATGAATGTGGACACTTGATTCTTCTGAGTGGAAAGAGTTATTTCCAAATTTCTATTTTTCAGTGTCGTGATGCCATTTTGGATGGTACTCATCCTGTTACACTAGACAAAGCTTGCGAATTCGCTGGCATACAGTGCCAAGTTCAGTTCGGAGATCACAACGAAACAAAGCACAGGCCAGGATTTCTTGAGTGAGTGCAGTAATGTCTCTGTGTTTTCGTTATTTCATTAAAAATGGAACATGTTATTGCGTCGTTGTTCGAAACCTTAAAAGTATACAGGTTGTATAGTAATCTACCTTCTCCGCAGCTTAAAAGAGTTCTTGCCACATTCGTACATTAAAGTGAAGGGCATCGAGAAGAAGGTTTTCCAACACCACAAACAACAGAACGGCAAGAGCGAACTGGACGCCAAGTTCCGCTACGTGGAAGAGGCGCGTTCTCTCAAAACATACGGTGTCACCTTCTTCCTGGTCAAAGAGAAAATGAAGAGGCGAAACAAGCTGGTTCCCCGACTTTTGGGAATTACGAAGGATTCTATCCTTAGACTTGACGAAAAAACCAAGGAAATCTTGAAAACTTGGCCTCTTACCACGGTCCGTAGATGGGCCGCATCTCCTAACACTTGTACTTTAGGTAAGGCTGCTATTCCGTGGGCGATCTCTGCTCCAGTAGCTAGATCGATGGGCAGGAACTATCGCTTTCCAAATAAGCTCAGGAAACAATGTTGGCGACGGATTTGACATTGTTAGTTTCCGAAAATTAATTGTAGGTGGAATGATTAAGGAAACTACGCTCTTTTCTCAGACTTCGGAGATTACTCGGACCAATATTATCCTTTCCAAACAACCGAGGGAGAACAAATCGCCCAGTTAATAGCGGGCTACATCGATATCATCCTGAAGAAGCAGCGTCCCGTAGGTCACATCGGTATTGAAGGAGATGAAGGGCTCGCCCTTCAGGAGGACAACGTTGTTCCCATGACGTAAGTAAACTGCTGATCTCTGGGATAAGAAGCTCATCCTTCCTCCCCGTGTTGTGGAGCAAAAATAACCTCCATGATGTAAGCTTCGTGTTGTAAAAGTCGACTAAATGATGATGTAGAAAAGAGTAAGGTATTTTGGATTGAGAACGGGGTGAGGTATGATATCAAAACTTCACTTGAACAAGTGCGAAATGTTAAGTATCTAGGATGCATTATAAAGAATAGTGGTACAGATGAAGCAGATTGCGACCACGGGGTTTTAAATGGTAGGAAAGCCTCAGGGGTGATTAGAGCGTTAGTGAATGGTAAGCGGATTGTGCCAGGAAGCTGCATGAGTGTATTATGGTGGCAATGTTGGTGTTTGGAAGGAGAAGGAAAGATATCGAGTGAGAGCAGTGTAAATGGACAACTTGAGAGCGGTTGCTCGGTGTGCGAAAGACGGTAAGAGATGTTTATGGTGTGAATGAGGGTATTACTGAAAGTGTTCTGAGGTGGTATGGGTTTAGAAGAAGAATGGATAGAAATAAACTTGCGAAAGAGAGTATAGGAGAGCGAGTGTCAGCGTGTAAGAAATTTGGAAGGCCGCGTAAAAGTTGGGTTGATAATTTAAGTGAATGGACGTTTGAGAGAGAAAGGATTGACCCAAGAGGAAGTGGATGATATTGTGAGGGACAGAGGCCATTTGCCCAGTGAGGAACCCTCTCGATGTCCATGTGATGCTGAACAAAACTACCCTCCCCATGGTGTCAGCTTCGCGTCGTAGAAGGCGACTAAAATTGAATGTACCACAAACGAGAATTCGGTGGAAACGCGGATATGGTAACACCAGTATAATAATCCTATGGGCTTAGATAGGGTTGGGGTGACTCGCCAACCTTCACTTGTCTTTAAACGACCTATTTTTCTTTTTTGACTTATTTCTCTTTTCTTCCCCTTCCAATAGCATTTAGGCATGTTGATGCCCATCACTGGTCAGTATGGTTCGGATAAGGAAAGCCACATTAAAATTTTAATATTTTTATTAACGAAAAATAAAAATTGTCGATTGTGTTCACGGTTTACACTACTTTGTAAGCATAGTTGTAGGGTTATGGGTTCCTCATTTGCAGAAATGGCAAGAGGGTAAGCGTTTTCGGTTTTGCACCTCTTAATCTTTCCTTCCATGCCTAGTTTCTTATCTTTCACAAGGTGAAAATATGAAGTATTCTCCTTCCGCGCCAATCTTTCTTTCTTCTTTTCCCTTGGAACAGAGCGTGTTAGGGATGGCTTTCAAATTGGCTGCTTCTCGGAATCCCCGTCAGTGGGTTTTATCCCTTTTTCTACGGACGCCTTTTGTCCATTTCTTGATTCGGGCAGTTGCAAAATCAGACAGATGTCAATGATTATCAAAGTCGCATCACTGGTAATCCTATCTCCGCAGGCCAAATATCATCCAACATTGGGATAATCACGAAGTGCAACATGTTGAAGAGGAGTCCATCTCTCGACCAGCAATTATTCGACCGGGAGTACAAGGTAATCTTTACTGTGCATAATGAACTCAACTCAGCCTTCAGCCTTATAAGAGTTTGAACTCCCCGGAAGAGGCTCGCGTTGCTGGCGTTTATTGGAAGCAAGCAGATCTACCAGTTCCCTGCTCTTATGCAGTTCGCTTTATAATTCGAGCTCTCGATACGGGCATTTGTTCAGATGTTTCTATTATTAAGCTGCTTGAGATCTTGATCTTGCAGTTGTGAACACGTTTCCATCATGTAATCGTGTTGTGCTGGTGTATATATGTTTGTGGTTTGTTTTAGAGTATTTTGTGTTGCAGTCATGTGCTTATTGCTAGTTAGTGTCCAGTATCCATTGTAAGGCAAGATGAGGATGGCATTTGCGGACGCTTAAGATTTTGTGTCTAGCTCTTGTATTCAGATGCTTGCTTTGCCCGACATCATGCGATAGATCAGGTCATCTCTCTGTTCATCTTATCGGGTTTCGGTGACTCCTTCCAACTTGAATACCAGACTGGGCAGAGCCATATACTGGCTGGAGTTCGGATTCTGACTAGGAAATGAGTTAGCACTAAGTTATGCTTTATAAAAATGTGAAGTGGTTATTGGACTCCCAACTAAAATGTTCTTTGTTCCCACCTGCCCTTGACCCCAAAGTGACCCGAACTTTTACCAAAGACACATCTCCAAATCCCATATGTATCTAGACTGTTAGATAATTTTTTGTATACCACCGAGTTGCCCCTTCATTTCACTACCAACTGTTAGTTTATTTTTGTATTTAAATTACATCATCATCATAGATAATACAAAAATAGAACCCCCCTCCCCAATAGCAAGCTCGACCAACCAGAAAACACTGCCCACCTTATCCTATCCTGCTTCTCCTTTGACAATCTCGGAACTTCATATAACCTCTCTAAGAGACCTGCAAAAGCGGAGTGAAGTCATCCTTAGTGCTGCCATGTTTTATTGAAGAGAACCCGAAGGGGGGAGGGGGCGACAAAGTAAGCCGTCATTACTTTCCTGTAATAGGGGAGCATTTAAATGCTAAAGAAAATGGGAGGAAATGCCGCCTCATATTTTTGCTTTATTTTGCTTTGTTTGCTCGTTTTAGTCTTTTTTTTGGTTTATCAACGGCGCCCTCTTTTTGTTTATTTTCTAGTCCTGAAAACTTTAGTTTTTAGTTTGATTTATTTCCGTGAATCCGTTCATAAAATTATTAAGGTTTTAGTGATGGCTAATTGATGAGTCGTCCTCGAGTTGTTAATATCGCTTTGAGGAGATCAGAGGTCTTGACTTCGATCTCAGATGCTCCCTCATAGCTTTTAAATACGAAGAAGAAATTGATAAAATGGGACCATTTCATAGTAACCACATCAGACCATGCAACGAGTCCCGAGGATTGTTGTTTTTTTCCTAATTTCTTGTGATACACTAGTGAGTCAACACCGAAAACCTTAATAATTTTGAACTGCGCCGGCTGCCCTTGAGCTTAGTGGGCATCACCTTTTTATGTCTTTGGTTCAGCACTGGCTTCTCTTTTCTACCTTAGGACGTCAAAGTTTTACAAAAGGCACCATGCCCGACATCCAGTCAGTAGCTATAGAAGGTAAAATCAACGAGGCCCACCAAGTACCCACGGTGAGTTGAAGTGCGTTGATACTATGTGCGGTATCGGGGTGGGGGATATAATTCTTGTACAAGGGAATATGTGGAATTGAAGGAAAGAGATTCGATCTGTATTGGAGGCACAATTTAGTCTAACTCCATAGACGTGTATTTCCTGCGATCTCGTCTGACTAGAGACCGATTACCATAGCCAATATGGGACGACCTACGTTTTATCTCTTGTTTATCGCGCTGTATTATTGCACGGTCTAACCCGGAGGCTGAGCTCTCTTAATGAGAATGTTATCGCTTTACGGTATTCAAGAATGAGCCTTTATGATCATTCAATTGAAATCACTCTCTTGCATCTATACAAAATCCTCTTCTACTAAACCCGCAAAGGGAGAGGAAGTCCATTTTCTGTGCTTTTAGATTGTTTATGTTAGTGACTTGTGTTCTCTTCAAACCACAGTCTCTACACTCAAAGAAATCTATTGATGTGATTCCTGTTGCACCTTATCTTTTGGATTCCATTCTTCCCCTCATTAACTTATCTTCCTGCTCATTCCCATACTTAAGACCTTTTTCATTTTTCTTTACACTCAATTCATTTGCTACTTTTTAAAGCGCAGCGTGGCTTTGAGCTCTTACTGAATCGCGCGTTTAATCCAGGGCGGGGTCTGGGTTAATCGAGTTTATATTTTAACTCACAAGTGTATACAGAAGAGCAGCTCAGAAGGATGTAACGAGCTTGTTTTTTTTATGTAATTGTTACTCTTATGGAATACCTATTTCACCTTTGCCGCTATCTGCAAGTAGCAGCATTAAATTGGTCTTAACTCAAACTTAATTTATCAACATTTTCTCTTCTTTTTTTTTGCAAGCTCCTTATAGGGGATTGTACAGGATGAAAGTAGGTACCTACTCATTCTTGTATGTTTCTGCCTGGTTTGCCTTATATTGATTGTCTCATTGATCGCCCTGCATGAATGAACAATAAAGACCCATCAGACCTCTATAGAAAATATGGCTTGAATCAGAAGCTTTTAAGATTCGTTGCTCACAAACTTTGCCAAGGCCCTTTTTTGCGGAACCAAAGCAAGCTCAGGAGAGTTGCGAACGCCCTTCTTTTCCTTGATCTTCCAAGTCTCCTTTTTGATAAACTTATTCCAAGACAAGCTCAGGGTAGTAGTGGGCACCCACCCAGTTCTTATCGTCCCTTTTCGATCTTGGACGAAATCCCTTGACCCATAAATGAAATCTTCATAAAGACCAGAGTGACAATCGGTGGCAAGCCCGAGGGCACCAGCAGCTGGTCCTCGTGCGGGAAGGTATAGACAGAGAGGTATAATTGTGCCCCCACCCTTCCGCCTCACAAACCACTCGTGGCCCAAGGAAGAGCCACGTAACCTGCGTCGAGGGAAACCCCATCGACAGGTTCCGGCATGGAAGTGTGTTTTTTTTTGTGTGTGTAAAGAGTGTGGCTGAAGGAGACAACGGTGCGTTGATTGGGCTATGCGTGTGTGTCGTGTGTATGGATAGGGATCTCTGAACCCATTCGTCAAACTCCGGACGCTGCCAATATGCGACTAGCTCCCTACGTCTAGCTACATTTTGCGGCACTTCTAACTTGAGCCCATTCTTTAAAGAAAATAGCGAAGATGCCCTCGTTGGTTTTTGCTTCAACAATCCTGTCACCGTAAAGCGGGTTGTACTTTTGAATTCCCTAAACCATTTTATATGTATTTTCCTCTCCTGGAATGAAGTGATGGGCTATGGCTACCATATGGTTCCGCCCCTTCCCATTGCGAGCTCATTTAAACCACATCGGTAATGATTAGCTGTCATATGGGGGTCTGATTTGGGTCCCGCTTGCAGCAGCGACCATAAATTTTCACAGGCGGAAGCCTACGATAAATGGTAGGCCCCGATAGAAATAAAATGTAGGACGTCAGGTGCGAATCCGTGATGAAAGCCTTTAAAAAAAATGCCCGCGAAGCCCGTTTGTTCTTTTCTGCCTTATCATTGGTATTCGGCCCCTTTTTTACTCTTGGTTCTTTCACTCTATTCCTGTCACTTTCATTTTCTTCTGTCTTGATTAAGAATGAAAAGTTAGCTTGTGTGATACAATGAATGTTCATTTAGTGGAACTGTTTTAGTTAGTAAAAATATTTAAGTGGAATCAACGACGGCACGTCCGTCAAAATGTTTCTAAAAAGTTAGACTGTATACAAATGGCGTCAAAGTTGCATACGCCGAGTGGATGTGTTGAGAGCGCTATGGAGAGGAGGACGCGCAATTCTCTTGAATTTACCCTTATATTGATTTGAGTAAATAGAAATTAGGATGAAATAAAATGCATTGGCAAACCCTTAATCCTGAATACTGAGGTGTGAGTATGGTGGATATTTAAAGCCCTAAGAACAATTTGGTAGATAGAGCGCAGACAGTTGAGGGTATAACTTTGAACCACCTTCTTCGGTGTAGGTACCTAATTTCGCCTCTTATTTTATCTATCCCACTTTTACTCACCAAGTGAGCGATCCCTCGGTTTACACCGCCTTTCCTCTTTGATTTATTTGGTAATCAACTCGATTATTCGCCCCTCAATTAGGCGCAGCAATTGAAGGTCTCTAAAGTGAGCCTCAGCAAGCCTCAGCAAGCTCTCCTCTCGACGATCGACAGCGGACAGATAATTATCACATCCTGTATCGATGATCTGGACGCCAAAGCTCAGCTTCCCGAACTCGGAACTGACCCAGCCTCCGTTCGTTGGAAGAAAGTAACTCTGGACTCCAATAAGCAGACTGTAACCTCGCAGATCGCCGCCATGAACGCAGCTACTGCCGAAGTCGTTACTCTGACTTCATGTAAGTATTCGACTGTTTTTTTTAACTTAAAGGCTTTTCCCTAATTTAAGGTCAATATAGTTTTATGAATTAGTTTAGGCTTTGTTTAATAGTTGATAGGTCTGTTATGTTTAATTGCCCATACTTTCCTTCCAGCGGTCCATGACGAGGTAGACCACACCGCCGTAGGAACAGCAATCCATACCATTACCTCCAACCTCCCGGAGATGACGAAAGGCGTGAAGATGATCGCGGCCCTCCTCGAAAGCGACACAGACTCTTCTAAAATTCTCGTCGCCACGAAGACGCTCTGCTCCGCCTTCTCGGAACTACTGATCGCAGCTGAGCCCGAAAGGAAGGAGCCTCGCCAGCACCTGCTGGGGGCAGCCACTCGCGTGGGTGACGCGTCCAAGGCCGTTCTTACTACTATCGACGAGTATCCCCATCAAGAAACTCAGGATATTCTCCTTGGGCTTGCCAAAGCAGTAGCAAACACAACAGCGGCGCTTATTCTCAAGACGAAGGCGGTTGCGAGCCAGTCCGAGGACCAGGAAGTTCAGAACCGGGTGATAAATGCAGCCACCAGCTGCGCCCTCGCCACCTCCCAGCTAGTGGCGTGCGCCAAGGTCGTTGCTCCCACGATCGATAACCCAGCATGTCAGCGACAGCTTATTGAGGCTGCCAAGGAGGTTGGAAGGGCTGTAGAGAGCATAGTGCAAGTGTGTCAAGAGGCAACGGATGACGAAAGGCTATTAAAAGACTTGTCTTTGGCAGCGGCTGAAGTCACTCACGCCCTTAACGACCTTCTAAACTACATTAAAACGGCTGGGGAACGTCGCGGTGAAACGACCATCCACGAGGAGGCCGTTGAAACCATTTTGATATCGAGTGAACGTCTGTTTGCATCGGATGGAAACTCCGCGGAGATGGTTCGTCAAGCCAAAGTTTTGGCTCAAGCTACTTCGGAGCTGATAGCCTCAATAAAAACGGAAGCGTCCTCCGTCACAGATGGTGACCTCCAGACGCGACTCTTTGCTGCGGCAAAGGTTCTCGCAGATGCCACCTCTCGCATGGTGGAAACGGCCAAGGAGTGTGCTGAGCGTCCGGACGATCGCGCACGACAGGAACGTCTCATCTCGGCGGCAGATAATGTGCGGGTGGCTGCTTATATGGCAGCCGGTAGCGCGCTTAAAAAGAAAATCGTGAAACGTCTCGAAAATTCTGCCAAGCATGCAGCAGCGACGGCCACCCAATGTATGGCAGCTGCCCAAGGCGCAGGAGGCTACAACTCTAGTTCAGCTTCACAGGACGAGCTTATTGCTGACTGCAAATCGGTTGCCGATGTGATCCCGCAGCTGGTGGAAGGCGTGAAAGGGACCATCAATGATCCGGAGTCGCCTCGTGCCCAGGCTGCCCTCATCAACTCTTGTAACCATTTCCTACAGCCAGGTAGCAAGATGGTGACGTCTGTCAAGTCTGCACTTCCAACTGTGACCGATCAGGCATCTTCGATGCAACTGAGTAACTCTTCCAAACAGTTTAACCAGGCGTTGGCTGATCTTCGCACTGCCATGAACAAGGCTCAGGAAGCTTGCGGCTCGCTCGAGATGGAATCGGCTCTGGACGCCATTCAAGGCCTTAATGAAGACCTCCTTCATCTGAAGGGATCTTTGAGTGACGGATCCCTACGACCACTCCCTGGCGAAACGACAGAAAGTGCCGCTCAAGACCTCAACAACAGCAGCAAAACTGTAGGGTCTACTCTAGCACAGTTACTGACTTCAGCATCTCAGGCAAACCAGCATTATACTGGTCTTGCCTCACGCGACACTGCTCAAGCGTTAAAAGACTTCTCTTCATCAGTTCGCGCTGTGGTAGCCACTACAAGTGATTATGACCAGCGAGTGAAGTTAATTGATGCTGCCCGAGAGGTGATGACGCGGTCTTTCGAGCTCATAGAAGAGGCACGAATCGTGATTCAGTCGCCTCAGGGTGTCGTTTCTCAACAAAAGTTGGCACAAGTAGCGAAGGGGGTGTCACAAGCCCTCAACCGTACCGTCAGCTGCCTTCCAGGACAGAAAGATGTGGATGAAGCCATCAAGAGTATCACCGACTATACCAACGATCTCGATTCTGGCAGGTTCCCTCGTTCGACGAAGCCCTACGGCGAACTTCAAACGGAGCTAAGCAATGCGGCTGCAGAACTTAATGATGCCTCCACTCAAGTTGTGAACGCGGCTCGTGTCTCCACCCAGCACTTGGCAACATCGTCCAGGAAGTTCTCGACCGCCTTTGGTAGTTTAATGGGTGTTGGTATGGAGATGGCAGGTACAGCCAAGGACCAAGAGGTGCGCGGTAACATCGTGGTTAGCTTGAAGAGCGTCTCTATTACCTCTTCGAAACTACTCGTTTCTGCTAAATCTATTGCAGCCGACCCACAAGCTCCCAATGCTAAGAACCAGCTTCAATCGGCGGCGCGCGCAGTTACGGAGTCGATCAACAATCTAATCGACGTTTGCACTTCATCGGCACCCGGACAGAAGGAGTGCGAAAGCTCGGTACGTGCCATCCAGTCAATGGCACCACTCCTCGACCACCCTTCAGAGCCAATAAATGACGCCTCCTACTTCGAGTGTCTCGAGAACGTAATGGACCGTTCCAAGAGTCTCGGTGATGGCATGACTGGTATCGCCAACCACGCCAAAAAACTCGAGCATCAGCAATTTGGTGTTGCCGTTAAAGACGTGAGTGTGGCCATATGTGGTCTCGTCGAGTCGGCCGCCCAATCCGCCTACCTGGTCGGCATCTCCGATCGCAGCAGCGTAGCCGGTCGACCGGGTCTCGTTGACCAGTCGCAGTTCGCACGGGCCTATCAGGCCATCCAGGCAGCATGTCAAACCCTGAATGACCCCAATAGCAATCAACAACAAGTACTGAGCGCGGCTACTGTCATTGCTAAGCACACTAGTGCTCTTTGTAACAGCTGCAGAGTGGCCTCTGCTAAAACTAGCAACCCGGTTGCCAAACGTCACTTCGTGCAAAGTGCCAAAGACGTTGCTAATGCCACAGCCCAACTCGTCAAAGAAATCAAACGTAAGTTATTTTCTTATTTCCTTCTTTCGTGAATACGTTAATTTTTCCTCTTCAATAGTATTAGAGGTAGTATTTTTTTAATTTTTCCGTTCCTTGTACATTCTTCTCATCTTGCACCAGCATTTAGACTCGACATAATCTAATATTAGTCTTTGTTTCAAGATTTTCACTATTTATCCTCGTTTCTTTTACCTTTGTATCCCCCCTCCTATCATTCCACCTTCAAAGGGATGTCTTATAGCATGGGCCACCTTGCTGCGGCTGACATCTGGATGATTGTGTACTCTCCTTTCACGACATCTGAAGTTTTCCCTTCCAGCTGCAATGCCCACAGATGATATGGCTCTATCTTTCCACACATTTTCATTTCCTCCATCGTCACTTTCTATACGAATGTCACAACCTTCGTGTGTGATACGCTCTCGTTGATATTGCCCTTAAAGGCTTAAACTACTGATGAGGATGCCAGGTAGATGCTGTTGAATGCATATCAGGAGATTAAAAGGAAAGAGACTCAAGTGATTAAACGGGAGGAAGATGAATGAGGATTCCGATTTGAACAGGAAGTTATTCTGGAAGGAGGTGAGAAAGGTGGAGCACCCGGAGAAGATTAGCTTTGCGAACATAATGGACAAGAATGGCAGGATACTTGTCAGTAATGAGGTCAAAAATAGAAAGCGAGAATACTTTGAGTTGTGTAGTGTAGATAATGGGTATGGAAGATGATGTAAATATGATTGGCTTCTTGGGTGTAAATCTGATGCAGTATCGGGGTATGGAAGAGATAAGCATTCAAGAGGTTGTAGTGCTGTGAGTTCTGAAAAATGGGAAGGCAGCTAAAAAGTGGTGATGATTGTGTTATGGGATAGGTCTGGTCGCTGTGTTGTAAGCATTTGAAAGTGGAAGAAGGCAGTAAGTGCCGTTGTATAAGGATAAAGGAGAGAATGGTTAATGCAAGAATTATAGAGGGATAAGTAAAGTATATGGACAAATTCCGATTGACCTTAAAATAAGGATAACTGAGGGTTTGAGAAGTGATAAACAATGGTAGTTTAGAGCTGTTATGGAGTGTGTGGATGGAATATTTGCACCGAGAGAGCCAGGTGAAAAAAAGGGTTAAAATGTGTAAAGTGGATCCTGGGTTTAGGCATGGAGCTGGAGAAATCTTATGATAGTGTAGATAGAGAAGCATTATGGCAGGTGCTAAGAATGTGTGGACTGAGTGGTAAACATTTGGTTAGTGTGGAGTATTTATGTTTGAAGTAAGGCTACTCATAATGCCACCACAATTCCCTGGGGTATCCACAGATCTCTCAGTCAGGTCATGGAATGAGTTTGTGCCAAGTTAGGGCAATCGAGATGTTTAACAGGTAGTATTAATTGGTTGTGGATGACAAAGGTTGTTATGGCAGACCTCGTGTATTGTAAATACTGGCATTCAGATTTCCAACCTATCGGGAATAAAGTCGATAGAAAAGACCATCATAGGTACAAACTTTTTATATTCCGTGAGTACAACGGCAGAAGTAGCTTTAGTATTTGGTGTTGTCTGAGTTTTCTTCTTAAAACATCAACTTTTAGGGTAAATGCCAAGTAGAAACCTAAAGGATCCTCATCTTTTCAGTGCTCGACCAAGACTACAACGATGAAAATCGTGCCCGCTGCGGCAATGCCACTTATCCTCTCCTCGAGGCTGTGGAGAACCTCTGCACGTTTGCCAATTCACCCGAATTCAATTCCATTCCCGCCAAAATCTCCCAAAAAGCGAGGGAGG
Organism: Ceratothoa steindachneri; assembly: GCA_963969495.1. Classification (NCBI taxonomy): domain Eukaryota; kingdom Metazoa; phylum Arthropoda; class Malacostraca; order Isopoda; family Cymothoidae; genus Ceratothoa; species Ceratothoa steindachneri. Next base: position 153,336,019 of record OZ018320.1, read on the forward strand.
AACAGAAACCAATTACATCAGCGGGAAAATCTATCATCGAAGGTTCCTGCGCCATGATCGAAGCTGCCAAATCCCTGGCTGTAAACCCTAAAGACCCGCCTACATGGCAGGCCCTTGCGAGCCACAGCAAGAACGTCTCTGACAGTATTAAAAATCTAGTTTCTTCCATTCGGTATGTAACTCGTTCTTGTATAGGCTTCATTATAATACAACTATAAAGCCTATTTATTATGAGTGAACATTACCAATTCTTTCCTCTTTAGTGACAAGGCTCCTGGACAGAGGGAGTGTGATGAAGCTGTCGATACCTTGAATATCAACATTAGAGACCTTGACGAAGCTTCTCTGAATGTAATGTCGGAAAGACTCCCGCAGCACAACGATAACAATCTCCTGGTAAGTGTTTTTCTTATTTTCCTTGAAGCTTTGAAGGTGAGACCGAATTTTCCTTATTTTACCTTTCTGTTTAAGGGTTATAATGAACAAGTTGAGATTACGTGTCATGCGTTGCTGTCTAGCATTGACAAAGTTCGATCAGCGGCTAAAAGTGAAGCCGAAAATCTGGGTCACGCAGTCACTCAGATGTCTTCTTACTTTACACCTCTTGTCAATGCCTCGATTGGCTGTACCTCCAATATGACGAACAGGTGAGTGATGAAGTGCATCGTTACTTCCTACTTAAGTAAAACCTCAACGATGTTCGATGTCACTCTCGACTCCTAATTTTGCAGGCTAGTCACCGACCAGCTCTCGTCCATTTATTCCTCTCTTGGCTGGGAAGTTCACCACTCCTATTGACTCCGGATGGTGGGGGTATTTGACATCCCTGTTCAACCTTTTCCTCCATTTTCTTATACCCCCATCTATCTTTTCTATTAATATAACGCGCAAAGGAGTGTCCGGTATAGCATGGGAAACTATGCTACAGCTGTCATCTGTAGGATTGCGTGCCCTCCCTGCTCGAACGCCCGCAAGTGGATCTGCGGTTTCGCACATTTTCTCTTCCTCCAACTTCGCCGATTTCTTTTCAGATCTCTTTATAAATCTTTTGGTTCTCGTTTTTGAATTTTAAGTAATTAAAAATAACCATCTGGACTAGTCACCGTTTCATCGCGAAGACGTGGGGGTGGAGGTGTTCTTTTTCCGTCCTTATTCCTTGTTATATGGCCAGAATGAGTCGATTCCATTCCACATTTCGATTTCTCGTTTCCTCAGCAAACGCCAAGCCTGTTTCCTGGATCAGACCAAGTCTGTGCTGGAATGCGCCCTCCAGCTGATGTATGCTTCGAAAGAGTCTGGCGGCAACTCTAAGGCCGTTCACGCTCATCCCGAGGTGGATGAATCGGCAGACAGCATGAAGGAGACAATTCAGGTTAGATGATGTTTTATTATGGGTTTATCCAGGAGTTTGTTATACCCGACTACATTTACGTAACACCCTCCTTCCACCCGAAGTGGCTCTGAACTTGTTTGGATCCTTCATCACTGTGAACCTCCATCGCATTCTAAGAATATTCTTAAGGAAGTCAGTTTAGTTAACTCTTCTTAACATCCGCTACTAGTTATCTCTGACAGAGAGTTAACTATTTGGATGGTAGACAAACATTGTGTTCATGTAGTCAAACGACAACCTGATAAAACATCCACTCTACCTTCATCTGGAGACGCTTAAACGATCTCTCGCCAAACATCTAAAATAAACCACCTTCAAATAATAAAAAAAATCAATAGAGCTCACGACATAGGACACAGTACTTCTGGGCCAACTCAGATCAGGCCAGTGGTCCATCCTCTAAAAATACAAGCACAAAATAAACCTTGCCCCAACACCCAGACGAGACTCAACACCACGTAGACTGCCCTAACCTGACCTAAACACTAAGCGCACACCACCTCACTAAGGGACCTATGAACCCACACGAGGGATATGGTGACGTTCCTTGATTTCGATCGCCTCACAGAAAAGGAGCCAAAGAGTAAGCTCAGAACATACTCGGAGAGAGATTGTAGTTCTTCTCCCGTTGACTTGCGGAGCAGTTTAGGAATCGCGAACGAATATTCCTTTCTCTTAACTCCACTCCGTATTGCTGTTCTTCAGTGTCATGGCAAAAAGAGCAGATAAATAGGATTTATAAATCAAGACCAATAAAACCCATTTGCCCACAAAGTGGGATCGCCGCGTTTCAACGCCACTGAAATACCCCACTCCCTTTGGGCCTTATCAAGCGCAAGGCCACAGCCAAAGTGACGCTTGATAGCAGTGGGGTATGTGCTGTGCATCTCATCCAAACAGGGTTCATCGATTTGCAGAAGTCCCCAAACATGATCCATGCACACCTATCATACCCAATATCATCCACTCCCTCTTGTGTTAGCTCTTTCTCTCTCAAACAATCATTCATATAATCCTCCCCACCATTTGTGCGATCTCCCAACCCTTCTCGCACCCTGACACTCGCTCTCCTATATTCTCTTTCACAACTCTATTTCCATCCATTCTTCTATACCCATACCATCTCAGAACACTTTCAGTCACATCATTCACACTATAAACACCTCTTACCCAGTCGTTCCTCACTTTATTTACCTTCCGCACACAATCATCCCCCCTCTCTAGTTGACCCTTTGCACATCTCTCACTCAAGCTCTTTCATTCTCCTTCCGTACCATAGTCTCACTCCCATTCACTAACGCTCTAATAGTTCCAAGACTTTCCTACCCTTCAAAACCTTGTGGTCGCAATCTGCTTCATCTGTACCACCACCACTTGCAATGCATCCTAGATACTTAAGACTGCATTTGTTTAACGGTGACCCAATGACTCAGATATCAGACCTCACCTCATTCTCACCATCAAATACTGCTTTCACTTGTAGCATCCTACTCTCCACCAACACCAGGTTGTTGTTGCATTGCTCCCCATTTGTAGATGACTTCTGCTCCCTCCGACCGCTTAGGAGGTTAAGGGAGAAAGAGTTTGATCCCACAGCATATGTTGTAGGCCCTGTCAACGTTACCACAATTAGGCGGGTATATCTTCTGCGCATGAGCTTATACCAACGAAACCCATTCCTCATCATCTCGCAACCTCATTTCTCATTCCTATGATTCTTGTCACTGTAATTCTTCTGTCTCCTGTTTTTAGTAGGAATTATTGTTCCTAAGACCTACCAGAATGCAAACAGCGCTCATCACTTGAAATAAGTTTAGGCACATCTGGTGTGGTCAGTGTCGGATGAGGTCTCGATTCGCTCTAACCAGCTGTAGCGCCCCCTGGTTCCGATCCCACTTTAAACTCTAGGTCCCCATTGAGAAAGGGCTGGAAAATTGAGTACCAATCGATGGTAAAACAATTGATATAAACATATCAAGTTTCTGATCTTGATCTTAACTCCGAGCAGGAACTGTTGTCGACGGGAGAGAATATCGCTACCGAGGCCGGTGTAGTCTCAGGCCTTGTCGAAACCATCACGTCCTCGATTAATAAGTGCTCCGAAACGAACAGTTATCAGGTGGATGAAAACGAATCCTTCGTCAAGTACCAGAGTAGAATGGTAGATTCAGCCAAGGAGATTATGCGTCTCGCGCAAGAAATGGTGGGCACCAACACTCTTCAAATTCACGTTTCTATTTACTACTGAAAATATAAAACTATTTTTCACCAATGGACAAATTCTGACAAGAATGTTGTCCAGTTAGGAAGAGGGTTAAAATGTCATTTCTCTTCAGGTCGCAAAGAGTACTGTGGATCCTTCACAGCTTGGTAACCTCGGAGCCACCCTGTCTCACGAGTATAACAAGCTATCGTTCGATACTGCTGGTGCTGTGCAGTTGACAACATCGCCAGAAATGGCCTCCAGAATTCGTCTTTGGTACGTGATGTGATTCCTACATTGTTTCAGGTGACTCGAAAAGTGAGCAAACCCCTACAATAATATATATATATATATATATATATATATATATATATATATATATATATATATATATATATATATATATATATATATATATATATATATATATATATATATATATATATATATGTATATATATATATATATATATATATATATATATATATATATATATATATGTATATATATATATATATATATATATATATATATATATATATATGTATATATATATATATATATATATATATATATATATATATATATGTATATATATATATGTGTATATATATATATATATATATATATATATATATATATATATATATATATATATATATATATATATATATATATATATATATATATATATATATATATATGTATATATATATATATATATATATATATATATATATATATATATGTGTATATATATATATATATATATATATATATATATATATATATATATATATATATATATATATATATATATATATATATATATATATATATATATATATATATATATATATCTCTATATCTCAATTAAACAACACCCCTAAACACACATCATAGGGTTTTGAACCATTGTGTTAAAACAGTGTAGACTACATATATATACCACATACGCTACCCAAGTAGTTTAATCTTGTGTCGCAGACCTTGGCAATTAATATGCTAGAATCGGGTGAGGCTCTGCATTGTTTGAGTTTTTTCTTTTTGGTCGTTGCAGCGTGCAAGAGGTGGGTCAAGGTTGTATCGACCTCGTTAAATGCGGTGGAGCGTGCCAGGCAGCACCCAGGAACACCTATTGTCAACGAGATCTTGCCGAATCTGCTCGTCATGTGGGGTCTAAGGTACGACAGGAGAAGAGTAACAGGATATTATGCGTTTTCTATTTTAGGCGTCAAATTTGGGTATATGTGTACCTTTTTTTTTGTGTGTGTGATGTTTAATTTCTTAGTCTCGAAGTGCAGTTTACCGGTCACAGGTGTATAAGATTTCTTACATTGTAATAACATTTATAATCTTTGCTTTCCCTACCTTTTTCTTGATTCTTTTATCCTCCACCTTGTTCTCCTCTCACTCCACACCCATTAGTCCCATGCCCTAAAACTTATAGAGTTGGAGTCTGGAGCCATTTTTAGTCGCCACTTAGGTCAGGCAAGTGACAGAGGAAAAAGGAACCCAAAGGATGGTTCGTTTGGCTTTGCTCACTTTAGTTGCTCCTGGCTAAGATTCATCTCATAAGACCCGGTGGTCCGCGTGTATCTGTAGATTGTCTTAGCGGTGCAAGTGTTGGGACATGTGAACTGTGTCTGGTCCCTCCCGTGATGCCGGGTCGGCCGGTGCGGTGTTTATATGTTTTTAGTTTTAGACGGTACACATTAAACTAGATGCCCACTGAGAAATTAAAAGCCTCAAAACAAGTGCACATCGGTGGTAAAAACACTACCAAATTATTTATATTTGGTGATAACTGCGTCAGACTTTTCAGAGCGATCCGTATGTCACGTGAAAGTGATGTTTCTGCTGGGTCGTTGAGGCTCTGTTTAAATGGTGTTTGGTAGGTGGTTTGGCTCAATGTTATTAATTCCTTCTGTAGATCACGAGCCTCCTGGAGGTCCTCAAAGAGACTTCTCAAGGTACGCAGGCTTGTATTGATGCGGCGTCCACTGTTTCTGGGATAATCGGTGATCTGGATACGACTATTCTTTTCGCCACGGCGGGCACGCTCAACGCGGAACACGAAGACGAGAGTTTTTCTGATCACCGAGACCATATTCTCAAGACTGCCAAGGTAAGGCCATCTTAACGGGTCCCCAATATTAAAAGGCGTCCGGAAGTTATAGACCTGATTTGAAGGCATCTATCTTTCTGTGGTTATATGTTTCACTTTACATATGCCACACTTGCTTTGGTTCATTATAAGAAGTTTCTATGGGGCTGCATTTAGCGTTTGGAATTATTTGCGACATTGTAATCAATATTCGGATATGTTCATGAAACAGGCTTTGGTGGAAGACACGAAAACCTTGGTTGCTGGTGCGGCCTCGTCTCAAGAACAACTGGCTTCTGCCGCTCAGAATGCTGTATCGACTATCGTCCAATTAGCAGATGTTGTCAAGAGTGGCGCCGCTTCGCTCGGAGCCAATAACCAGGAAGCCCAGGTATGTCCACCTCAGAAATGTACTTTATTTTTCCTCTGTCTTTAGCTTCATATCAGTTAACCTTATTAACAACCATATTTTAAACTACAGGTAAAACTCGAAAATGCGACCTTCAATTTGGCGTTTTTCTGAATTCGTGAAGTTAATTTTGTGAACATATCTTGAACTTCATGTCAGTTTTTACACTTTGCGACCAGCTAAAGTTTTCGTCAAGAGTTGGTATTTACTTTAAAATGGTCCCGCAAAGGAAGAAATCTGACAGCTAAAGGAAACAGAAACCGTTTCATGATCTTATAAGAAGCTACCCAATTGGTTGCAATCACCGCTCCTTAAGGGGAAATTACGCATCGTGACCGGTTTGGTGATCGGGTTGTGACTTTGAGCGATTATCAGAGTGCCCTTGAAGCATTAAAATCTCTGCACTCCCTAGTTCGCAGTATCCTTGAGGTGAGCCGTGTGCAATTCGAGATTTTCTTCTTCCTGGTTCCTGCACATTCTAGGATTGTGGGAAATGAGGGCGTCAAGCAGTCTGCAAGGACTGGGCTTCCGAACCAGTGTTTCGCTCTTTCCCACTGACTACATCGTTGGAATCAGGTCAGCCATTCCGGCTGCATGGCAAAGAAGATGAGAGACGACCCACGGAAACTTAAATTTGCGAAGCACGCCGAATACCTGGATGGCTTCAGGTCGTTTTCTATCTCCTAGGATTCGGACACACACGCGGGACGTAGCTCCGTCTGATGGAGCGCTCCCCTAAACCTTAGGCCGACGAATGCTTGGTCACCCAGACGGTCGGGCACATTCTTGTCGAATGCTCCACTGTGGGAAATCTTTATTTTTAAATTTATTTGCCCTATTTTTAGGCTAAAATTATAAAAAAAACGTATAATTTCAGCGACCATATTCCTGCTAGCAGTAGCCAGATGAGTGCTTTAAAAAAATAAGAAACTAAAGTTTAAATTATAATTTGAAATCATAAACCAATTTAAACAATGCGTATCAGCATTCACATTAGTTAGTCTCCAATTTAGCTGAATCTCGTCTACGATCAATCAAGAAGAAGGAAGACAAAATTTTTTACATTTCTTCCTTCTAATGTGTGTGTGTATGTGTATATATATATATATATATATATATATATATATATATATATATATATATATATATATATATATATATATATATATATATTATTTAAATTTTCGTTAATATGTTATTTTCGTCATTTTGGTACTTCGCGAATTTTCACGAAGTACCTGTATGTACTTCGGAGTCCGTAATTTTAACACACTCACTTGCATTATGAGCAAATTTAAATCAAGCCGTATATTGCCATATGCCCAAAATACGCTTACTAATAGACTGCACTTTTGAATTTAAATTTATCACGAGATGCGAGATTGCATTTCAGCAATTCCATCCTTCACTGTCAATGAACTTATTTAATTCATATACTTTTTTGTGGATGCGAGGAATAGAAAATACCAAAATGTTACGAGTTCAATGCCAGGTCTTTTATGTTCTCATCCAGGTAATGTTGATTAATGCTGTCAAAGATGTGGCCATGGCACTCGGTGATCTCATCCACGCGACGAAGGCGGCGTCGGGGAAGTCCGTTAATGATCCAGCAATTTCTACTCTGAAAGAGTCTGCTAAGGTGAGTTAATCTTCCTGGACGCGTCTTCCCAAACCCATAGGCATTGCATTACCCTCAAGAAGAAATGAGTTGTACAGGGGTACACGGAAGCTGCTTAAGAGGATTGTCTTATTTAGTTCATGTTCTCTTTTTCGTTTATGTACTTGTTCCAAGAGACTTTATGCATTTTCCTTGGCCCTTTTTCGTTTAATGGCTTTTTTCTGTTTTTAGTTTTTCCACCACTGAGCACCATATCGCCCCCTGAGGGAAGTGTTATTACTGAAGAAACCTTTGAATTTAGAACAAATTATTTCTGCTAAATGGTTCTTAATTCTGGCCTCCATCAGTTCATATCTTAAGTTTTACTTTATGAATTCCTCCGGACTTTCAACTACCACTCACTCACGAAGTTTAAGTTGCGACTTTATGCTCTTAACTAGGAGCATGCTCTTTGAGTTTTCAAAGCCCCCCTGTTGACCTAAGGGCTGCTGCCTACCTGAGTAGAAACATGGGTGAAGTTAAGCTACGTTGAGAATGATCGCTTGTCAGAACAGGGACCCGATTTGAGTCGGGTCGGTTGCTCTCATGTTGTACCGACCCGTGGTTCGGAGTCCTCAGTAAACAGTAGGTCCCCATCCAGATACACATCAGACGGTAGTAAAAATGAAAAAGAAAACAACTGTCGACCTCAATATTTGATCTTTCCGTGGCTTGTTATTGGAGGTTTATTTTTAAAATTTATTAATTTAACCTTATTTTCTCTCCCCGCAATGGGATCTAGGACCAGATTTGTTTTTACAAATCTATTCTCGGAAAATTTTCCTCCACTATTCCATCCCGGCCCCGAAGCTTGCAAGAATATCTTTCCTTACGAACTTTCTGCATGTGATGCGCTCGTTGGTTTTCGCTTTATCTTTAAAATCCTTCTTACTATGAGTAAGTTCATTTAAATGGATTATGTCCTTTCTATTGTCTTTAGTCCAATAAATATCTGTTTCTTGCTCTTATGATGAGTTATTAAGTCTTAGCATCTTTTGGGAAGCTGTGTCTTCTTCCATATTTGGTTCGGCCGAATCGCCCTTCAAAATCAAATCGGTTAACATTATTTTCTTGTGAATAAGTTACAAGTGGATTTAGTTTTACGAAGTCGCGTATTTGCGACAGGTAGGTATTATCTAATAATTTGTCATTCCATCGATTTGGTGGCCGAATGGAATCCCTCCACCCCTCCCCATCATTCCTTAATTTGTCCAGAAGGTCCCAAGTTGAGAGCGAATATAACAACGTACTACAATCTTTTGAAGTTGAAGGCTGGTTCAGCTTTTACAAGTACTCGCCAATGCTAACTTTTGACGACACATAAATCGAGTTCACTAATTGCATCCCCAATTGATCCTCTTGTTTATTATAGTATTGCTATAAATAGCTATGAAGGGAACATGCTAGTTAAGGTATTATTAACAAAGGTAACTGCATGCTATCAGGGAGAGTGGACTAAGTGACGTTATTTCTCAAATTTATTTGCATCCGAGATATAGGGTAGTGTTAATTTGAAATTTCCCCACTTTTCTTAATTTTAATATGCTTGCAATTTAACTCAATATATTTTATTTTTGATTACCAAGTATTTTGCTCAATTCTCAAAGCACTATCTTTCCTCTTCCCATACATCGAATGCACCCGTTCTAATAAACACTAGTTCCTAAGTAATGTTAAATAGAACAATTGGATTATTAATATATTAACCAAGCCAGAGGTCTGAGAACCCAGAACACAAATAGTCCTATGCTCCCTATAGTATGGAGATACTTTAAAAGTTACCTTATTTGTTTATTAGTTTATTTGTTTATTTGGTAATTAGTGTGTAATCAATGATTCAAACTGTTCCCCCAATTTTCATTTTTTTTTTTTACACAAAATTAATAAAGTATTTACAAAGTTTAATGGAATTTTTAGTAGTTTTGTGTTATCCGTTGGTTGCTTTCATGTTTTTATATTCTGCTGCCACTATAGAAGTGATTCAAACGTTAAAAACTTCGTGTGATTAAGAAGTCTTTGGGCTTATTAGTAAATTTTATGTAATCTCAAGTAATTTGCTTCAGAAGCATCCATGGCAGGTGAACAATTGCAGTTAAATTGTTTGTATGAAAATAGCTCAAACTGGGAGTTTTCACATCCAAGTTAACTTCATTTATCTGGGTTCTCGGACGTCTAGGGATGGTCTAGCCAGGGCTTCTCGGACTGTTACGAGTCAGACCGCGAATGGTTGATGTCAGACCAGGAAGAAGAGTTGATTCGCCTACTCTCCGTCGAGCATCTCCCAGACACGTGCCATCTGGCCAGTGATATTGTACTAGAAACTTCGTAGAGGATTAAATGTTTTTTTTCATTTCTCCCTATATAGCATAATTCGAGGGCTTGGAATTTCATGTCATTTCAGTTCTGTTATGCTCTTTAAAATCCATTTTAGTTGGGATTTTGCTTTCTGTCCTAACCCCATGTCCATCTATGATAAGTAGGTGCATGAGTTAGGGTAGGAGGCGTGTGTAAGGAGTAAACAACGCAACTATGTTGATTATTTTGTGAACTTTTATTATCCTCGGCTAGAATTAATTCTGGCTTCTAAAATTTTGTTTTTTCATCATAATTTTCAAGATGTTTCTCCATATCGAATTATGCCCAGATTCTAGTTTATATTAATTTATACCATTATTGTATATCAGAAGAGTATTTTTGTCAACTACTGCCATTTTCCTTGCTATTCCTTTAATTTTATTTACTGTATTATAAACTAGTCCTTGTAACTGATATTTTACCCCTGGAAATATTCATTTCATAGATAATGAGGAATATTCATCTTGGCCGAGTAAAGTTTTTCGCGTTTTACCAAAATTCTTTAGGAAAGCTAAAGTTTTGTTTACACTTGTGCATAACTCGACACTTGTAAGGTTTAATATGTTCAGAAAAAAAAACACCACTGCCCATTTACGGATATTAACACGATTATGTTATTTATAAACTGATTTGTAAAATATTTTCAAGTTTCATTTCACCTACTCCTCGTTAGCCTTTTTTATATGTATCACTGGTCATTGGCCCAAAAGGTGAGAGAGTGAAAATTAACCGTGATTTGGCTTGTCAACATCCTAACCTCGTTTTTTGTTAAATGTAATAACTTTGGGGCATGGTAGAATAGTGTTTATACTCAAGTATTCATTTTTTTTTTGTATTATTAATGCTGTTGGAAGCTAACATAATCTGTTAATCTACCTTCGCCCTCCCATTCCACATCTATGCGTCGTTAGATGTTTCCTGTTAAACAGTAATGTTATTACAGTAATTGTGAGCGTTTTTACTGAATAAGTTGTATTCGTCTGCTTTTAGGAAGGATAGAAATGTCTTCATATTTTTGTCCTTTTCCAAACTTATATATATGCGCCCAAATAATCCGAATATTAGCTTTTCTGCCATATTTTTCAGCTTTATTTGGTTATTAACCGTTCTTAGTTTTTCGTCCTTCCTCATTGTGATAGTTCTAAATATACAAGTATTAACGCCTTAGGCACATTGGCACAACGGATATTAGTTGTATTCTTAGGTTTACATATACATTCTTGGGTAATTTGTTGACGATCCCGAGATGAACATAAGTCGGCTAATGAAATCATTTGTCCAATTACGCAATTTCAAGCGAGACTTTATTGTGCTTCTCTCTTTCTCAGGTTATGGTGACAAATGTGACGTCGCTTCTTAAAACGGTCAAGACTGTTGAAGATGAGCAAATGAGAGGAACCCAAGCGCTAGAGGGCACGATTGAGGCTATCGCTCAAGAAATAAGGGTAAGAGCTCTTTCCTTCAAAACGCATACTACGACCTGTACCCTGATCCCACTGTTGCCTTCGAACTTGTTTCTGAAGGTTTATAGTATCTCTTCCATCATCATCATCAACTGTTTTTCCGCGAAGCGCAGTAGGTGTTCACTAAGGTTGGTAGGTTTGAGTATTCAGCACCTTTAAAATTTTCCATTATTCGTCCTGTTTTTATTCACTCCTCATGGTCCATTGAGTGAAGATGCCCTCGTTGGTCTCCGTTTTCGTTCATGGCTACTAACACTGAGGGGGGTCGCTGGGAAACCGTCTCCCCTATACCGTTGATGCCAGCTCACTGTCCATGAATGGTGATGATGGTGTGGTTGATAATGATGATGAGTTAGTTGAAGGTGAAGATGAAGCCTCTTTATTTTGTCCGGTTCTGGCAGTATTTGACTTCATATCGTTTGTCCATATTCTCATTCATCCAATTTCCTCCGGAATGATAATTCTGCTTTATCCTCACTTACGATCATTCATTTCCCTTGGGACAAAGTTATCACAGTTGAGTCGTATCTTTCCTTCAAGGCATTCAACAGCGAGGACGAGCCGAGGACGAGAGCCACTCCCGAGGATCTTATGAGGATCACGACCCCGATCACACTGGCGTCTGCCAAAGCAGTGAGCGCGGGTAGGAGTCTCAAGCAGGACGATGTCATCGCAGCCGCTAATATGGGACGGAAGGCCGTTTCTGACATGCTTATGACATGCAAGGTTTGTGCCAGTGTTCTAGTAGGTTGAGCTAATTCGTTTCAGCCCTAGTTGTTTCGTCAGGTGCTATAATTGGTAGGTGTAGCCAGTAACCAGGTACCCTATTGTTAATTTATATTCACGCACATTCTACAAATCCCGTTTCTCGGAACCCAGTATTAAGTGAATTATCCAAGTTATTCATTTTTATTCTTAAGTTGGCCCCAACTAAGGTCCATCCCTTAGTCCGGCAGCCTCGGCCAACTCTGCCCTCTCCCAGTCCGTGTATCTGCAGGTTTTGCCTGTTGTATTTGGGTCAAGCGTGTAAATATTATTGAAATGGGTCTGATTTCCGGTGGCAGATTGAAAAGGAGATATTTGTACTAGTCAGGCTGGTGCGGTATTTTTGTGTTTAGTTTTGGGCGGCTCGGGTGGTTTGTTTTCTGTCTTCTCTAGTGTGCTGAAGTGAGTGGATGCGAGATTGGGTGCCCAAGCCGTATAGGCAAAATAACTGGGTGTTTTCATGCGTCAATATCATACCATAAAAAGGAAGGTAGGGAGAAGAGTGATAGATGGAGATCTGCAAACTTTTTCGGAACCATTCTAAGACCATTTAAAGGATTCACTCATGAATGTTGACACCACGGTGGCGGATTGCTTACCCCCTCCCCTCCCACCTTGCAAAGATATACCATTATTGCTAATCCAGTGACTCTGTACTGATGGGTGCGGTGCATTTGGCCAATTTCAGGGTCATAATTGCTTCCTGGGATTTACCACCGAAGTGAGATAGATGAGGGCTGTTAAAATTTGAAAAAAGAGGCTTATTTTCTTTTTCACTACCACCCTTTATCTTCCAGGCGGCCGCATGGTCAGCTGAAACGAAGGACTTGCGGATGAGGGTGATGTCATCTGGTCACAACACAGCCGTACAATACAGGGAGCTTCTCCAGATCGTTCTTCATTGTCTGCAGAAGCAAAGTCCGGATTCTAAAGTCTCTCTCTCAGCCATTTCGCACAAGATCGCTGAATGCGTTACAGGACTGACCACTTCTGCTGAACAGCTCAAAGGTAATTTTCACCAAATCTTGCCTGCTAATAGAGAGTCACCTTGTGGGTGGGTCGGGATCCACCGAATAGCCGATGGTTGAGCAAGTCAGAGCCAGTAAAGATCAAGAACCAACAGGATCTATGAAATCAGTAAGTAAACTTTTAACCCCCATGGATCGTGGAGAGTAGCAGCCCTTAGTCGCCGAAGAAGCTCCTACCGTGAATATCGAGCTTATGATGGTAGCGTATAGTTTGTGTTTTTCTTTTTGTAAACTAGTTTTAATTGAGAAATCGCATGCATTTAATAGCTAATAAGCCTCTCTTTTTTTTTACATTGTGGGTGTTTTTGTGCTAAATAAATTGTGAAATTGAAGCAAATTAATGAAAGTTTTTCATTTGCTTACATATATTTTGGTTGTTTTGACTCAGTTTATCAGTCCATATAAGGACAGTGACCCTTTAAAAGCAATTTCTTGGTCTTCTTGAACTCTAATAAAAACAGTAAAGTTAAATATAACATCTAACATCATATTTAATCACTTGCATATGATGAATTGAAAGAGTTCAAAAGAGCTTATGAAACTTTGCTTCAAGTTACCCTGTTTTTAAAAGAATCCTTTAAAATATTTGTCTATTTAATAAACTAATATATAAAAAAAAATTCACTAGCAGTTTTTATTGAATTTACGTTTTCATTAACTTGTAATTATATTAAAGTGTGCATTTAGTGACGTTTTTATTTTTGTAAAATTGATTTTTCTCCATCAGTTATGCCAAAGTGAATCATGAATTCATAAATTTCATTTAATCGTTATTCATTTTGTTATTATTACTTTTCCTTTGAAAATTATAGTAACTTATGGAAGCCCCCATTTTTTAAAGTTTAAAAGGGCTAAGATATGGGGATGGATTTTAGGGGTCAGCTCATGTTAACATACAATGCTGGGTAGATGGGTCAGTTGGACACACATGAGTTGAAACGAATCTTTGGCATCGCTGAAAATGGAAAAAAAAGTGACGCAGTGGAGCGTGTGTTGGTTTAGTCGATCGCAGCTTCCCAAAATATTGACCTCGTATCTGCCCCACAGCCGACACAGACTGGCAAGGAGACGAGACTCAGTGCTTGAGTGGTGAGTTCGGGACTTGTTTTGTAAGGAAAGATGCCAATTCCTCCTCTCTGCATGGACGCACAAGGATATATCCCCGGCCCTTTATTTTCCTCGCGTATTTCTAGGATTTCCTCATTTTTTTTTCAGCTCCTCCACAAACACCTTCTTAATTGTTCACTGTTTCCCTGCAGCGGAAGTGAGGGTCAACTTTTTAAAACTTTCAGCTCTATTTTTCATCCTTCTCATTCCACCAACTTCTTGGTTACCCGAGGCTTGTACTGCAGTGTGGCTTCATCCCTTCTCATGTTTTGATGCTGTGTATTTATTAATCGGTTTCTTGTGTTTTAGACACGTTAATCCAGGCATTATTTTTTTTTTAGCTACTTGGGATTGCAGAGATTCTTCTAATCCATGTCTGGCCCTTCTTAGTTTTTATTAGTTAGTGCCCACCGCCGTTGTGTATTCTCAAGTTAAAAATTTGCTTTTTGTAGTTTGATCTATGCTGCCATTATTTTTATATTCTAGGGTGTTTATTTTACAGTGTACATACATACACTTTCATACTTTAATTTTATACCTGTTTATTTATTAAATACTTTTTAAAACATTATAAATTTCGCATGGCTTATATTTAACTTTTCAAAAATTAACTAACATTGTACAATGTACACAATTCTTTTCGATATATATATATATATATATATATATATATATATAGTAAGTGGCTTCCTAACCTAACCAAATAATAGCTTAAAAAACTAAGGTTGTCAAAATTACATCTTTTTTTTTCTCCAATACCCCTGTATCTTATTCATATTACGAAAAATCTGATATGGAGGCAGTTTTCAAACAATTAAGCAAATGTTTCATGGATTTTCTGTTAATTTGGCTATCTACCTGAAGCCAAGAGTTGGGACTACTCATGACTAATAATGGGATCAGAAGTAGACAACAGTTCATCTGACCAAGTGAAAACAAGAGAAACTTCCTAGCTCCCTTTTCTGTGAATTGCAACCCCTCAAGCTCGATATTGTTTTTGTGACCAAAACCTCTTAAATATTAGAGAAATTTTTCGTCAATTAATGTACCGCTTGCGTTGCCCAGGAAATGACTGGGAAGACCCCGAAGACCCGACTGTCATCGCTGAAAATGAGTTGCTTGGAGCGGCTGACAAAATTGAAGCTGCCGCTAGAAAATTGCAGAGTCTACGACCCCGACAAGTCCACACCGAGGTGAGCCAGCCACTTTGTTAATTTTAGTTGGCTTTGTCGTAGTTTTATTTGGAAATTTTTAACTTGGTCCGGTTGGGGTTACTCGTTTTTGTTGCCTACCCCTCACGGTTTTTCCAATGTGACTTTTTGGCCACCTGATAAAGGATTAACCAGGCCTATTACAACAAGCCATCATCCTAAATCCATTTCATATATTTATTTTTTCCTACCTCTGAGAGTCCTACTTGATGAACGAATATTTCCTTTTCATTCCTATTGATCCTTCTCATCGTTGGGTTAGTGTAGCATTTTTTTTTTAATATGGGTCTTCTTGAAAGGACTACTGTAAAGAATCGCACAAGGTTGTAGACACGAGATTACCCCACCGTGAGATATGTTTGATATTCTTGGTTGTTGAATTTTATCGACTAAGAATCAAACATATTAACATGGTTCGGTATATAAATCGACTGCCGACTTCTTTCCATTCTCTCCCGAATAGATTTGTCTTCCACCAGACCTTGCAAGTAAGATATATAACATTCCATGTTTTATTGTAGTTAATTTGATTAAAAGTGGTCTTAAATTAAGAATATTCAGTATACAGACTATGAAACTTGACGGCCGAGCCGAGTGAAAATATCGCTTTCAAATTAAGCCACATCGGTTATGTTTAGTCGTTGAATAGAATCAAGATTTGGGGTGGTTTTGCGACGGTTGCCTTTTGCTGTAGCGACCCATGTTAAACTATAGGTCGTCACTGAGATAGGGCTTCCATAACAAAAGCTGTACCAAAACATATTTTTTTTTACTCCGGTTACCAAAATATGGTAATATCAGTCAACGAGTAAATTGTAAACACAAGGTTAAAGTTTTCTAGCCTTTTTAGAGACTATTAGCAGCAGCCTTTATATTTCTTTTGGTTCCTCGACAGGAAGTGGACGAGGAAAACATGAACTTCGAGGAAATCATTTTGGATGCGTGCAAATCGATCGCAGCTGCAACGGGAGCATTGATTAAAGCCGCGTCTCGGGCACAAAGAGAACTTGTAGAAGCGGGTAAGATCAAAAGTCGCCCCAAGGCCGCTTCTGACGACGGCCAATGGTCTGAGGGTCTCATCTCGGCCGCTCGTCTTGTGGCTACTTCAACACATTCCCTCTGCGAAGCCGCAAACTCACTGGTCCAGGGTCATTCATCCGAAGAAAAACTGATTGCTTCAGCCAAGCAAGTAGCTGCATCCACGGCGCAACTACTTGTCGCCTGTAAGGTGAAAGCTGATCCTAACTCAGAAGCCACCAAGCGGCTTCAGGAAGCCGGCAACAAGGTGAAGAAAGCCACGGATAGCTTGGTAAGAGCCGCACAGCAAGCTATTGATCAGGAAGAAGAAAGAACCCTGCTTCTCAAAGTGCGCCCCGTTCAGAGCATCGTACAGGATCTCCAGATCCGAGAAAAAATCCTGCGACTTGAGAATGAGTTGAACAAAGCAAGGGAAGAGCAAGCGTACATGAACAAGGCCAAAGCCAACCTATCTGGCCAATCTGATAATGAAGGAAACCTGTCTGGGTAAGTGTGATTTTTTTTTTGGGGGGGGGGGGCATTCAAAGTAAACGAAACTTGAAATTTCGAGTAGCATGAATTATGCAGGTAAAGATTTGCAAGTGAGTCTGAGAAAGAGTTTCGAAAATGATTATACAAATGGTGGATGGAATTGAGAAGAGGTTAATGGTTATAGACATGAATAGGTAACAGTGTGAGAGACGAGATAACCGGAGCTTTTGGTGCATGTGGAAACACAGCTTCCTATTACATACGTCGAAGTTAAACCATATCGGGTATGGCAAGTTGCCAGTTCGCCTTCACAGTTGGAGCCATAAATAGCCGTGGTTCGGATCCCCAATCAGATATTAAAGCCATAATTAAATCAGTGAAGATCCGTGGTTTAACTCGTAGCATTTTCTTTTCTTTCAGCAGAGTGATAGGTTTGTGTGCTGAAAGAAATTTGAGTGATAAACAGGTTCTTTCAGCACAAAGATGCACTTGATTTGATCCTAGCAAGAAAGAATATGCTGAGGAAATGTATTTTATGTGAAAGCTGTGACTGTGAAAGGAGAGAAAGGAAGGAGGATATGAGAGTAGGAAAAAGAAGACAGAAAGTGGAAAAAAAATTAAGTAAAGGATAATAACTGGAATAAAAGCGGAATGGTAGAGTCACGATGTTGTGAAAGTTGACATGCAGAGGAAAGGGGATACATGCGCAAATGAGCATGTCAGGGAGATGGAGATAAATGCATTCTTTAAAGAGGCAAAAAGAAAAGGTAAAGGATTGATTAAACAGAGTAAGAAAGCAGTGAGTGAAGCATTTGGATGGAAGATAAACCAAAGTAGGAATTGCTGTGTGAACATGAAACATAGGAATGGGTAAATTGGTTGCTTTATCAGGGTATAAGGCAAGAGATAATGCTGTGAGAGGTCTGAAAAAATGTTAAGGTAGCTGAAGTAGAAGGTATATTGGCTGAGATGCTAAAAAGTGGTGGTGATTGTGCTGTAAGGCCTTTGGAAGGGAAATAGTTCCTGAGGATTGGAATAATCCTATGATGAGTACCATTGAATAAAGGAAAAGGTAAATGGAAGAAAACATAGGGGAGTATATGGAGAGTTATAAGCAAGCTGGATGGAAAAGTTTTGAGTGTGCGAAATTCTCGTTGGACATGCAAAGAAGATGAAGGAGGTAACGGAATCGGATGAGAAAGGTGGGTTTGGAGCTAGTATATTTTGTGTGAAGAAGAAAATAAATGCATTGAAGCAGCTGGCTGGAAAAACATTTAGTAGGGATGAGAGAGGGAAGCGTTATGCTAGGTTCTTAGATCTGGTTCAAGCGGGTGAGATTGAGAAAGGTTTGGAAATATTGATCGAAGTGTTTGACAGGTTATGTGTGAGGAAGAAGCCAAAAGTGAATACAAGAGTAGGGTGAGGATGAGTATGATATTAGGATCCGTGGTTTGGCCCTTGAACAAGTGCGATGTTTTAAGAATCTAGAATGCATTGTAATGATATGAAAGCGGTGACTGAAAGGATATAGGACCAGGTGAAGTAGATGGCGACTACAAGCTTTTAAATGGTACCAAAGTCTAAATGCTGTCGAATGTGCCAGGACGTGCTGGCACCAACTTAGTGCATGTGAGTAAGACTTCGGCATGGAAGGAGATTGAAAGAGCGAGAGAGAGAGAGCAGTGCCAATGGGCAGTTTGAGAGTGATGTTGGGTGCAAGGAAGGGTGTGAACGAGGTAATTGAGAATGTTCTGAAGTCATAAGGGAAGAATGGCTGAAAATAGATTGTGAATAGAATATACTAGTGTGTGTTTGAGGGAGAAAAGCCTCGTTGAGGACAAGTGTATGATGGAGCTCTGTGCCCACGGGTGAGGCGTGACTGGATGAGATGCTCCCTCACATAGCATCCCTTCTGTATTAAGTACAAATTTGGAGTGGAAGAAATGATGGGTAGCTTTGTGCTATCCTTTATAGGGCGTGAAGGGGTGGGTAATTTTTTAGTTGCGTTATTGCGCGCCAACCCCACCTTGTGGCAAAGAGGTTACATTAAGTAAAAAAAAAAAGAGAGTATCATTATCGTCAGCGCACATCAACACTACCATCTCTTTTGTGCCAATGGCCCTCCATAGCCACGTTGGGTGTACCTTGTGTGGACCCTTACACCTGGTACCTGATGAATCGGCACGACCTCCCCACCTGAGTACCCGTATGGAAGGCGTGGCTCACTGAGATGATTTCAATGCTTTGACAGGGGCTGGGGAAGCTGGTAGGTTCCCCCTCTACTTCTATGCACCGCTTATTTCTCCTAACTAGGTTTAATGACTTGACCAGCTACCTCCTGCCGCGTCAGGAGAGAGGCTTTGGAACCGCTATAGACATTGCCCTTAAACGGCCGCAGATTCAGAGATCCTCGGCGTTGGGGCGCGAATGATAGGGTGTGTGGTGACACCCCAACAATCCCTTCTATACGCCTAATGGGCTGATCACCTTCCTATAGCCCTTCTGGGTGTGAATAAGGGCTATATTGCCTATGGGGTCTGGCTTTAACCCCTTATTGGCTACTAGGCCAACTAAAACTCTGATCTTGTCTTTGGGGCTGTCACATGACCGATCTTCAGATCTTTGCAGTCTTGTTGACGACTAGTATGACCTAGTAAAAGATTCCACTCTGGCTGTTCAGTTGGGAGCTGCTGCGCCCTTTGGGGAGCGACCCTCCGCTGGGTAACTTCCATGTGGTAGTGGTTGCCATACAGGCTCGGCTATCACACTAACACGCCCAGAGATGGAACCCCTGAAAAGTCAGAAAATCCGAGACTCGATAGGAAGGAGCAGATGGACGGGGAATATAACCCACCACTATTCCGCACACATACCTTCATTGATCACAACTTTTGGAATTTTCCTCTTTTTAGCTTGCTTATAATTTCCGACTATATTCCAGATAGCAAAACCTCGCCCAACCTTGGTGCTGGGGTAGGGGTAGGGGTAGGGGTAGGTGAGGACATTGACAACACACCTCTGGCTGGTGGAGAGACTTCACTCTCGCTACTTTTTTGTAAAAGGGTTTCCCCTTAGTACTTCTGGAGCCGCCAGCAGGCAGCTCTACCTCTATAAAGAAGGTGGGCTGCTGTGCTTTCTAAGTAGCTCTGCACTTTTCTTCTAGCAAGAGGGGGTCCCCTCTCCGATGCCCTTGGGTAGAGAAATTTCCCTTGATCCCTTTCCACAGAGTTGCCCATCAGCGACTCTTCTTGTTTACCCCCACTCTACTTTGCTTTCGCAAGAGCCGTTGAAGAGACAATATCATGAAGGGAGCAACAGGGGGCCTCTCGAGACCCCCCTGAGAACTATGGGCGGCTCCCCGTTTTTTCCTCCCAAAAGGGACACGAGGTCCCCTGCGACCTGAAAGGAAAGGGGATTTCTCCTTCCGGTGGATCTCCGCAGACGGCAGGGTACTTTGCTATTTCGGCGAAAGACCAGACCGTGAGCTGGTTTGTATCTCTACCTCGTCAGAGCATGCGTGCCTATAGATGTTCAAAGTTGGGACAACCGGAAATCTGCGCGAACTGCTCCAAGGCCTTAAATTACAAACTTTATCATGTAAGACCAACTGTGTGAATTAAGGCGGGCCGCACCCTGCTTCTTCGAAGCAATGTGACCCCTATCTTTTCGAGGAGGAAGTCCTAGTCGTTCAGGCTGCGGACCTTACTTGTTGCGTCCTTCGCTACCTGTGACTTCCTACGCCTCTCAAGTTTAAAAAAAAATACCTTTTGTGTCTGCCACTTCCAGGCCGGGTAGCTTCCACGCCCTTTAGGAACCCTTCTGCAGATTCTATCCCTCCCGTGCGCAACTCTGGTAAAGGTGGCGGAGCGCCTAGAGCGAGTTGTGATGCCAGTCCCGGGGCTTCCTAGTCTTTCCTCCCGAAAAAGAGGGCAGCAACAATGGAGCTTTGGATCCATCGCCCATCCAATGCTAGAGGGGTGTTTTAAAAAGTCTGGCACCTACAAAAGATTAGCGCCCGCCAAAGGATTAGTGGCCGAAGAAGATAATGGCTGGTACTACGAGCCAAGCCCTCGAAGGTAACTGCGTATTCTTTAGCCAACAGCCCCCGGAGTTCTGTCTTCAGCAAGGCTATGGCTATTCCCATGGAGGGCCCATGGCTTCTGTTAGTTTTGTTCAACATGATCTAGACAAAAGGCTTCTTCCCAGATTCCTGGCGAATGTCTACGGTGCTTGCTTTTCGCAAGCCAGGAAAAGATCACACGGCCTCGGCTGGTTTCCATCCAATTTCTCAACTTCCTGCGTGTGCAAATTGATTGAGAAATTGGTTAATGTTAGGTTAAATTATTTCTTGGTCAGCGGAGGCCACTTGTTAATTAGACATTGCTGCTTTTGCAAGTTGCCCTCCACGTTGGATGCTCTTGCTCCGGCTGGAAAACTATCTGCGTGGCCTTCCTTTGTGGACAGCTCTTTGCCACGTGGTTCTGTGATCTGGAGAAGGCTTACGATAGGGTATTATTTAGACCCTACCTACAAGGGGACGCTTTCCTGCCTGAGCCCCGTAAGGGGCGCGGCGATTTGCCATCCTGGCCGCCGTGCTGACGGGACTCAGCACCCCGTCCGGCCCCAGCTTAGCCTCTCTTCCTTCCTTCAAAACACTTGTTTCCTCTCTTTTCACACAACCTCTCCCACAACTTTCTCTGGTCAGCCTCTAATTTCACAGGGTAGATGCTGACCTTCCTTTCAGCCAACCGTCCCGCATCGGGGCTGAGGGGGTGGGGGACAATGTTCCCTAACCCCTGAGCTCCGGTCTGGGGTGGCTGGTTTTTAACAACCTGCTTCATCCCCACCCATACCTTCCTCACATCCCTTTTCCTCTCCTCTTCACAATCTATATATTTTACGCCGTGTCTAAGGTGGAGCCGCCATGCCGATGGACTGTTAGGCCACCAGGCGGGAGGGGTGGTCTTAAATGGCGGCGCCTGGCTCTGCCAGGCTTGTAAGCACCTCTCGCAGTGCGGGCTACTGCGAGAGGTGTGCCCGATTGCATCCCGTGTAAAAAAGAGGGTCACCATGCCCAATGATGAAGATAAAAAAAAAAAATCACCCCCTAACTTCCCCTGAAACATCGACGGAGCCGCCCTCGGGCAGCTCCAGCAAAAAAATGGAGGTCCCCCCATCCTGTGCTTGCACAGGGGACCCTCCATATTTCTCTAACCGGAGAGGAGGCTTACTCCTCTCCTTCGCCTACGGGTGTAGGGGACTCCCCCTAACCCCGTTCTCTGGAGGTGCTTTCGGGCACCTCCCTTTTTCCAGCGGCAGTCCCCTCTTTTCTTTCCAAGGGGACTGCCACCAAAGCCAGCAGGCAGCCCTTAGCCAGCCGCTCCACATCGAAGCGGCTCAGTAGGGCAAACCTCCTTAGGGGGGAGAGGGAAGCCAGGCCCCTTCGGTCGCTTCCCTCAAAAGACCTGCTGGCAAGGATATTAAACCTTGCCGGGGTTAAGGCTTGTGCCTCCCCACAAATGACTCTTGACGCTGCCAACGGGACCTGCGATGTCCTGGGAGGGGATGGCCAACTGGAGGCCCCTCCTGTGATAGACATGGTCCTTGTGGAGACCCAGCCTCAGACGGTAGGGCCTTCCATGGGGGCGAATCCGGGCTCGGCGCCAAGCACCGAGCCTGAATCCGCCCCTATGCAAGGTCCTCCTCAAACGGCTGGGGCCTCCGAGGCAGCACAAGGAGGGGAGGGATCTCCTCTGACCGGTGCCCCTGCGACCACCAGGACCTTTTCCATTTCGGAGAAGGACCTGGCTGAGGCCGGTCCATCTGGCCTAGGTGCTTCTGTCGGCGGAGGAGAGAAGCGGGTTCATTCCCCGCCCTCCTCTCCTAAAAAGAAGAAAAAGACAAGAAAGACTAAGAAGACTCGGGGCTCCTCTCCATCCGTGGGGGCCGTGGGGACGGATGGGTCTGCTGCCACTCTGGCAATCGACCAAGCCAAGATCGGCACATCCGCCCCCTCTGCCCCCCCGGTTGCGGAGCCCCTGACTAAGACTAATACCAAGAGTGCACAGGGCGGAGCCTCGATGACATCGGGGCCCCTCATTCAGAGGTTACCTGGCGTTTTCGAGCCCGCTGGCTAGAACGCTTCCTCGTTATTCGCTCCACTGATGGCACCATGTTGTCCAAGGGCGACATGATCCATCAGAGGAGAGGATTAGCTAGTGCAATTGGTAGAGAGCCGAAGGTGACCCGTTTCTCGGACGGCAGCCTTCTGGCGAATCCCGCCGAGGCGGCCAAGATAAGTGCTCTTTGGACACTTCATGGCACCCCGGTGGTGAGTGTGACGCCGCACTCTACCATGAACTTTGTGAAAGGAGTAGTTTATGCGAGGGAACTCGTTGACTACTCCATTGAGGACATCACCCTAGAGCTCGCCGACCATGGGGCGGTCAAGGTCGAACGAGTGATGAGAAAACAGGGAGGGGCCTTGAGACCCACCCCTACACTCTTCGTCACGTTCGACTGTGACAAGCTCCCTGAGTCGGTGCGTGCTGGTTGGTACCGCTACCGCGTGAAGGCATTCGTGCCACTGCCGCGGCGGTGCTATTACTGTCACCGCTTCGGCCATACGAATCGTTCATGTAGACGTGCAAAGTCGGGGTCACCCGAAGTCTGTGTAAATTGCTCCAAGGTCGCACACGATAAGTCCAAATCGTGTGTGGCCAAGTGTGTCAATTGCGGAGAGCCGCACCCTGCTTCTTCGAAGCAATGTGGTGCATATCCTTGAGAAAGAAATCCTGGCCGTTCAGGCCCAGGATCGACTCTCATTCCGCGAGGCTAAGGACTTGGTCCTGGCGCGCCCGGCTCTGCCTGGGACGTCATATGCCTCAGTAGGTAGAAAGGCACCCTCTGCTCCTGGCCCATCCAGGCCAACGAGCACGGTTGTTTCCGCGCCCATTCGGAGCCCTTCTGCGGGCTCTACCCAACCCGGGCGCTTCCCTGGTAAAGCTGGCGGCAAAAAGGGTTCGTACCCAGCCCCGGCTAAAACCAGGGCTCCCCCCCTCTTCCAGCAGCGTGACCGTTTCCCGCAAGGCGAAACGGCCACGCGCCTCCACCGAGTCGTTAGACTCACAGGAGGCAACACCCCTGAAGATGGTCGCTAGGCCATCTTCGGGGGTTCCTAAAGCTGTTCCCCGAAAGGAGGACAGCAACAAAGGAGCTTCGGCCCTTTCGCCCACGCCCCGAGGTGGAGCGAGTGGCTCGGAGACGGTGGTTCCTCGAAAAGAGGGCCCCCCCCGCCTCCGAATCCGCAACGCCCGCCTAAGGTTTCGAGGTGGAGGGAGGAAAAGACTCGCATGGCGAGCCCAACCTCCCCCAATAAGTCCTCGAAGGCGACAGCGCTTTGTCCGGCCAACAGCGCCCGGGGTTCTGCCCCCGGGAAGCGTACGGCCATTCCCGTGAGGGTCTTCAATTCGAGGAGGGCCCCTTCGTCTCCTCCGAGCTAGGCCTGGAGGGCATATTCCTTCAATGGAATTGCCGTGGACTCCGGGCCAACTGGGAGGAGCTGCGGAGGCTCGTCTCGTCCCGTTTCCCGTTAGCCATCTTTTTGCAGGAGACCATGCTAGGCGCGTGCCCCCTGCCTGCCCTCCCGGGGTATAAGGGTCTTGCGACCCCACCACCGCGGGATGGCCGGGCTGGGGGATGCGCGGTTTACACCCGGCATGCTGTCTCCGTTCTTCCTTTCTCTTTAGATACCTCCTTTCAGGCAGTGGCTGTGCAGCTGCACCTGGATAGGAGGTATACTATCATTTCTGCGTACATTCCACCGTCAGCTGACTTCGACACGGGGGCCTTCCGCCGCGTCGTGGCACGGTTGCCGAGGCCCTATCTCTTGCTTGGAGATCTGAACGGCAGGCATCCTCTCTGGGGAGATTACTCCATAAATCCCAGGGGACAAGTCCTTGCCGATCTGATCGAAGAGCTTGAGATGGGTGTCCTAAACGTGGATGAGTTTACGCATCACTGTCCGAGAACCGCTTCATTTTCTTGCCTTGACCTATCTTTGTGCTCTTCGGATGCACAGCCTGATTTTGATTGGGGGGTGGTCGATGACCTCCATGGTAGTGATCACTTTCCCATTCAAATATCATTTTCAGGGCAACGGCCGCCTGAGAGACCACCTCGGTGGTGCTTGGCGCGTTTGCCTGCTTTTCAGGAAATGACTGAATTCTCTATCTCAGTCGAGGAGTTTAGGTCGGTAGATGAGGCCGTTGAGTTCTTCTCCGGCAACCTCATCGCCGTGGGCCTGACTACTATTCCTAGGACGTCTGGCCGTTTTGCACGCCAACCACTCCCATGGTGGTCGGCCGAGTGTGAGACGGCCCTCAAACAGAAGCGTTATGCCTACATGCGCTATAAGCGCCGCGCGAACGATTTCACTGTGCTGAATTTCATCGGGCTAGGGCTAGGTTCCGGTATATTTCGAAGCACACCCGCCGCTCTTCTTGGCTGGCATACGTGTCTTCACTTAACGGGAAGACCCCTTTAGCTGAGGTGTGGAAGCGAGTCAAAAGGATTCGGGGCAAGTTCTCGCAGGACATTCCTCCCGTTCTCCAGGAGAATTGGACCGCAATCTCGGACCCCGCGTCCGTGGCGGAATCCTTAGCGACCGCTTTCTCCGCATTCTCTAGCCGTGATGCTGCTCCGCCAGCATTCAATGCACGTCGTGATGTCGCGGAAGGCCGCCGGCTGGACTTTACCTCCAGAGGCGGAGAACCCTTCAACGACAAGTTTACTGTGAGTGAGTTGCGTTCCGCTCTCGCTTCGTGCGCGGACACCGCCCCTGGACCGGACGATGTCCCGTACGCCATGCTTCGACACCTAGGTGAGCGAGGCATGGCCTTTCTGTTAGATTTGTTCAACAGGATCTGGGTAGAGGGTATCCTCCCAAACTCCCGGCGCCTTCCCATTTTTCAGACATCTCATAGCACTAACAACCTTTAAAGCTTCTCTCCATACCCTGATACAGCACTCAATTTACACCCACGAGACTAATTAAATTTGCATCATCCTACTTTCCCACTCTCTTATACTTTTCATCTTGTCTGCTATAAATATGCATGTCCCTATCATTTTCATCTGCATTATTAACTATTTGCATGTATACATCTTTTTGCTTTCCACTACACACTTCACATCGTCATTCCACCACTAATCATTTTGCATCCTCTTTCCAGTTCTCTTGCCCATATACCTTCCTTGCAGTACATACTACCACTTCCCTAAGTTGCTGAATGCTCGCACTTATTTCTTCTCTTCTACTTTCAATCATTTTTACATACTCCTTTCTATTTGATTCAATACCCTTTCGCTTCTGATTCTCCTATTCTTTCCACCTCCCTCGCATCTTCTCATCCAGGCACCAACCAATTTAACGTTACACAGAAAAATCATTTGATCAAGCCCCACCTTTCCACATATACATTCAGGGTATAAATAATAATAGGGAAGCAATGAAAGATTGGAGTCGAAGTCGGACATGGGAGATTTCATAGAATTTTACTGATTTCATATTTCCAGAATTCCTGTCCTCCTATAACCTATAATCAGGACATCTAATCATCGTCGCTTTATTTCAGATACGATTCTGCACATGAAACTTCTGGCAGAGAGAACATGTATAAGGTTTCTTACACGACCAGTCGTAGCAGCAACCATTCGCCCAGTATTCACCGTTCTTCTTTCGGAACACCTATCAAACCATCTCCATCCCCGATTGAGAATTCATTCAACCGTATGACCCTCCAAACTGATGGTCCCACCGTCAACACCTACCACAAGTCGAGTCTTTTCACCTCCATTAATCAGCCTCACTCCACTCCAATTTCATCACCCAACAAGTTTTCTTCCACCTTTAATCAACACCACTCGCACTCGAACAACACATCTTTCAACTCGAACAATGATTCTGAATCTGAGAGACCCCAGGGAGAAATCGTGGATGGACCATCGTTCAGAGACGCCATGAAGCGGTTCCAGGCAACTCTCAATTCTAGGGATTCTGCTTCTAATTCCTATGATTCCAACTTTTACGAAACGAATGAAAATGTACTGAAGAGCTCTTCGTTAAAGAGCGAAACTTCATACAAAATGACCACTTCCAGTCGGTCCTATCGTTTGGAGGAAAGTTGAGAAGGTACGTTGTTATATTTTTTATGCTATTGCACATTTAAACAGTTTGTGCCTTGTGTGAATATTGCTTCTCTGTAATTATATATACACCCTTCTTACCCCAAATGTCTATATGTCTCACCTTTATATGAAAAAGTATATATATTTATCCTTTAAACGTTTGAAAATATATACTTAAGATACATAATACACTAATTCTTTTTGTTGCTTGTATTTAAGAAATTTAACCAAGATATTAACATATAAATTCTGGTTTGTCTAATATTACTTTGATCAACTGGAATGTTATGTAAAAAAAAAAATTCCGCCAATTTTATTCTCGAGTTTTTCTTCATTATGGTAACCTTTTACGTATGATAAGTACTACTTTCATTGAATATGTATGAATGTGTTCGATAGGTGCTGAAACGTGGTTTGAACGATACTCTTAAACATATCATACTTAGTGTACAGACAACTATAATTTACGAAATGAAATTAAGCAAGAAATGGTTTCGTCATTCAAGTAGCTAAGGTTTCATTTTTTTTAGGCTTGGGAAAGTTTGGCCACTCAGTTTAGTTTCCTGTACTAAATTTAACAACGTGGACATCCTTTGCTACTTCTTTGACTTAACCACAGGTTGCCCTCCCCAGTAAATCCGTCACATCTTACCTTGTGCCTGATAAAACGCATTCGTTTACTTTGCTAAATCCACCACCGTAGGTTCGGTGCAGTTTAGTCATATTAGTTTCATTAGGAAATCGACTTTAGTTGATTTTGCGTAGAAGTTTCAAAATAGCGTATAAAATACCTCCAAAGTGGATCACATGTTGTAGATGCACGTCGTATTTAAAAAAAAAAAATAATAGTTTTATAATTGTTGAAACTAAATCTATTCCTTTCATTTATTTCCCCATGAAATTTTTAAAGTTTATAATCGTAGGGTAGTATTTGTATATACATTTTCCTCGCAATAGGAAACTAAAGATTGGAATCTGTTACTCGTCTTTAATTTATATACATACAATGTGTTGAACCTTATTTTGCATTATTTGTAACGCATAAGGTATATAAATTATTTATAGTGATAATGTAAACCATTATAATAGAATAAGAGGCCTATATACATTCGTTATAAAACAAATTTACACTATAAGGTTAAGAAAGGCGACAGAAGTATAAATTTTCATCGCACTTGTTCATTTTATGTATGCATTTAGTGTATAGATTTTGTGTTATCCCTCGCTCTCGAAACTAAGTAAAAAGCCTTTCAGTTCGGGAACCAAAGAATTTAAAATGTATCATTTAATTGCTTCTAATCGAAAGAAAAATGATTAAATATTTCTCTTTTATTAAAATGATGCCACCTTTTCGGCTTATTTTAATCTCGTTGATTAATTCCATGTTAGCATTTTCCCTATTACAGCTTGTAATTAACTTCGGCCATATAAAGTAATACAAAGTAGGCCTTTCATTTCATTGACATCCATACCCCATTGATGATGAGAGTGGAAGCATCATGCCTAGGGAAAGATAGAAATCGCCAGAGAAGAGAATAAAAATGAAAACCATGCAGAGGACACCGAGACCGCGCCCTCATGGCCGTGCAAAAAGTCTAATGGTGCAGAGGACAGAGACCACACACTGGCCGTGCAACCAGCCGAACGAGACTAAGGCCCCAGTCATACCAAGCTTATGACCTGTTTCCGACCACCTGTGATCGGTCGGCGACACAAAACCTAAAAAGAGGAACTTCCGTAAAATGCGGGGAGGAAGGAGGTTGTACCCCGTCTAAAAGTGTGTGTTGATTGGCGGAGGGGGGGGGGGGTCATGAGGAAAGGGTTAATTAATTGTAGATTGACGCATATGCGCTCACTCAGTGAAATATCATTATCAAGGGGTAGGATAGGAGTGGGAGAAAATAATAAACACTAGCTACTCGTAGTTTCACTCATTTAATGACATACATTAATAATATATATATACAATTTTGAATGACGGGAAAACTTTTTCATTTAATTTGAAGCTAGAATTATCATGCCTAATCCAACGAATTTTCGCTGGCAGCGAAATTTAAAAAAAAATTGTCTAAAAATGAAAGTAAAAAGAGTAGGAGAAAAAGAACGTATCAAAATAACAATCTACATAAACTTATGAATAATCACAGACAGAAGGATAAACAAATGACACACTCCGACGATGTGCGCAGAAGCTCAGAAACAACCTTTTAAAAGACAACGGACGAAAAGGACGTGGCGTCGCAGAAAGCTTGGGAAAGTATAAGGCACTAAGGACCACGGGGACGAGTCACTCAACCATCGAAGGGAACAGCGGATCCACAGGGTGATCCTCGTTCAATACTATGTTGTGGGTAGTCGCGCATGTCCGATTCGAAGGGGACATGTAGAGCCCCCTCGAAGAACTTGGATTTCCGAGATCTCTGTGACCACGGGCAGACCGACTGTATACTCTGCCAAAGGCCTCTCACATATTCCCGAAGGAGGAAAGAAATCTCCATATGACAGAGGGGACGGAAGCTGCACTGGTCTTCCTTTACGCAAATTCCCTCCTAGTAGCCGATGAAATTATAAACAGGCCTATTTCTAGCCTACTTTAAACAAAAAGCCAAATAATAAGAAAAATATTCATGCGAGGGCGGGGGAGCGCTTCCTGAGAGGCCTGAGCATACACACCCAAAGTAAATACTATGGAGGAGGTCTGCGTCCTCCCAAAGTTCAATCACACCGCAGCGCGACGTGCACGACTTGTCCAAAGAATCGGGAGAACCTTGAGTAACCCAGCCCGTTGCGGTACTGAGACATCGCTCACAAAGCTTCCTCTGACTAAAGAAATTGAACACAAAAGTGCCTTACTGCCTGAGGGACCAAGCAGTCTTGAGGGAAAGGTTCTGGGGAGCGCTGCATCAAATGATGCTACGTCCTGCGATTGTGTCCGATTCGGAGGTGACAAAAACGACTTGAAATCGTCGAAGAGTTTGGTAGTAGGTCAACGGGAAAAGTCTGGGGCGCAATGTTACAGAACTTTAAATTCCGGTCTGCAATCCTCGAACGTCTGTCCTGCTTCCTGCCATGTGGTCGGAATAGCTCAGAGCAAAATGTTGGTCCGCAACCCCTACATGTCCAGGAACCCCTCAAAGGCAATTTTAACATTTACCCGGCTCGCAGCAACCATAGTTCCATTTTTTTATTATTTTGGTAGTACATCTGGCTACTGCCTACTTGGGCATAAGTCGCCTTACACAACACAGTCTACTACTAGGCTATATTAAAAAACAAATAACGATAAAAAGGAAAAAGGCTAAACAAAATAACGAGAAAACAAAGGAAGAAGTAAGCGCGCTCCGGCGTCGTGGGTAGGCTCACCTCCCCACGGCGCAGGAATATGCGACCAAACCAAAGAAAACTGAAATAAAGTGGAGGAGGCCAGCCTCCTTCAAAACGTCATATAATAGTACACAAGTCTGTGTGCACGAATCCGTCACGAGTACAAGGGACAAGCGGTAGCGACCCCGCTCGTCCGGGTACCGGGACAGGTAACGTGCGAGATCACCCAAATTGGGACATGGAACAAGAATATGCCGAACAGTCTGGAGGACAACGCAGTCGTCACACTAAGGCCAGCCGAGCGCTCCATCAAGTGGCGGGGCATCCCGCGAGTGTTTCCAATTCGGAGACGACAGAGAGCAACCTGAAGCCGTCGCGGCATTGCAGGGTAGGTCCATGGGAACAGTCGCGGCGTAATGGCACGCAACTTTACGTTTCCTTCGACCGTCTCCCATCTTCTTTGCCAAGCAGCCTGTATTCCTGCCATGTAGTCGGTGTGAGGAAGAGCGAAACGCTGATCCGGTCGCCCAGTCCTTGCGGACTCTTTGGCGCGCTCATTCCCCGCAATTCCTACATGTCCAGGAACCCAGCAAAGATAATCACGACATCCGCCTGGGTCGCCAAGAAGAGCGGCGGGCGTGCTTCGAAACATACTGGAACCTAGCCCTAGCTCGCCGAAATTAAGCAACAGTGAAATCGTTCGGGCGGCGTTTATAGCTCATCTAGGCATAACGCTTCTGTTTGAAGGACGCCCCACACTCGGCTGACCACCCCTGGAGCGGTCGGCGTGCAAAACGGCCAGACGTTCTAGGAATAGTAATTAGGCCCACAGCGATAAGGTTGCCGGTGAAGAATTCAACGGCATCATCTACCGAACTAAACTTCTCGACTGTGACAGAGAAATCAGTCATTTCCTGAAATGCGGACTAACGCGTCCGCGCCAAGCACAACGGGGCGGGCTATCAGGCGGAAGCGGCCCACAAAATGTTATTTGAAAGGCAAAGTAATCACTACCGTGTATGTCGTCGACTATCCCCCAAGCAAAATCAGGCTGTGCATCCGGAGAGAACAAAAATAGATCGGGGCAGGAAAATGAAGCGGCCCTTACGGGGTATCTCGGTGTGAGAGCGATGCTTCGACTGCATATCCTGAATGTTTCTGCCGCTGCGAGTAGATGTAGGATGAAGTGCTTCAGGCTGGTCGGAACTCATGACAAGAAAGCGGGGATAATCTAAATCTGGGTCTACTTCGTTGGAATAGGGGTCTAACGAGCGAGGGAAGGCTGAAAGGGGAACTAAGGAAGGTTTGGCATGAGAACCCTTACGAGAAGGGGAGGTTTTTGGTTTATGGCTAGCCATTGCAAAAAGAAAAAAACTTCGCATTCTCCCTCGGGACTCCCCACCATGGAGGCCTACAAGGGCCCGGCACTACTGCAACTCTACAATCAGTTACGTCCGGTATGTCCTCTTAGAGAATGGATACGGATCCACCACACCATCTTTAGATTAGAAACCTAAGAGGCTGCCCGAGTTCTCCTACGCACGGAGAAAAGGGGCCAACGATGGGTTTCTCCTTGGGCATTCGGTAGACAAAGGCGGTGGAGATGCCCAACCTCTTCCATCTTCATGAAAGAACAATTCGGAATCAATCCATACAACGAGCAGAGGTCGGGTATCCATAAGGTCCACTAGATAGGTGAAGGAAGAGGGGGAAATAAAGGGCAGTGGACGAACGTAATAGGGGGGGAAAGAAAGAGGGGTATGTCAAGTCTTGTTGGCAGCACCATGGGACCCCTAAGGGGCCCAGGGCTGACCCCGCTCGCCATGAGAAGGCCAGAGCCTCTCTGGGAACAACCCCTGAAGAAAAGATCCCAGAGAGGGAGGGAAAGAGACGGGCCAGAAAGGGCGGCCGACAGGACTATTGGGAAGTGATCACTCCCGGAAAGGTCGTCCCGAATCGACCACCGGAAGTCGAGGAAACAGTCGGGCGAACATAAGGACAAGTCTACACCACTAAACGAATCCGTTTGAACATGATAAGAAGTAAAGTCACCGGAATTTAGAAGACAAAGGGTATCGGATAATAAGAGGGACTCAACCACTCCGCCCCGGGGATTACGGGCACTATAACCCGAAGATGGGTGGCGAGCATTAAAATCACCAATTAATAAAAACGGGGAGGTAACTGACTTGTGAGCTCTAAAAGGTAAGACTGACTCAAATTAAAATCCGGGGGGATGTATACAAAACAAACGGTTAGAAGCTTGGAAGTAAAAACCCTCGCAGCAACAGCCTGCAAGGTAGTACGGAGAGGAAGTGGCGCAGAAAATAGCGAAGAGGAAATTAAAAGAGAAGCACCACCATGGGACACGCCCCCAGCCGGGGGAATGGAATTAAACACCCGGAAGTTCGGAAGTGCCGGGAAGGGGCAAGCCCCAAGCTTATTTTCTTGCAAACAGACCACCGAGGGCCGAACGCTAGAAAGCAAGAGCTGGAGTTCCTCCCACTTGAGGAGGACCCCTTGACAATTCCACTGTAGGATGACAGACATAACTGTCGTCTCGACACCTAGTGACGGAGACCGTCGAAGGTTCACGACTACTAGAAGGCACAGAAGGGACAAGCGAAAAATTGCGATGAGCCGGGGACGCACCCAGCACAGACTTGGTAGCGT
Organism: Ceratothoa steindachneri; assembly: GCA_963969495.1. Classification (NCBI taxonomy): domain Eukaryota; kingdom Metazoa; phylum Arthropoda; class Malacostraca; order Isopoda; family Cymothoidae; genus Ceratothoa; species Ceratothoa steindachneri. The sequence goes on from OZ018320.1 coordinate 153,369,411, forward strand.
GAACGGCGGGAGCCGACAACTGAGAGCCGGACCGAACCCCCAACGTGGAGGACTCATGGCCCGGAGGGAAAGGGAGATCGAGTAGAGACGGACGAGGACTAAGATCCGAAGATGGAACAGAAGGCGGAACATGGACAGAGGGTGAGAAGGAAACAGGGTCAGAGGGTAAGAAGGGAATAGGATCAGATGGAGAGGAGGGAATAGGATCAGATGGAGAGGAAGGAGCAGTATCAGAGGGTGAGGAGGGAACAGGTTCAGAAGGAGATAAAGGAACAGGGGTAGGATGCAAGGGAGACAAAACTGGGGTAGGAGACATAGAAGACTGCACAGAGGTAAGGGGCAAGGAAGGAAACGGGGTAGGAGGTAAAGAAGAAGGAACCGGGTAAACTTCCGCCCGCACAATGACATCGGCGATGCCAACGGGGGAGGCCAGCGAAGACCGGTGAGAAGACATCAAAACAGAGGACGCCTCAACAACCGACTCGGTGGCCAAAGCAGCCTCATCAGAGGCAGCGCGCTTGGACTCCGAACAGGGTGAGGAGGAACCATTCCGTTTGCGCTGAGGCAAAGGAACGGGAGGAGCAGCAGGGGCAGACGCCTGGAGTTACTACCCGATATCCTCCAGCGTCTCAGCTCGGTCGGTCTCACGGTCTGCGACAGAGGGAGAAACACGAGAAGAGACCAATGACAAAGGAGAGGGCGCAATGGAGGAACCGCGAGGAGGTACCAAACGCAGGGGAGGAGCAACAGAGGGACTGCGAGAAGACAAAGGAGTGGGACGACCGGGGGGGAGGACGGCGGGACGCCGCATCCCGGAGAACGTGAGAGAAGAGGCGGCCAGAGGGGGCGGGCGCAACCCTACGGCGGGGCTCACGGAAGTCCAGCCTGAGGGAGTCCCGAAGAGCCAGGACCTTTCTCAAAAAGGAATACGGGACAAAAACGCGAAGCCGCGCTATGGGAACCTCTACAATTGGCGCAATATTCATGATTCCCACAAGAGGAGCCATGATACGCCAACGCACAGGCCACACAGCGACGAGCCTGTTTACAATTGCTGCTCACATGGCCAAACTGATGGCAATTAAAACGTCTGGGAAGCTCGACATAACGGGACACAGGGACACGGAGATAACCAGCACGAACAAACTGAGGCAGATCCTGACGCTCAAAGGTAACGATGAGCGTACTCGTAGGAGCCTTAGCGGGACCAACAGACTTAGAAACCCTATAAACGTCCGTAACCCTCTGGGGCGAAAGTTTATCCTTTAGTCTCGAAACATCATATTGCAATAATTCAAAACTGGGACCTCCGAAATGGAGGACAAATCCCGCACGGCACCACACTGCTCTCGCGAAGATACCTCAACCACTAAATCGCCACTACCACGCGCCCAGATACGGCGGGGCGCACCACAACGGGACTCAACTCCTCATTCAAATCAAACACGTCCAATTTAGAAAGCAGGGACCTGGAACTGGAATTCAGCACCCGGAAACGAGGATAATCGAATTCAGGATCGATCTCTTCTGCGAAGGGATCTAACAAGCGCGGAAAAGGACTTATTGATAGGCGTAGTACGAGAACCAGAAGTCTCTGATTTCTGGGAGAGAATTTTTTTTATTATTACCCATATGAAGTAGAGTATAAGAGGGGGTGCGAACTCACGCAGCGGTCAGTCTATCGTCGAGACACCTACTCGGAGCGCCGACCCAGCTAGGTAATGGCCGGCCAGCCTCGGAAATTTACCGGTTGGTGAAGCAAGACCCCCCCAAAAAGCGCCACGGCGGCTCAGGCACCCACCTACCAACACAGGCAGGACCAGCTAAAGGTTCGCGCCACCTGACGAACAGCTCTTATACACCGAGATCAACTAGCAAACGTAGATGGAAAGACGATACAGGGTGAAAGAGAATTGGTACAGAAGACGAAGTAGAGGTTAGCAGGAGAAAAAGCATGCCAAGCTGGGGCCAGACGGGCCGATGAGTCCCGGCAGCACGGCGGCCAGGAGAGCAAATCGCCGTGCCCTTTACGGGGTTACGCCAGGTAGCATACGCTAGACCCCGCTCCGGGAGCACTATTCGGAGGGATCGCAGAGTACATCGGTTGAACCGGCTGAACACGATTCTGCACGAGCTTTGTCGGCACAATGTCCAAGCGTTCCGCTGCACCTGGACTTCGGTTTATAAAAATAACGATAGTAAAGAAGGATGGGGGAAGTAGAAGGGATGGCAGATTACATGCACGTTCAAATTTACTATCCCCAACCTGGCTAAGAGAAAAGGGGGCTGAACAATGATGTTTAGTTTAAGTGATTTGGTTATGGGGTGCCATGCATCAAGTCAAAGGCTGGGGAGAGGATGGAACTCTGTTGGACAAAATTAGCGAGTCTACGCATTGGGGGTTGGATGCCTTGCAGCTCAAGAGCTACAAATTCATGTCAGTGGTAGCAAGAGCAAATGGCCAGCCTCTAAATCTATTGCATCCACCATCTATCACGTCGGTTAAGCACAGGTAGGTAAAAACAATGTTAATATTCAAATTGAAGTGTGGCTACCTATGCTTTAACATGTAAATGTTCTAAAAAAGCCTCCCAAAAATGAACAAAAAGGATAAATGTCGACTTACCTGATGACAACTCTGGTTCTATCCAGTATTTAGAATTTGAATATTATCGAGGTTTTGATACTTTGATTTATTTTAAACCTGGTTTTCGAACGAATATATTTTAGTTTCTGATTTCTACAATTTGCAACAAAATATTGGCTGAAATCAAGAAGTATATGGTGTTCCTCGTCTGGACACAGGCAGAATCAAAATATTAATTTGTGATGCAAAGTTCGATGCGCTTTGCGAGTCTTTTCCCTGATGCACCGACTCCAAATTTCCGTCAATTCGAGCACATTCATTTATGATGCGCTGTTCCTTCAGGTGTCTTGGGTCTCTTAATTTTCTTTTTTAGCATACCCCAGAAAAGGAAATCAAGGCGGGGGAGGTAAGTTCTGATGAATGAGGAGACCATTGTGATATTTCCTGTGTCCAGACATTAGGAACACCCTGTAGAATATGATGAGCTACATAAGAACTAAGGAGGAATGAGAATCGGTAGTCAGTGTTTACCAGAGATAATAGGAGGAAGAAAAAAGATATAAGGTAGAGCTGAAGTAAATATGGAGACTTAATAGCTCCAGTTGGATTCAAGAGAATTCACCCCCCCCCCCCGTTATATTTTACCATATCACCAACATGCCCGATAGAATGAGCGTTGGCAGACGTCAATGCCCAAGGAATGAGATAAAAAAAGAATCTATAAAAACTTTTACTCTTCCTCATACAACTGCGAAAGACCCAGCCGTACAATAGTATTTTTCTATCCAAAGATTACCTTGATCATAGCGACAAGGAATTCCCACAAGGGGTTCATGGCGTGACCCCTCACCCACAAGATAACTTCCAACATGGATTCCGCACAGTCACCAATATCAGCCAGCTAATACAAGAAGGCTTTAACAAGGTCGAACCGACACACAGGGTCGTTATAGCAACAGCGTACATAAGGAGGCTTCGACGCTGTAACCAGGCTTATCCTCGCTAACAAAATAATAATACACTCTACATAAATTTAAAAAATGGATTACCCACTTTCTCAGTAGGTAGGCCATACTCTTCTCCACTCTTCACCTCTTCCTCCACGCGATCCTAACTTTACAGCTACATAGACATGATCGTCCTCACCCAACACTCAAATTACAAACGAGCAGCCCGAGATTTACGCCGCAAAATCGCCAGAATCGAAATATGGCTGCAAAAAGACCAGATGACGACGGTCCGACAAAATCTTCTGTTACTCACTAAACATTTTTCAGCAAGGAACACAACTTTCACTCCCACACTACAAACACCCTACTCCATTTATTTATATATTTTTAGAATTTAAACAAGACGCCAAAGGTGTTCGGTGTCTATACACAGAATTAGATTCAGACACACAAATTAACAAAAACAAAAATGAATACACTCCCATACACCTCATTTGGACAATCAAAAAAATCTATTACCAACACCTATATACAGTAGATCCGCCCAAGACTCGTCTACGTCTGTATGGCGAGCTCATCTATACACATTCGCTCCTAAAAACTAAAAAGCGCCCATAAAACAAAGACTTAAGCACGAGAGTAGTTTCTTACTACCACAGGAAACTAAAGACACTCCTGCCACAACATATGTATAAGACACATGCCATCCTTTACCAAACATGCACATGAGTCCAAGGTTATACTATCCTAAATTACTGAGGAATACTACCACCCTGAAACCAAACTTTCTCGCACATGCAATGTTGCAATCACCAAACCCTTTTTGGCAGTCACCCTACTCTTCCATTACCAGCATATACCATTTTTACTAACCATTCTATTAACCACAAATGGGATTCCACGTTACCAAGTAGCTATCCACCGACATATTAATCAACCAAGAATGCATAAAGAAAATTAAGTTGTTTAAGCTACAACCATGATTAGTTACACACTTCAAGTGCCTTTTCTACCTCCGGTACACAAAGATAATCTCAAACCACTACGTCAAGGGGAATTAAAACAATAATTCCTCTCAACCTTTTAAACACACAACTACAGAAAACTATACACTATATACAATATATTTACTCAATTATGTAATGTCATCTCTGACGTGTGTTCTTCCCAACTCCCTCCGAACTTATAGCGAGACCACACCTCATCAAAATAAGGTTTACAATTTATGGTCGCGTCTAATTTAGCACACAGCAGGAACACTCCCGCCATCTTGCGGTGAAGGGAGTACGATTCCTCAGGGGGAGGGCACATCCTATGCGAAAGCATAACGGGAATAAGGTGTTGAATCCTGTTTGTGGTATTCTGGCTGCCAAACGAAAATGGCCCATCCTCTTGGAAGGCCTCTCCGAGAATCATGACCGCATCGATGTGAGAATCCACCATCACCTGGCAATACGAAATGGGTAAGTGTGTTAGGTAATGGAGAAGACGGACCGGGCTGGTGTCTAAGAGAGGGCTAAGTTTGGATAAGGGGCGCTGGTCTGGGAGACCACCTCCCCGAAACTTCTTTTCTCGCGACACCAACGCGTTTCGAAAACGGGTGCTAGTCTCTCGCCAGTGTATGTCAGATTGATCTTTATGTGGTTTCTATATCCCTAATTGAATTGATACATTTGTTACACCCTTTTAGAATAGACCACATAAGCAAGCTTAGGGCCGGTCAATTCACAGACCCCAATCTGAAGCAATTTAACCAACTTATGGGATAATGGATTATACCGAGAATGGATTTCAGCATATTTTTATCTGTGGCGTCGCTTTTTTTTCAAGAGGAGTAAAGTTCAATTGTACCCAATTAGAGCCATGAAATGACCCATATGACCATGGAACATGGTTATTCACTCTGGAGATTTCAAATCTGCCTTCGGATTTGGCGCTGGGTGGCGCCATCTAGTGGCAGAAGCATCATTTAGCAAAGTCAAAGGCACTTGTAAGTGATTTGAACCATGGGAAACCATCAATGCAATAACCATTTATCATCTTATCACAAAACGACGCATGGTCATTGAATTGGAGGGACTTTCCCTCTTGTTTCTTTTTCAGCACCAATCTTGCGACCGCCTGCTAAGGCATAAGTCGCCCTCCCATTTCAGCAGACACACGCGAAGTCAAGTCGCCTTCCAGAAAGCTGAGAACACAGTAGCAGTATAATTACTCTCTCAGCATAAGGATAAACACTAACATTTTCACCTATATTACCCACCCCTCTCTTCTAATACATAAATAACATTCAAAACTTTAGTGATAAACTTAACAGACAACTTACATAAAAACCCCACTAATCATTGACAGCGCTTCACTAAACTCACTTTTGAAACGAACAAATCTCTTAAATGAATATGGCTTTTTAGTGGCGAAATTATCTCTAAAGTCAATTGAAGAAATATGGACAAGAAACCTGCATAAAGATCAGTATAACAATTATTGGCAAACCCATGGACACCAGGTGCGGGTTCTCTTTGGGAGGAGGGGGGGGTGAAGTGACAGGAAGAAAAGTAGCAATGTATTTTGCCAACAACCTGAGAGTGTGAGAATTATTTGTGGCCCAAGGAAGAGCCACCCGTTCCAAAACTACTGGGAGCTACGGCCTAACCAATTATAAACATAACTTCGGATGTGGTTAGTTGCCGGATGAAGTCCCGAAGGGGTAGGGGACTTTGGCGTATCACTGCCATATAGCAATCCGTAGTTCGGACCTCACTTTGAACTAGGCAAGGTATCATTAACCTGGGTAGTATAGCATTAAACATATTTATTTTTCTTCTAATTTAAAACGGCGCGCTTTAAATTACGGTAATCAGTGGGGCTATCACGGACCCTGTAACATTCAGAGGACTAGTCAGCGTCATGATCAACTCGCGACCCGGAGGAAAGCTGCCGCCACCGCGGTGGGTCGTACCCATGCAGCAGTGCCTTTGTCCGAGGGGATGCCAAGATTAGGCAGTGTTTTAGTAGGTACTCGGAATTATCAGTGTTGGGGTTGCGTTGAAGACTAATTTTGTTAAGTGCTGTGAGTATTGTACGGATGGGTGATTTCAGGCGTGCGTGGCCGAAGTATTGTTTGGTAGGTTTCGGAGGTGGAGAGCGACGATTTTGGTGTGTGGGTGTTTTGTCTCTATATGGGGTGGAGATGGGGGTAGTGAGGGGAAAATGAAGACAATGGGGGGAGGGTGTGGACTTCTTGTTCCTGGGTAGTGATGAGTTTGTTCTGAGGCTGTGACATGGGAGGAAAGGATTGCCTGTTCTTGTGTAGAACTGTGTGCTAAGCATGTGTAGGTGTGTCAATGGGGACTATTTTTGTTTCCGGGTGCGTGCAAGTGATTTATTGGGGGGATTGGGTGCACCGAGGGATTATGCAGAGGGTTTTGTTTTGCGAGAGTTTTTCAGGGTTGGAGGGAGCTAGTGTCGGATGCCAGGTTGGGGAAGCGCAATTGTGTGGAACGGAAGAATTGTTTGTATAGTATAATGAGTGATAATTTCTGTTGTTCAAAGTTGGATCTAGCGAGTACACACAATACGTTCAATTTTTTGATGCCTCGTTGTAGGTAAGAGACGTGTCGCGAAAAGGTCGTGTGTGTCGACTTCTTTTTTTTCTCTCGCTCATTTGGCGAATGCCTTCAAAGGCATAAGTCACGCGAATTAAAATTATAGCCTAGTACTAAGACTATTCTAAAATTTGAGAAAAAAACAGCAACAATAAGAATAAAACAAGATGAAAGCACGTTCCGGCGTCGAAGAGAGGCCAACCTCCTCCCGGCGCAGGAACATGTGACCTACAACATAGACAAATTAAATGGAGGAAACTGGCCTTCTCCAAAAAGTCATAGTCCACAAGCCTGTAAAACCGTCAGAGTATAAGGGGCAAGCGGGAACCACCTTGCTCATCCCGATACCGGGCTAGGTAACGTGCGCGAAGATCACCCAGACTGGGACATGCAACGAGAATGTACTGAACAATCTGGGGGACAACGCAGTCGTCGCAATAAAGTGCAGGAGTGTGTTCCATCAAATGACAGTGTGTCCTGCAAGTGAGTCCAATTCGAAGACAAGAGAAAGCGACCTGAAGCCGCCGCGGCATTGTGTGTGGGGGGGGGGGGGGCATGGGAACAGTCGCGGGACAATGGCCCGCAACTTCAAGTTCCTTTCGGCTGTCTCTCTTTCATCTTCTTTGTCAAGCAGCCTTCCGGACTACCTTGATGCCTACCATGTAGTAGTCGGTGTATGGAAGAGCAAAACGATGGTCTGGTCGCTCAGTCTTCAACGAACGGCTTGTGGCAACCGTGGCGTCACGGATACAGCGAACCTGGGGGTGTGGAGATCCCAATACTCGAGAGCACTCCTCAGGGCGCTTTGTGAGTCGCTATAGATCACAATCCGGTCTCCGAACCGGGCACGACCATGTCAGGAAGATGCGGTGAATGTATAGGAAATGAAAATGAAAGTGAAACCTGATTACACAGATGGGAACAGGAAGATATTCTGGAAGGAAGAGGAAAAGGTGAGGAACCAGAAGAAGAGCTTTGTGAACATCAAGGAAAAGAATGGCAAAGTACTTGTGACCAATCCGGAATTCAAAAGTAGATGGTGAGCAAATTTGAGTCGTATAATGAGGGTATGGAAGATGATGCGAATGTAAATATGATTGGCTTCGTGGGTGTGAATCGGGAAAGTGTCGTGATAGGTTTGAAAAATTCAAAGGCACCTGGAGTAGATGAAATAGTCGCCGAGATGCTAAAAAGTGGGTAATTATGTTATAGAATAGATAAGGTGGCTGTGTTGTAAGGCATTTGAAAGTGGATGGATGAGAGCAGTAATAGAGTAATTACATAAGGGTAAAAGGGAGAAAGGTAAATGCAAGCACACCTATTGCCCTACGGGGTGGGCGAGTTTAACAGATATAGCTTTGCATGTTTAGTGACCTAGAGGGAGATAGGTTGAATGCGGTAGGTCAAATGTATGGAAAAATTATAATTAAGTGAATAAGGACAACTGATGGATTGAAAGGGGATGAACAAGGGAGATGGGGGTAGAGGAGGTGAGGATCAAGTATTTGCACTGAGACATAAGTGTAAAAACAAGGGAAAGGAGAGGTAAAGTGTATGCTGGAGAAAGCTCATGATCGCGTTGAATCGTGCAAAGAGTATTTATGCTGGAAGTATGGCGTGAGTTATGGTGAAAGATAGGCAAAGTGAGTGATTTGACATACGTGCGAGCTAAGACAAGGATGTGTGAGATCGCCTTGGCATTTTAATATCTTTATAGGTGTAATGACGATAAGATTACGTATGGGAATGAGGTAAAGATTAATGAGAAATGGTGAGGGATGTTGGAATAGGATGACGATGTGGAGTCGGGGGCTGAGTGAGGGATTTGTAACTGTTGATCGAAACTTTTGGCAGGGTGGGCAAGATGGATGTAAAAATGAATGCAGAAAATAGTAAGGCAATGATATTTGGGGGTGAAAATAGAATGGGGTAATATCAGAGTCCGTGGTGTCACCCTTAAACAAACACAAAGCTTTAAGCATCTAGGATGCATTGTAAGTGATGGTGGTACAATGAAGTAGATTGCGATCACAAGGTTTTAAATGGTATGAAAGTCTCTGGGAATGTGCCAGGAAGCTGCACGAGAGTATGTTGGAGCTAAAGTTGGTGTATGGGAATGAGATTGGTATGGAGGAGAGAAGGCATGACCTGGAGTGAGAGCAGCCTAAATTGAGAAATTGGGAGGGATGATTGGTGTGCGAAAAGTTGAAATAGTGAGGAACGACTGGGTAAGAAATGTTTATGGTGTAAAAAAAAAAGGAGCGAATGAGATTGTGACTGTTCTGAAGTGGTACTTATATATATGTAAGAAGAGTGGATGTAAATTTATTGTGGAGAGAATATACAAGCAAGCGTCATGGTGTGAAGAGCGTTGATTCACATCGACCACACTGTGTGGATAAGCAGTTAATGATGATGATGAATTTAAAGCTAAATACCAACGAGGGCTGCTTGTATAAAGTTTGTACAGAGAGATATGTAAATAAAGTGAAGCTAGAGTAAGAAAAAATAGATATATTAGGAGTTGGGAGCATACTGTGGGTGTGGGGGTAGGAAGGGGACATATTCCTCCAGGTAGTCAGCCGTAGAGGGTCAAAATGATGCCAAAACGTGTTTCATCAGCACATTTCCCCAACAGATTAGGACCAATTTGGGTTGATAACAGTATTTTTCAGCGGGAGGCGCACCTTGTTAAAAAGGAAAAGACAACAAAGTTCTTGGCTGAAAATAACACGACTTAGGGGACTTTAGCACTGGAATTCGCCACATTTGAACCAAAAGTTGCCTGATATTAAACAGACAAAGCGTCAGTAATCCGCTTCCTACCTTAGATTCGTATCCAGTGAGAAAACCAAGTTTTTTGGAGACGTCGTAAATCTTTCCCCGGTCCTTCTGGGATGCGCCGTGGATCACCTTCAGGTACTCATCCACAAATTCCTTCCTATACTCACGACAAGCTCCGAAATCAACAAGCGCGAGCTGACGAAAAGAGAGTAATTATAGAGTTAAGAAGAGCCGACGCTATACCATATGAACAATGCCCAATAACTGCATCGGTGTGCATCAATGCTACAGGTTGGAAAATTTAAAGACAAGTAAAAAAAATCAAGACATTCATAGGAATAAAAGGTTTTGGGGTAGATGTGAGCAACCACTCAATTCAAGTCCATTTTAAGTTCTCATGGGATTATTATACGAAAAAGGGTACCCCTAGTCCTGCAACTCCGAACATTTCACACATGGAAGCGGTCGCGTTAAGTCACCTACGACGAGCAGGTGACACCACAATGATGGTATTCTTACGACCCACCAGTCACACCAGAAATAAATTTGATTAGTTAATTAAAATTAAGAGGTGAAACCAACGGAGGAATCAACGCCAGAAAGTTTGTTAGGAGAGGTTAATAAAGTGGTGAAGTAAGGAGAAGTGAAAAATGCATTAGGCCGCAAAGATAATTTCCTCCTCTGTAACGAAAGTGGTGAAGCTTGAGAAAGTGAGAATGTGTGGAAGATATAGAGCGGCAGATGATCCAACAGGCATTGAGGCAGGGAGGGCATACAATCCTCGAGATGTTAGCCGCAGTAAGGTGCCCACCCTATGCTTGACACCCCGTCGTGATGGTGTAAAAGTATGATAAATAATTTAATAGGAGTTAATTTACCACCGAATTGCACTCATTTAAGGTGCCATTTATTCCTACTGATTAACGTGGGATCCGAACCACGGGCAACTAAGGCGTATGGCAGCCACCGAGAAAGCGACCCGAATCGGCCTTCTTTCGTTGATTAACGAAACCCGATGTGACCTAACCTCGCTGTAATAGGAGGGGTTGGGGTGCAGTAGAAAGAGAAAAGGGTGGAAGGAATGCAGCCATGTTAAAATCCACCACCCCGAGCGGGGCAGAGAGGGAGGGGGCAATGCCTGCGGCACTGGGGCAACGAACGCGTGCTGCTTTTCAATGAACCATTTTTTTTTTGTCAACGGCACCCATCTGACGACTACCTTCAAAGGAATAAGTTGAAGCAATTAAAATTTCAACATAGTAATAATAGGCTTCTTTACCCCCTCCCCCCCCAAAAAAAAACCCACACAAACAAAACAAACCAAAACCAAACAACGAAAATAAATTAAAAAAAGGCCTTAAGAAGGAAGCACGCTTCGGCGTCAGGGTAAAGCCCCTCTCTCCCCAGGGCAGGATAATGCGACCAACACCAGAGTCAAATAAAATGGAGAACAGCCTCTTCCAAAAAATCATAGTCCAGAAGTCTATGCGCACGAACCCATCCCAAGAACAGTGATCAATCGGTAGCGACCCCACTCGTCCCGGTACCAAGACAGGTAACGTGCGCGAAGATCAGCCAGACTGGGATATTAAACAAGAATATGCCGAACAGTCTGGGAGAGAATGCATTCGTCGAACGTCGAAATAAGGTGCCGGCGAGCGCTACATCAAATGGCGGTACGCCCAGCTAGCGTGCTCAATTCGAAGACGACGGAAAGCGACGCGAAACCGTCGCGGCATTGGGAAGTAGGTCCATGGGAACAGTCGCAACTTTAAGTTCCCCTCGGCCGTCTCCCATCTTCTTTGCCACACAGCCCTACCATGTAGTCGGTGTGAAGAAAAGCCAAACGCTGGTCTGTTCGCCCAATCCTCGCAGAGTTTTTGGCGCCCTCATCGCCGCACTCAATCCCAATGTCCAGGAACCCAGCAGAAGATAATCTCAAAATCCAACCGACTCGCGGATACCGCGAACCAGGGGGTGTGGAGATTCCAGTCGCTAAAGATCACAATCAGGTCTCCGAACCAAGCACAACGCATTATCTCACCTATCGAGCGGTGTACTGCAATCAGCTGGGCCGTGAAGACAGAGGCAGCACATGGTAGAGCCCAGCTGACTTCAAAGAGAAGGGATACGGCGTGGAAGCCAACCCCCTCCTGGAACTTGGAGCCATCCGTATACACTGGCACGGTTCCAGCGTGACACGAAGTTTGCTCCAAAATGGCAAAAGGCAATAATACTTCCGGCGCTTTTGAAGCTTTGCTAACAGAGGCGTGGCGACAAATAGTCAAAGGTGGTACTATCCATGGCGGTGTCTTGGGAATAACCAGTGGCGCCACCGGCACGAGAGCTACACAGAGCTAGCCATCGAAGGATTTTCCTAGCCGTTGGCAACTGAATATGAGCCTCTCAGGTGAGGCGTCGGTCGAAAACCAGACCAAGGAAAGGGTACGAATCCACCACTTCCAGGCGAATCCTGTTTAGGAACATGTCCGAGGTCGCGATGGAGCCGTGGATGGCAGTAGATTTTTTTTTTTTTTTTTATAGAGCCCATCTGGCAACTACCCACTTGGGCATAAGTCGCCGAAAAACACGACAGCCTAGAATTAGGCTACTTTAAAGTTAAAATATGAAAACTTAACAATCAATATAAATTTGAAAAACTTAACAATCGAAGCAATCTCCGGCAGCGGGGGGAGGTCCCCCTCACCCCGGTGCAGGAGAGTGCAATCTAAAACAAAACAATAATAAAAAAAGGAACCTTAAATAAAGGGGAGAAGGCCGGCCTCCCCCAAAAAGTCAATAAGTCCACCAGTCATGGTGCACGCACTCGTCCCGAGTACAAGGGACAGGCGGTAGCGACCCCGCCCATCCCGGTACCGAGACAGGTATCGTGCGCGAAGATCACCCAGACTGGGACATTCGACAAGAATATGCCGAACAGTCTGGGGGACGACGCAGTCGTTGCAATAGGGCACATGCGAGCGCTCCACCAAGTAACGATGCGTCACACGAGTGTGTCCGATTCGAAGACGACAGAAAGCAACCTGAAGCCGCCGCGGCATTGGGGGATAGGTCCATGGGAACAGTCGCGGCGCAATGGCACGCAACTTTAAGTTCCCCTCGACCGTCTCCCATCTTCTTTGCCAAGCAGTCCGAAGAGCTGCCCGTATTCCTGCCATGTAGTCGGTGTGAGGAAGAGCGAAACGCTGGTCCGGTCGCAGAGTCCTCGCGGACTCTTTGGCGCCCTCATCGGCGCGCTCATTCCCCGCAATTCCTACATGTCCAGGAACCCAGCAGAAGATAATCTCGACATCTGCCCGGCTCGCCAAAACCGTGGCGTCACGGATTTCGCGAACCAGGGGATGCGGAGATTCCAATGCCCCGAGAGCACTCAGGGCGCTTTGTGAGTCGCTATAAATCACAATCCGGTCTCCGAACCGGGCACGTCGCGTAATCTCCCGTACCGAGTGGTGTATTGCCACCAGCTCGGCCGTGAAGACAGACGCAGCGCCTGGTAGAGCCCCGCTGACTTCAAACAGAGGGGATACGGCGTGGAAGCCGACCCCCTCTTGGGACTTGGAGCCATCCGTATACACTGGCACGGTACCAGCGTGACACGATGTGTGCTCCAAAAAGATCGAACGCAATACTCCCGGCGCAGTACAAGCTTTGGGAGCAGAGGCGTGGCAACAAATAGCCAAATGTGGTACCCTCCAGGGTGGCGTCCTGGGCAGAACCAGGGGCGCCACCGGCCCGAGAGCTATATCTACCTCTCGAAGGAGTTTCCTGGCCCTAAACCCAAAGGGCTTAGGGTATGACTGGCGTCTCTCGGCGGCATAGGCACCATCGAGATCAGCTGCGGATGCAGTGAGAGCTGTTGGCGACTGGGGGAGGCGCCGGGCTCGCGCGTACAGGCGAGTGATGCACTGCACGCGGCGCAGAGCGAGTGGCATCTCCCCAGCATCGACCAACAGGCTCTCAATGGGGGAAGTGCGGAAGGCACCGGTCGCAAGGCGAAGGCCGGTGTGGTGGATCGAATCCACCTTCCGCAATAAACGCTCGGCTGCGGATGCATAAAACTCGCATCCGTAGTCGAGCTTCGAGCGAACAAAGGATCGATAAAAAAGTAAGGCGGTAGCCCTATCAGCGCCCCAAGCGCTGAACGTCACGGAACGGAGAATGTCCATGGCGCGGGTACAAGAGACCCTAAGGCTGCGAATGTGAGCCTCCCAGGTGAGGCGTCGGTCGAATACAAGACCAAGGAAACGGTGCGACTCAACCACATCCAGGCACACCCCTTTAAGAAACAAATCTGGGTCGGGGTGAAGCCGTGGATGGCGGCAGAAGTGCACCACCTTAGTCTTGGCCAAAGAAAACCGAAACCTGTGCGCTTCGGCATAGCGAGAGACGCGGTTCAATGCCTGTTGGAGTCGGCGCTCCAGAGTTGGCATCTGGGCCGCGCCAAAAGAGATCGAAAGGTCGTCCACGTAGAGCGTAGCGAGAACATCTTCCGGCAGCACCGAGGTCATGCCGTTGATGCTCAGGGCAAAGAGTGTGACACTGAGGACACTTCCCTGCGGGACACCCTCTTCCTGCTCCTTTGGGCCGGAGAGGGCTCCCCCCACCCGTACGCGGAATCGACGATCTCGCAAAAATTCAGATATAAACATTGGGAGGCGTCCCCTCGCCCCCATCGTGTGGAGAGTCTCCATGATACCGTATCGCCATGCGGTATCATAGGCTTTCTCCAGATCAAAAAACACCGTGGCGTAGTGCTGTCTACGAAGGAAAGCCTCGCAGACGGCATTTTCCAGTCGCAGCAGAGCATCCGACGTGGAGTGGAACTTACGGAAGCCGCACTGTGCAGAAGACAGATGGCCTCCGCTGTCCAGGAAATAGGCTAATCTAACATTTACCAATTTCTCCATCAACTTGCACACGCAAGAGGTTAGAGAGATTGGGCGGAAACCGGTCGGAGTAGAGTGATCTCTCCCCGGCTTGCGAAAGGCGAGCACAGTAGCGATTCGCCAGGAGTCTGGGAGGAGACCTTCCACCCAGATCCTGTTGAACAAATCTAATAGAAAGGCCATGCCTCGCTCACCCAGGTGTCGAAGCATGGCGTACGGGACATCGTCCGGACCATGGGCGGTGTCCGCGCACGAAGCGAGAGCGGAACGCAACTCACTCACAGTAAACTTGTCGTTGAAGGGTTCTCCGCCTCTGGAGGTAAAGTCCAGCCGGCGGCCTTCCGCGACATCACGACGTGCATTGAATGCTGGCGGAGCAGCATCACGGCTAGAGAATGCGGAAAAAGCGGTCGCTAAGGATTCCGCCACGGACGCGGGGTCCGAGATTGCGGTCCCATTCTCCTGGAGAACGGGAGGGAGGTCCTGCGAGAACTTGCCCCGAATCCTTTTGACTCGCTTCCACACCTCAGCTAAAGGGGTCTTCCCGTTAAGTGAAGACACGTATGCCCGCCAAGAAGAGCGGCGGGCGTGCTTCGAAATATACCGGAACCTAGCCCTAGCCCGACGAAATTCAGCGACGGTGAAATCGTTCGGGCGGCGCTTATAGCGCATGTAGGCATAACGCTTCTGTTTGAGGGCCGTCTCACACTCGGCCGACCACCATGGGAGTGGTCGGCGTGCAAAACGGCCAGACGTCCTAGGAATAGTAGTCAGGCCCACGGCGATGAGGTTGCCGGAGAAGAACTCGACGGCCTCATCTACCGACCTAAACTCCTTGACTGAGATAGAGAATTCAGTCATTTCCTGAAATGCAGGCCACCGCGCCCGCGCCAAGCACCACCGAGGTGGTCTCTCAGGCGGCAGTTGCCCTGAAAATGATATTTGAATGGGAAAGTGATCACTACCATGGAGGTCATCGACCACCCCCCAATCAAAATCAGGCTGTGCATCCGAAGAGCACAAAGATAGGTCAAGGCAAGAAAATGAAGCGGTTCTCGGACAGTGATGCGTAAACTCATCCACGTTTAGGACACCCATCTCAAGCTCTTCGATCAGATCGGCAAGGACTTGTCCCCTGGGATTTATGGTGTAATCTCCCCAGAGAGGATGCCTGCCGTTCAGATCTCCAAGCAAGAGATAGGGCCTCGGCAACCGTGCCACGACGCGGCGAAAGTCCCCCGCGTCGAAGTCAGCTGACGGTGGAATGTACGCAGAAATGATAGTATACCTCCTATCCAGGTGCAGCTGCACAGCCACTGCCTGAAAGGAGGTATCTAAAGAGAAAGGAAGAACGGAGACATCATGCCGGGTGTAAACCGCGCATCCCCCAGCCCGGCCGTCCCGCGGTGGTTGGGTCGCAAGACCCTTATACCCCGGGAGGGCAGGCAGGGGGCACGCGCCTAGCATGGTCTCCTGCAAAAAAATAGCTAACGGGGAACGGGATGAGGCGAGCCTCCGCAGCTCCTCCCAGTTGGCCCGGAGTCCACGGCAATTCCATTGAAGGAATATGCCCTCCAGGCCTAGCTCGGAGGAGACGCGGGGGCCCTCCTCGAATTGACGACCCTCACGGGAATGGCCGTACGCTTCCCGGGGGCAGAACCCCGGGCGCTGTTGGCCGGACAAAGCGCTGAAGGCGCTGTCGCCTTCGAGGACTTATTGGGGGAGGTTGGGCTCGCCATGCGAGTCTTTTCCTCCCTCCCCCTCGAAACTTTAGGCGGGCGTTGCGGCTTCGGAGGCGGGGGGCCCTCTTTTCGAGGAACCACCGTCTCCGAGCCACTCGCTCCACCTCGGGGCGTGGGCAAAGGGGCCGAAGCTCCTTTGTTGCTGTCCTCTGTCCTCCTTTCGGGGAACAGCTTTAGGAACCCCGGAAGATGGCCTAGCGACCATCTTCAGGGGTGTTGCCTCCTGTGAGTCTAACGACTCGGTGGAGGTGCGTGGCCGTTTCGCTTTACGCGAAACGGTCACGCTGGGGGAAGAGGGGGGAGCCCTGGTTTTAGCCGGGGCAGGGTATGAACCCTTTTTGCCGCCAGCTTTACCAGGGGAGCGCCCAGGTTGGGTAGAGCCCACAGAAGGGCTCCGAATGGGCGCGGAAACAACCGTGCTCGTTGGCCTGGATGGGCCAGGAGCAGAGGGTGCCTTTCTAACTATTGAGGCATATGACGTCCCAGGCAGAGCCGGGCGCGCCAGGACCAAGTCCTTTGCCTCGCGGAATGAGAGTCGATCCTGGGCCTGAACGGCCAGGATTTCTTTCTCAAGGAGATATGCACCACATTGCTTCGAAGAAGCAGGGTGCGGCTCTCCGCAATTGACACACTTGGCCACACACGATTTGGACTTATCGTGTGCGACCTTGGAGCAATTTACACAGACTTCGGGTGACCCCGATTTTGCACGTCTACATGATCGATTCGTATGGCCGAAGCGGTGGCAGTAGTAGCACCGCCGCGGCAGTGGCACGAATGCCTTCACGCGGTAGCGGTACCAACCGGCACGCACCGACTCAGGGAGCTTGTCACAGTCGAACGTGACGAAGAGTGTAGGGGTGGGTCTCGAGGCCCCTCCCTGTTTTCTCATCACACGTTCGACCTTGACCGCCCCATGGTCGGCCAGCTCTAGGGTGATGTCCTCAATGGAGTAGTCAACAAGTTCCCTCGCATAAACTACTCCTTTCACAAAGTTCATGGTAGAGTGCGGCGTCACACTCACCGGGGTGCCATGAAGTGTCCGAAGAGCACTTATCTTGGCCGCCTCGGCGGGATTCGCCGCATTCGCCAGAAGGCTCCCGTCCGAGAAACGGGTTACCTTCGGCTCTCTACCAATTGCACTAGCTAATCCTCTCCTCTGATGGATCATGTTGCCCTTGGACAACATGGTGCCATCAGTGGAGCGAATAACGAGGAAGCGTTTGAAGCCAGCGGGCTCGAAAACGCCAGGTAACCTCTGAATCAGGGGCCCCGATGTCATCGAGGCTCCGCCCTGTGCATTCTTGGTCTTAGTCGTAGTCATGGGCTCCGCACACGAGGGGGTAGAGGGGCCGGATGTGCCGATCTTGGCTTGGTCGCCTACCAAAGTGGCAGCAGACCCATCCGTCCCCGCAGCCCCCGCGGATGGAGAGGAGCCCCGAGTCTTCTTCGTCTTTTGAGTCTTTTTAGTCTTTTTCTTTTTAGGAGAGGAGGGCGGGGAATGAACCCGCTTTTCACCTCCGCCGGCAGAAGTCCCCAGGCCAGATGGACCAGCCTCAGCCAGGTCCCTCTCCGAAATGGAGAAGGTCCTGGTTGTCGTAGGGGCACCTGTCGGAGGAGATCCCTCCCCTCCTTCTACTGCCTCGGAGCCCTCAGCCATTTGAGGAGGACCTTGCATAGGGGCGGATTCGGGTTCGGTGCTTGGCGCCGAGCCCGAATTCCCCCCCATGGAAGGCCCTACCGTCTGGGGCTGGGTCTCCTCAAGGACCATGTCTATCACAGGAGGGGCCTCCAGTTGGCCATCCCCTCCCAGGACATCGCAGGTCCCCTTGGCAGTATTGTCACTAGTCAGGTGGTGTGGGGAGGCACAGGCCTTGACCCCAGCAAGGTTCAAAATTCTTGCCAGCAGGTCTTTTGAGGGAAGCGACCGAAGGGGCCTGGCTTCCCTCTCCCCCCTAAGGGGGTTTGCCCTACCGAGCCGCTTGCACGAGGGGCGGTCGGCAATGGGCTGCCTGCTGGCTTTCTTGGCAGTCCCCTTAGAAAGCAAAGGAGGGACTGCCGCTAGAGATAGGGAGGTGCCCGAAAGCACCTCCAGAGAAGGGGGTGAGGGGGAGTCCCCTACACCCGTAGGCGTAGGAGAGGAGTAAGCCTCCTCTCCGGTTAAAGAATTATGGAGGGTCCCTTGCGCAAGCACAAGGGGGGGGACCTCCATTTTCTCGGTGGAGCTGCCCGAGGGCGGCTCCGTAGATGTTTTTGGGGAAGTTGGGGGTTGGGGTTTTTGTTTTTTTTCATACATGGGCATGGTGACCCTCTTTTGATTACGGGACGCAATAGCTCATCACCTCTCGCAGTTGCCCGCACTGCGAGAGGTGCTTACAAGCCCGGCAGAGCCAGGCGCCGCCATTCGGGACCACCCCTCCCGCCTGGTGGCCTGGCAGTCCTTCGGCATGGCGGCTCCACCTTGGACACGGCGTAAAAAATATAGGTTGTGAAGAGGAGAGGAAAAGGGATGTGAGGAAGATGTGGGTGGGGATGAAGCAGGTTGTTAAAAAAACCCCATCCCGAACCGGAGCTGAGGGGTTAGGGAACAATGTCCCCTCCCCCCCCCCAGCCCCGATCCGGGGTGGTTGGCTTGAGAAGAAGGTCAGCATTCTACCCTGTGAAATTAGAGGCTGACCAGAGAAAGTTGTGGGAGAGGTTGTATGAAAAGCGACGAGGTAGGGGAGAAATCGGGCTATCTGAAGGAAGGAAGAGAGGCTAAGCTGGGGCCGGACGGAGCGCTGGATCCCGTCAGCACGGCGGCCAGGATGGCAAATCGCCGCGCCCCTTACGGGGGGATGGCAGTAGAAGTGAATCACCTTAGTCTTGACCAAATAAAACCGAAACCTGTGCCCTTCGGCTTAGTGAGAGATGGGGTTCAAGGCTTGTTGAAGTAAACGACGCTCCAGTTGAGATCTGGGATGCGGCAAACCCTTTGCATGCAGAATTCTGTCGGATACGGCTCCCCTCAACCCGTACCCTCGCCCCCATGATCCCGTATAGCCTTCTCCAGATCGAAAAACACCGTGGCATAGATGGCCTGGCAATGGGAAGTCCTATTGCCGCCCCTCTCGCAAATCTCTTCATGTGTAACTTAGAAGAAGAAGCACTTGACAAATGCCTCTTACAATTCCGTCCTATCTTCTACAGGAGATACGGAGACAACACCATCGCCCTTTTCCGCTCTCAAAGTTCATCTGATAAATTCCTAAAGCACATAAACCAGTTACATCCAAATATTAAATTTACTCAAGAAAAGGAAGACGACTCGATTCCTTTCTTAGATCTACTAATAACACGCACAACCGACGGCTTCTCCAGTTCCATTCACCGAAAACCGACACATACGGCCTCTGGACTCCATTTTCTTAGTTATTGTTCCACCAAAATCAAATTAAACTATCAAAACCTTACTTTCTCGCGCTTACAATCTCGCCTCATCATACCTCAATTTCCACAACGAGGTCACTTTCCTCACTAACTATTTCCAACAAAACGGATATCTTTCAAACTTATCGACTGAACTCTTCGAAATTTTATCAATAAAATATTTACCCCGAAAGATCCCTCATACAACGCCCCTAAAAAAAAGCTTTTTGTACCTCTCCCATATATAGGACCCCTCAATTCACTTCTCTGGGCCAAACTCTCACCATTTCTTAAAAATTAATTTCCTGCAACACATTTTATACCAATTTTTCAAAACACGCAAAGTACAACATCTTTTCAACATTAAAGACAAAATACCAACGCTACTTCGATCTTCCAACTGCTCGAGATGTAATTCCGAGGTGTATTTAGGATAGACACAGCGCACACTACATACCCGTACTTGCGCACATTTAGGCATCAGCAACAGAACTGGAGCCCCGCTCACTACTACCGAATTCTCCCCTATCCGAATACACTACGAAAACAGACATCCACACCATAAACCAAACTTAAATGATTTTTCAATTAAAGATACAGCAAACAACGAAAACCAACTACGTACACTGGAATCTCTTTATATTACATTTAAAACCCCCACTTTAAACTCTAACACAAGCTCATTTCCACTTTTACTACAACTATAATCACCCACGAATTACACACGCCAAATCCACTCCCCCCAAAACAACCCCTATCTTTCAAATATTTCTATTATCTCCCCCTTTTTACAATAAAGACACCCAAAACTAATTAATCTCAGTTTTATTTTAAAAACAAAAACATAGTACAAAGAGTAAATATAAACATGAATCTGGTTACAACAGGATGGTCTCAAATGTAAATTATCATTTACCTGCTGAGTCTCTTGGTTGTAGAAGAAGTTGGACCAATTAGGGTCGGTTTGCATGAAGCCAAATTTGAAGAGCTCCATCAGGCAAAGTTTCAAGATGAGCGAGGCGATGTGATTCCTTTTTTCTTGGTCCAACGAAATGCATTTATCAACGGCAATTCCTTCAATCAGTTCGGTGGTGAAAACCTTTCAAAATTACATCACCTTTTAAATCAATCAGCATTGAAACTAAACTTCATAACCATACTGAAAGTAAAAATGCCGAAATCAACCCAACCAACTAGATCACTAAATCAGTGTCAACCGTGAAAACTAGAGCAATTTCTGTATCATTTGTCGCTTTAAATCCAAGAATTATACAACTTTGGTTCGAGAAATATTCGCATAAATTAGTGTTAAAGCAGTGCCCCAAGATTTAAATTTTGGTTCTATTTCTCCCTTGTATAAAAATCCTTGATTTAAGGATTAATGCACCTAAATGTGCTTTTAGAGTTGAGATTTGTCAAGTTCTTTACGTTTTTATGTGAAATCTCTTAGTCTTAGTTGTCAGAGTAATAATCAGCAGGTGTCCACAACCTTAGAGTTTTCTTTCTATATTTTTGTTTCATTCCAATGGGATTGTGAAAGATGTATGAATTAAAGCTAAGATCTTCGGACGCCGTGGGTGAAAACTGATGAAATACAATCGCTGCGAGTATGAAACGAAGGTAACAGACAAGTGAATATAGAAACAAAGTGAAAACCAACGAGGAAACTAAGTGGGATAGTCAGAACTGGAAGGGCATGCAAGTTTCCAAAGCCTACCCAGCGTCAACGATTAGGGCCGATACCCCTACGGGCAATGGGTCTAGGAGGGCAAGTAATCTTCCACATGCGAGGTACAGCATTGTTGTTCATGCTATAATTTATACCCCCTTTCGGAGAAGGAAATAGAGCCCCTCCCCAATTTTTGACAAACTACAAATTAAAGTCTGAGAACCCCTAAATAGCAGAAAAATGAACACATTCCGAGAATCGCATGAACCAAATTTGGACAATTCAAGGCAGCTATTGCCCTATACCTACAAGAATCACACCAACTCCACTCACCTATGACAATATAGCCTGGACACCCAATCTCACCTACACTCACTGCAACACACCGCATTTCAATTGGTAAGAGACTTTAGCTAATACAAAATCAATTTACCTGTCGAGTTAGGGTACTAATCTCCCTCAAAGTAGCTCCCTTCTGACTTGGCGCAAGTAGCCACGCGTCCATTCCACTGCCTGGCAAATTTTTCAGTCGCTTCGTCTCATATCAGGATGCCCTCAGCGGAGGTTTGAGGTCAAGGAATAACTAAAAGTCGCACGGAACGATGTATAGTGAGAGGGAAGCCCGACAGACCTGCAGGATGTTGTACAATGCCCCAAATTTATTAATCAACGGGACAGGTGCACAGCAAGGTGAAATGCACCTAATGTTTTTTCGACTAACACAGAGTTGTGCATCCTGAATAAGAAGCGGGTCAAATTGTCAACAAAGATTACAACTTCTACGTTACGCTGCGTCGTCTGATGGAAATCGGGGAAAGAAACCAGATAACATGACATGCGATAAGGTGAGAGTTGCTCCAAGAACACACAACAGTTCGCTCAATAGATTCAGTAATTTGGGGACAACGCAACCTCTCGTAGCTTCGACAGGCTCCTTTACTCACCACTTCCTGTCATGCACTAAATTTTTCTCGTCGGGGAAGAAACGAAGAAGGCCCGCGCCATCGTGCTTGACTTCGATGAAGAAGTTTTGTGCCCTCACTGTACGGTTTTCCTTAGTAACCTGCGTGAGAAGCTGGCACTTCTTCAGCACGTACGAGTGGTAAGCCAGGGGCTGATGTACTGCTCTGTGGATATTCGACTTGCTCACACCCATCTTCTTGACAAGTTTGCTCATGGACTGACCAGGATTCTCGGAGATCTTCTGCCTGAGACTGGCGACAAATTTCTCGTTCCTGTCGTTCGGGAGTAACTTCGTAGTTATTCTCAGCCTCGTCATACTTCCGTTTTTCTTTGTAAACGAGGTTCTTCGGGTAGTTAAAAAAATTCACAATCTCCTCCAATCTTGCCCCGGCGCGGAAGGTCGCGAGTATGATGTACTGTTTTTGACTTCAGCTGGACGTGTTAGAAGAAACCGTGTATGCTGTTACCCAAATGAAAGCTAATCTCATACTGAGCTTGTCCAAGGGCAAGGAGTTTACATTGATGCGGTGATTATCACTTTAGGTGCACTTTCAATTTGTATCGATTTACCTTAAACGCGCATTAATTTAACACTTGAATTACAGATAAACAAACCGTGCTTTACAAAAAACATCACTCAGCAAGAACTCTGGCTGCGACATGACCAAATGAGGATCTCATCTTGCAAAAGTCAATCTATTCACATCCTTTACCCTGGTTCAACACTCTCGAACAGCCCACTTCTCTCAAGCTTCCAACAGCGGTCGGTCTCGCATTCAACATAGGATTAAGATTCATATGTGAAGAATATCACACACACACACACACACACAGAAGACGAAAATAAATACTGCAGTCTTCCAAGCAATCCCATGTTCCCACAACCCAAACAATATAAAACACACGACATTCAATCTCCTAGACATAACCAACTCTTAAACAACATACCACCTTCCAGAGACTCACTAAAAACTCCTCCTAGGAAACATTTTCATGTGGTCACCATTTAATAGTTATCGGCTATGGCCTAGCATCCAATTACAGCAGCGTTAAGCCATTACGGATCTGGTTAGTCGCCAGATGGAGACCCGATTAGGGTTGCGTTCCCGATGGTTGCTATACACTTTAGATACCAGAGGTTCGGAATCCACATTAATCATCTGTAGGTCCTAAATGAGAAAAAAATGCCCCAAAAGAGTGAAAATCGGTGTTAAAACTTCAAACTATCTTTTATTTACCTAACACTTATAGCAAACACCTCATTGAATCCAACAAACACATGCACCCGCTGTCAGATGGAACTGCACACAGTTCGCCGCAAAGTTACATGTCCAACACTAACACAAAACCAACTCGGCCTACAGATACACCCAGTGTTGAACTTTTGGGGGAATCCCGACGTGTCGGCTACGTGTGCCGAGTCAGATGGGGCCTACTTTGAGAGAAATTAGTCTCGCACTTCAGCAAGTTAGCAATTTGTTTTTAACCTTGATTTGTACACTTTCTAAGGATGCCACATAATTAAAAAAACAAACAAACTAAAAACACTCAAACGCGATTTTAAAAAGCTCGTCCTGGATATGAGTCTGATATAAATATGATCAAGGTCTTCCTGCTGAAATCAGGTCTTCTCCCTCTCTTACCACATTTAAGCGTCTCCTGAAAACGCATCTTTTCAGTATTGCCTTCTCCCCCTCTTGAATTTCCATTGAATTTCCATTCTCATCTCAGCACAACGTGCGCTCTGGGAAGGCCTCAGGCCTTGAAGAGCGCATTACAAAAGACTTATTATTAAGGACTTACTTGCTTAGTGCAGAGTTCATCCACCACTTCAGGGACATAAAATTCGGGATGGTTCCGAATGAGACTCTTGAAACGTTCGGTGCACTGCTTTTCCCGCTCATAATCGCATTCCCAAGCTAGTTCTCGTTTGGCCACTTCAATTAAGGAATCGATGTAAAGACCTTAAAAATAAAAAAAAATAAGCATGGATTAAAAGATATCAGTGAAGTTCAATGTCGCTAATTCAACAAATGGTTATTTCACCATCATCAACCGCTTTCCTATAGATAGGGGTTTGGTGCACATCATACCACCCATTGCATATGACACTTGCAGTAACAAAAAATTCGGCCGCGAAGTTGTTGTTACTTAGCCCTAAACTGTCTGGCCGCACATCCCCGAGCTCAGAAGGAAGGCCACGGCCGGGAACTCCACGATGGAGTCATCCAGCCTCTTCTGCTAGCTCAGGAGGGCTGGGTGGTGATCGTATCTCATCCTGGCCAGTCGTACCCTGTCCCCACGATGTAAGGTGACTTCAGATGTGTGCATGTCAAGAGGGCGAGTGTGTAGCTGTGTGTGGTTGGCGAGCGCACGAATGGAGCGGAGTGTGTATATGATTCTGAACGATGGCTTGGGGCGGGAGGGGAGGGATAGTACACATCGTTTGCGTATAGTAGCTAGTGCTGGGTCTGGTTTTAATGTTTCTTGGTCTATGTGGTTGTGTTGCAATGTAGTGTAGAGGATGATGTTGATTTGTGAATGATGCAGCAATGAATTGTGCGCCTCTCATGTCAAGTTGATCCTTGACTTTGGTGACTTTTGTTTCCTGGTGTACATGGTCTGTGGGTGTGGTAGTTGTGCATCCAGTGATTATTTTAAGGGATTTGTTCTGTAGTGTCTGTAGGATTTCAAAGTGAGTGTCAGCCAGGTTGGGATTCCATGCGGGACTTGCATATTCAATCACTGACCCTATGTATTGTTTGTGTAGTGGGATAGTAGTTTCTTTGTTCTTAATTCCTTACGTATTGTAGTTGTTTCTTTTTTTAAGTTTAATATATGTTGTATATTACACAGAGAATTTTTGGTGGGGGAGGGGGCGTTGTTTGAGGTCTTGTCTGGGGAGGTGCTGTGCAATGTGGTTGGTGAGAAGGGTGACTGCAGTTTTGATTGGTGCTATTGTGAGTCTGTTAGTGGTAAACAAGTTGTGAGGAGTGTTTAGGTAGGGCTGCAGAAGTTGAGTGGCTGTGTTACAATTTGGTTCTTGCATATGAGTGTTGTCATCAGCGTACAAGGTTGTGAATTTGTGGGGTGTGAGAATGTAATGCACATATAAATTAAAAAGGGTGGGTGATAGAACGGAACGTTGGAATACCCCATTTGTGAGGTCTCTGGTATTTGATGATTGGCCAGCGAATGTTACATGTACACATCTGGCAGATAAGTAGTTGGCCAGCCATCTTTTTGTGTTGATATGAATGAGTGTGTTGTATATTTTGTTTGTAAGGTTGTGTCATTGGGATGGCATCAAATTCTTTACTGATATCTACTGTTACTAAGTTTTCTATGTGCTAGCCTATTTCAGCTCATACAATCATAAGTTCTTTGTGTGAAGTCTGTCAGATGGGTGTTGGTAGAGTGTATGGGTTTGAAACATGTTGTGTTGTAGCTAGTGGAATGTACTGTATGAGTAGTTTTAGCAAGAGTCATTCTGTAACTTCGGAGTGGATATAGAGTATTGTGATTGGTCTGTGTAAGGATGGTAGTGCAAGGTCTTTGTTGGGTTTCCCAGCGGCACATATCCGGGTTTAGTTGCCTTTTACGACGCCCTGGAGAACGGTATGAGCATTCTTTTTACCCCACATACAGACGTTTGTTAAAGAATGTGGATATCCGAAAAGAGGATTTATTAAGGAATTAATAGAATAAAGAGGGGTCTTGTTTGGCGCCCTTCAAGGTCATGGGCCTTTGAAGAGCACCCATCCACTAACTAAGGAAAGACTGGAGAGCAGAGGTGGGTTTTCAAGGCACGCTTGAAGGCAATCAGGGAGGAGGAGGAGCGTGTATCAGAAGGTAGATCATTCCACATTCCTCGGAGCCCTGTGCAGCCTAGGGGGATTTTGCACAGGTGCGGACATAGATCGGGGGTTTTCTATCACCGAGACTCCGTCCCGTTCCATTGGAAAACCATGCCTTATAGGGCAAAGGACCTTTCCACCTAGGGGGGAGGGGGGGCTACAAGTGGACATTCTCCCCAAGGAGTCGCGGATCCCTACTGGGGAATCTCCCGCCCTATTGCCTGTAATCAACATTATTGAGGCCGTGAAGTAGTCTTCCATCGGGAAAGAAAGGGGGCCAGGCACGCCAGGCCCCAGCAAGCTCACGATGCATGCCTGAAAGACACTAAGGGGACAGGGACCGACGCGCCAGGCAGACCCTTGCCCCCTCTAAGGGGGTTGGCCCTATCGAGCCTCTCCCACAAGCAGCGGTCGATTCTGGGCCACCAGTTTCATGCGCGGGGCCCCTGTGAAAGAAAGGGAGGGGCCGCCGATGGTAGAGAGCTGGAGTCAATCGAGGGCGACTCCAAAGGAGGAGGTGAGAGGAAAACTGCCTCACCCATAAAACTATGAGAGGGGAAAGCCCCTTCTCCGCTAGAAGGTTAGAGGGGCCCTGAAAAAGCACAGGAGAGGAGGGGAGGGAGGGCGACCTCTTCAGAGGTGAGCCTGCCCGAGGGTGGCTACTCAACCAGTCAGTAATGCTGCCATATCCGTGCGCATCCCACACGAAGGTTGGGCGAGGTTTCAATCGACATGAATGTAATTATGAAATTTTGAGAGTCCCAGTCGTAGGAAAAAGGAATGCAACAACTTACGACAGCCGCGTCAAAGAGTTCAAGTCAACCCATCGGCGGGGCTTCCCTAATTTGCACAAGGACTGGGAGGACATGCGGTTCCTCCAAGTAACAAGTGTAGCAGGCTACACAAGTTACCCCCCCACCTCCAGTTGAGATTAAGAGCGTTGGTAGAGAAAGGCAGAGCGTAGATGTTAGCGAAAAGAAGAGAGGATAAGCTGGGGGCAGACGGGGCACTGAGCCTCGTCAGCAAGGCAGCTAGGAAAACACACCGCTGTGCCCCTTACAGGGGTGACTAGATAGAGTGGTGAAGTAGGTGGGGTGTGGATGTTTTTGTAAGCTAATTTGTGATGGCCGAAGTGGGAGACTTGAGAGTTTATCTCTAATATATTAAAATGAGGTGAGGGTTTTGTTTCTTTGTGGGAGTGGGTGTTCTGCCATGCTGCGTGGCCGGTGCTCCGGGTTCGTGGAGGCAGCGCCTAGTATTTATCTGACTCTAATGTCAAGGTGATCCATGAGCTTGAAAACACTGGTTTCAGCTTTTAGGTTGTCTGTGGACGTAGTAACTGTGCAACCTGTGGTTGTTTTAGGGCTTTGTTTTGTATGGTCTGGAGTGTGTTGAAGTCTCTCTGAGAGAAGTTAGAGACCCATGAGGGCTTATGGTTTCTTTGTTTTGTTCGAATGTTGTGTGCGAGTGATACAGGTGGTTCAGATTCCACTTTAATCAGCAAATCCCCAATGAGAATAAAAGGCCTCAAAATGAAGGGAGATCAGTGGTAAAAGACCTAGCGCAAGACAACAAATTGGAGGTAAAAGTTCTAATATAAGGAGAGATCATTGATAAAACCCACCAAATGTGGAGATTGGTTGCAAAACCCCAAACAAGAGTGCAAATCAGTGGTAAAAAAACTACCAAATTATTATGACATGAGGGAGTTCCCAACCCAGTCTTTAACCAATTTTAAGTTGAATGAAGTTAAGCCACATAGGGTCTGGTAATTGTCCGGATAGAGTGCTTATTCGGGTTGACAACTGCCCCATGCTATTAACCACTGGCTTGTATTTGCCAAAACACGTAAGACGTAAGACCCCAATGAGAAATGCTAGAGAAAAAACAAATAGGTGGTAAAATCTGTACCCCAAACAAAATTGCCACAAATTACCTTCTGGCAAAATATTAGCGACAGTTAGAGTACTAATGAGGTTATTGATATCGCTTTCTATCCCTTGAGCGACTCCTGGATACTGGATTTTCATGGCCACGGAACGGCCGTCGTGAAGGATTGCCTGGTGCACTTGGCCGATGGACGCCGCCGCGAATGGCCTTTCGTCAAACGAGGCCACCAGAGACCTCCAATCAGGTCCAAAGTCTTGGATCAAAGTCCTCTGCAAAGGAGTTTTGGAGAAGGAAAGGTCAAGTTCGTACTGCCATTGTACTGGTGTCAATGGACACACCCACACATGTTTATCCTTATCCCACACAGCCTGGTCCAAAGAATCACACCTCCTCATAATCAAACCCCCATCACACATTAAGCACTCCAATCTTTAAGTCCAAACCATCTCCAAAACACCGATCCACAGGATATCGAACCCAAAAGAAATATCCCTCCCACGGCATAGACAGATCACCCTGGCAAAACTCTGGTGCAGCTACCACCAAAAATAAAACACAATAATACTGCACTTGCCTAACCGATGAAGACATCTGCTTCAGTGGCAATCAAGAACCAGACAGCTCAACACAATCGCAACATGCTTGACAGTTACACACCACCCAAAACAAAACCTAGATATTCCGGGTACTGGATCTCTGAAAGAACAAGATTCGGTCGGTGGAGTTTGTGGAGGCTGTCAACCTTGGGGAAGGACC
Organism: Ceratothoa steindachneri; assembly: GCA_963969495.1. Classification (NCBI taxonomy): domain Eukaryota; kingdom Metazoa; phylum Arthropoda; class Malacostraca; order Isopoda; family Cymothoidae; genus Ceratothoa; species Ceratothoa steindachneri. The sequence continues at coordinate 153,398,529 of OZ018320.1, forward strand.
ATAGCCCCGTCAACTTATGTAAAGCCCTTGGGGTTGGTATGCATCAATGCCATAGGAAGGAGATAGCAGTACATCGGTAGGATGTACGGCCTTAAGTAGGTCGTGATGTGTGAGTGCCCTGACATGATCCGGTGTCATTGAACGCTATCCAAACCCAAGCCATACCCGCTGTTTTACACATTGAAGTTGGACACATTTGTTCAATTTCTACGACCAACAACTAACATCACGGAGGATGTGGTGCTACTCTCCTACCACAGGGAGACTCAAATTTTTAAATGAGAAAGGCAGTTAAAGCTAAAAAAGAAAAGACCTGACAATTTGCTCTCCTACCACCATGGTGTTCAGCTATGGGTCCTAGAAGATGAATGGAATTGGCCGCTACCTTTACAATGCATCGGAAAAGGCTGTAAACAGTAAGTGGAATACAACATTGCTTTGTGGAAACACTGCCTCCCACTGTAAGCTAATTGGGAAAAAGTATTAAAAAAAATTGCAATGGATACAGACAGCCTTCATGAGATAAGCTAAGTTCAAAAATCAACTTTTTAGATTTTCAGCTGTTTCAGTAAATTGTCCCATGCATTTTGAGCTGAAAAAGCTGAAAATCACAAATTTAACGTAGGCAAGGAGGAGGCACACTCTGGCATTGCAGGAGGCCAGCTTCACTAGGGTGCAGGATCAGGCGACCAACACCAAAGAGAAACAAATAAAATGGAAGAGGCGAGCCTCCTCCAAAAAGTCAGATACTCCGCGAGTCGTGTACACGAACACGTCCCGAGTACAAGGGACAAGCGGTAGCGACTCCGCTCATCCCGATACGGGGACCGGCAACGTGCGAGATCACCCAGACTGACACATTCAACAAGAATGTGCTGAACAGTCTGTGAGACAATGCAGTCATCGCGGTAAAGTGCACGAGAGCGCTCCATCAGATAGCGGTGCGTCCCGGGAGTGTGTCCGATTCGGAGATGACATAAAGCAACCTGAAGCCGTCGCAGTATTGCGGGGTAGGTCAATGGGAATAGTCGCGGCGCAATGGCAAGCAATTGAGGTTCCCTCTCAGCTGTCTCCCATCTTATTTGTCAGGCAGCCAGGAGGGCTGACCTGATTCCTGTCGTGTGAGGAAGAGCCAAATGCTGGTATGCTCGCCCAGGCTTCGTGGACTGTTTGGATCACTCATTTTCCCAGCATTTCTCACATGTGCAGGAGGGCACAAGATACATTCGACATCCGCTCTGCTAGCAGCAACCGTTGTGTCAAGGATACCGCGCACCGGAATGTGTGGAGATTCCAATGCCCCGAGAGCACTCAGAACGCGTTGTGAGTAAATAAAAATGCAAATATGGTATACGAGCTAGACACGACAAGTTAGTTCCCGGTGAATTGCAACAGATCACGGTAAAGTAACTGATATACATATGTGGGTTTCTTTTGTTCGTGTCGCTCTTTCTCTTGTTGAAGGTATTTTCTTTTTTCTATAAAAAATATGTTAATGTAATATTCTGTCAGCTCTTGTATAGCTGAAGGATGGAGCGTGAAGCTCCGAAATTACGAATACAGCATGGAAGCCAACCCCCTCCTGGAACTTGGACCATCAGTGTACACTGGCACAGAGAGAAGAGGCGTGGCAACAAAAAGTCATTGATGGTACCTTCCTGAATAGCGTCCTGGCAGAACTAGAGGAATCACCAGTCCCAGAGATACACCGAGCTCTCGAAGGAGTTTCCTGGCCCTAAAACAAAAGGGTTTGGGGTATGACTGGCTTCAATCGGCGGCATAGGCACTGTCGAGATCGTTTACGGCCATCGACAAGTAGGCTCTCAATGGGGTACGTGCGGAAAGCACCGGTCACCAGGCGAAGACCATTGTGATGGATCGTGTCCACCTTCCCGAATATACGCTGGCTGGGGGGGTAAAAATCGCATCGGTAGTCAAGATTCGAACAAAGGATCGGTGGAATGTCCATGTCGCGAGTACAAGACTAAGGCTGCGAATATGAGCCTCCAAGGTGAGGCGTCGGTCAAATACAAGACCAGAGAAATGGTGCGAATACACCACTTGCAGGCGAACTCTATTTAGAAAAAGGTAGGGATCAGGGTGGGGCCGAGGATGGTAGCAGAAGTGCACCACCTTAGTCTTGGCAAAGGAAAACCGAAACCTGTGCGCTTCAGCATAGTGAGAGACGCAGTTCAATGCCTGTTGGAGTCAACGCTCCAGAGTTGGCATCTGGGCCGCGCAAAAAGAGATCAAAAGGTCATCCACGTAGAGCGTAGCGAGAACATCTTCCGGCAGCACCGAGGTGATGCCGTTGATGCCCAGGGCAAAGAGTGTGACACTGAGGACACTTCCCTGCCGGACACCCTATTCCTGCTCCATTGGGCCGGAGAGGGCTCCCCCAACCCGTACGCAGAATCGACGATCTCGCAAAAATTTAGATATAAACATTGGGAGGCGTCCCCTCGCCCCCATCGTATGGAGAGTCTCCATGATACCGTATCGCCATGCGGTATCATAGGCCTTCTTCAGATCGAAAAACACCGTGGCGTAGTGCTGTCTACGAAGGAAGGCCTCGCAGACGGCATTTTCCAGTCGGAGCAGAGCATCCGACGTGGAGTGGAACTTGCGGAAGCTGCACTGTGCATAAGACAGATGGCCTCCGCTATCCAGAAAAAAGGCTAATCTAACATTTAACAATTTCTCCATCAACTTGCACACGCAAGAGGTTAGAGAGATTGGACGGAAACTGGCCGGAGTAGAGTGATCTCTTCCCGGTTTGCGAAAGGCGAGCACAGTAGCGATTCACCAGGAATCCGGGAGGAGACCCTCCACCCAGATCCTGTTGAATAAAGCTAACAGAAAGGCCATGCCTCGCTCACCCAGGTGTCGAAGCATGGAGTACGGAACATCGTCCGGACCATGGGCGGTGTCCGCGCACGAAGCAAGAGCGGAATGAAACTCACTCAAGAGTCGTTGAGGGTTCTCCGCCTCTGGAGGTAAAGTCCAGTCGGCGGCCTTCCGCGACATCACGACGTGCATTGAATGCTGGCGGAGCAGCATCCCGGCTAGAGAATGCGGAGAAAGCGGTCGCGAGGATTCCGCTACGGACGCAAGGTCCGAGATTGCGGTCCAATTCTCCTGGAGAACGGGAGGGGGGTCCTGCGAGAACTTGCCCCGAATCCTTTTGACTCGCTTCCACACTTCTGCTAGAGGGGTCTTCCCGTTAAGTGGAGACACGTATGCCCGCCAAGAAGAGCGGCGGGCGTGCTTCGAAATATACCGGAACCTAGCCCTAGCCCGACGAAGTTCACCGACAGTGAAATCTTTCAGGCGGCGCTTATAGCGCATGTAGACATAACGCTTCTGTTTGAGGGCCGTCTCACACTCGGCCGACCACCACGGGAGTGGTCGGTGTGCAAAACGGCCCGACGTTGGGTGAATAGTAGTCAGGAGTCGATGAAGTTGCCGGAGAACTCAACGGCCTCATCTACCGACCTAAACTCTTCGACTGAGATAGAGAATTTAGTCATTTCCTGAAATGCAGGCCACCGAGCCCACGACAAGCACCACCGAGGTGGGCTCTCAGGCGGCAGTCGCCCTGAAACTGATATTTGAATGGGAAAGTGATTACTACCATGGAGGTAATCGACGACCCCCCCAATCAATATTTTTTTAATTTTATGAGCATACCTGGCGACTGCCCACTTGGGCATAAGTCGCCGCAATCACAACCGCCTAGCACTAGGCTACTTTAAAATAAGAATATGAAAACAAAACAACGATAAAAAGGGAAGATGCCAACAATCAGGAAGCAAGCTCCGGCGCCCCCAATCAAAATCAGGCTGTGCATCCAGAGAGCACAGATATATATCAAGGCAAGAAAATGAAGCAGTTCTCGGGCAGTGATGCGTAAACTCATCCACATTTAGGACACTTATCTCAAGCTCTTCGATCAGATCCCTGTGCTTTATTGAGTAGTCTTCCCAGAGAGGATGTCTGCCGTTCAGATCTCCTAGCAAGAGAAAGGGCATCTGCAACCGTGCCAAGACGCGGCGGAAGTCCCCCGCGTCGAAGTCAGCTGACGGTGGAATGTACGCAGAAATCAAAGTATACCTCCTATCCAGGTGCAGCTGCACAGCCACTGCCTGAAAGGAGGTATCTAAAATCAGAAGAACGGAGACATCATGACGGGTGCAAACCGCGCATCCCCCAGCTCGCCCCCCCATCTCGTGGTGGTAGAGTCGCAAAACCCTTATACCCCGGGAGGGCTGGCAGGGGGCACGCGCCTATCATGGTCTTCTGCAGAAAAATAGCTAACGGGGAACGGGACGAGACGAGCCTCCGCAGCTCCTCCCAGTTGGCTCAGAGTCCACGGCAATTCCATTCAAGGAATATGCCCTCCAGGCCCAGCTTGGAGGAGACACGGGGGCCCTCTTCGAACAGAAGACCCTCACGGGAATGGCCGTACGCTTCCGGGAGGCAGAACCCGGGGCGCTGTTGGCCGGACAATGCGCTGAAGGCGCTGTCGCCTCCGAGGACTTATTGCGGGAGGTTGGGCTCGCTATGCGAGTCTTTTCCTCCCTCCGCCTCGAAATCTTAGGCGAACGTTGCGGCTTCGGAGGCGGGGAGCCCTCTTTTCGAGGATCCATCGTCTACGAGCCTCCCAGCCCACCACTAAGCGTGGGCGAAGGAGCCGAAGCTCCTTTCTTGCTGTCCTCCTTTCGGGAGCGTTCACGCGGTAGCGGTACCAACCGGTACGCACCGACTCAGGGAGCTTGTCACAGTCGAACGTGACGAAGAGTGTAGGGGTGGGTCTCGAGGCCCCTCCCTCTTTCCTCATCACACGAGTTCCCTCGCATAAACAACCCCTTTCACAAAGTTCATGGTATAGTGCAACGTCACACTCACCGGGGTGCCATCAAGTGTCTTGGCCACCTCGGAGGGATTCGACGCATTCGCCAGAAGGCTCCCGTCCGAGAAACGGGTCACCTTCGGCTCTCTACCAATTATACTAGCTAAAGCTCTCCTCTGATGGATCATGTTGCCCTTGGCCAACATGCTGCCATCAGTGGAGCAAATAACTAACAAGCGTTTGAAGGCAGCGGGCGTGAAAACGCCAGGCAATCTCTGAATGAGGGGCCCCGACGTAATCGAGGCTCCGCTCTGCGCATTTGAGATTCCCCGCCCAGGCGAGCACCGGGGGCCGGACGTGCAGATCTTGGGTTGGTCACGTTCAAGGATGTTAGCGGCCTCGTCCGTCCCCGCGGCCCCCGTGGAGGGAGAACAGCCGTGAGTCTTTTTGGTCTTTTTATTATTACTCCTTTTTTTATGAGAGGAGGGCGGGGAATGGATCCCGCTTATCCCCTCCCCCAGCAGGAGCCGCCAGGCCATATGGGTCGGCCTCTGCAAGGTCCTTCACCGAGATGGTGAAGGTCCCAGCAGTCGTGGGAGCACCGGCCGGAGATCCCTCCACCCTTGTGATGTCTTAGCAGCCCGACCCTTCTGCCAAGGGCCCCGCACAGGTGCAGAATCGTGCTCGGTGTTTGATGCCGAGCCAGAATCTGCCCCCATTCTGAGGCTGGGCTGCATCAGGGAGCATGTCCATCTCAGGGGAAGCCTCCATTTGGCCATCCCACCCATGACATCACAGGTCATGTCAGTTTCATCCTTGTTCTTTGGGGGGGGGGCATAGGCCTTCACCCCCACTAGATTTAATATTTAGGCCAGCAGGTCTTTAGAGGGAAGTGGCCGATGGGGCCTTTCTTCCCTCTCCCCCATAAGGGGGTTTTCCCTACCGAGCCGCTTCAATGTGGGGCGGCCGATTATGGGCTGCCTGCTGGCTTTCCTGGCAGTCCCCTGTGAAAGCAAAGGCGAGACTGCCAGATTTGAGTTGGAGTCACGTGGTGATTCCAAGGAAGGGGGTGAGGGGGAGCCCCCTGCACCCATAGGCACTGCAGAGGAGTAAGCCTCCTCTCCGGTTGAAGAGTTATGGAGGGGCCCCTAGGAAAACACAGGGGGACGGCAACCTCCACTTTTTTCTGTGGAGCTGCCTGAGGGTGGCTCCGTTGTTCTTAAAGGGAAAATGGGGAGAGATTTTGTTTTTCCTAAGTTTTCATCCATGGGTATGGTGACCCCTTTTTTTAACGGGATGCAAACGCTAATCAACCCCTGCAGTGGCCCACTCTGCTAAGGGTGAGTCCAGGTCTGGCAGAGCCAGGTGCCGTCATTTTGGACTACCCCTCCCACCTGGTGGCCTGGCAGTCCCTCAGCATGGCAGCTAACCGTGGACGTGGCATAAAATTGATAGAGTGTGAAGAGAGAAGGAAAAGGAATGTGAGGAAGGTATGGGTGGGGATGAAGCAGATTTTTAAAAACCCACCATCCCAAACCAGAGCTAAGGGGTTAGGGAACATTGTCCCCTCCCCCCTCAGCCCCGATCCAGGATAGTTGGCTGAGAAGGTCAGCATCTACCCTGTGAAATTAGAGGCTGACCAGAGAAAGTTGTGGGAGAGGTTGTATGAAAAGTGAGGAAACAGGGGGAAAACACAAGTGTCTGAAGGAAGGAGAAGATGCTAAGCTGGAGTCCGACGGGGTGCTGAGTCCCGCCATCACGGCGGCCAGGATGTTAAATCGCCACACCCCTTATGGGGTGTCATCAGTGAAGTGAATAACCAAAAGAGTTTAAGCCAGCAGGCTCTAAAATGTGAGGTAATCTCTCAATGAGGGGCCCTGACGTAATCAAGGCTCCACTCAGCGTACTTGTTTCTTTGTTCTTGGTATGAGCCCCCCAACAAGGGGAGCATCAGGGCCTGGTCACATGCCGAAACGGCAGCAGACCCATTCATCCCAAGAGGTCCCGCGGAGGGAGAGGAACCCTTAGTCTTTCTTATTTATTTTCTTTTTAAGAGAGAAGGGTGGGGTCAAAGGGGCACCAGCCAAGGGAGGATGTTGCTCCTCTCCTTGTAGCCCTCAGAGGCCTAAGCCGTCTGAGAAGCTTGCACAGGAACAGACTCAGGTTCGGTGCTTGGCATCGAGCCCAGGTTCGACCCCATGGAAGATCCTACTGTCCGGTGCTGGGTCAGCACCAGGACCATGTCCATCTCAGGGGAGGGAAAACAACCTTGTGGCCATTCCTTCCTCCCTAAGACATCACGGATCCCATTTGAGTTACCTTTTGTCTTCTCTAAAACTGGAGAACCAGCAAATGACAGTGAGGAGAGAGGGGGGCAGGTACGCTGATGCCATGTAGACTTAACCCTTTATGTCCTGCCAGTACTTACAAGTACAGTTTAAAAACTTCTGCATTATGACTTTGTATGAACAATAGTCCTAGTGGAACTTTAAAGTACTAATTTACAGTAACTTCTTAGCTTCTCAATACATGGCACTTCAATCTACAACTCCATTTATGCCTGCTACAGTGAATTTATTTCAGTAGGATCGCTTCTTTGGTTGTAGTGACACGTGGAAATCAGTGTATAAAATATATTTCCAAAATATCAGCATTCTCAAGGTAAGAATTCTTTATATTTTTTTTCTAGATTACTAAGACTCTTAGCTTGATTTAAATGATATTTTCAAACATGTACTTCATTCTAATAATAAATGATAAACATAATTCTTTGATGGACTCAGAGTACCATTTTCTTTCAATTTTATGAGTAATATTTTAGAGTTTGATTCTTGAAACCTTTCGTGTTTGAATATTTTTATTGTTTTATAATTAAAATAAATGTATTTTGTGAATAGTATTTTGATATTTATGAACCCTATATTTTTCTTATAGAAAATCTATTTGTATATAGAAATATTTACATATGCAAATCTATTTGTATAGGTACATATATACATATTTCAATAATAGCTTTACTTTATTTTCAATGATTGAAGTACAATATAATTACCCATTTTCTTACTTAATTACAGAACCATGTCATTGAGAAGATTAGCAAGAAGTGAAATGAATAATATTCTGGACAAATTCCCTTCTGATATAGACACTCCAACAGAGGATAGTTCTCATGAAGAACTAGATGGTGTTCCATCCAGTAGTTCAGAAACTACAACTGTTTATTTGTTTTATTACAGTTTATCCTTGTGAATGCATATGTTGTTTATTGTGAACTTCTTGGCAAAATTCCACTCCTTGATTTCAAAATACACCTAACTAAAGGTTTAGTAAGGGAAAAATTCCAATAAAAAAGAGAGGTAGGCCAATGATTCCGCACAAACTAAAGCACCACAAAAAATCTTTCTCTGTTTCTAATGACATTAGACTTGAAAACAGAGGAACACATTGGCTTTAATTTGCTAAAAGTAGGGGTAGATGTGAATTTTGTGGTTCAAAAGAAATTCAATCAAAACCATATTCTAAATGTACTCTATTTAAAGGCTACCTTTGAATTAGTGACAAAAAGAAAATGTTTTTAGGAATATCACCATAATTTTAATATAATTTTAATATATTTCAGGAGTATCATGTATTGTATTGAGAATGATTTTGACCTTGTGTCTTGGTGATACTTCAGTACATTTTTTCTTTTTTAATAAAAAATAGAAATAAATTTCTTTTTTTTTACCTTTCTTTGAATATATATTGCTTATTTTGTTTAAGATTAACTAACAATTTTTTTTTTTTAAAGTTTTAGTGATCAATGATAATTCAGGACATAAAAGGATAAGAGGCATGAGTGCGGGACGTTAGGGGACACAAACCGACGGGCCCTGCTATCCTTTGCCTCCTTAAGGTGGTTTTGGCCCTATTGAGCCATTCTCAGTAAATTTTGGGCCGCCTGCTAGTTCTCTTTCTTGGCAGTCCCCTGTAAAAGTAAAGGAGGGACTGGTGCCCAAGGGCACCACCAGAGAAGGGGGTGAGGGGGAGTCTACTGCACCCATAGGCCTTGGAGAGGAGTAAGCCTCCTCTCCAGTAGAAGAGGGTTGGAGGGAACACTGAGAAAGTACAGGGAGGCGGACCTCCTTTTCTGATTTGGAACTACCCGAGAGCAGTTCCGACGATGGTAAATGGTTTTTCGGGGGAGAGGGGGTAATTATATATTGCCATAGAACGAGATTTCGCCACCCCTGCCTGTGCCGGCTAACACGGACCCCAACAAGGGAATAGCACTACTGGGCACCTTTGTTTGACCCCGGCCGCTATCACTGGGCAGGGTGGTATTTGCCTTCTCCAGCACCCCTTCGGAAAATCTGGGAGGATGGATCCGGTTTGGTGATTGGCTTATGTAGGGTTAGGTTAACCACAGCTAACATCTTGTTGTAGGAGTGTTCGGTTTCATGATCCAGATGAGCGCCAGGTCGTGATTGGGGAGGTCCGTGGGAAAGAGGAGCCAACAAAAAGGGTAGAGAAAGGGTGATTGTAAAGGGATGATGGAAGGGCAGGGGTAAGGGAAAGAAGGGGGCAAGGGTGAAACTCCAGCCCCCGTAAGCTTACAAGAGGAGTAAGCTTCCTCTCCAATAGGAGATGGTTGAAGGGGCCCCTGAGAAAGCACTGGGGGTGGCCACCTCCTTTTCAGAGGTGGAGCTGCCCGAGAGCAGCGCCAAAAATGGCAAAGGGGATGAAAATGGTGAGAGGGGAGCCCTGCACCCATCCAAGGGAGTGACTTAATTTTCCTCATCCTCTTTGACACCTAAGGAGGATAAGGCCATGCTTGGAGGCAGATTTCCATGCACCCACAGTTGCCCACTATTACTTTCTGTCATCATCATAGTCAAAGTAAAAAATAAAAAAGGAGTCTCGTGGAAAGTAGATACTATGACCTACCTAAGAGTGGGGAGGTTAAGAGAAATGTCTCCATAGGATCAGAAATTCCGGAATGTGATCATTTACACATAATTGGTCCCGGTCTGAGATTGATGCCAGCCTGCCATTTAGCTGAAATTCTCCCAGAACTTTAACCATAAAGGATGGTGCCGGGTGTAACCACCTTGTCTGTGCAATGAAGGAGTAAGCAGAGTCGACGGTCAGGCACACCCCACACCTAATACTTTCCCTAGCCAGCTGGCTTTGGGGCCTAGCAACAGGTAGAAACCTCACGGTATACACTGCCACTCAACTATGGCTCATAAGAGGACAAAAGTGTGCCAGGAAGCCAGAACCTCTGTGGATAGGAGTAGAAGGGTATGTAATAAAGAGAAGTAGAGATAGGTGGGTCCACTAACAAGTAGGATGGGTGATCACCTATTATTACCATACCCTGGTGGTAGGTGATCCCAGGATGGTATGCAGTCCATCAAGGCACCATCACTAGTGGAGCAAACTCTGTACATGGTGAAACACTCCTTCTGGTGCAAAGTGCAGGGAGAAAAGGATGAGTAATGATAATAATAAATAACATAATAAATAATATTAAATAAAAATATTAATAACATAGTAATAATAATTAATCATAAATAATTGTAATACATAAAAATAATGATAATAACATAATAATAAGTCATACTAAATTATAATATATATCATAATAAATAATAATGAAAATAAGACTAAATAATAGGAATGATGATAACAATAATAATGCTAATAATAATAATAATAAAAAGGTAAAGTAGTGTTGAGTGGGGGGAAGGGAAAATGAATGAATGAATAGTGCAAAAAATAAATGCTGCAAAGCCCAAACGGACTAGCTGGCAGCCAAATTCAAGGATGGATAATTTGCATGAGTGTTCTCAATAAAAATATAGACATCTGGAGAATATACAAAAATATAGCTATGAAATTAAGATTAATAGAATGGAAGTACAGGAATTTAAAACCATTGGGGGGTGTAAAAGGATATAAAAAATAAACTATTGAGAACTCGACAAAGGATAAAAAACATAGACTATAGATGGATCAACAATAGATACAACAGAGAATATAAAATCATGAAACAATATATTAAATTTTGGCTAAAAGATTAGATTCTTCTAAAAATTTAAAAATTCTATTCACACTAAAAGAGACATGAGTCTCAGACAAGATGCCCCGCAGAACCTGTTGGGGGGGGCCAACTGCCCAGTAATGAAAGGGAAGACCCTCCTCCCAAGATTTCTCAAAAGGGGACACTCGGCAAAGATGGGAAGGATGGACAGCTGCATCCCGCACAGGATGCACAAAGGTGGGGGCTGCCCATTCATCAAGTGCCCATGAGTGAGGCGGCAATGACCTATCCTCAGTCAGCACAAAATAATCTCCAGTCTACGTGGTCTCATGGTACATAGCCATGGGAGGACTGAAGGTTTTATGGAATGGAGCTTGGTGGGAGGAAGCTCATCCCACATCTGCCATAAGCCGACTACATATTCGGTGATGAGGGGATAGACATCACAAAGTGGGACTGGGGCTGATGGGGGTGTCCCCAATGATGCCACCTCCTTGGCCGCAGCATCCACCCTTTCATTACCTGGGATGCCCACATGACTGGGCACCCAGCAAAAAGAAATCTTATGAAGAGGAGAAAGATAAAAAAGCGGATGGCTAGGACCAAAAGCACTCAGTGCCTCCAAAGAACTAAGGGAGTCAAAGAAAATCATAAGACAACCAGATGGCATAGGAGCAATAACAAAGAGTGCACCAAGAATAGCAACAAGTTCTGCTGTGAAAACAGAAGCTGCACTTGGTAGCCGAACCAATGCGGTCTGAGATGGAAAGACAGCAGCAGCTCCAACTCCGTCCGATGACTTGGGCCCGTCGGTGAACACAAAGGTGCTAGGCCGATGATGGGAGGATTGTTGATCATACATGGTTCTCAAGGCTACAGGCAAGAACTGATCCTTGGACCGTACTACAGGTGGTATGAGCCACGGGGGAATCTTTGGTAATGAAAACGGAATAACAGAAAACTTCCTTAGACGTCCTGTGTGCTCGGCCATGCGCAGAGCAAAGGGGCGAGCCAGGGATGGAAATCTATCATATGAGGCCACTGGTCGCAAATTGAACATGCACTCATATACTGGCGACCATGGTAATTGCTCAAGTCTAAAAAGATATTTGAGGTTAGACTTGAGCCTGTGAAAAGGAGGAGGAAGAGCCCCGTTCTCTGCATAGAGACTCCACACTTGAAGGCTCCAGAAGCCAGGCGCACACCCTGGTTACACAAAGGTGCTAGGCCGATGATGGGAGGATTGTTGATCATACATGGTTCTCAAGGCTACAGGCAAGAACTGATCCTTGGACCATACTACAGGTGGTATGATGGACGGCGAGGCAGAGAAGCATACCTGTGACCCATAGTCCAGTCTGGACCAATGCTGAATATAGAAGCCACAGGGTGTGTTGATCACTTCCCCAAGAAGTGTGTGACAGTAATTTCATTATGTCCATTCTCTTCAGACAAGACTTTTTCAAAGCATCCAATGAGGCCTCCAAGAAAGCCTCGAAACAAAGATCACCCCTATAAATCTGAAATGGGGCTCAAAGGTGACAGGGACACCATAGAGTGACAAATGGGGAGGGTCCCATGTCACCGATCTATGATTGTAAAAGTGGACAGCCTTGATCTTTAGTGCGGAAAAGTGGAAGCCCTTGGAAGAAGCATTATCAGCTACGGTATTTATAACCCGCTTTAGTTTACGTATGACAAATGGAAGTCTATGCGATGAATAGATAAGCACTAAGTCATCCACATATAGAGTTGAGGAAATCTCATCTGGAAGATTTGCGATAATGCTATTGATGGTCACAGAGAAGCAGGTGACACTGAGGACACTTCCCTGTGGCACACCCTTAACTTGCTCTATGGGCTCTGATAGGGCATTTCCAACTTTTACATGTAGTGTGCGCAACATGAGGAATTGCTCGACAAACCTGGGAAGAAAGCCCTGCAGGCCCCAATCATGGAGTTGCTTAAGGATACCACACCTCCAAGTGGTATCATATGCTTTCTCAATATCAAAGAAAACAGCAACAGAATGCTGCCTCTTTGAAAAAGCATCTCTTATATAAGACTCCATTCTAACAAGCAGGTCGATGGTACTCTGTTTTTTTCTGAACCCTGATTGAGAGGGAGATATAAGATGGTTTGCCTCCAAAAAAACAGATGAGTCTTGTATTTAACATCCTCTCAAACAATTTACATGGACAACTAGTAAGGGCAATGGGGCAGTAATGGGTGGGTTCTGTCCCATCCTTTCCTGGTTTTCGGAAAGGTAAAACCACAGCTTCCCTACAAATAGAAGGAAAGCAGCCCCTAATCCAGATGAAGTTATAGATGTCCAGCAAATGTGAGAGGGATGGATGCATATTCCTAATCATATCATAGGAAATGCCATCCGATCCGAGTGCAGCGGATCTAAATTGCTTCAGTGCATTATGGAGCTCATGGATAGAAAAGAGCCGGTTATAAGGCTCATTATCCATGTTAGGCTCCATAAAGTTGATAGGATGTTGCTCCTGTTCAAGCCTAAAGCGCTGGAATTGGATGGAATAGTTGTATGGGCTTGAAATATTAGCAAACGATCCGGCCATAACATTGGAAGTATTCGACAAGTCTCCCAACAGTTTTCTGGCCTGAACAATGTTGGGAGCTGTAAAGCCATTGGATTTCCCCAATAGCTTTTTGACTCTCCTCCAGATTTTGTTTACAGAGGTCTGCCAACATATTGATATGATGTAACCATCCAACGAGGTCTTTCGAGCTCGTCGAAGGGTGCGTCGCCATGCTGCCCTTGCTCAGTTACGAGCAAGTTTCTTTCCAATCGTGGGGCACCAATGGTAACGTCGGCAAGCCTGTTTACATTCAGTGACATTTCTCGAGCATTCAGCAGACCACCAGGGCAAATGTAGTCCATGAGCAGTTGAGCCGGAGAGCTGGATGGAGGAATTAGCTGCATGATTGACGTCGGCTAGAAGATTATCAATAGCCACTTCAATATCTTCATGAGGGAACGACCCATCATGGCTCGAGAGGTGCCTGAAATTAGGCCAGTTTGCTTTTCTTGTATTTCATCTTTTGCTAGGTGGTGGAGGAGGACTACCTGTACATGGTGTTATTACAATGGGGAAGTGATCACTGCCTCGCAAGTCAGGATCCACTGCCCAGTCAAAATCAGCTCTACAGCTTGGTGAACAGAGAAACAAGTCCACACATGTAAAGCTGTTCGTCTGGATGTGAAATGATGTGTTGCTGCCATCGTTAAGCAAGCAGACATCATTAGTGCCCAGAAATCTCTCAATCATATTTCCTTTAGGGTTGTTATCATGGTCCCCCCAAAGGGGGTGGGGGGAAGGGAAAAGCGTACCAACAACTTTCCCAAGCCCCATCAGAGAATTCAATTAATCCAGTGACGGAGCTTCCCTAATTTGCACTCCGGCCGGGAGGATGGATAGCTCCTTCTGATACCAAGTGTAACATATTACGCAGGGTAACCTCCCCACCCTATGGGTTCTTGTAAAGGATGTGGCAGGAGACAGTGTGGAAGGCTTGGCTGGTACCTATTGAGACCATGGACATGCATAGTGGAGGATGATTTGATTTAAATCTTTCCAAGGTGTGTTTTGTTAAGGTGGTGAGAAGTGTGGTTGTGAAGGGTTTTTATCTGAACCCATGTTGGGTGTGTGAGAGGTGAAATAGGTTCAATTCTATTGATAGAAGTAAGGCTAAGAAAAAAAAAAGAGGTTCTGGAATGACTTGGGACAAGTGTTGAATGGATTTGGGAATGGGTATCAGTTGTTTATATGGGATATGAAAGGGGAGTAGGTGTCTGTGGTGAAAGAATCTTATGTGTAACAAACACATTCTGTAAGCACAAGGATGTGCATAAATACATATGGGTTAGTCATATGAGTGAGAAAATAAGAGTAAGATTGATCTGCATATAGTAAGAAAAAATATACTGTGGGATGTATTTGATGTGAAAGTTGTGAGAGGTATAAATATGTGATTATCCAATCACATGATTGTGCTGTGTATGATTGGTGTATGGATTATAAAACATACAGAAAGTGGAAAGAAAGGGAGAGTTAATAAATAACATAAGTGAGTTGTAGAATTCAGGGGGAAGAATCTAATGAGATGTGGGACACTTTTAAGACTATTTTAAACATAGTCCAGGAGCAGTGTATTCCAATGAAGGCTATTAGGAAGAAATGTAGGAAGCCATTGTAGTGGAATCAGGAGAGAGCTAGGAAAAATTCTGAGAAGAAAAGGGCATACCAGAGATTACAGAAAGTACTTTTTGACAATTTAAATCATTATAGGTCGACCAGAGATGAGCTAAATAAAATTATTAAGAGCAAAAGGACAGCAGAAATTAATTTACCTCAAAATAATAATAAAGATCCAAGAAAATTGGATTAATAACAGAATTAATAACAAATCTAACAGTGATAAAATAGGGCCTATTAGATATGAAGGGGCTTTGAAAGAAGGGGTAGAAAGTATCTCAATAGCTCTGGACAAGTTATATACTAGGTCATTGGAATATGGAGAAATACCCGATGATTGGAAGAGAGCGAATGTAGTCCCCATTTTCAAGAAGGGTAGTAAAGAGGATCCAAATAATTTTAGACCGGTTAGCCTAACTCCTGTAGTCTGTAAAATTCTTGAGAAAATAGTTAAAAAAGGGATTTGCCAACATCTAGAGAGGGAGGGGTTAATCAGCGATGCTCAGCATGGGTTTAGATCAGGTAGATCATGTTTGACTAACTTACTAGACTTTCTGGAGTTTGTAACAGATCAAGTAGATAAGGGAGAGAATGTAGATATAATTTACTTAGATTTTAGTAAAGCATTTGATAAGGTACCACACAGGAGACTAGTTCATAAATTAAAAATGATTGGGATATGTGGGGGTGTTTCAAATTGGATAGCTGAGTGGCTGAAAGACAGGAAGCAAAGGGTAGTGCTAAATGGTGTAAAGTCAGAGTGGAGGGATGTTATCAGTGGGGTTCCTCAGGGATCAGTTCTCGGTCCATTATTATTTGTCATCTATATAAACGATCTTGGGGAGGCAGTTAATAATAAAGTGTCAATTTTTGCGGATGATACCAAATTAGCAGCTGTAGTTAAAGATATTGATGATAATTTTAAAGTGCAGGGGGACTTAAATAAATTGTTATCCTGGGCACATAAGTGGCAAATGACTTTCAACCTTGATAAGTGCAAAGTTATTAACATGGGAAAAGATAATAGAGAATTTAACTATGAAATGGATGGGCATTGGCTGAGCTCAGTAGAGGATGAGAAAGATCTAGGAGTAGTAATAGATAAGTCATTAAGGTTTTCTAAGCAGTGTATTGAAGCAAGAAATAGGGCAAATAGAGTGCTGGGTTTTATTAAGAGAAATGTCAGTTACAAAAGTAAGGAGGTTATTCTTAAACTCTATAACTCTTATGTTAGGCCACATCTAGAGTACTGTATACAGGCATGGTCCCCACATTTTAGACACGATATTAACCTTCTTGAGTCAGTGCAACGGAGGGCAACAAAGATTATTCCTTCCCTGAGGCACCTTGAATATGAAGATAGACTGAGGGTATTAAATATGTTCTCGTTCGAAAGGAGGTGTGTGAGAGGGGATATGATTGAGCTCTTTAAAAATTTTTCCGGGATAGATAAATTGGATGTTAGCAAGTTTTTTGAGTTAGATGATGGAAATCGGACTAGAGGTCACCACTTGAAAATTAAAAAGCAAGGGTCTAGGTTGGATTTAAGAAAATATTTTTTCACCAATAGAGTGGTAGACTTCTGGAACAAATTGCCGCAGAGGGTAGTAGGTAGTCCAAATCTAAATGTATTTAAGAGTAGGTTGGATGAGTTTATGGGAAGGGAAGGTTGTGATGGTTCCTAAGTTTTGTATATATTAATATTGTTTGTATATATCTATAGCTGCATGATTTAGTTCTTGACAAGCCTTGATTGGTGATACCCTTGTTTCTGGATGCAATCCTCTGGATGTAGTTTTCCTGGGAGTTTGGGTGCCTTGAAAAAGAGGCCGCTTGACTCGGATGACCTATGATGAGCCCTTGTGGCTTTTGTCATCCGTTATATTATATTGTGGGGGACTTTGATTTTGTCTTCCCCTGGTGATGGTGCTTTTTGTGGGTGGGTTTTGACGGAGGCGGATGACCTTTGATAGGCCCTTGTGGCTTTTGTCATCCGTGTAATTATGTTATGTTATGTTATGAAATAGTAGAGGTTCTTAATGATCATTTTTCTTCAGTATTTACACAAGAAAATCAGATAGACATTGATGATAATTCTAGGTCAAAGGAAGTAGTGTTGAATACCATTAATATGAACAGGGAAATAATTAAAGGGCTTATATTGGAGTTAAATACTAGTAAGTCATCTGGCCTGACAACATTCATTATAGGTTACTCAAAGAAGGTGTAGATAGTATTGCAGTAGCTCTTGAGAAGATATATACTAGATCACTAGAATTTGGAGAAATAACTAATGATTGGAAATTAGTGAATGCAGTGCCAATTTTTAAAAAGGGAAGTAAAGAGGACCCGAATAACTTTAGGCCAGTAAGCTTAACTTCTAGAGTTTGTAAAATTCTTGAGAAGATAGTTAAGAAAGGGATTTCTGACCATCTAGAGTCTGGTAGGTTAATAAATGATGTTCAGCATGGGTTTAGAAGAGGTAGAGTGTGTTTAACAAATTTACTGGATTTTATGGATTATGTTACTAAACAATTAGATGAGGGAGAGAATGTTGATGTAATTTACTTAGATTTTTCAAAGCTTTTGATAAGGTTCCACATAGAAAAATAGTTCACAAATTAAAAATGCATGGGATATGTGGTAAAGTTTCGAATTGGATAGCTAAATGACTGAAAGACAGGAATGGGGTGAGGTCACAGTGGAGGGATGTTATCAGTGGCCAACCTCAGGGATCCGTTCTAGGCCGTTTATTATTCATAGTGTATATAAATGATCTTGGGGAGGCTGTAAATAGCAAAGTGTCAATTTTTTGCTGATGACACTAAATTGGCCGCTGTAGTCAAAGAAGTTGAGGGTAGCTTTAAAGTCCAGTGACTTAAATAAGTTATTAGCTTGGGCTCAGAAGTGGCAGATGACTTTAACCTTAAAAAATGCAAAGTTCTTAACATGGGAAGGGATAATAGGGAAGTTAGCTATGAAATGGATGGGCATTGGCTGAATCCAGTTGACGATGAGAAGGACTTAGGCGTAGTAGTAGATAGGTCACTGAAGTTTTCAAAGCAGTGTATTGAGGCAAAAATAGAGCAAATAGGGTGCTAGGATACATTAACAGTAATGTAGGCTACAAAAGTAAAGAGGTTATCCTTAAACTTTACAACTCGTATGTTAGGCCACATTTAGAGTACTGTATACAAGCATGGTAACCACATTTTAGACATTGTGGTGGAGCGAATGTGAGTGTGTGTGAAGGGCTATTCTCTCACCCCTTTCCCAATACCCTCTCCCTCCCTCTGTAAGGATGTGTGTATGAATGGGAATTTTTTGGGGGGAAAGGGGGGTCTTTTTTATATATGTATTTGATTTCATGTATTATAAAATGTTTTTTCTCTCTTTCCAGGAGATATATTCTGAAAAGATTGTATGTATGTAGCTTTGACATAGAGCAATATATTTAAAACAAAAAGGCACTCAATGATAGATAAAGATGTGCAAAATTTAATCTTTCCTTTTTGTAAAGAGTAGCAATAAGTTATTGTGAGGTCCGGCGCGTTGATAATCAACGCGCTTGTTTGCTTTAGGCCTCTTGTTGATGACTTCTTTGTTTGCTGTGTTATCGTTTGTTGCTATTGCCCCAGCAGATATTTTTTGTTGTTTGACTTTGCCTATCTTCCTTTTGTATATATAGTCTAATTGAGCATTTTTTGTATAAATCCTTTTTTGATTGTGTATATACGAAAATTAGCTATCTATATTTTTGTGTGCATAAGTAATGAGATCTCTTGTAAATATTTACTCCATATTTTTTTGTAAGTAAAGGACTGTACATACAATCCGTTTCATTTCTTCCTCAATTTCTCATGTATGAATTAGTGTAGGAAGCGGGCTGGATCGAATGGGGTTAGAGTCTAGATTTTTTGCCTGCTACAACATGGCATCAACCTGCTAGTCAGTATAAAGGAGGGCAACAAAATTAATACCTCCCATGAAGCACCTTGAATATGAAGATAGACTGATCGTACTAAATATGTTCTCATTTGAGAGAAGATGTGTAAGGGGAGATATGATTGAGCTTTTTAAAATCTGTTCTGGGATAGAAAAGTTGGATTTCAGCAAGTTATTTGAGTTGGAAGGTAGTAATAGGACTAGGGGTCACCACTTAAAAATTAAAAAAAGAGGTGCAGGTTGGATGTTAGTAAATATTTCTTTACCAACAGAGTGGTAGATTATTGGAATAGTTTGCCACTTTTAATTTTTAGTGCCCATTTTTACAATTTTGGTGGAATATTCTTTCTTCATGGCACACATTCAAAGGGTTAGTCTTAATCTATGAAGGTATACAAACATATGTACAAATGTGTATACAAATCTTATTAAGGGGGACACACCTAAAACTAATGGCTCCAAAGTTTGCTTACATAACTTGCAAGAAACCCACCTTCTCCATCAAGTACAGGACCCACAGGCCGGCATGCAGGAAGAAGGAGGGGTTAACAGAGCATTGCAGGCTAAGTAAAAAAACGTGTCAAAGTTACAGCCAAGAGCGTTTCTACCTCACCTCCAATTGCCAAGTTGGCATGAAGTCGGCTGATTGACGAACCCTCTCAAAAATCTTCTGAAGTTGTGGATTGATTAGGGCATTATCTTGAATACTCAACATCTGACCCAATTTCAAGGCCGCACCTTGACAACAAAAAAGAAAAGAAATAATAATTAAAAAGATGAAAACAAAAGAGGAGTTGAGTTTGCAAAAAAAAAAGATTTGTTGATTTGAAAAGTTAGAGAAAGTGTGAAACTATTTGGCAGGTACATAAATCAAGTGGGCCAAAAAGACTAGCTCAGAGCTAAGGATTGGGAATAAGCCTTCTCTTGTAGTAGAGTGGTTGTCTCTAATCCCTTTCTTCTTTTTCAGGGTGTGTGGATCGTGGGATGGGACATCGCTGCTCCGGTTTGGGACTCAATAGATTTGTATTGTGCCTCCCATTTATTTCTGTCTCCCTCCACAGGTGAAATTTGACTTAAGGATTATTTTTTAGGGAAAAGACTGTTGTAATTATGAACAAATTTAGTGATAAATAATTTGAGTAAAATTTAGTGATAAATAATTTGATAAAATTGATTGTGGGGAAGTTAGAGAAAAGCTATTCAGGTGAGACTGTGTGAATGGGTGTGTGTGTATGTATGTATGTCAGTATAGGAATGTTTAAGTGTGGCAGTGAATCAGGCTTAGAAATGCCTTCTTCTTTCCAGCTAGTCAAGCGTCTTCTGGCTTTGTGAGGCAGCGGTAGCCAGCCTTGACTCTTAGTCATTCTCGTACAGAGAAGGGATCATCTACAAGTGATGGCCTTGAAGAGTGCCTCCCAGTCTCCAGTGCAGTAATTGGAGCTAGCACCTCACAGACCCAAACACAGTGGTTGTGACTAACGAGTGTCCCAGGTTCAGCCTGGGACTAGGCGAAGTCGAATGCTTCGCCTAGTCCCAGACCTTTCAGAATCCCTCAGAAAACGGGCCTGCCTCCCCTTCCCTCTCCCATTCCCCTGACTTGCGAGTTCTGGTTTTAACCCTTTAGTTTGAGAGTGCACCCAATATTTTCTACATTTTGCGGCTAATTCTTTTGGGGGTTGGCCAATAGATTTGTAAGGATATATATATATATATATATATATATATATATTGGATTAGTATATTTACCGATTTAATTACCTCGAGTTTAGGTTATAAAGTTGTATATTTATCTTTTAAAGGTTTGGGGTCTGTGGTTGCTTAAGGCTTTGGTTTAGTTTCTATTATTTATTGGGTATTTAATAAAATTAAGAGTAGACTATCTCCTCATTATCCTCTCCTTGAACAACCAGGTTGGCCTTGTCAGGATGGGGTAGCATTTGATGGTGATTTTGAAAAAAAAAATCAAGATAGCAAAGAAAATTCTTTTAGGGCAAAACGGAGTGCAAAACCAGATACTCCTACCTTTCAAATAAAAAAAGTCTTGAACCAATTTGATCACAAAAAGGTACAAAATCCTAAACCAACAAACCTCGCACTTTGCAGAGCGTGTCAACAATCCGCCTCGCGTTGGCTTCTGTGAGGAAGGGCGAAGCGTCAAGTAGCGATCCCGTCCCTTCAGGGTTCGCAAGCCCCAGTCGCCGGCGAGTCAGCTCAGCCAGAGTGCCAGCACCCAGACCCGCCGCAAGACCACCGAATGTCAACAACCGACTGAGACGGGAATGGGGAACTTTCCGCGCCTGGGCATCAGCAGATAACTGCAAGGTGAAGTGTCAAACATCAAATGCTTTTTAGATTTCTTTGCGAGATTAGGAGTGTACAGCCACCGCAACACCCAACTAGTACTCCATTAATCTATACCTAGGAAGATAAATAAAACATTTACCGATGCAAATAAACGTGTCTACCAAATAAAAAAAAGAAGATTCAAGATGTATATCATACCATAACAAAGCCTCTTGAAGGAGGCCTGCCTGCTCCAAAAGGTCTAAGAATATGCACCCTAGAACTAAGAAACATGTCCGAAAGCAATAGCGGCCACCCATCACAGGTCTGGGACAGGTACCACACAGGAAGCTCTTTCAGACTACGACATTTAACCAAATGGGGAACTGAGGAATCTTGACCTAGGTTAAGTGAAGCACTCCACTAAATGGAGCCATGCACTGCTATTGTGCCCAATTTTGAATCACCAAAAAATTTCCAGATACCATAGAGACATTGGGGAATAGTTCCACGGAAATAGTTGGGGTGCAATGGCATGGAACTTTAAATTCACAGGCAGCGTCTCCCACTTTTTATGCCATGCAAACTAAGGGCTGAATTGAAGACTAATAAAGTTTCAGGAAAGACAGCACCGGCTTCAAACAAATGGAGGTAACATGAAAGCCAGACCCGTATCACACTTGAGATATTTGTGTAGAGCGAGATGGACTGGTGTGACAAGATGCGCAGTCCGCGAAATGCAAACATAATCTACCAGTGCTGTGAATGCTTTGGGTAGAGGCAGGTGACAATTTGATATCCTCGAGGGTGGCGTCTAAGGCTGAACCACCGGCGGCAGCGGTGCGAGAGTTAAATCCAATTCTCAAAGAAGTTTCCCTGCCCTGAACCCGAAAGTTTTGAG
Organism: Ceratothoa steindachneri; assembly: GCA_963969495.1. Classification (NCBI taxonomy): domain Eukaryota; kingdom Metazoa; phylum Arthropoda; class Malacostraca; order Isopoda; family Cymothoidae; genus Ceratothoa; species Ceratothoa steindachneri. The sequence continues at coordinate 153,420,758 of OZ018320.1, forward strand.
GCTTGAAAGGCAACTATCAACAGCATTTTTTTTTTTTAAATATCTAATCTGGCGACTGCCTTATAGGGCATAAGTCGCCGTACTCATCCTAGACTAAATCTAAGCTATATTAAAAGACAAATAAAAGAAAAAAAAATACAAACAGAAAAAAAATAATAACAAATTGAAAAATATAAAGCGAGCTCCGTCGACGGGAAAAGGCCAGGCTCCTCCAAAAAGTCTAAAAGTCAACAGGTCAAAGTGCACGCACTCGTCCCGAGTACAAGGGACAGGCGGTAGCGATCCCGCCCATCCCGGTAACGGGACAGGTATCGTGCGCGAAGATCACCCAGACTGGGACATTCGACAAGAATGTGCCAAACAATCTGGCGGACGACGCAGTCGTCACAATAGGGCGAAGGCGAGCGCTCCATCAAATAGCGATGCGTCACACGAGTGTGTCCGATTCGGAGACGACAGAAAACGACCTGAAGCCGTCGCGGCATTGGGGGATAGGTCCATGGGAACAGTCGCGGCGCAATGGCACGCAAATTTTGGGTTCTCGCCGACTGTCTCCCATCTTCTTTGCCAAGCAGTCCGAAGAGCTGCCCGTATTCCTGCCATGTAGTCGGTGTGAGGAAGAGCGAAACGCTGGTCCGGTCGCAGAGTCCTCGCGGACTCTTTGGCGCCCTCATCGGCGCGCTCTTTCCCCGATATTCCTACATGTCCAGGAACCCAGCAGAAGATAATCTCGACATCTGCCTGGCTAGCCAAAACCGTGGCGTCACGGATAGCGTGAACCAGGGGATGCGGAGATTCCAATGCCCCGAGAGCACTCAGGGCGCTTTGTGAGTCGCTATAGATCACAATCCGGTCTCCGAACCGGGCACGTCGCGTAATCTCCCGTACCGAGTGGTGTATTGCCACCAGCTCGGCCGTGAAGACAGACGCATCGCCTGGCAGAGCCCCGCTGACTTCAAACAGAGGGAATACGGCGTGGAACCCGCCCCCTCTTCGGACTTGGAGCCATCCGTATACACTGGCACGGTTCCAGCGTGACACGAGGTGTGCTCCAAAAAGGTCGAACGTAATACTCCCGGCGCTGTACAAGCTGTTGGAGCAGAGGCGTGGCGACAAATAGCCAAATGTGGTACCCTCCAGGGTGGCGTCCTAGGCAGAGAGCTATACCTAGCTCTCGAAGGAGTTTCCTGGCCCTAAACCTAGAGGGCTTAGGGTATGACTGGCGTCTCTCGGCGGCATAGGCACCATCGAGATCAGCTGCGGATGCAGTAAGAGCTGTTCGCGACTGAGGGAGGCGCTGGGCTCGCGCGTATAGGCGAGTGATGCATTGTACGCGGTGTAGAGCGAGTGGCATCTCCCCAGCATCGACCAACAGGTTCTCAACGGCTGCGGATGCATAAAACTCACATCCGTAGTCGAGCTTCGAACGAACAAAGGATCGATAAAAAAGTAAGGCCATAGCCCTATCAGGGCCCCAAGTGCTGAACGTCACGGAACGGAGAATATCCATGACGCGGGTACAAGAGACCCTAAGGCTGCGAATATGAGCCTCCCAGGTGAGGCGTCTGTCAAATACAAGACCAAGGAAGCGGTGCGATTCAACCACTTTCAGGCTCATCCCATTAAGAAACAAATCTGGGTAGAGGTAGAGCCGTGGGTGACGGCAGAAGTGCACCACCTTAGTCTAGGCCAAAGAAAACCGAAACCTGTGCGCTTCGGCATAGCGAGAGACGCGGCTCAATGCCTGCTGGAGTCGAATCTCCAGAGTTGGCATCTGGGCCACGCCAAAAGAGATCGAAAGGTCGTCCACGTAGAGCGTAGCGAGAACATCTTCGGGCAGCACCGAGGTGATGCCGTTATTGCTCAGGGCAAAGTGCGCGACACTGAGGACACTTTCCTGCGGGACACTAGTTTACAGCTCCTTTGGGCCGGAGAGGGCTCCCCCCACCCCTAGGCGGAATCGACGATCTCGCAAAAAATTCAGATATAAATATTGGGAGGCGTTCCCTCGCCCCCATATTGTGGAGAGTCTCCATGATACCGTATCGCCATGCGGTATCATAGGCCTTCTCCAGATCGAAAAACACCGTGGCGTAGTGCTGTCTACGAAGGAAAGCCTCAGACGGCATTTTCCAGTCGGAGCAGAGCATCCGACGTGGAGTGGAACTTACGGAAGCCAGACTGTGCAGAAGACAGATGGCCTCTGCTGTCCAGGAAAAAGGCTAATCTAACATTTAACAATTTCTCCATCAACTTGCACACGCAAGAGGTTAGAAAGATTAGGCAAAAACCGGCCGGAGTAGAGTGATCTCTTCCTGGTTTACGAAAGGCGAGCACAGTAGCGATTCGCCAGGAATCTGGGAGGAGACCCTCCACCCAGATCCTGTTGAACAATTCTAACAGAAAGGCCATGCCTCGCTTACCCAGGTGTCGAAGCATGGCGTATGGGACATCGTCCGTACCATGGGCGGTGTACGCGCACGAAGCAAGAGCAGAGCGCAACTCACTCAAAGTAAACTTGTCATTGAAGGTTCTCCGCCTCTGGAGGTAAAGTCCAGCCGGCGGCCTTCCGCAACATCACGACGTGCATTGAATGCTGGCAGAGCAGCATCCCGGCTAGAGAATGCGGAGAAAGCGGTCGCAAAGGATTCCGCAACGGATCCGGGGTCCGAGATTGCGGTCCCATTCTCCTGGAGAATGGGAGGGGGGTTCTGCGAGAACTTGCCCGAATCCTTTTGACTCGCGTCCACACCTCTGGCAGTGGGGTCTTCCCGTTAAGTGAAGACACGTATGCCCGCCAAGAAGAGCGGCGGGAGTGCTTCGAAATATACCGGAACCTAGACCTAGCCCGACGAAATTCAACGACAGTGAAATCGTTCGGGCGGCGCTTATAGCACATGTAGGCATAACGCTTCTGTTTGAGGGCCGTCTCACACTCGGCAGACCACCATGGGAGTCGTTGGCGTGCAAAACGGCAAGACGTTCTGGGAATAGTAGTCAGGCCCGCGGCGATGAGGTAGCCGGAGAAGAACGCAACGGCCTCATCTACCGACCTAAAAAACTCCTCCACTGAGATAGAGAATTCAGTCATTTCCTGAAATGCAGGCCACAGCGCCCGCGCCAAGCACCACCGAGGTTGGCTCTCAGGTGGCAGTTTGCCTGAAAATGATAATTAAATGGGAAAGTGATCACTACCATGGAGGTCATCGACCACCCCCCCAATCAAGATCAGGCTGTGCATCCGAAGAGCACAAAGATAGGTCGAGGCAAGAAAATGAAGCGGTTCTCGGGCAGTGATGCATAAACTCATCCACATTTAGGACACCTATCTCATGCTCTTCGATCAGATCGGCAAGGACTTGTCCCCTGGGATTTATTGAGTAATCCCCCCAGAGAGGATGTCTGCCGTTCAGATCTCCAAGCAAGAGAAAGGGCCTCTGCAACCGTGCCACGACGCGGCGGAAGTCCCCCGCGTCGAAGTCAGCTGACGGTGGAATGTACGCAGAAATGATAGTATACCTCCTATCCAGGTGAAGTTGGACAGCCACTGCCTGAAAGGAGGTATCTAAAGTGAAAGGAAGAACGGAGACATCATGTCGGGTGTAAACCGCGCATCCTCCAGCCCGGCCATCTCGTGATGGTGGGGTCGCAAGACCCTTATACCCCGGGAGGGCGGGCAGGGGCACGCGCCTAGCATGGTCTCCTGCAGAAAAATAGATAACGGGGAACGGGACGAGACGAGCCTCCGAAGCTCCTCCCAGTTGGCCCGGAGTCCACGGCAATTCCATTGAAGGAATATGCCCTCCAGGCCTAGCTCGGTGGAGACGCTGGGGCCCTCTTCGAACAGGAGACCCTCACGGGAATGGCCGTACGCTTCCCGGGGGCAGAACCCCGGGCGCTGTTGGCCGGAAAAAGCGCTGAAGGCGCTGTCGCCTTCGAGGGACTTATTGGGGGAGGTTGGGCTCGCCATGCGAGTCTTTTCCTCCCTCCGCTTCGAAACCTTAGGCGGGCGTTGCAGCTTCGGAGGCGGGGAGCCCTCTTTTCGAGGAACCACCGTCTCCGAGCCACTCAGCCCACCACTACGCGTGGGTGAAGGAACCGAAGCTCCTTTATTGCTGTCCTCCTTTCGGGGGACAGCTTTAGGAACCCCGGAAGATGGCCTGGCGACACGCTTCAGGGGTGTTGCCTGCTGTGAGTCTAACGACTCGGTGGAGCGCGTGGCAGTTTCGCCTTACGGAAAACGGTCACGCTGGGGGAAGGGGGGGGGGGCCTGGTTTTAGCCGAGGCTAGGTGTGAGACCTTTTTGACGCCAGCTTTATCAGGGGAGCGCCCGGGTTGGGTAGAACCCGCAGAAGAGCCACGAATGGCCGCGGAAACAACCGTGCTCGTTGGCCTGGATGGGCCAGGAGCAAAAGGTGCCTTTCTAACTATTGAGGCATAAGACGTCCCAGGCAAAGCCAGGCGCGCCAGGACTAGTCCTTAGCCTCGCGGAATGAGAGTCGATCTTGGGCCTGAACGGCTAGGATTTCTTTCTCAAGGAGATATGCACCACATTGCTTCGAAGAAGCTGGGTGCGGCTCTCCGCAATTGACACACTTGGCCACACACGATTTAGACTTATCGTGTGCGGCCATGGAGCAATTTACACAGACTTTGGGTGACCCCGACTTTGCACGTCTACATGAGCGATTCGTATGGCCGAAGCGGTGACAGTAATAGCACCGCCGCGGCAGTGGCACGAATGCCTTCACTCGGTAGCGGTACCAACCGGCACGCACCGACTCAGGGAGCTTGTCACAGTCGAACGTGACGAAGAGTGTAGGGGTGGGTCTCGAGGCCCCTCCTTGTTTTCTCATCACACGTTCGACCTTGACTGCCCCATGGTCGGCCAGCTCTAGGGTGATGTCCTCAATGGAGTAGTCAATGAGTTCCCTCGCATAAACTACTACTTTCACAAAGTTCATGGTAGAGTGCGGCGTCATATTCACCGGGGTGCCATGAAGTGTCCGAAGAGCACTTATCTTGGCCGCCTCGGCGGGATTCGCCGCATTCGCCAGAAGGCTCCCGTCCGAGAAACGGGTTACCTTCGGCTCTCTACCAATTGCACTAGCTAATCCTCTCCTCTGATGGATCATGTTGCCCTTGGACAACATGGTGCCATCAGTGGAGCGAATAACGAGGAAGCGTTTGAAGCCAGCGGGCTCGAAAACGCCAGGTAACCTCTGAATGAGGGGCCCCGATGTCATCGAGGCTCCGCCGGGGGGGCAGAGGGGGCGGATGTTCCGATCTTGGCTTGTTCGCTTGCCAGAGTGGCAGCAGACCCATCCATCCCCGCAGCCCCCACGGATGGAGAGGAGCCCGAGTCTTTTTTGTCTTTTTCTTTTTTGGAGAGGAGGGCGGGGAATGAACCCGCTTCTCACCTCCGCCGGAAGAAGCCCCCAGGCCAGATGGACCGGCCTCAGCCAGGTCATTCTCTGAAATGGAGAAGGTCCTGGTAGTCGTGGGGGCACCGGTCGGAGGAGATCCCTCCCCTCCTTGTACTGCTTCGGAAACCACAGCCATTTGAGGAGGACCTTGCATCGGGGCGGATTCGGGTTCGGTGCTTAGCGCCGAGCCAGGATTCCCCCCCATGGAAGGCCCTACCGTCTGAGGCTGGGTTTCCTTAAGGACCATGTCTATCTCAAGGGGGCCTCCAGTTGGACATTATCCCCCAAGACATCGCAGGTCCCGTTAGCAGTATCATCACTAGTCTTCTTTGGGAAGGCATGGGCCTTGACCCCGGCAAGGTTCAGTATTCTTGCCAGTAGGTCTTTTAAGGGAAGCGACCGAAGGGGCCTGGCTTCCCTCTCCCCCCTAAGGGGGTTTGCCCTACCAAGCCGCTTTGATGTGGAGCAGCTGGCTAAGGGCTGCCTGCTGGCTTTCTTGGCAGTCCCCTTGGAAAGAACAGAGGGGACTGCCGCTGGTAAAAGGGAGGCGCCCGAAAGCACCTCCAGAGAAGGGGGTGAGGGGGAGTCCCCTACACCCGTAAGTGAAGGAGAGGAGTAAGCCTCCTCTCCGGTTAGAGATATATGGAGGGTCCCTTGAGCAAGCACAGGGAGAGGGACCTCCATTTTTTTTGCTGGAGCTGCCCAAGGGCGGCTCCATCGATGTTATAGGGGAAGTTGGGGGTTGTTTTTTTTTAATACTCATCATTAGGCATGGTGACCCTCTTTTTGACACGGGATGCAATCGCGCATCACCTCTCTCAGTAGCCCGCACTGCAAGAGGTGCTTACAAGCATGGCAGAGCCAGGCGCCGCCATTTAAGACCACCCCTCCCGCCTGGTGGCCTGGCAGTCCATCGGCATGGCGGCTCCACCTTAACCACGGCGTAAAAAATATATATATATATTGTGAAGAGGAGAGGAAAAGGGATGTGAGGAAGGTATGGGTGGGGATAAAGCAGGTTGTTAAAAACCAACCACCCCAGACCGGAGCTCAGGGGTTAGGGAACATTGTCCCCTCCCCCCTCAGCCCCGATCCGGGACGGTTGACTTAAGAAGAAGGTCAGCATCTACCCTGTGAAATTAGAGGCTGACCATTGAAAGTTGTGAGAGAGGTTGTACGAAAAGCGAGGAAACAAGTGTTTTGAAGGAAGAAGAGGCTAAGCTGGGGTCGGACGGGGTGCTGAGTCCCATCAGCACGGCGGCCAGGATGGCAAATCGCCGCGCCCCTTACGGGGTAGCAGCAGCGGACCCACCCCTCCCTGGAACCCCAGCTGAGGGAGAGAACCCCTTAGCTCTCTTTCTTTTCTTGTTTTTCTCTTTTGGGGAGAGGGGGACAGGAAGTAAACCCGCTTCTCTCGACCCCCGAAGGCGCCCCAAGGCCCAAAAGAGCGGTCTCAGTAAGATCTTTTTCCAACTGGGACAAGGGCTTGGCTGTCAAGGAGGCAACAGTCATGGGAGAAGGTTCCTCCTCTCCTTGTGAGTCCTTGGGAGCCTGAGCAGCCTGAGAAGAAGCTTCACAGGGGCGGACTCATGTTTGGTGTTTGGCACTGAGCCCATGTTCTAAGGCATGGAAGATCTTGCCATCTGTGGCAGGACGAACCGACCTCCACGTCCTCCCCACTCAATGCCAAGAAGGATGAGTGCAGGAGTGCACGGTTGGGTGCATCCCAGTTTCCCTTGCCCCCTAAGAGGGTTCCCTATCGAGTCACTCCCACCGTGATCGGTCAATTTTTAGGCTGTCCCTTGTGATGGAATAGGGGGGACTGCCATTTGTTAAAAGATGGAGTTGTCCATGGGTGACTTCAGAGAAGGGGGAAACCCCCACACCCTTAAGACTAGAAAGCACAGGGAAGCCACCTCCTTTTTCAGAGGTGGAGCTGCCTGTGGAGCAGCACCAAAGATGGCAAAGGAAAAACCCCTTTAAAGCATGAAAATGGCGAGAGGGAAGCCCTGCACCCATCCAAGGGAGTGACTTGATTTTCCTCATCCTCTTTGACACCTAAGGAGGATAAGGCCATGCTTGGAGGCAGATTTCCATGCACCCACAGTTGCCCACTATTACTTTCTGTCATCATCATAGTCAAAGTAAAAAATAAAAAAGGAGTCTCGTGGAAAGTAGATACTATGACCTCCCTAAGAGTGGGGAGGTTAAGAGAAATGTCTCCATAGGATCAGAAATTCCGGAATGTGATCATTTACACATAATTGGTCCCGGTCTGACATTGATGCCAGCCTGCCATTTAGCTGAAATTCTCCCAGAACTTTAACCATAAAGGATGATGCTGGTGTAACCATCTTGTCTGTGTACTGAAGGAGTGAGGAGAGTCGACGGTCGAGCACACCCCGTACCTAATACTTCCCCTAGCCAGCTGGCTTTGGGGCTTAGCAGCAGGTAGGGAACTCACGGTGCACACCGTTACTCAACTAAGGCTCATAAGAGGACAAAAGTGCACCGGTCAGCAGGAACCTCTGTGGATAAGATAGCAAGTGTGGAAAGGGGCAGGAGGGCATGTAATTAAGAGAAGTAGAGATAGGAGGGTCAACTAACGAGTAGGGTGGGTGATCACCTATTATTATCAGTCCTTGGTGCTAGGTGATCCCAGGATGGCATGCAGTCCACCAAGGCTAGCGGAGCAAACTCTGTCCAGGTGGGAACACTCCTCCTGGTACAAAGTGCGGGTCAAAAAAGGTTGAGGGGATAGCCATAATGATAATAATGAATAATACTTATAGTAAATAATATTAACTAATAATAATTTTTAATAACATACTAATAATAATTATTAATACTAATCAAAATAAAATTAAAATGCATAATAATAAATAATGAACATTAATAATAAATACTAATCCTTAAATAATTATAATACATAATATATCATAATAAATACTAATAACAATATAAAAATCATACTAAATAATAATAATAATAATAATAAGAATGATAATAGGTAAAAATAATAATGTTAATAATAATTAATAATAATAATAATAAAAAGATAAGGTAGTGCTGAATAGGGGCCAGGGGAAAGCAACATCAACAACTTTCCCATGTCCCATCAGTGTTCAAGTCAATCAAGTGACAGGACTTTCCCAATTTGCACTCAAGCGGGGAGGAGCAGCCCCTCCTCCTGATACCAAATGTAACAGACTGCACAGGGTACCCCCCCCCCCCTGTGGGCAAAAGCTTACTAAAAAGGAAGAGTTTTTGCTTGGGTGTGTCAGGACTTTGGGGCAAACACAAGGGTGACAATTATGTGGAACTGGTTGAGAACTTTGTGAAAAAACTATGACCAAATTGGCTGCACATTTTTGATACCCATCAATTTCACACCTGAAATTGATAATTTGTTAAAAAAAAAGGACTAGAACAAAATAGAGGCACTCACAGCCAAACTTCAAAAAATTCATGACCTCAATACACAAACCAACATTCTCATTACCACAAATGACAACTGGAAATTAACCACAACATAACTTAAATCTAGCAAACAAAAAAAACACAAACCCAACCATCTCCTGCATACAAATCTCTCATTACAAGAGAGAACACAATGCCTGGCCGAACCAACCATTGCAATGACCCAATATTACAAACTAGCCACATAACCACCAGCCGCGACATAAGAGAATACTAAAAAACCTTCACAAATTACATAATTCAAATTTCAAGCACCTTTTGCTCCCAAGCTGAAAGTCTAGACATCTTCCATACCAAATCCACATTCACAAACATCTTCAACCACTCATAGTTACACAACAACATCCACCCTCCACTCTCAATCTGGAAACATGCAGACAATGTATATATAGTCTCTAGACCTGTTCAAAATGTCACATGTTGCAAACACTTTTGGGCCACGTTGTTTTTGTTCAACTAAAAAAGTAAAAGATTTGTGCCAAATTTTATTGTAATCGGACATTGCTTAGGGGTCCCCCATAAAGCAACAATTTTTCAAAAACAAACAAAAAGTTAGCAAATATGAAAAAAGAAGTTCTAATATATTTCCTTTCTCACGCAGAGAAGTACAAATAGAATGACATCACTGAGAACTGAAACATGACAAAAAACAGTTCCGAAAGGACCTCCTTGCTTTATTCGGTATCCGATCCCTCGGGCTGCCTTTGAGGTTGTAGAGCACTCCTTCCTGTCCTTGGCCACCCTCTTCAGAAGGAACTGCTTCTGAGCTTCTTCTCGGGTGATGGCTGCGTTTAAGGTGGTCATCAGGGCCACTCCCCGTTGACCATCTTCACCTGGTCAATCGCCTTCTTCATCTTGCAGAAGAGAGGATCCCCCTCCCAACTGGCGGGGCTCTTAGCCAAGAGTGTGGTAACTTCCTCTCATTGTCCTGGGAGCAGGAGATTCAGCGCCTTTCTCGAACGAGAACTGTAGAAGCCTGAAAGAGGCTTGTTGGATTTGAAGGCCTTTCCGTCTAGACGTTTCAGTCCCTTCCCCTCCCTCTTCATGTTCTGGACCATGGAGGCCTTCTCTTCCTTTGTAACCCTTTCGTCGAAGAGAGAGAGAGGCACCAAGTCTTCTAACAGGTACCAGAGATGGCGCTTGAATGCCTTTAGGGCCACTTCAGCAATGCGCTTATTGGAGATTCCTCTGCAAAGTTCCCTCATGAAGAAGAGATCGTTGTAGGGAGCATGGGAAGGAACCATGGCCTCGTTCCACGGAATGGCGTAAAGGAGGGCGACGAAGAGGGACACCTGTTCCATGGCTCGAAGTTCGTAAGAGGTGAGCCGAAACTGAGACCTGAAGAGGAAAATCTTCAGAGCGTAGATTCCCTTTGACATCCATCTCACTTGATGAAATGCTCCTGGTGCGATCATCTTGAAAGTCGTTCCCATATCGCCTCCCAGGAAGATGTAGGAGAGAGCCAAGAGCTCCTTGTAGTAGTCTCTTGGATGACTTTCTTGTTCGATGGCACTCTTGAGCTCGTTCAAAGCTGTCTCCCTTGCATCAGACAGCTCGCCTGTCGGGAGAGGAAGGAAGCTTTCTTCATCAATGGAGGACGTCCAAGATTTCTGGTCGAGGAAGTCCCACTGGTCCCAGAACCGGAAGAAGAGAGGGACGTTAGGCACGCCAGATGGTCCATAACAGTGTTTGAAAACGACCCCAAGGATCACTTCCAGGATGTGGTGTCTGCACGCAAACCAGGAGATTCCTTCCCAGACCCTCGTGAATCTTGATGCAGGTTCCTTCATGGGGACCTGTGTTCGAAGCAGTAGTGTCAAACACGATTCTTTGAATGCACGCCTCCAGTCCAGCATCGGATACTGCCTTGAGGACAGCGTCCGCCATGTGATGCCCAATGCCTTGGGGAATCTTAGCTGCTTCCAAGAGGTACTACTTGTCCCCACCTGTGACGTGAATGGCGAGCCTCTCAACGCGTTCACGTCCCCCAGCGATGTCAGGCAGCTGCTTGGCATCCCAGTGAAGTAGCCCAAGGCATCTCCCTCGGAGTTCGATCTTCTCTGCAGTGGCCACTTCCTTTCGGTTCTTTCTCCTATGGCGGCGGATGGAGCTCGTAGAGAGCGTGATATTGTCGATGTTCTGACCGGTTGCCTTGGCCACGGCTCTTACCACTGCCATCGCAGCCAGATCTGAGGCCGTGAAGCGGTCCAGTTTGGTGGTCACTTCCTTTAACAGGATCATGGCAGACTTCTTTCCAGCTCTTCTCTTAGGAGAACTCGGGATCGCTTCCATCCTAGAACAAGTCATCAAGGTCCCCTTTAAAGATCTCCTCATTCATACTTGCCGTTTCCGAAGCTCTTTTCTTGTGCTTCTGAAGATCCTCGTAGGCCTCCACTAACTTGAGCAGTTTCGCCTTGCTATAACGCAGTGTGGAGGTAGGAAGACCTGCCTTCTCCCAAATCCCCAGGACTCCCTCCACGGTCTCCTTCGCAACCTCCGCCTTGTTTTCTTTTCCAGACCGTGGTGGAAGTAGAATTTTTGGATCACTTGCCCCTTTGAGGGGAGACGGCTCCCGATGATGTTCTCCTCCAGGTGACCGATCAACCACCACTGTTTGCGAATAAAAACCATCGCACCTGTGAAAGGAAAAATGGGAATATTGAAGGTCTCCTTTCCGTTAGTGATCGCGACTGAAAATGATAACTTTCAGTTCCCCAAACACCAAGTAATATCTGTACCAATTTACCACCAAAAGAATGAAGAAGATGGTGACCTCTAGACACCAAACAAACACTTCCAAAGGTCAATCCACTTGACTGACTGCCAACGTCACCTCAATAGTTGACCAGGTGGTGGCCGCATGGAGGGAGAGAAGGTGTCGCTCTGGGGGACCTTTATATCTTATCTAATCGAGTTCAAATTTTATGTGCACCTATATGACCCCAAGTGGAACAAGAACAACATGTGGCCTGAAGTCTCCCACAACTTTTATATTTTCACAATATGAACTTGAGCAACCCTAATAGTCCCCACCCTCAAACCAAACAAATCTCTTCACAACCATCTCAAAAACATTGAAAAATTAATCCTGAAAAGAATTACACACCACACCTCTCAACACCCACTATTGCTTCATGACACTCCACAACTCTTAAATGATGACCTTAACAACACATCTTAGAATGCTTTAACCAAAACAGCCCTGCTCCCCAATGCACACCAATGCCAGGAAAAGACAGCAAATCTTTCAACACTGTCTCACACAACATCTTCTTACAAAAATAACTAGATACCAACTATCATACAAATAACAAGAAATGGATAGTAAACTTCCTCTCCAATAGACATAGCCAAGTCCTCCAACACCGGACCTAATCACAAATAAAAATATATCTGCCTGGTTTGGTTGAAGAGAACCCTGGGGAGACGAAGTAAGTAAATCATCCAGAGAACAAAAGTGGAAAGTCTTACGGTTGACTTCGCTCTCGTTTTGGCGAGTGGCTTCCTTCCTATTAATCTGGGGGTCGGCGCTGACAACGGTGAGGGGCCAGGGACGACCTTCTCAGTTGGTGTTGTGAGAATAGATCCTGAAGAGCATGTTGCCATCGAGTTATCCTCTCCATTAGGAATGTCCCCTTCGATTGGTAAACTCTTGACTACTGGTGATGCAGAGGGTAGTGTGGATGGTATGGAAGACTTGGATGGCCTTGTCAAACTCTCATCTTTTTCACAAGATTTTACCTCAATTTCATTGAAGACTTTCATATCTTGAACAAACTCAGAACTCTGCAATTCACCAAGCCTCAAATCAATGGCCTCAATCTGCTCATCAGTGATTCCTCCAGAAGTCCCAGCTGCATTTATTGTTCCCAAAAGAGGCTCGAACTGGCGAATGTGCTTGTTGATTTCATACTGAGCTTCTGTCGTCACTTGGCCGATTCTTTGTGCAGTGGATGCACCGGGAATATTAGCCAGAGAATCAAAGGCTTCAAGCTTTACCTCATCAGCATCAGTGCCTAAAACAGCCTTCGCAGACTCAGTTATAGCAGTGGTTTCATGTCGAGATTCTCGTAGCATTTCTGCAAGACTTTCTTCCGTGAGTGGTTTATCCTGAGTCTCAGGGAAATTGCGTCCTTCGGCCGCATCCTGAGAACCTAGTGTGGAGAAAAAAAATTAGACATTTAAATTTTAAATGTCTACCAGTGGCGGGGACAATGGGTGGAGACTTTGACTTTAAAACCCAATCACCCAAATAATAATCCTATGAAGGCGTCAAATAGACTCAGATGGGATTGGAGGTGGGGGGAGAAAATTCTTCAGGCATTACCTGTCTTAAGGGAAAGGCCTGTTCTTTATATTACTCTCTCCAAACTATATCTTTTATCTCATCTTTTTCCTTCCATCATATTTCCATATGAAACCAAGGCAAGGTTATAAACACCAGGAAAGTTGTTGTTGTTGTTTTGCTAAAGTGTTTACCTCAAATTTCTCTTTGTCTGATGCTCATCTCACTAGTGACCTACAGTTTAACTCGGTATCCGAACCACGGCTTAACTATGGGCTAGCCAAGTGAAAAGAACGCTTCCCATTTGAGCAAGATTAAGCTGCATCGGGTGTGGTGAGTCACCCTATGGAGAACTGATTTGGGCCTACTTTGAGGTGGTTGCCATACGCTGTATTGAGCTGTGGTTTGAATCACAAATTAAACTGTGGCTGAGAAAGAACATAAAAAGTGAGCGCAAATGGGGGTTAAATCAGTCCCCCCAAAACAACAAATGGCAGCAAATTCATCTGAAACTTGGACATGGAAACTAATAATAATAATTAACCATTTTCACACAGGGTGAGTTAGGTGCGAGTTATACTCCCAGTGATGTAGAAGCTTCGGAAGCAGAGGTGTAGGGGACAAATGTTCAAAGGTAGTATCATCCAGGGTATCGTTATGGGTACACCACCGGCCCAAGAGTTACACAGAAATTGTGAGAATTTTCCTCGCCTTGAGGCTGAAAGTTTTAGGCCATAATTGGCCTCTCTAATTGGAGAGAACACTGTCGAGAGAGACAGTGGATGAAAGGAGAGGTAAAGAGAGTGGCTCGAGTCAAGAAGAGACTTTCTAAGGAGAAAGGGAACCGGTGTGGTGGAGTTTGTGTTATTTAAAGCCACACATCTGGTGATAGCCACCAAAGGTATAAGTCACAGTAAATAAAAAAAGTCATACTAGGCTAAGTTACCCCCTCCCCCCTAATAAAAACAAGAACATTATAAGCAGTGAACAAAACCAAACAAAAACATTAAAAAAAGAGAAATGGGATCCAC